>CM065739.1:38234873-38269873 GCA_033310375.1 Conus canariensis
ACACACACACACACACACACACACACACACTGACTGACTGACTGACTGAAACCATTTACTGTCAGATTAACATATTGTACTGACATCTAAAAAAACACGTAATAAATTAACGAAAAATCAAAATAATACAAGTAACATCTGATTGACATAAAAAGCGTCAACGAAACTTGATAGGGAAACATTTAACGTTTATAAGTAATATAGTAAAATCAGAAATTGTAATTATAAAACAAATTACATCTTAACTGTACTGAAAATTAAAACTCTCTCTCTTCTCTCTCTCTCTCCTCTCTCAGACCACCACCACCCAAAACACACACACACACGCACACACACACACAAACACACACAAAACGCACACTTACACAGCATCGTACAAGATAAATGCGTCATATATCCAAATAGCTGAATAGCAGTTGTTCGAAACTAGGCAAGAGATCGATTTTCACACTTTAAATTGTTCAGTTTGCTTTCGATGCCTTTGCCCAGATCATATGATTTTACATGGAAGGAGTTTTTGTTTTGTTTTTTTTGTTAACCAACATTTTTTTTTTCTGGACAGTGTTAAGAAAAAAGTTCTGGTTGATGAATCAACTATGTCGTAAAAATTCGTGAATAGTTTACCATACTGTCAAAATTATGCTAGATTACTATCACGACAGAGCAGTATGCTATATGGTTTCCTTCCTTGGGGACACGTTCACAGTTCTTTATCCACGTGCATTTCTTTTTCCCTGCTGGGCTATTTGTCGTGGATTTTCTTGCGGTCTCTTTGTTGAGGGGGTCTAGGACGGCAGCTGTGGACACTCCTCTTGCCCTGTGCTGGCCTGTGTGGCCCCCATCTCTGTCCATGGGGCAGACTCAACGGTCAACGAGGGGTCTCTCTTCCCTCTGGACAGACGGAAGTTTAGGTATCCCCAGATCTCTGAAACAAGCGGCATGGCACGTACTGGACAGAACTGGACGGCTCAGCCGGTTAGAAGGACGCTCTTGTGTTACTTAAAAGACGCTTCGATATGACCCTTTACTGGCACTTCTATGTTTACCCTCTGAATTATACTGCAGACATCCGCTTGCTGGGTCACGTGGCTAACTAAGCCATTGCTGTTTAGTCTACTCAGGTTTACTGTGCTTTTTGGAGGGTTTGGGCATTGAAATTAAATGATCGTTTGTGTGATCCCCGTCCAAGTAGCTCTTTAACACAAGGCAGTGTGCTGAGAACAAAACAAAAATGTGGGACACAAACATGCACGTGCGCTTTCATTACAGGGTACCTGTCATGGTATGATTGCAGTATATATGTGACAGTCTCAGAAAGGAATACCGTCTAATTTCTTCACTGATCGCGGACCTCTTCGCCACTTCAGTGATAGATGAGATCAGCAAGAGAATGAAAGCACTATTAGGCCGCCAGATGGAGTAAATAAACATATGATAGTACACAAACAACGTGTTTCGACTTTGAAGACCAACAAAACCGTCCAGCTAAGTACAAAAAAGGTGACTCGGCGATGACTTAGCTGAGTTCAGATGGCGTTCTTTTGCAGATGAGCAGGAAGTGTTAAAAGGCAAGCTGAAATTTTATACCTTAAATATACTCGACCGCCAAACGAAGGAACGAACAAATTTCAGAACAAAGACAACGCGTTTCGACCTATTGGAACTTCTTCAGGCAGGACTAGTAACCCACCACCAAGTTTTGCACCCGGGTCGTGGGTATTTCTTTGTTTGGAATGGTATTTGTCTTGACTGTAGAAAACCCAATAGATCGGAACGCATTTGTAATTTGTTTGTTCCTCCGTTCGGCGGCCCAGTAATTCTGTTGTTGCAACTATTTCAATTTCCGCCTACAGTAAACCCATTGTAGTAAAACTGCAAATGTGCTATCAGCCCTTGTGTAGGAAACATGGCACCCGAGAGCTGCCCAAGAAAAGAAGCACGATGCATTTCTCCAGTTGCCTTAGAAAGATTCTGGGCATAAAGCAGAGCAAATTCACCACCAATGAAGAAGTCTGGAATTGTTGAAAACCTTAGAAAGGTACTAGGCATAACGTGGGAGTGACTTCATCGCCAATGAAGAAGTCTGGAATTGTTGAAAACCTTAGAAAGGTACTAGGCATAACGTGGAAGTGACTTCATCACCAACGAAGAAGTCTGGAATGGTTGAAAACCTTAGAAAGATCCTTGGCATAACGTGCAGTGACTTCATCACCAACGAAGAAGTCGGGAAGTGCTGAAATCAAACTCTCGCAAGAGGTGTCGGTCCTACCCGAGCCGTGTGGCTCAATACCCCCCCCCCCTCCCCTCCCCCACCCCTCATCCCCCTTGAATCTCCTCACCTCCGGCAAACCAAGTACTCTGACAGACCCCTGCAGGAAGAAGACGAAGAGGACGTCCAAAGCTGAACTGGCAACACGTCCTACAACGTGACCTCCAAACCATGCACAGCAGTTGGACCGACGTTCGAACGCCGACCGTTGACCAGTCCTACTGGACAAGGATGATCACCTCGTGTGTCAGAAGACGTGGGAACTGCTGAGTCTCACAGAGAAGTATTGGCAGAAAATCTTCTTTTCTTCCTTTGATTTTTTTTTTTGGTTAGAACTCGAACCGTTGGTGGAATTTTTTGCGCAAGCGGCTGTTTGTAATCCTACCATTAAGACAGCCATACTCCATTTTCTGAGATGATGTCTAAAGGCCACACCAGTATGCACGTGTTTTTCTTGTCATCTGTCCCACCAGCGCATGATGGTCTGCTGTTTTTCGGAAGATGGAATGGGATTTAACGCCCGTGCAGGTTTTTGCTGCTGCTGCTGTTGTTGTTGTTGTTGTTTTGTTCTCTTTTGATTGTTTGTTTTAAAAATGCGTTTCACGCAAAAGATTTCGGTTAAAGGCCTTATCCCAAGGACTAGGAGAGTACCTGACTCTATACTTGTATTAAATCCGAAGAGAAATTTTTTTTCCAATCTGGTTGTTTCACATGGGAATCGAACCTCAGATCTTAAAATAGGCGTCCGACTACTACTCACAAGGCCAGCCTGCCAGAATGTGGGAATTCGCGTCAAACTTTCACTCACCTATAAAAAAAAAAAAAAAAAAAAAAAAAAAAAAAGGAAGCTGTCATTCGTCCCTTTTTCTCGGCCACTTTTTTCTTCTTCTTTTGTTTATAGAAGCCTCCACGGCTGAAACGCGTCGCTTCTTGTTGTCATTTGTTCGTTTCATTCGTGCGGCGATGTAGTGGTAGTTCAACTTCCTCTTACTTTAAGCTCCCGCCTCCACCGGCTTATTTTCAATGTACCTGCAGTGAACAAGCTTCATTTTTAAAATGCCAATCAAACTGTTCAGAAATCTCTTGTGTGTATCTTGAGATCAAAACTGGCTGCATTGATGAATTCCTTGGTACACCTATCGCTGCATTTATGATGAGAAACATAATTTATGTGTTTAAAATGGGGAGGGGGGGGAGGGGGAGGGGGGGACTTGTTGCAGAACTGTTCTGACTGCTAAGCTGAGTTATAGGATAGCTGTACTGTTTTTTTTTGTTTTGTTTTGTTTTGTTTTTTCTTTTCACGTGACATATGACGTACGGCAGTAGAAACGACCGCGACTGCGATTAGATGGATTAATTTAGCTTGAACTGTAATCATATGTTGTACCCCCTGGTGAAGTCTTCAGGCCTTCGGGCACCTGTTGGTTTAGTAGGTTTTCAAAAAAGTCTGACCACTCAATGTCGTTCTGGTATTTACGTCACCGAGGGCAAAGGGCAGACACATTATCTGGAGTTAGTCAATGCAACAAAATGGCGACAACTGAGATAGAAAGATTCTTTCGCTTCCTTTGAACGTGTTGGTGTTACGAATGCCGTGGAGAAAAACAAAAACAACGAAATATTCCGAAGCAACAGGCGAACTTTTATTACTTCAAAGCAAATGTTTTGGGGGAACTTTGAAAGGTGTGGCAACGACACTATTTCATTCTTTAGTGGCTGTTTTTGTTGTTGTTGTTGTTTTTAACTTTTACGTGCATGCTGAAGAAGTTATTCCAGAAAAGACTCAGACAATAGGGGCGGATTTATCCAAAATCTCTTGATTACCTATCGATTAGGCAAAAATTAGGTTTCTATTTTTTTTTTTTTTTTTTGTTTTTTTGTTTTTACGTTCTGACGCCACAAATGGCCATCTTAGTTCTGTTTTCTTTTTTCGCCTTAAAAGATACATTGCTCTGGCTTATCAATTCGTTATCCTGGGTAACCTATTTGGAAAGACTTTAATATCTCGTGGATATTTAGCATTGACGCTTACAATTTCTGTAACATGCAACGACACAAATTTCACATAAATCTATCTATCTATCTCTGTCGGTTGGTCTGTCTATCTATCTCTATATCATAGTATATGGGTATCTATACCTATATCTCTCTCCATATACGTATACGTACGTATTTGTTTTTCCTTAATCGTGTATTTCCTGTATCATACTCTTCCCCTTCATACCTGTGGAATAAAGTGTTTTTAACCAGGGATTTCTTGAAGTTATTTTGTAATCCTTGTAGATTTTCATCCCTAGCTGTAGCTAATCTCCACAGGCCATATCATTTACATTTCCACCATTTCAACTTCTGGACAATCTCCAGTCTATAATTTTCATAGAAAAATTTATCCTTTTGTACATGACCGAGTGCTGGTGTTTGCATTTTGGTGACACGTTTTTTAGGCTACAGGCAGGAGGATCTACCCGATTTCCGGAAGAGTCTGTTTTTTTTTTTTTTTTTTTTTAAACGAATGTGCTTCTCATGAGCAGGTAACCGCGACCCATGATTCTTATCGTTAGTTTCCTTATATTATTATTATTATTATTATTTGATGATGATGATGATGATGGTGATGATGACGATGATGATGATGATGTAGATGAAGATGACAATGATGATGATGATGACGATGATGATGATGATGATGATGATGATGAATGATGATGATTTTCATATCAGTTAGTAATATATTCATCTCTATTCCTTTCATTTTCGCGACTATCGGAGCCCTAGAGAAGTACGCCATGAATGCCCAGTCGACTCTCAACATACCTCGTCTCTACCTGTTGACAGCTATGTACACTGCGCAGGACCTGTTAATGAAATCAGGCTTCACACAGGACAGAACAGTCAGGGCATCGTATGTTCCATTCTTAGGATGAACGAATCACAGTGAATTAATTGAAAGAAGCAAGCAATAGATGCTTCCAGTAAGTTTGAGTCAGTGTATTAATAAGTATATGAAAAAAGGAGCAGCATTGTACACACACACACACACACACACACACACACACACACACGCACGCGCGTGCGCCGCGCACACACACACACACACACACACACACACACACACACACACACACACACACACACGGAGCAGATTCCCACGGAAACGCATGACAAAGCCAATCATGAGCTTAGTTCAGTTGTCACTCAGGTGATGTCTTTACTGTCTTTGGGCGCGTTTTTTATTTTGTTTTTCGAGGAGAACAGGCGGAAATCATATATCACAATCTTACTGATGATTTCTAGAATGACAGCTCATGTTTGCTGGTCAATTAATCACACCATTTGTGTTTGTGCTAGTCATGTTCCGCTGTTCCTAAGTGGCCCTTACTTTCTAAGCTGATCAACCTGGTCATGCCACATACACCCACACCCAGAGTTTCCTCTTCCAGCTGAAGCACAGGCAGCCCACATGGAGCAATCTGTGTTAGGTCTCCATTAAACCTCCGACCAGAGGAGACACTGCATTGCTGCCGAATCACTCGGCATGCTCAGGGGTGTGTGGTCTGGTCCAACATGCTCAGGGGTGTGTGGTCTGGTCCAACATGCTCAGGGGTGTGTGGTCTGGTCCAACATGCTCAGGGGTGTGTGGTCTGGTCCAACATGCTCAGGGGTGTGTGGCCTGGTCCAACATGCTCAGGGGTGTGTGGCCTGGTCCAACATCTCAGGGGTGTGTGGCTGGTCCAACATGCTCAGGGGTGTGTGGTCTGGTCCAACATGCTCAGGGGTGTGTGGTCTGGTCCAACATGCTCAGGGGTGTGTGGCCTGGTCCAACATACTCAGGGGTGTGTGGCCTGGTCCAACATGCTCAGGGGTGTGTGGTCTGGTCCAACATGCTCAGGGGTGTGTGGTCTGGTCTCCAACATGCTCAGGGGTGTGTGGCCTGGCCAACATACTCAGGGGTGTGTGGTCTGGTCCAACATGCTCAGGGGTGTGTGGCCTGGTCCAACATACTCAGGGATGTGTGGCCTGGTCCAACATGCTCAGGGGTGTGTGGTCTGGTCCAACATGCTCAGGAGTGTGTGGTCTGGTCCAACATGCTCAGGGGTGTGTGGCCTGGTCCCATGCTCAAGGGTGTGTGGCCTGGCCCCATGCTCAAGGGTGTGTTGTCTGGCCCAACATGCTCAGGGGTGTGTGGTCTGGTCCAACATGCTCAGGGGTGTATGGTCTGGTCCAACATACTCAGGGGTGTGTGGCCTGGTCCAACATTCTCAGGGATGTGTGGTCTGGTCCAACTTACGTATGACGCCGCCTTATAAGTACCCTACTGACAACAATCATTGTTTGATCACAGAGAACGCCACCACGCCCATCTAACAACAACTTTTCAATGATTTTAAAGCCGAAGTGTGCCAGCATCACAGATGGGGGGGGGGGGGGGGGGGTAGAGGGATGGGGGCGACAGGGCACGGGTGGAGGACTGTCATTAGGAGCTTAATCGCCAGCTGGCCACTAGCTGACATATCTATGTTGTTTCCACGGAAAAAGTTCTGAAAGGAATATCTCCAAGTGAAAAATGAAGATTAAAGGTGAAAGTTTCTATAGTCTATAGAGACAGAGAACATCAGAGGTTCATCGTGTCTTGGGTACGGTAAGACAGAGGGCGGAGTCCATCCCTCTCCTTCCGCCGCCTTTGACCTTCCCTGACCCGAATGGGATACCCATTACTCGCTGGGTGGACAGACAGGGTTTTCAAGCGGAAAACAATCCAGCCCCTATGTCGATTTGAACTCACGACCGTCAATTCCACAACCAAACGCTCTGACTGACTTCCGAGTCCGTCTGAGGGAATATCATAGAAACAAAACGATCAATGGAAGGCAGCTCGGGAGATCGTGGACCTCCGCTAAGGTTGAACAGATCCTGGATCTGTCCCGTCATTTGTATCTGCATCAAGATGTCATGAGGACCACCTGTCAGCCGCACTTCGCCTTACCACCAGTTTCCTTCCAATTAGCACAGTAGTTTGGACGTCACCCTACTGACTTACAGACAGAGGAACAAACAGACATAAGTGAAAACCCAACTTCATCGGCGGAGGTAACATTAGGCAAAGAGCCGAGCTGACGATCGTTCCTATTCATACACACAGCCAGAGGTTGCCCTCACCTTTCAAGATCTGTGGAGTCGGCAGAGCAGATAGTTCCTGCCGTGAGCTGCTGTTGGCAAACTGCTCCTGTGGATTGGACACATGTTGGTCTCCTGAGAGCCCGGCGGGTTGCTGCTGTCCGTTGGCTTCAGGGGAGACCTGAAGGAGTGGCAGGTCTACGGCCTCATTGCTGTCCTGGGCGTCTTTGGACTGCTGAACAGTCGAAGCTACCGTGGCCCCTGTGGTGTCTTCAGAAACGCACGCATTGTCCTTTCCATTCTGATGTCGTTCAGCACCGGAGAAGCCATCAGCCTGACCACTGACTGATTGTTTTTTGGCTCCGTCATGACTTGAATGTTCCCATTGACCGTCAAGTGAGATCTCTTGACCTTTCTCAACAGTGGCGATTTTCTCCTCGGGGACTTGACCTGGAGATCCTGGAAATTCCAGAAGAATTGCAGACTGTGGCTCTAGGTGAGCGTTTGTCCCTGATCCTATGGCTGGCAACGTAGTCGAACCACTGATGAAAGTGGCACTGGTCGGATCCTTGCCTTCGCAAACGCTCGCGGGGCCAATGGACCGAGACTCGAAGTTGGGGAAAGCATTGGCAGCGCTCTGATAGTGCAGAGAAGGCAGAAAGCCGGGATCTTTAGCCGTGAAGTACTTGATCATGATTGAAATGCATATGATGAGGATGATAATGCCTGGTCCAGTGATGAATAAGGCGATGGCAGCGTACAGCTTGACGTCATCAATTTTTTCTGCAAACAGACGTTATGATGTTTCAGTCTCAGTTTCATCAAGATGGTGTCACCGCGTGAGGATTAGTCCACAGACGCTACACCACATCTGCTAAGCTTCCAGACCACACTGCGCACGATTGACAGCTGATGGATAAATGAATTAATGACTAAGATGAGAGAATTTAGGAGGAGGGACTCGTAATGGTTACGACTTAGCAGATTAGCCTAACGCGCTGGTTAGATCTTGGGTAACTTGCCTAGCATTGTCTGTGCTATTATTTTCATTATATGTGTGTGTGGTGAGTGGATTATGATGATTATGATGAGGGTAGTGGTAGTGGATGCAAGTCGTCGGTGTGACCTTGCTGGGGATGGCGATCATAATCACTTCAGAAGCAGCAACTGAAAACAGAGCAGGAAAGGTGGCTGAAAAGGAGATCAATTCATTCGTATTTTTGACTGTATGTTACAGAACAAGACACAAACAAACGGACATATTCATCAACTACGGCATCTCCAATTCCCCACACGTTGGAAAGATCCCTGATCGTTTGGCATCACATTCACGTCCAATACCTAGTCTCACAAATCCCACCGTTATGCAAATATACTGATTCTTTTTTTTTTTAATTCAGCCATCTGACGTGTAAAGCAATGTCTGAAAAAAATGCAACACTTGAAATTTAGCTCATTAAGGAACCGAGTTCCAGCGTAAAACCCATTGTCCTGTAGCTGATAAGAACATTGTCCTGTAGCTGATAAGAACATTGTCCTGTAGCTGATGAAAACCATTGTCCTGTAGCTGATAAGAACATTGTCCTGTAGCTGATAAGAACATTGTCCTGTAGCTGATGAAAACCAT
Organism: Conus canariensis; assembly: GCA_033310375.1. Lineage (NCBI taxonomy): Eukaryota > Metazoa > Mollusca > Gastropoda > Neogastropoda > Conidae > Conus > Conus canariensis. The sequence continues at coordinate 38,243,885 of CM065739.1, forward strand.
TGTCCTGTACCTGATAAAAAAAAACTATTGTCCTGTAGCTGATAAAACCATTGTCCTGTAGCTGATAAAAACCATTGTCCTGCAGCTGATAAAAACCACTGTCCCGTAGCTGATGAAAACCATTGTCCTGTAGCTGATAAAAACCACTGTCCTGTAGCTGATAAAAACCATTGTCCTGTAGCTGATGAAAAATCATTGTCCTTTAACTGATAAAAACCACTGTCCTGTAGCTGATAAAAACCATTGTCCTGTAGCTGATAAAAACCATTGTCCTGTGCTGATAAAAACCATTGTCCTGTAGCTGATAAAAACCATTGTCCTGTGGCTGATAAAAACCATTGTCCTGCAGCTGATAAAAACCACTGTCCTGTAGCTGATAAAAACCATTGTCCTGTAGCTGATAAAAACCACTGTCCTGTAGCTGATAAAAACCATTGTCCTGCGGCTGATAAAAACCATTGTCCTGCCTGATAAAAACCACTGTCCTGTAGCTGATAAAAACCATTGTCCTGCAGCTGATAAAAACCATTGTCCTGCGGCTGATAAAAACCATTGTCCTGTAGCTGATAAAAACATTGTCCTGTAGCTGATAAAACCACTGTCCTGTAGCTGATAAAAACCATTGTCCTGTAGCTGATAAAAATCATTGTCCTGTAGCTGATAAAAACCATTGTCCTGCAGCTGATAAAAGACCTTGTTCGTGCCTACCCCGCCGTCATTTTATCTGGTATTCCGTGCCCTACAGGTGGCATTACCCTTCCGCTGCTCATTCTGGCCACCCCGCGTGTGCACAGCCGCACCCGTTTGTCCTGCTTCATTCTCAGCATCAGCAGTCCCCAGGGAGCAGCTTATGTCGGGTCATCATCAAGCAACCCACCAAAGGAGACACTGCAGGGCTGCCGAGTCATTTTGCTGGGATTCAGCGGCGCTATTCTGATCCAACATTCGCCGAACGCTACCTACCTATCAACCAAGTCTGTACTAAGGACAATAATGACTACGTTCTAAAGCCACCATGTGTAAGCGCCACATGTGGGTGTGGATATCGACAGGACATTGAAGCCACAGGCCACGAGAATAGGGCATGATGGGCCCTGGAATTTCAGACCTTGTATGTTACTCCATCGATAAGAAGGAGGATGAGAAAGATGCTGCAACAGAGTTCAACACTCGTCTGAAACTACAAAAAAGATTACACTCTGCGTTTCCTCATAACAGTGCATCCCAGTGTAAACCAGGCCCGAGCGATACAGACATAGGTAAGATATTTGAGCAACAATCTGTGAAACACATTCACAGTGGGGATGAAACTCGACTGTGTGGTTCCAGTCTTCCAGTTTGAGACTCTGGCACACTGAACTCTGAGGGGCTGCAGCATGAATCAGTTGTCGTGCGAGTCCATCAGTGTTGCAGCCTTTCTCTCTGGCACTTAAATATAACGGGGGATTAGCAGCTCAGATTGCGCGCGCGCGAGCGCACACACACACACACTAACATGGGCGCTGACACACACACACACACATACACATGTACGTATGCACTCATGCATGCGCGCGCATGCACACACACACACACACACTGTCAAGTGCGTGAAACCTCTCACAAAAGGCATTAAACGCTTAGAGGCAAAATGGACGTTGTACGTAGTATACAAATAGGTAATAGACCCATTAACCAGGGTGCCGTACCACCGCACACGTCGAACTGTGTCAAGGGGGACGAAGTGGTCAGGTGACAGATGGCACCTAAGGTAGTAAGTACTCTTCCAAGTTCGGACCTGCCCGATAGCGAAAGGGGGGAGGGATGTAACCACTAGGACCTCGGTGCACCAAGTGAGCGCTAAATACTCAGTCAGCTGAGATTCTTTTGTAAACAGTCAGTGAAGAGCAGGAGTCTTGGACTCGTTCGGATGGTATTGCCGTGGGTCACTGGGTTGGTTCTATTGTCAGGCTGGTTGAACGCGCGTGGATGTTGTTATCGTAGCCCTCTTTAAGATAATTACTGTGTTAAAGTGGCCTCCGAAGTCGGCGGGAATTTTCGATGTCCATCTGGTGCCAAGTGTTTGTTTGCTAATCAGTTAGGTAGGGATGTGTGTAAATGCTGATGCGTGGAAGAATGTAGCGAATGGGGAATTCAGGGTACTTGTGAACTAGGGGTTTGAGAAGCAGCATGGACAAAGGCATGGCCCAAAGGGGAATCCTTTGTTTCCATCCCTATATAAACTGAGGGAGAACAACGTGAGAGAAGAACACCAGGAGAGAGAGAGAGAAGGCAGAGGAGAGAGAGAGGGAAGAGAGAAGGGTGGGCAGGACAGAGAACGGGTCGAGAGAAACGTGGTCTGGGAGATAGAAGAGACAGCAAAGTCTTAGGGAAAGACAAGCTGGAAGAGAAGAAAATTAAGTTTGAAGCCCAGAGGTGGGTGAAGACAGACAAACTGAAATTGAACCCAGAGGTAGGTGAAAGAGACGAAGAAGAAGAGTTCTACGTCGAGATCCCAGAGACGACCACGAAGACCCAGTCCTGAAACCTGGAGCCAGTCAACCAAGGGCCTCACCATCAAGCAGTGCTGAAGAAGACATGAAGAGACTCTTCAAGAACTGTGGTGTGGTGTAAAAGCGTGGTTGTGTGTGTGAAAACCTGGCCAGGTAAGAAGTCATTTTTATTATAACCCGGGATTAGGAAGTATTGATCTTTATGTGTTGATTTGTTCATTTTGTGTAATTGGATTTTTCATGTTTGATTATAGTAGCATAGAAACTGTATTTCTTGTTCTCAGTTGTGTTAGGAAAGAAACGAATACGTGACATCCCATTCCCAGAGAGAGGTGAATGTTTGGTGGGTGCATGAGTGTGCATATGCGTGTATGAGTGCAAAGATAACCTTGGTGTGTTAAGCCTGACCAATAATACATCAACTTAGTGCACTTAAGCAATACCATCACGATTTCCCCCGTCCTGGACACACACACACACACACACACACACACAACATAGATTCACAAACCATAAACAGACACAAATCAAAATTTAAACCATTATTGACAAGGAAGTAACAAAGTCAGACAGAATTTCTTTTTTTAAAGGGGAGAGGGGAGGGTTTGGGTTGTTATACGCTAAATATTTGGTCAGATAATGCGAACATTTGGTAGAGTAACATGAAAATGGTTTCTCAGTTGTCCGCAGATGTATCCCATTATATATGGCTGACATCACAGCATATCAAACCATTCTAACACAACGTGTCTATGCATATATAGGTCTGTGGATGCAATACCCGTATTCTGCTTTTTAATACACAAAAACTGAAGTAGTCGATGGGGCTGGGGGAAAGGGATGGAAGGGAGAGTGGGGGGAAGGGTACGTAAGGGAGGGGTGAAAGTGTTTGTGTAGGGGGGGTTGGAGGGGGGGGGGTGTGGAGGAGGGGAGGAAGAGGTGAGAGAAACCTTCCTTCTTTATTTCAACCTCCGCGTTTTTTGTTTTCAAAGGAAGGCACTTGACCGTCACATTCACTCTCTTGTCTCCCTTGCACTCGGACTAAGGTATTCCCATGAGGCAGACTGTCTCGGATTTCACTTTGATAAAATGAGTAACCAGCGCTACCCTCCACCCTAGCCTAGCCTCACATGCGTCAATTAGAAAGAAGAAATGACTAATGCTATTCCCACTCGCATTAGCTGTGATGCAGAAAGGACCAATGCTATTCTCAGTCGTGACAGTTAGGAGGCAGATATGATCAGTGTTGTTCTCACTCGCATAAGATAGAAATGACCGATGCTGTTCTCACTTGCTTTCAATAGAAATAGAAATTACCAACATTCTTCTCACTTGCATTAACTGGAAAGAAGAAATGACCAGTGCTAGTCCTACATGCGTTAGTTAAGACAGTAAAATGACCATGCTATTGTAACTTGCATTAGTTAGGCGGCAAAATGACCATGTTATTGTAACTTGCGTTAGTTAGGTGGCAAAATGACCATGTTATTGTAACTTGCATTAGTTAGGCGGCAAAATGACCATGTTATTGTAACTTGCATTAGTTAGGTGGCAAAATGACCATGTTATTGTAACTTGCATTAGTTAGGGGCAAAATGACCATGTTATTGTAACTTGCATTAGTTAGGCGGCAAAATGACCATGTTATTGTAACTTGCGTTAGTTAGGACAGTAAAATGACCATGTTATTGTAACTTGCGTTAGTTAGGTGGCAAAATGACCATGTTATTGTAACTTGCGTTAGTTAGGTGGCAAAATGACCATGTTATTGTAACTTGCGTTAGTTAGGACGGCAAAATGACCATGTTATTGTAATTTGCGTTAGTTAAGACGGCAAAATGACCATGTTATTGTAATTTGCATTAGTTAAGACGGCAAAATGACCATGTTATTGTAACTTGCGTTAGTTAGGTGGTCAAAATGACCATGTTATTGTAACTTGCGATTAGTTAAGACGGCAAAATGACCATGTTATTGTAACTTGCGTTAGTTAAGATGGCAAAATGACCATCTTATTGTAACTTGCATTAGTTAAGACAGTAAAATGACCATGTTATTGTAACTTGCGTTAGTTAAGACGGCAAAATGACCATGTTATTGTAACTTGCGTTAGTTAAGATGGCAAAATGACCATGTTATTGTAACTTGCATTAGTTAAGAATCAAAATGACCATGTTATTGTAACTTGCGTTAGTTAAGATGGCAAAATGACCATCTTATTGTAACTTGCATTAGTTAAGATGGCAAAATGACCATCTTATTGTAACCTTGCTTAGTTAAGCGGCCAAAATGACCATGTTATTGTAACTTGCGTTAGTTAAGACGCAAAATGACCATGTTATTGTAACTTGCGTTAGTTAAGACGCCAAAATGACCATGCTATTGTAACTTGCGTTAGTTAGTGCAAAAATGACCATGTTATTGTAACTTGCGTTAGTTAGGTAGCAAAATGACCATCTATTATAACTTGCGTTAGTTAGGTGGCAAAATGACCATGCTATTGTAACTTGCGTTAGTTAGGTGGCAAAATGACCATGTTATTGTAACTTGCGTTAGTTAAGACAGTAAAATGACCATGTTTTTGTAACTTGCGTTAGTTAGGCTGGCAAAATGACCATGTTATTGTAACTTGCGTTAGTTAAGCAGCAAAATGACCATGTTATTGTAACTTGCGTTAGTTAGCAGCAAAATGACCATCTTATTGTAACTTGCATTAGTTAAGGGCAAAATGACCATGTTATTGTAACTTGCGTTAGTTAAGACAGCTAAAATGACCATGTTATTGTAACTTGCATTAGTTAAGAGGCAAAATGACCATGTTATTGTAACTTGCGTTAGTTAAGACGTCAAAATGACCATGTTATTGTAACTTGCGTTAGTTAGATGGCAAAATGACCATGTTATTGTAACTTGCGTTAGTTAAATGGCAAAATGACCATGTTATTGTAACTTATTGAACTGCTTAGTTAAGTGGCAAAATGACCATGTTATTGTAACTTGCGTTAGTTAGGGCAAAATGACCATGTATTGTAACTTGCGTTAGTAGGGCAAAATGACCATGTTATTGTAACTTGCGTTAGTTAGAGGCAAAATGACCATTTATTGTAACTTGCGTTAGTTAGGCAAAATGACCATTTATGTAACTTGCGTTAGTTAAGGGCAAAATGACCATGTTATTGTAACTTGCGTTAGTTAAGAGGCAAAATGACCATGTATTGTAACTTGCGTTAGTTAGGTGGCAAAATGACCATGTTATTGTAACTTGCGTTAGTTAAGATGGTAAAATGACCATGTTATTGTAACTTGCGTTAGTTAAGACAGTAAAATGACCATGCATTGTAACTTGCGTTAGTTAGTGGCAAAATGACCATGTTATTGTAACTTGCGTTAGTTAAGACAGTCAAAATGACCATGTTATTGTAACTTGCGTTAGTTAGGGCAAAATGACCATGTTATTGTAACTTGCGTTAGTTAGACGGCAAAATGACCATGTTATTGTAACTTGCGTTAGTTAAGGCGGCAAAATGACCATGTTATTGTAACTTGCGTTAGTTAAGACGGCAAAATGACCATGTTATTGTAACTTGCGTTAGTTAAGATGGCAAAATGACCATGTTATTGTAACTTGCGTTAGTTAGAGGCAAAATGACCATCTTATTGTAACTTGCGTTAGTTAGAATGGAAAATGACCATGTTATTGTAACTTGCATTAGTTAGGCGGCAAAATGACCATGTTATTGTAACTTGCGTTAGTTAAGATGCAAAATGACCATGTTATTGTAATGCGTAGTAGCGCAAAATGCAGTTTGTAACTGCGTTAGTTAACGGCAAAATGACCATGTTATTGTAACTTGCGTTAGTTAAGATGGCAAAATGACCATGATTATGTAACTTGCGTTAGTGAAGACGGCAAAATGACCATGTCATTGTAACTTGCGTTAGTTAAGACAGGCAAAATGACCATCTATTGTAACTTGCGTTAGTTAAGACGCAAAATGACCATCTTATTGTAACTTGCGTTAGTTAAGACGGCAAAATGACCATCTTATTGTAACTTGCGTTAGTTAAGACGGCAAAATGACCATGCTATTGTAACTTGCGTTAGTTAAAACGGCAAAATGACCATGTTATTGTAACCTTGCGTTATTGTTAGACGCAAAAATGACCATGTTATTGTAACTTGCGTTAGTTAAGAGGCAAAATGACCATGTTATTGTAACTTGCGTTAGTTAAGACAGTAAAATGACCATGATTATGTAACTTGCGTTAGTTAGACGGCAAATGACCATGCTATTGTAACTTGCGTTAGTTAATTAAGACGGCAAAATGACCATGCTATTGTAACTTGCGTTAGTTAAGACAGCAAAATGACCATGCTATTGTAACTTTCGTTAGTTAAGACGGCAAAATGACCATGCTATTGTAACTTGCGTTAGTTAAGACGGCAAAATGACCATGCTATTGTAACTTGCGTTAGTTAAGACGGCAAAATGACATGTTATTGTAACTTGCGTTATGAAGACGGCAAAATGACCATGTTTTGTAACTTGCGTTAGTTAAGACGGCAAAATGACCATGTTATTGTAACTTGCGGTCGTTAGGAGGTAGAAATGACCAGCGCTGTTCGTAACTGCGTTAGTCAGAAATGGAAATAATGAACGCTATCCTCACTTTTGTTCGTTGGAAAGTAGAAAAGACCAATGCTGTTGTCGCTTGCGTTGATTACAAGATAGAAATGACAAATGCTATTCTCACTGGCGTTAGTTAGAAGGTAGATATGACAAATGCTATTCTCACTGGCGTCAGTTAAAAGGTAGAGATGACGAGTATTAGTCTCGCATGCATTAGAAGGTATAAACGACCAATTGTATTCTCGCTGGCTTCATTGGTAGACAGAAGTGACCAATGTTGTGTGCATTTGTGTTAGTTTGAAATAAAGAAAAAAGACCAGACCTATCTCATTTCCATTAATTAGAAGGCATAATTGACCAATGCTGTTCTCATTGGAGTTAGTAATAAGTTAGAAGTGACCAGGACTATTCCCACTTGCATCAGGAGGTGGAAATGACCAATGCTGTTCTCACCTCACTTGCGTTTGTTGAGTGTATAAAATGACAAAATGTTGTGCACATTTGCGTTTGTTAGGAAGAAGAAATGACAGCACTGTCCGTACTTACATTAGTTAGAAGATAGAAATGAATTACGTTGCTGGCACTTGCGTTAGTAAGAAGATAGAAATGACCTGTGCTAAACTGACTTGCGCTAGCTAGAAGAGGGAAATGACCAAAGCTACTCACGCGTTGGTGACCAAGATGACACGAATTACAGTGCTGTTCTCACTTACGGTGTTGGTTAGAACCAGAGAAATGGCCCCATGCTATTCGCCACGTGCGTTATCTAGAAGGTAGAAATTACCAATGCATACGTGTCCCTTGCGGTTAGTTGAAAGCAAAAAAAAAAAAAAAAAGACCAAGGTTGTTCTCACTTGCATTAGGTAGGACGTTGTCGTAACTGGTGACTTCAGGCTGGTATTCACTGCACTGGTCAGTGTGTGGATTGCAGATGGTGCCTTTGGGACAGTGCGAGCAGTTCCACCAGCAGCCAATCCCCGTCTTGTTTTCGCCACAGTCTTCGACTATTGGTGCCCATGCACAGATATTAGAAAAAGAACAACAAAAAAAATCAGCGTAGGCATACGAAAACACGCCCCTCCCCCCCCCCCCCCCCCCCCCCCCCCCAAAACTTCACCTCACCCATTTCCCTCTCCCCACACACACACGCCACACACTTACAACTCTACATGTATACATAACCAGTAGGTGGACACAGGCATGTTCCTTATCCGACAAAGTTCCCGGGCAGCCGAATGCAGATGGAACGTTGGACAGTTCCTCGTGGCAGATGACTGGAATCACCTGGAAGTGCGCTGCAGTCAGCACATGATCAGCTATCCTGGTGCCAAGACCTGTGTTAACCCGTCAGCTAGCAGGGGTCTTCTTGCCTTTTCTGCCTTTTTTTTTCCCTTGAAACAGGAAGTAGTCTCTAAAACGCTGAAAGTATTCCCGCTTACCCCCCCCCCCCCCTCCCCCCCATCCATATCCCATCGCCACCAACCCCACTCATCTATTTTCAAAATCCCTGGTCTGTCTAATCATAACATGGCAAACACCCACCCACCAAATAAACATAAACACGCGCACGCACACGCACACACACACACACACACTCTCTCTCTCTCTCTCACCTGCAAACTCTCTGTTTGTCTGTCTGTCTCTGTCATACACACACACTTGTGGGTAAATGAGAAAAAAAAAGGAATTAGCCAATCTTCAGCGTTCCTTTTCAAAAACTGTGCAAAATCAAAATGAAGCGATCAGCGTTAAACTAAACGAACCCTGTGCCAAAGGGGATAAAGGGCATCTGAAAGCAATCTTTGCAATTATCCGATCTATTGTAACAGAGAGAAGCTGCGGCTTTGGCTGCGACACTAGAGAAAATTTGAAATTATCCGATTAATGAAATGATCTGATACCGAGTGTGTATAGAGATCAAAGTTGAACTGGACACCGCCGGCTCACATGTCGATGCATGCAGGACATGCAAAGATAAAATTGATGAGAGAACTCTGGCCCCAATGCCTTCGATTTCTGTACAGAAAGTGGAACATACATCAAAATTCGTTTAACTGAAATACATGTAGTTATGCATCATAACTAAGTGTATGTTTTAATGCTTATTACGCATTTCCTGCATGGAAATCGGACAACATTCATTATTGGTATAATATACACACACTCACACAGAGGATGATCCACTTTCTTTAAAAGTTCATTCTTACACCTCACCCGGTCATCTCCTACAGGTCGCGCAGAAAGAGTTATCTTTCTTTGATGCGGGCTAACACACACACACACACACGCACACACACACACACACACACGTGTTTGCGTGCGGTGTGTTTGTGTGTGTGTGTGTGTGTGTGTGTGTGTGTGTGGTGTGTGTGTTTTCAGTATGCACCAAAGAAAGATAACTCTTTCTGCACGACCTCATCTCGAAAGCATGAGTGGATTTCTGGCGAGCTACTGGCCCAAACAGGTTTGCGCCACTGCTAGTATTTTGATGTCCGTTGTGTTAACCAGGAAAGGAGTGTATTTTCATCCTAGCTGAAGACCGTCACGTGATAAGGCATGACACTTATTCTTTGTATTGTGTAAACCTGGTCACGACCCATCTTCTCTGTCGCTCGAAACTTAAAAGCCACTCTCTCTGACATCACTCTTTTAGTCAACCCCACTGTTCCAAACCTTTCTCAGCTCCTCATTGTGAAATTAGTTCTTTGTATTTCGTAAACTTATTCGTCCCTAATTATCTCTCTCGTTCGAAACTTAACTGACACTCATTTTGACACTAGTTCTTTGTGTTTTTGTACACTTTCTCATGATCTGTTTTTCCCATCGTTAAACACTCGTACGCCTCTCATTCTGACCTCAGACACAATCTCGCGCTTGTCCCATGGCAGTCTTTGAGCCAAGAGTAGAGGCAGTTGCCTATGCTAGGTCACCATGAGGCCACATTCCAGAGAAGACGCTGTGTTTCTGATTCACTGAGCTGTGATTGGCACTGCCTGTTCTGATTTAATACCTGCTGGGCACTATCCGTATCTGTGAAAGGTTCACCACATCTGGGACAAGGCATCATGGAAAAGAGAGCCCATCTCTCTTTATCAGCCACCTTTACCTTCCGTGAACTCAATCAGGGACTCATGTTACTGCTGAGTGTGTTCAAATTGTCAAACCATAAAACTCCGACCCAGCGAGAGGATCGAATTGTCGACCAGCAGCTCTGTAGTTAACCGAACACGATTCGGGCAACAACCATTTGTTAGGGACTCAAAAGTGAGACACTTGATCACCAAATGAATGGAACAAACAAACGACAATGCGTTTCGACCTGGAAGGATTTCTGCACGTAAGAAAAACACAAGATGCAATGCTGACATTCTTTGGTCTTTGATTTCTTGTTCGTTACTTTTGCCTGCAGAAGCTCTTCCTTTTGTAAAGCTTAGCCAGCTTGACAACAAAGTCAACACTGGTTTCCGATCGGCAGGTGCTGACCTACTCCTCCAAAGACCACAATGTCATGTGCCAGACTAACCTTCATAGAATGTCCACATTTTGCATCAAGCAAGTTTCCACCATCTTTCTCAAATATTTGCACGTGATAGTTGCAAAGTGAAGCGACTGCAGGCGGAGATCTAAACAAATCTTTGACAAACATCATGTAATAAATCCACCGAACATGAGCAAACGAATCACAAGACAAAACACAATGCGTTTCGACCTCTAAGGTCTTCTTCAGGCAAGAGAAACAACACTCAGGACAACGAAAATGAAGAACGAACCACCAACTATTTTAGTCAAATTCAGCGCAAGATGGTCATCTTGCGCCCAGTTTGACAATATAAGGGATTGCTCGTTCCTAAGAGGTCGAATCGCATCGTGTATGGTCTTGTAATTCGTTTGTTCATGTTTGGCGGATTTATAACATCATTTTTTTTTTTTTTTTAAAGATTTGCACATGCTCCTCAGCTCCTTAATGGTGGCCATACTATCTTACCGAGGACAGTCACCGTCAGTGACGTGCCAAACGCCGTTCCAAGCCGATTCGTAGCGCTGCATAGATAGAACCCTTCATCTTCCTCGGTCAAGTTGCGAATGGTCAAGGCAGGGGTTTGTGGTGACGCACCAGAGAAACGTGGAACGGATGTGTTCACCACGAGGTCGCCATTTTTGTACCACCTGACCTTCTGCGACGGTGGAGAGGCTGTGAGGTTGCACGGTAAAGTGACTGCATGGGTCCGGACGGCGGAAAAGGTGACGCTGCCTTCGGCTGCAATGACTGGTGGGCCTGTGGCAAAAAAATGCGAAGCAGAAGTACTGGTGTTTGATGATGTAGAGATTTGTTAAACGTGTGTGTGTGTGTGTGTGTGTGTGGTGTGTGTGTGTGTGGTGTGTGTGTGTGTGTGTGTGTACAAGTAAGAGTTAATCTGACAAGTGTGTGTGTGTGTGTGTGTGTGTGTGTGTGTGTGCCCGCGCGCGCGCACGCGCGTGCGTGGGTATGTGCGTGTGTGTGTGTGTGTGAGAGAGAGAGAGAGAGAGAGAGAGAGAGAGAGAGAGAGAGAGAGAGAGTGAGTGAGTGAGTGAGTGGTGTGGTGTGTGTGTGTGTGTGTGTGTGTGTGTGTGTGTGTGTGTGTGTGTGTGTGTGTGTGTGTTTGAGACTAAATGATAACCAAGATTGCAGGATGGGAGTTGTACAGTTCATATTCACTGGGAGGGAAGGGCAGGGGGAGAGGGGGGGGGGGGGGGAGAGAGACACAGGCAGAAAAGCGTTATCATGTGTTTTGCAACGGTGGCATGGAACAGATACCACCAAGCCCCTCTCTCCGTGAACTACTAGAATATGATTTGGCGTGTACTGACATTTTAGTGGTGGGAAAGGTAGTAGGTTCTATGTAGATTCAGCTCACAGTACAACCAGTCATAGAACGTCACTCACGACTTTGTGTGAGAAAATAATGATGATGGTTATATAATTAGAAAAAAAAAATCAATTCTAATATCAACCATATTACAGGAAACCTTTTTCTTTTCTTTTCATTCTTTTTTTTTTTTCTATTGAAAAGTAAATCAATGATGCGTTTCAGACGAAAATGGGTTAGATTAAAGGCTACACGATTAAACTTCATCTCCGTAATTTACATAAATATAATGTATATGTCGGGCTGTGTGATTCGTATAGTAGAATAGACCTGTTTCGTGAACAAATTCAAGGGAAGATAACGCCTGTCTTTCCGTTGAAAAGAGTTACCTTTTTTCTCAGTTTTATGGGTCAAGCAAATAGACCTAGAGAGTGAAATAGGCCTAGTTGATAAGCGCATGCCAGGTTATTGATTCGATTAATGAAAATTCTTGTGTTAGTTACAAAAAATATGCCTGTCAGATAAACACTTTAATCTACATCTGTTAAAATCTAATATCAATCATATTACAGGGAACCTTTTCTTTTCTTTCTTTTATTTATTTTGTTGTTGTTCTATTGAAAAGTAAATCAATGGGTTTCAGACAAAAATGGGCTAGACTAGAGGCTACACGATTTAACCCTCCGCATGGCAGTGTAAACTGCCATATTGGCACAGTGTATTTCACTGTATTCAGTAACTACTGGAAAGCCTGATTTTTTTGACAGAAGTAATTTGCAAAACATAAGCATGATATATATTTTCTTGAAGCTTATTGAATTCTCTATTGATTGTGATACATATCAGGTTGTTTTTGTCAATATGGTGGTCATGTGACCCAAGATGGCCGCCAACTTTACCAGTGATTTTCAATAAATATGTGGAGACCACCTCATTTCCTGAAAGAAAAAAATCATTATGGACAAATAAATTATGCTAAGTATTAGAAAAATATGTAAACTTTTAGAAAAAAATAAGTCTGGCTTTGAAATTTTCACTGTTTTTTTTATTGTATAAATTGCAATAAAGGATTATTGGAGAATTTTTCGCTTGTCTTTTTTGGCCGTCTCAGCTATTGATCATTACAAACACCAAATTATGACACAAAATCATGCCTCTCAGGCACTTACATTCAGTCAACTGGTAAAAGGATACAGCCCCACTGCCAACTAGTAAGTCTGAATTAGTTGTCAGCATCTCCTCCATCCGGAGGATGAGGTCGGCGACGGCCTCTCTGCACCATCCGTCTGTAGTGCTGCAGCTGTGGCTCACAAAGTTCATGACAGCCAACTTCACAGCCAGGACACCAGTGCCTGGATCTCCTTCTGCCCCCCCTGCCATGCCTGTCACTGCACACCACACAGTCTCTCTCTCTCCTCCCTGGCAGGAGAACAAGTGGATGAAGAGGAACAGGCGGCCTCACAGGATCTTGTTGCTGATGTTCACCGCACCACACAGACTCTCCACAATGGACACTACAAAGTCATACTTGCTCAGCCTCCTGTTTTCTTCAGTGCTCATTGCATAGATTTCATAGGCATTGAGCACAGAACAGGTTCCTGAAAATCTTGACCCAGTAGCGATGAGTTGGTCTCTCTGCTGCAATGTGGCACACTTTTTTGTCACTCATGTCAACTCCACCCATGTGGGTATTGTAATCAAAAATCATCACAGGCTTTGTTTTCACTCTTCCTCTGATTTCTCTGTCATCATTTCTTGCAGTGTGGTATGTGCTGAGAACAAGTACAGGATTTCTCTGGCTTCTCTTCTCTCTGAATACCACACACAGCTTTTGCCCCTGCCTGGCATACACCATTGTTCCAACACATGGTCTGGCTTGCTTGATCTCCGCACTCAAACCCCTTGAATTTGCCCTGACTGTGCCTGTGAGGAGAGTACCTTGATCAAACAGAGTGTCTGCAAGCCTTGGTTTTGTATAGAAATTGTCTGTGTACAGATGATAGCCTCTGTTGAGCAGATTACAGGCTTACATGAGTCTCATGACGACAGCGTGGGCTTGTCCTTCATCACGCTCAATGTCAAAGTCTCTGCCCCCATACAACTCCACATGGCACACATACCCATTGCCACTATCACAAAGCTGAAATTTCTTTATTCCAAATCTTGCATGATGCTTGTTGGGCATGTACTGAATGTATGCACATCGATTTTTCATTCCTACTATGCTTTCATCAATTGCAATTTCCCGAGCTGGAATGTAAAATTGCTTGAAAGCATCATTCAGTCTGTCAAGTACAGGGCGTACCTTGTGCCATGGATCAAACCCGTCCTGTCCCCTTAGTATTTGATGTACATCATTCACATGGAACATCCTTGAGATTAGTAGGAAAAACCTCTGAGACATTGTGGCATTGAAAAATGGGGTCTGCTGTGACGGTTTAGTTATCCAGTAACTTTGCAACTTTGTCTTTCTAATCAGTCCCATGTTCAGACACAAACCAAGGAATTTTTTCATGTCAACAACAGTCATTCCATTCTCAGGCCAGTGCCTGAACCTAGACTTTGGGTGCTGTCCCAACCAACGAACAAGTTCAGGACTGTCGAGAAACAAACGAGCGTAAGCGTTTGTTTCCCTCACCAAATGTACGAACATGGCGTCATCAAAAAACATACTGAAATAGTCAATTGGATCTCCGTTTTCAGGTGCATTTCGAGGTCCTGGATTTCTAACTCTAAATTCTGGAATATCCCTCGCTTCATTTTCGGGTGGTTCAACAATAATCCAGTCGGGTTGCATCGGCACAGCAATGTTTACAGCACCACCCTCACCCTCACCTTCATCCACGTGGTCCGATTCGTTCGCTTCACTTGAGTCGCTGTCACTTTCTGATTCGTTTCCTATGTCAAAATCACTGTCATTATCACTAGCTGGTTCGTCTCTTTCATTTTCATGTTCTTCTTCCTCCTCCAAAGGTTCTTCTCCGCCGATATTTGCCGCAAACATGTCAAAAAGCCCAGGTCGAGCACCTCGTTCCGCCATCTTGGTGATTTGCATAAAGTGGTGCAAATGAACCATACTCAGAACAAAAATTCTCATTGGAGCTAGCATTTGGCTCTGCACTATGAAAGATCAACCAACTGACCAATCACAAAAGGCGTCTCAAAGCCGAAACCGAAAGTGCGATGACGTAGTAGGCGTCCAAATAAAGGGCCGACCTGATCGGCCCGTGCAATCACAGAAGTGGAAAAGGGCCGATCTAATCGGCCTGACACACTTAAACTTTGCAACGGTGACGTGAAACAGGTACCTGCAAGCCCCTCTCTCCGTGAAGTACTAGTATAGGTTTAGTCTCTCTCTCTCTCTCTCTCTCTCCTCTCTCTCTCTCTCTCTCTCTCTCTCTCTCTCTCTCACACACACACACACACACACACATTACAGGTGCACCGTTTCACACCCATATTTTGGCATTTTCTGTTTCTGACTGAACTGGGAAGGTGACTGATGGGGCAAAAATTGCAACCACAAACGAGTAAAATTTGTACTCAGATGGCATTTCAAGTTCAGGTTCACGGTAGGGGTCTTGACTATGTCATGATAGTCGTTGGCTTTATGCAATCCCCGTCATTATTTCCTTTGGATTTAATCTACATGCACTCAACTACTTTTTAAATAATCGTCGAAGTAATGATAGGCCGAATTGTTTCAATTCTGTGGTTGTCAAGATTTTTAAAGCGTTAGTATATCACGTTCTATGTCATCGGAAAGTGACTCCCATTGCAATTTCATTCTGTGAATGAAAGTATTCAAGTACTATTTTCCTGTATTTGTATACAATGTTGTTGTTGTATCTCGTCAACACTGTTTCTGGCTATATAAATCATAAAAGAAATTTTTTTAAAGGAGTATACTTTATTGATATTGTCAGCATTTCAAAAATATTATAAACCTCGTTCAGATATCGTCTCATCCTTCTTGATTTTAACAGATACAGATTAAAGTATTTGTCTGACTGGCATATTTTTGTAACTAAGACAAGAATTGTCATTTCGTCACGATCAGATTTTATCCTCCATTTCTGTTCCTATCGAATAAAGTCATCCATATTTTCAGGGAGTGGAAGTTTGATTTTCTGAGCAACATATTCTACAGTATGCTTTCTTGTTGTCGCGCACATATTTTCAGAAAACATTCGCAGCATACCAGGCATCTCATTGTTTCAATAAATAAACGATGTATGTTCCAAGGCACTGCCCTCAGAAGGAAATCTGGTCACCTTTTTGCTGTACCTGACTTTCCCTGTAGTTTGATCTTTGACGGAAAAAGAAAGCACAATGGAGATGAAATATTTGAAAGTGAGTAAGTGCTGAAGATTTAATTAGAGAAGGTGGGAGTAAGAGGAGGGCAGGGGTGGGGGTGTTGAAGGGTGTAAGTTTACTTGAATCTTTTACTGGTTCGACAAAGTCGCTCAACTATTTTCGCCTCACCTTTCCTAGACTATAAGCAAGGCTTAATCTTACCTGGTCCTGCTGCTTGCACGCTCACCAGAACAGTGAAGATTAATCCATGGTAGAGCATTCTTTCACCTTGCATCAAGGCTGTTGATACTGACGTTTCAATGTTCTCAAGTTTCACGCGGCAGGTTTCTGATTCTTGTTTAGATGGCGTCACTCACTTCAAATATGACGAAATGTCAAAATAGCGTCATGATTCCTCTTCCCTTCCTCATACCCACTCTCAGTCTCTTTCTGTGTGTGTGTGTGTGTGTGTGTGTGTGTGTGTGTGTGTGTGTGTGTGTGTGTGTGCGTGCGTGCGCGCGCGCGTGTGTGTGTGTGTGTGTGTGTGTGTGTGTGTATGTGTGTGTGAAATGCAAATATGACAATAGTCGTGTGTGTGTGTGTGTGTGTGTGTGTGTGTGCGTGCGTGCGTGCGTGCGTGCGTGCGTGCGTGCGTGTGTGTGTGTGTGTGTGTGTGTGTGTGCGCGTGCGTGCGTGCGTGTGTGTGTGTGTGTGTGTGTGTGTGAAATGCAAAATGTTTGACATCGACCATGATGTTGTAGGACAAAGAAAGACGAACCCTGGTCGCCTAGCCTTAAGAGGACTCAAGTTACAGACAAACTGTTACGACGATCCATGTACTTTTGAATTACGTTTTCTCATGTCGGTGACAAAATGCTCGTGCTGTTTGTTATCTTGCCACATGCATCTGCATAATTTAGAAAAGAATAGTGGTCATTAAGTTCGTAAGAGGTTTCAAGTTGATCTACGTTGCAATTCATTTCTTCACCTACTTGATTTATTTTGTTGTCAGTGTCCTACTATTTTGACCATGTATCACTTTGTTAGATGTATTATATGAGATTTCTCTCTCTCTCTCTCTCTCTCTCTCTCTCTCTCTCTCTCTCTCTCTCTCTCTCTCTCTCTCTTTTTCCAGGTTGCCTTTCTTTCCGCCTATGCTTAGGGATCCAGGCCTTTCGTCAGAATAAATATCATGACATAAATGTAAGGTGTGTGTGTGTGTGTGTGTGTGTGTGTGTGTGTGTGTGTGTGTGTGCACGCGCGCGTGCGTGCGTGCTTGTGTGTGTGTGTGTGTGTTCTTCAATTTAATGTCTATACACATAAGTGATTTTAGACAACGAAAAAAAAAAATGAACAAGGTAGAAAAGGGGGAAGGGAGGGGAGAAGGGGTGGGTAGACAGGCAGCTGAAGGAGATAAAGAGATAGAGAAACAGGGAGAAAGAAAAAGATGAAGAAGTATAAATGGAAAACGGAAAAAGAGAAAAAGGAGGTTCAGAATGAGAATCGGAAGAAAAAATGTTAACATGAATAAAAATTGCAACCTACAACATAACTAGAATAACATTTTTAAAAATCAAATGAACGCTAAAGGTAACAGGATAATAACATTTACACGTGAAAATAGAATTATTAAAGGAATCTAAAAATGGTACTCTGAACAAGTCCTAAAACAATGTCACAAATCAAAAGGGGTTTTATTAAAACCTCCTTCAGGGACTTTTCCGAAAAAGTAGGCAGATATGTTTTCATTTTTCTACAGTGGAAAAGTATATGTTCATTAGAAATTTTCCCACCACAAACACATGTGATGTTGGAAGTGAATTTCGTCTTAAAAGCATTAAGTTTGAATCTATAGGCAAGGGAAGTTAAAAGCCTTAAGTTAGACAATTGACCATACTTAGATATAAAAACATCTTCAAAACTCGTTTGGTGGTCAGCAGGTAATGAGTGGCCAACATCTTCTTGTTTCTTTCTAAAATGCTTCCAGCAAGCATTCTGCAGTAGGCTATACCCTTCTTTCAGAGATAAAGGGATTTTCAAATTATATGCTTCATTTGTATAATCTGCAGAGTTTTTAGCTAGTTTGTCTACGGATTCATTTGAATGTATTCCACTGTGTGAAGGCACCCAAAGAAAGGTAAGATTACTACCTCTTAGAATAAGGAAATGCACCAAATGATTAATCTCAAAAATCAAATCTTGTCTCACACTAGAATTTGAATTGCTTAAGGCATACAACACTGATTTTGAATCGACACAAAAAAGAATCTGAGTCACAGTTTTCGGAAAATCAAGCAAATAACGCAAAGCCATAAGAATAGCAGTTAATTCAGCTGTAAATATAGATCTGTGCTTTCCAATATAAAAACCTCTTTTGACCTTTAAGTGGGGGATAGTGAAAGCAGCACCAGCTTCGTGATTTTCTAGAACTGAACCATCGGTATAAACTTTGAGATGATTTGGATAATTGAGAAATAAATGCTCATTCGCAACTGTGCCAATAAAATTTATATTCTCATTTTTCTTTGCATTGGTATAATTAATGTCAAAATGTCCTTTTTGTAATTCCCATGGAGGGATAACAGTACATGGATTACTACATTTTACCATATCTTCTAATTCTATTCCTGATTGTTGAAAAGTATCTAGAGTTTCAGTTTTTATTGTTTTAAGACATGATATGTTTTTGGCTCGTTTTGGGAAATCAACATCTGATCTTAAGCCAATTTCATTTTCGACATTGTTTTCACTTAAAGAGCCTTTTAACAAATATTTAGCGATGGCAAGCTGACGGCATTCATTTAAAGGAAGTACTCCTACCTCTCTATATGTTGCTATTGTTGATGTATGGAAAGGAACCCCCAAGGCCAATCGAAAAGCTTTACAATCTACGCTTTGTAATTTGTTTAATAAATATTTTGGAGCGGTGAAAAAAACTTCTTGACCATACGTAAGCCTAGAGCGAACAAGACTTATCGCTAGATGTTTTAGTACTCTGACATCTTGGCTCCAGTATTGCTTACTGATAACTTTTAAAAAATTTAAAGTCTTTCTTGCTTTAGATAACAAGTATTCAATGTGATAATTCCAGTTTAACTTAGAAGTAATATGAACCCCCAAAAACTTTACCCTTTGTTTATATTCCAAAATATCAGACCCAATATGGAGGGATGGTAAATTGGGTGGATCAGCACCATTGTTGAATAAAACCAGATGAGTTTTCTCAGTTGATAGAGTTAGTCCATTTTCAAACAAGTAGTTATTTAATTTATCTAATTCCATTTGATAAGCTTTTCTATAGTAATTTATATCTCTTTTTGGTGACTTCTTTTTCATGGACACATTCATCCACATGCAAATATCATCTGCATATTGTACTAAGTTGACATTTTTTGACAAACATTGAGGTAGGTCATGAAGTAATATATTAAAAAGATGGGGCGCTATTACCGAGCCTTGTGGAATACCCATTGTAGGCATGCGTGTAGTTGAATAGGAATTTCCCACCTTTGTTTGCATGCTTCTTTTCATCAATAAGTCTTTTATGTAAAAGTAGATGTTCCCAGACAAACCAATTTGTTTCAATTTATATAGTAATTTATGATGCCAAACACGATCATATGCCTTTTTTATATCAAAAAAGGTTGCTAGAGTATTCTTTCTGCGAGCAAATTGATGCTTTACCTGTGTAGTCAATTTGACAAGATGATCAATGGTTGACCTACCCTTTCGGTGCTTGTGTGTGTGTGTGTGTGTGTGTGTGTGTGTGTGTGTGTGTGTGTGTGTGTGTGTGTGTGTGTGTGTGTGTGTGTGAATTCAACAACACGGAAGGAAAGCCTTTCATCAGAATAGATATTGTGAGATAAATCTAAAGTGTGTGTGTGTGTGTGTGTGTGTGTGTGTGTGTGTGTGTGTGTGTGTGTGTGTGTAAATTCAACAACACAGAATGAAAACCCCATTTTTCAAAAGGCTCATTTTTTTTCATGCTGTCCTTTGTTAGATTTACTATTTGATAAATTTGATTGTTAATATGATTTAGTTTTTAGTTGTTGTTTATTCTTTTTTTTCTAGCTTCAGTGGTAGATTTCTTAAAATCTCACAGCAGTAGCCTACAGTTCAACTGTTCGGCCGGCCTCTCCTACATCTTGAACTTGAATTTGAATTTGAGGTCTAGTCGCTAAGATTTATTTAAGATTTGTTTGAATTTGAGGTGTTTGAGGCCTCGTTGGAGGCCTGTTCACCTTCGAGACTTGTAGATGTTGTCTACATCTAAGAACATGCATGCGTGGGGTTTATATACTGCTGGCACTACCACCACCTGTTCGTAACACGCTGGATATCTTTTGGAAAATAAATCGAAATTATTGAAATACCCGGTGAGAAATGACAGAATCAGCCTTAGAACGAACAAGAGGAAAATGACAACGAAAATGATGCTGAAGATGAAGAAGTGAGTTAATTCTCCAAAAGAACCTGGGGCAAATCTTAAGTGTGGACAACTGCGACGTGACACAGGAAACGAGCAGTTTCGCATGTAGTCCTGTCGACGCCGAAGGTTCATTCCGCCAGTTTGAGGTGACAAAGTTGATAGAAGGATGCATTCTTAAGAGTCCTCCTCAACAGATGTTCGGACTATGGACTTTCGAACATATAGGTGAGTTCGTAGCATACATGATGAGAGCAATATCAGTTGAAGGCGAAGATTAAGATGTTTGTGAATGGAGGAGAGTCTCGCCAGTACCACGAAGATTGAGCGAGTGACTTAACTGTTTCTGATCACCGCATTACCACAGTCTGAATCTGAATCTGAATCGGTACTTGACAAAACTCTAGAGAGCATCACGTAAGCTCATTTGATGTGTCGTCTGCTAACTTACCAACTGAACCACACCATATTGGGCTGACCAAGTTTTTTTCAAAAGCAGTTACAGATTGTATACGTCTCATACGGAAGATTTTGTTTCCATTTAATACATAAAAGCCATGATAACTGTTATAGGTGCCAGAATAATCAAGTTTGATTGTGGGCTCTCAACACTGAAGAAGAAGATGATGAAATTAATAATCAAACAAGTTTGATCCTGCAAGGTCTGACCAGCGCGTTTAGCTAATGCGTTGGTCAGACATCTGCCAAGTGGTAGCCACGAGACCCTCTTCTTAAATTTTCTCATCCTAGTCATCAGTTCATTTATCCATCAGCTTTAAACCAAGCGCAGTGTGGTCTCAGAACTCAGCGGATGTGGTGTAGCGTATAAAAAAAATACATATGGACTATTCCGCCCGCAGTGTCGCCTCCTTGATGAAACTGAAACTGAATCTGACCCTGCATTGTGACGTTATTGCGCCGGGCATTCAGTCTGGACAGACAGGTGTGGAGAGAGAGAGAGAGAGAAAGACAAAAAGACAAAAATGTTTATTCGTAAAGGCCTTGGCCCCTTAGAAGGGGGATACACGTAAAATAATGCTGCATAATCCATTACCAAAGATAGTCTTGCACAATACATTACCAATAGGGAAGGTTAACAAACTAAGATATTACAGAACTTCTTCGTTTAAATCCTCTGTACAAATACGCAGCCAGCTGTTTCACTGTTTTATCATTTGTCGACGTCATTAACAAAATCAATTTGAAGAATGAAGGATGTCTAAAGTATTTAGCTGAAATACACTGTTGTCTAAGATCACTTAATTCAGGACAGTAAAGGACAAAACGAACTTCATTTTCTTGTGATTCCTTACAAAATGGACAAGTACTTACAGGATCGTTTGAATTGCTATAACGCTGAGAATGTACATAGACATCCGAAATACCAAATCTGAACTTGGTCATGATATATTTTAAATGTCTATCAATGTCCATGGTCAAATACTTTGGTACACAATGCATAGGATTTAACATTCTGTAAATATCAAATCTACTGCTATCTTCAACATGTGAATTCCATCTTTGCCAACTGCAATCGATCAGTGTTTGCTGAAAAACACGAATGAAAGCATTTATATCACCGACACCCTGATTCTCCCATACAAATCCAAAGCCATATTCATACAATTTCAGCCTTACATTCGTAATCCAGTTTTTCTTACCTCTGGCATCCAACTCTACGAGCATAATATAGGCTTTATATGGCAATCTGTGTGGTTCCATTTGTGTTATCCTTAACCAGTAACGAATACATTTAACCATTGAAATTAAACAAATAGGATATCTATTAGTCTCTCCATATACTAAATCATTCAGTGTTTTCATTGAAACGCCAAGAAATTTCTTTAAAGCATACAAA
The DNA here is from genome assembly GCA_033310375.1 of Conus canariensis. Taxonomy (NCBI): domain Eukaryota; kingdom Metazoa; phylum Mollusca; class Gastropoda; order Neogastropoda; family Conidae; genus Conus; species Conus canariensis. Next base: position 38,266,435 of record CM065739.1, read on the forward strand.
TGAATTTTCTCAATATGCACAGCAGCAGATTCAAAACCCCATAGTTCAGCACCATATTGTAACATTGGTTGAATTTGGACATCAAATAATTTTAAAAACAAACACAGAGATCCATTATCTAGCAGTCTTAATTTCCTCAAAATACACAATAGCGCATATTTAGCTCTACTTGCAAGATTTTTACAAGCAAAAGTAAAGCTTAAGCATGTAGAAAAGTAAATACCAAGATACTTATAAGCATTCACCACAGGCATACTGACTCCATTATATGTCCACCTTTCTCTGGCGGCAAGATAACCACCCTTTCTAAACACAATAATATTACTTTTATTCGTGTTTATCTTCAACTGCAATGCAGAAGAAGCTCTTTCCAAACTGTTCAGCTGGGTTTGTAAACCAGTGATAGTTTCAGACATTAATGCAACATCATCAGCTAAGAGAAGAATGAAAATCTCAAGGAAATCATTTATGAACATTGCGCCATGTCATCCAGAATTATTAACCTCTGATGTCAATTCATTGATAAATAAAGAAAACAATATAGGACTACATACATCACCTTGCTTAACTCCAGTCGTACAGTTTATGTAATCAGTCAAAGACCCACCACTTCTCACTCTAGCTTTTACAGAGTCATACATGCTCATGACACATTTATATAATTTTCCTCTTATTCCATTTTTGAACAAAATATGCCATAAAATACTCCTATTAACAGAATCAAAAGCTTTTTCAAAATCAATGAAAGCAACATATAATTTACGATTCAAACAAAACTGTTTTTGCACAAATGCCATTAGAGTAAACATGTGATCTATTGTAGAATAGTTACGCTTAAATCCAGCTTGGCATTCACCAGTGAGGTTCTTTTCTTCTACCCAGTCCTGCAGCCGTCTGTTGATAACAGCACTGTATAGCTTACTACAAATGTTACACAAGGAAATACCTCTATAATTATTTGGATTATCAACATCAACATCACAAAGAGAGAGAGAGAGAGAGAGCCCAGCCAACCGTTAAGGGCCATGTCAGGGCAGTCACCTCGGTGACAGGTGTGGAGAGAGCAGTGTAATAATAACCAGTTAAAAAGCTTAATTGTTCAGCCGTACTCTAAAGCCATCCCATGAACAGGATGAAGGATGAGGAATGATTTTGATACATTTTCCAGCAGATTACTGCAGTCAATAGAAGCATGATTGAAATGGATTCACACAATATGAGTTGTACACATAGGCCCTAAAGGCTATAGTTCTTCTGTTGTGTGGCCACAATCAACACACTGATTATTTTGCCACAGAATACGGGGCTTCCACAAACTGGCTGCCTGACAAGTGACATTAAAAAAAAAAATCCTTTTCTTTTCTTTTTTCTATGTCGGTTTGAAATCGCTCTGCAGGTTGCACTCATGAGTAAATCACACCATTTGCTCCAGATCACATTTACGCACTCCATGCCCACTAACTGGATCAGAGGGTAACTGGATCAGAGAAGTGATGGGCAGGCATCCTAGTGAGGCTCCCGGCACCCCCCGCTGCAGCGGCCCACTTTCCAACACACCCCCTAGCCACTACCAACCTAACTAAGTACTCTCACATTCATACAGGACAGTTTGGGTTTGTGCTTGTTTGGAGTTTACTCCTGAAGTTTCGCAGCAGCAAGACTGTCACGAGTGTCAGCATTGAGGTGCTCAGTTTTTGAAACTGTCAGGGGAGTCTGCCTCTACAATGTGTGCTGGGAGTTCATCCCACTCACGGATGGCTCGGGGGAAGAATGAGAAGAGCCTGTATTGCTGTTTATGGTTTACAAGGCGTTTAAACTGCTGGTCATGTGATCTTCTGTCTCTTACTGCTGGTTTTTCCAGGACACTTTTGTTAACCTGCACCATCTAATATCTAATACCTGCTTTTCTTGTTTTATTTTGTCAACTGATTGTGTTTAAAGTTAAGTAAAAAGAAGACAGTATATGTCATCATAAAAGTGCAGTTTTAATCAATCAGTGAAACCTGGGCACTTTAAAACAACCTTTCACCTACTTTATTAGGATTCATGTGAACTTTTTTTTATGAAACATGTATACTTTCCCTGAGTTTTACACTTTATCATAGAACATGAACTGTTTTTTTTTTTTTTTTTTTCCTTTACATTGTGAGTGCAAAAACTGACACAAGGAGCACTGCTGTCTCATTTACCACTGAAGGAGAAAATATAATCTATAGTGGGAAAGAAGCTATCTTAGTTGTTAATGTTATCATTATTTTTATTGATTGATTGAATTTTTTTTGCCTTTTTCCATCTGTCCATTTATTTACTTTCGGGGATAGATGTGGATATAGCCAAGAACACTGTACATATGTAGTGAGTAATTAGCAGTCCTATTCACTTGATTTAGTTAAGGTTACAATGGAACCTTTTGTAACTGTAAGTCTCAGTAATGGTCTCCAAAATCCTTCAAGTCTAAATTGGGTGGTAGAGCTGGTTTCTAGACAAAGGAAAAATATGTGCTATTAAAAATCAAAATAACCTCCCCCCCCCCCCCCCCCCCCCCCCCCCCCCCCCGGTTTTTAACTAACAGCAGGACATAATCTTTTGGAGCTTCTTCTTACTTAGATGTCACCGTAGTTTGTTGTTAAAACAGCACTGTTTGAGACAGTCTATTACAGTTCTTCATAGTGTTTGAACTAATCTCATGATTCATTAACAAATATCCAGTCTGATGCTGGAAATACAGGATTTTATAACAAAAGGATGTCTCATTTTGTTTAAGGATATGTCCTTTGGAAATGAAATCCTTCAGTGGACTTCCACTGTTGTCACTCTTATCAGCCTCATTATGCGAACAGGGTTTCACATCATGTAGGCTACAGAAGGGTTGACTGGAGGGAGTGAAAAAGGGGACTACTTCATGTGCGGAATAAGAAAACGAAATGCGGAAAAGCGCTAGAATTTCATGGGTACCAGTCCCTTCAAAGGTGTGGAATTTTGTGTCCCTGGCTAGCTCAGACCGAGACTTGAGTGTGGTATGTGGGCCCAGATGGGAGAATTGGAACCATACAGTTGACTTTCATCCATTTAGATGGTGGATGATTTGATGCAGTTGTGAGACTGTTGCCTAAATTTGCTGACCAACACTGCAAGGTATTGTACGTCTCAGGCCTGGTTGATGCCAGGATTAGAACAATATTATGAAAGGAACTGTCCAGTTTTGCTGTGGCTCTTAGTTTGAGAGCAGAATGGAACTCCTTAGCATGATCTAGATCGTCCTCATCTTCATTTTCAGTTTCCTTTCCAACTCTGTGCCTTTGGTGTGTGTGTGTGTGTCTGAGTGGTTTGTATTTAAGCAAGGTCACTGGGACTGTCATTGGATGGACATGGTGGTGCCTTCCAGTAGTATCTAGTACAAAGGCATTATTGTTGTCAGTGGGGGCCTTTGCTTGACCAC
>CM065739.1:38272373-38282373 GCA_033310375.1 Conus canariensis
CCCCTGAACAAACAGCATTGGTTTGATGCAGATCTGCATGTCTTCAAGTGGGTGTGTACAGTGCTATTTCCCTTGAAAAAAAACATGCTGTGTGAGTTGATGACATTCACCCTATGTTATGATGTGTTAAAAAAAAAAAAAAAATGTAAATTTTTTTTTTTTTTCTGTCCCAACCCCTGCGCCACCTCAGAGGCAGTGCACCCACGCCGCTCGTTCCGACACCCCGTCCACAGCCACAGCCCGGTCGGCCCCGCCACAGCTCCGGCAGTGGCAATCCATAGGGAGCAGTCAGTGTCAAGTCGTCAAGAGGCAACCCACCGAAGGAGACACTGCACTGCTGCCGAGTCACTTCGGTGGTGTTCAGTGGCGCCTGTTCTGATCTAACATATGCAGGACACCACCTACTAAGCCCCCTACTGACGACAATAATTGCTTAGTTGCGGAGGCGGCGTGAGTGAGCTCTCCCTCTGGAGGGCGCCACCACGTCCGTCCAACGACAGCCCCCATAGACTCACCGATACCTGTGACCCCGACGGAACCAAACCAAGGCCATAGACGTGGAGAGGACATCGAAATTGAGGTCACCATGAGAGCAGGGCATGAAGGGCCACAGAATTTGAGACTTTTTTTTTTTTTGATGCTGGTTGATGAGAATGAGGATGATTAAGATGATGCTACGGATTTCCATTTCGGTCTGAGACTACATGACAGGGCTGTACTCTACGCTTCCTTTCATAATATATCCCAGCATCAACCTGGCCCGAGAGATACAGGCACCTGCAGTGTTGGTCAGGAAATTTGAGCAACACTCTCAGAAACGCATCCGTTAAGTGGATGAAACTCGACTGTGTGGTCCCAGTCTTCCCAACTGAGTCCGCAGCAAACTCAACTCTGGGTAGGAGCCGGTTGGGGCAGAAAAACCCACATGACTCTGATGGGATTCGAACCCACGACCTCCCAGCTGGGAGTCCGCGACGCTAATCACTTCACCATGGCGGCTGGTACAAAAATGTAAATTTGGTAGTAAGTAAGTGAAATTAAAATTCATAGGAAAACATTAAAAAAAAAGAAAAAAAGGAAAGGAAATCTTAAATGAGGCAGGGAACAGTAAACAGTAAATAACGAAGAAGTAGGGTAACTCTTGCTACCATGATGAAATAGATACACGCCCGTAACTCCAAAGGAATGCTGCTTACGACACCGAATCGCCTGAGAGATATGACAGCAAAGAGCACACAGAAGCAGATTGAAAAGGCTGTGCCAGTGAGTTGAATGAATATCAGTTTGTGTTTGTTCATTTCTCCTGTTGTTGTTACTGTGTAGATGTGTCCAGTATGGGGTATATAGGCAAGCTTGGAACATGCTTTTTGGGAATGTGTCCTTGGTTTTTCTGTATGCTGTGTGCTGTCATATGTGCTAGGCGATCCGGTTTCGTAAGTAGCATTCATTTGGAATTACGGGCGTGCATTTATTTCATCATGGAAGCAGAGAGTTACCCTACTTCCTTGTTATTTAAAGAAAGGGTTTTGACTGTGCAAAGTACTGTCAAAGTTTCAGTATTAATCTTACCTGGATTGTGTGGACTTCAGGTTTAGATAGCTGACTGTACCTGTTACAACACTAGCAGTACACATGATTGTTTAAATAAGTAGTTGTGGTAAATGTATAAATCAATTACTGTTTAATCATGTTATATAATTAGCTCCACCCATCAAATCTTACTTAAAAGTTACTCCCCTCCCCTCCCACCACCTCACTTTGGCAACGAAGTGGGTGAGAAGGGGGCAGGGGGTGAGGAAGGGGATCAGGGGAGAGAATTTGAGACAAAAAATAAAGAACAAAAGAGAAAAGAAAAGATATATCATTGTATAAGTTTCTTAACTTGTTAAAGGGAGCAAGCAAAAGAGAGAGAGAGAAACGGAGAGAGACAGACAGACAGACAGAGAGAGAGAGAGACAGAGAGAGGGACACAGAGAGAGACAGAGAGAGAGAGGGTGGTGTTCTTTTGGCATTAATGAATCTGACAAAGATCAGCAGTATACATATGCCATGAGTTTGATGTGTGAAATACATATAATATATACAAGTCCCTGTGTAGCTGACTAGGCCTTGTTATAAAAAAACAAAACAAAAAAAGACCTGAATGTAAAACTGCCATATACACCTGGTTCTTCACCAAAGAATAGTAATTGGATCTCTGTTTCAGAGCAGTCGTCGGGTTACCTGGACAGGGGAAGACTATGCTGGGCATGAACTGATGAGACTGCACTCGGTGAAGGTGTGTGTCTGTGCTGTTCACGCTGTTTACTCATCGTGAAGACTTGTGTCATTAGAATTGGTTTGACCGCATAGGGGTGAGCTGAGACTGACTTTGACTTGACTGGGATTTCATTTAGGTGGGGAGAAGGGGTGTGGGTGTAAGAGGACCCTTTCGGTACAACCTGTGTCCCTGTGTTCTGGAAATTCAGTGTTAGTAATGTTCTCTTTTCTGTTAGTCTGGCTCTGCCTCTTGTATGTCTTGGGTTACTGTTGTCCAGTTGTTTTATGGCCCATTCATGTGTCTTTCTTTTAGAAAGTCTGTACTCTTCCTTTTTTTTTTCTTTCGCAGAAGTCACAACATGCCGGCTTTTTTTTCCGTTGTAATCAGGGTTGATTTAATAAACAGATTGTTTGATGACTGACTGAGGAGCATTACAACCACTGACTGGGGTTGTTTGCTAGCTGGTAGAGCAGTCAGCCAGGTAAGCAAGTAACGACGAGTTGCAGGATACGGCAGAGACTGGATGTGACAGTCACTGCTTTTACTTTCGTTTGCAACACAGATGGCAACAGTAAAGATAGGTACTGTGTGCTTTCCGCAATGAATGTGGAACAGGTGCATTTTTCAAAAGTCTTTTTCTGATACAAAAAAAACTCTTGCCTCCACTTTTTTTTTCTTTTTGTTTGTTGAATGAGCAACAATTTCTTGATTACGGTATATGTGTTCTTCCAATAATGGAAAAGCTGTTCTCACCATGCAGTCAAGTCGGTGTTAAGTTCAGTGGGCAAAGCATGAGACTTAAGTCTCTCAGGCCCAGCGTGGCTGAGTGTTATCTGCTTTTGATAGTTGCAGCAATTCGATCATCGCACTTTCAGATGATGATGTGTATTTGCTGCTGTGTTTGTTGTTTGTTTGTGTGACATGCTGACAGCTGGAACGTGTGTATTTCTACTTTGGTGTAGTTGGCTAACTGAAAATGAATCCAGCAGACATGCTATTACAGTTTTTAGTTTTTCCCAACTAAGTTGTCCGGCCTCAGTAGAGGGTGGGGTGGTATTACCTGATGTCTGTCCATAAACTGTTGGTCAGTTGACCATGGTTGAATGACTGCAGCTGTGGACTGAATTTTGTTGGAGAACGATGTTTACCTGGATGGTCATTGACGATGGTTGTTTATTTACCAGCCAGGTTTCTGGAAACAAGGCGGTGAAATTGTACACATTGTGGAGAGTGGGTGTTAATGTCCATTTGGCAGTATGTGTCTGCCCTGAGGATCTTTTCCTTTGTTTTTGTCGCACTTCTACGTTTTTGTTTTGTTTTGTTTTGTTGTTGGTGTTTAAACGATGCGTTGTTAATCTGGAAGCAATGGACTAAGGGAGATGACCTGTACCTCATGGCAAAATTGACAAGTGAGTTAAATTTTAAAGAGTTTTAGTGTATTGTATAAGTAGTTTTGTGTGTGTGTGTGTTTTTTTTTTTTTAAGCAGGACAGGATTTCTTTTTCCTGAGTAGTGACAGTGCTAGAAAGGTGCTGTGTGGTATACTGAGCAGTTTGAACACACACACACACACACACACACACACACACACACACACACCACACACACACACACACACAAATATACCGCAAACACACACACATAAACACATGCACACACACACACACACACACACACACACACACACACACACACACACACACACACACACACACACACACATATGCACACACACATACCACAAACATACACACATGCACACACACACACACACACAGACCACAAACACACACACACACACACACACACACACACACACACACACACACACACACACACACGCACACACATACCACACACACACACACATGCACACGCGCGCGCGCGCGCACACACACACACATGCACACACACACACACACACACACACACACACACCACACACACAAAATAGGTACAGGGTGGAAGAAATTTAGAGGGGATGGTTGGATTAGATGCTTGTGCCTGTTTATTTGGAGGTACGGAAGGAGAGGTGTGTAAGTGTGTGTGTGTGTGTGTGTGTGTGTGTGTGTGTGTGTGTGTGTGTGTGTGTGTGTGTGTGTGTGCGTGCGTGTGTGTGCGTGCGTGCATATGTGTGTGTACATGTGCATGGTTTTGTATGTGTGTGTGTAAGCACGCATTTGCATGCGCATGAGCATAAAACTTTTGACATGTACATGCGATGTCTTGTGTTTGCATGGGGTATATGTTTTCACATCACAGCATGAAATGTGACCATTGTGCTTTGGAGTAGTTGGAATGTAAAATGTTATATATACATTTTTCACTATAATTTCAGACCATAGTTCAAATTTCTGGATACCCCGCCACAAGCCAGAATGGTTTGCAGGATGTCACAGGCCTTGCAAAATGTAGAAAAGTTACTACATCTTAACCCTGATACCGTTAAGTTACATAGGGAGAGTTGAATAAGCATTAAAATCCATTCTAATAAACACTGCAAAATGATGAGAGGAAGAACAGAAGATAGACCAGCGAGAATTGAAAGCAAAGATGAAAAAACAAGGAAGATATAAATGCACAATCACACTCTTCCATCAGCTGCATGACACATCAGGAATTTAACATGAGTGCTTCCAAGACATCACATTCTTCCATCAGCCTTTTACGGCATGACACATCAGGAATTTAACATGAGTGCTTCCAAGACATCACACTCTTCCATCAGCCTGTCATGGCACAATACATCAAGAATTTAACATGAGTGCTTCCAACACATCACACACTTCCATCAGCCTGTTAGGGCATGATACATCAGGAATTTAACATGAGTGCTTCCAAGACATCACACACTTCCATCAGCCTGTTAGGGCATGATACATCAGGAATTTAACTTGAGTGCTTTCAAGATATCACGCTCGTCCATCAGCCTCTCACAGCATGATACATCAGGAATTTAACATAAGTGCAACCAAGACTTTGGACGAGTTGACGAGTGGTTGCTTCCATGGGTACCCTCCTGTCGTGGTGTCAGCACTTGCAGCCACTGTACACAAAACAAGCTGTTGCCTATCATGAATGTGTTTGTTCTGTGTTCTTTGTTCAGCATGGAACAAGTGTGGCAGGGAAAAGAAGCCAAGAGACCAGTCCCATGCACCATTGTGTGCGTGCACACACACACACACACACACACACAAACACACACACACACACACACACACACACACACACACACACAGAATCACAGCAGAAAAAGACAAAGATGAGCTTTCCCCCCTTCCACATTTCAATCAGAGTTGTTTATTTTCTGTTACTTTTTTTTTTAATTGTATTTTTTGTTTTTATTTAGCTGTTTTTTTATTTTTATTTGTATTGTTTTGTTTTTAATTTTTGAAATTTATATTTTTTCCTTTTTTTTTCAATCAGATTTTGTAAATCTTGATTCTGTCGAGAGTACCACATTCTCCATAATGTCTGCCCCAGCCCCTCCTAACCATTTTACATACTATAAGTACAACAGTTATTAATTTCTTCAAAATGTCTTAGTGTATGTGTGAACATAAAAAAAAAGAAGCGTAAATCCTGTTGTCTTGCCAGCTTTCTGCTTAAATATATCGGTACAAACCCTGAAATATAATAAATATTCTCTTCATTACTGCAGGATGCCAAGAAATGCTGTATTCCAGAACCATGTGCACCTCAGGAAAGACGCATATATAAACAAGCTGTTCGAACAAACCCAAAGTTACAATGATTCCTGTTAGTTTGACACCACAGGATTTCCATACATCCTCACCCCAAAACCGTTTGGAAAGGTAATAAGCTGATGGGAAAAAGGAAAGAAAAAAGAATTCTTTTAGTTTCACCGGTTCAGACATGCCCCTCAACAGTGGATGATAACCCAAATCCAAGTAGTTCAAGTGGCCCATGCCAGGCCTTCCAGGACTTGTCACGTCTGGCCCTCAGTTGCCTGATCTCCTCTGATAACCAGTACTTGAACCAGTTTGTCCAGGGTTCCCAACCTTCCGGGATCTGTTTATCATCATCCCATGTCCAGTGCCAACATTGGGTGATACACCTCAGACAGGCAGTGGTTCACAGCCAGGTGTGATTTTTCTCCCTCTGCCCAGGCTGCAGCAGCCAGTGCCGATCCACTGAGTGACACGTGCCTGGCCTGTCAGCAGGAGAAAAGGGATGAGAAAGAAATGATCAGCCTACACAGAAAATTAACCTTCTCCTTTATGTTTGCCATGTGTCTCACCTGTAGCAGTAATGGAACAAAGAGAAATGCAGTCACAACTACAGCTGCACTTCATCTGTGACAGGGGCCCACAGAAAACCAACTATTTTTTTTAATTAAAAGAAAAAAAATGCTTTTCAGTGGTGGCGACCTCTCCATGCATGTGCCTGACTGTACTGCATGTATTTACCCAGTTCAGGTTGTTTTGAACAGAAAGGTGTGCTTTATGATCCGTCAGGGTTATCATCCTCAACTGTCAAGGGAATGAGCTCCCTTGGTGGGTGTGATACCGAACACATTCTAAGTGTATGCTAGTGTTCATGGACCTTTACTCTAAGAGTAAGTAAACGACTGAAGAGTTCCATACAGCATCGGCACTGTTTCGGTGGAGGTTCAAATCCAGATTGAAGATAGACTGAGTTGTATTGTGTCTGATTGGAGCAATGTGACTATGTTAGTTTCCTAGATTATGACAAATATGTTAGACGCAAAAAAGCATTTAATCCCAGCCATACGTGTTGCTTTCATGTTAGTTTCTGGTTCTTGGTTTTAAAACTTCTAGTTTTATTTTATTGATCCAGACAAAAGCTATCACTTAATCATTCATATTTTGAATGGCCACCGCTCTAAACTGAACTCATCAAAGGAAGATATCAGTTACCAGTGAAATGAAAACAAAGCTTTGAAGCCAAATATATGCAAATGTAAACAGAACTAACCAATATGGGCTAATTGGATGCACTTGCAAAAGTTGATTAATTCTGTGATGTGAACTGTTTTGTGACATTGTCATGGGACAAGCTGTCATCACACTTAAACTGCACACATTGTCATGGGACAAGCTTTCATCACACTAAAACTGCCCACATTATCTGTCTGATGTTTCTGTGTTCTCCAGATGATGATCACTTTTATATTTCATGGGTCTGTCTGTCAGAACACAGTCCTGCAGTTGACGTTCTCTTCTCCGCTGGGATGCTGCAGTGTATTTCAGTTTATAGTGATTGTATCTTCACCTTTTGGAAACTCTTGTGCAAGCCATGTTACCTGTTCAGCCATTGTCTTGAACTCTGCCCTCGTTTGTGACTCGTTTGCCTCTTTTCATTCAGGAAAGTATTCACTCTTTTTTGTCTGGTGTGGTTACAGAAAGAGGTCCCACACTGTGAAGGTCTGACAACGCCCAGGTTCTTCCCTGTGTGACTGTGGCATCATGGCTGTGTGTCGGTCGGTGCCTGCCATCCACATCTTTGCCGTCCTCCTGGGCTCTCTGGAAATCATGCTGTTCGGAGGTGAGCCAGGCTGATGCCAACAATGTCAATGCTTTCATCGTTGTGTGTTATCTGTGTGTGATACGAATCATTACAGGCTAAAGGTAGCAGCTTTTTCAAGGAATTTGTCATCAGCTTTGTGAAGGCGGAGTCAGACTTGGTGATTCGCCTGATCCGTTTCTCAGTGATCATTATTTTGTTGTGGGACAGTTTCTGATATATGGGCCTGATGATGCCAGTGAATGAGATTTATTTACAGCGGTCTAGTTCCAGTCATTGATGTTAACTCTAATGTAGCTGAATTTGCTTAACTGCAAGTGAAAGGCATACTGCCAAGCTTACAAACATGCAAGCCACTAAGGAGCAGCACTTACAGTGTCCAGGCTTACTTTTTGGTTTGAAGAGACAGAAAAACACTATCTAACCTCATCCGCTTATGAATTGTTATTTCTGAGTGCTGTCTCCTCCATCACCCCCCACCCACCCCCTTCCCACCCCCTCAACAAGGTCACAACCAGGCACTTCAGGGTGTCAGACCTACCGTAGATTAACTATGGAAGAGGCGATGAGGTAGGGATACAAAAATGCAGATTCGACGACCAGTATTCATATGTTCAGCATCCCAAACTAGATGAGCTGTTATTGGATACTGTGAAGGAAAGAAGCAAGACCAAAAGTGAAAGTAACACTACTGAAACACACCAAGTGGTTGGACTTGGGAGTCAGGCGTATCCCAGCAACAGAGAGTTGTTGGCTATGTTGTCGACAGTGATTGTGACAGCAGTGGGTATGTCTGTGCTGTGAGAGAGTCAGGTGGCCAAAGCCAAACAGTGGAGGGTAGAGAGCAGCGACCAGTACAGAGATAAGGATGAGGATATGTTAGCGTGGGTGCATAATGATGGGGTTAGAGGGGATGTGTCCTTGTGACTTCAGCTGGAGATGTTCAGCAATTGCTGGTTATGCGAGCAGCAGTTGCGTTCAGGCCAGTGGCTTTTCACATTCAACAGGACGTTCAAGGGAATGATTGTGTTTTCTTTACTGCTTTTAACCGTGTGTGTGTGTGTGTGTGTGTGTGTGTGTGTGTGTGTGTGTGTGTGTGTGTGTGCGCGCACATGCATGTGTATGTGTGTGCTGTGTGGCTGCTAAGAGAGTGTGGCTGTTTGGTGTTTAGTGTTGTGTGTGTGTGTGTGTGTGTGTTTGTGTGCACTTGCTTGTGTGTGTGTGTTGTGGATGTTATTGTAAGCGTGTGTTGTGTGTGTTTCGAGGCAGTGTGTGTGTGTGTGTGTGTGCATGCTCATATGCTTGCTTGCATCTTGTATTTGTGCATTTCTTTTCAAATTAAAAAAGACTTTGAAATTGTTGTTGACTTAAATATTCACCATATTACCTGCTTTCTCCTTTTTACAACAAACAGCTGAGAAATGGTCTGCTTTCTCCTTTTTACAACAAACAGCTGAGAAATGGCTTGTGTAGTTCCAGAGATGCCCGTTTTCAACATACACTGGTATAAAATAGATGTTAATGTAGATCAGTCACTGGCGCTGGGAATCTATGCAAAGTAGAATAGTTGGCTATGAGAGGGTTAAAGCTTGGATGACATACAGTAAGCTTCAGTTGAAAAATGACACAACAAAAATTATTCTTATTGCAAACAGAAAGTTTCTTTCCTGCAAGTTCATTCTCACATCTGTCCAGCTAGATAACTGCCTCATTGATCCATGAAAGTTAACCTTGTTATAACATGGGGTGAAACATCATTCAGGTGGTATATTTCCTGGGTATTTGCGTATTTTATTTATATCTACGCCAGATCGGGGCTGTTTGTCATCTTCTTTATTGGAAATAATCATTTCTCTCCTGACGGCCAAAAAGGAAGTACTGTTTTGTTCATGTTTGCTTGCAATTGTTATGTCTCAGTAAGACTTTATGCTGAAAATTCACTTGTCTGTTTTGTACAGTCCATTAAATTTGCATTGCTTTGCCTCTTGTTATGTGTGTTTATTTGTATTTTGAGTCAGTTAGAACTTACCGGAAATATTTCAACCATTTCGCATGGCCTTCACAAATCTAGTGAAGAGAAGTGGGGCTGGCTGATGTGTGTATAAAATTTGCCCTGTAGTACTGTTGTTGTTGTGTGGCGACAGGTGTGGTGTTTGGCTGGCACTCATTGGTCTACGTCTACAAGGACACAGGCTACTTCTCCAGTCTCTGCCCAGGGGGCACACAGCCCTTA
>CM065739.1:38284873-38334873 GCA_033310375.1 Conus canariensis
CCCCAGTCTGATGAAACAAAACGTAGGAGCCCTCCAACCTTACTTTCAACGTGCATTGAATGCTGTGTTGTGCGTAGTAGTCATCTTATTCTTGTTCGTCACTAGTCTTGTTGGCTCATACGTAGATTCAGAGTGACTGCATATAATCATACGCTTTTAGTGTTTATCTGGGTGTTTCTGTGTGTGTGTGTCATGTCAAGACAAAATCATCTTTATTGAGGGTTGAGGAAGTAGCTTGACATCTCTTTCTTTGTCCTAACATCACAAAAAAAACCCACATTAATTACAATAACAAAGAAAAAAAGAGACATGAAACAATGCCTACATAGAAGTTTTAAAAAATACCAAGTATGAAAGCAATGAAGACATCTAACAACTGTCATAATCAATATTTTGATGAACAGTTTATAGCATACCAGATTAGGCACATCCAGACCTTTGAGAGAGAGGGAGAGAGATGGACAAATGCATGCATGGATGCATGTGTGCAAATGAATGAATGAATCTGCAATGATGTAAAGAATCGTAGGTAGCTTTATAATTTTCCATCAAATTTTTTTTTCAGTGCTTTTTTTAAAAAGCTAGTAGAAGCACACGATTTTAAAGAAGATGGTACATTGTTCCATGTTGTTCCTCTAGAATATGTGAAACTAGATTTGTGAAGATTGTTGTTGGGTCTCAGGAATTCAAATATGTGAGCATGCCTGTTGTTTTTATTTACAGATCTTTAAAGAATTTTCTTTGGAGCTATTCCCTTAACAACACTATGCATGCATCTGCATTTGTCTAAGAAGAGTCTGTTATTAAAATGAAGAATGTTTAACTTTTTATGATTATCTTCTGTCAGGGAATTAGATATTAATTATACCAACTTTATAGCTCTCGTATGTGAGTGACTGATTTGTTTTTAATTTTGTTTCACTGGCAGTACCCCATTACAAGGACACATAATTGATGAGAGATTAAACATATGCATGAAAAAATAATTTCATAGATTAGCTATTCAGAAAATGTTTTATATTTGATTATTGATAAATTCTTATAGAAATACATTTTCCAGGATCGGTAATGTTTTTCATAAAACGTTATATCATTGTCAGTAACAGCCTCAAATACTTCATGTAATAATACCTCTTCAGCTATTTGGTCTGTAACATATAGTGGTGTGAACAGAAACCTCATTTTTGCCGTGTAGTCACAAACATACATTTTGTTTTGCATTCAGGGACATGTGGTTCATTTCGGTCTGTCTGATCAATCTATCGATATTGTTCTGCAGATCATTGACTACAATGGTAGGATTGCCACTGCCAGTCATCAGTAAATATTTTGCAACTGCACTCCGTGTGTAAATGCAAATCGTTGATGTAAATGGAAAAGAAGAGAGGTCCTAGTGCTGATGCTTGAGGAATACCAAATTCCACAGGGAGTAACTCTGACTGTCTGCTACTACTTTCAATGAGTTGTTGACAATCAGTAATAAAAGATTTGATCAAGTCTAAAGTCTGGTTTGATAGTGTATAAAGTGTTAGTTTTTGCATGAGAAGGGAATGGTTGATAAATCAAATGCTTTAGCAAAGCCAGTGAAAAGAATTATATTGAACAGGCAATTATCAATAAGCTGTAAAAGAGATGTATGGCAAAAATGATTTCTTGAAGGGCTGCTTTTTTATGAATTAAATCATCATGCTTGAAATGAGAATACAACTGTGTTTTTTCAAACAGTTTTGACAAAAGGGATAGTATTGAAATAGGTCCATACTTGGAGGTATTGGTGGGGTCACCATTTTTGTACGAAGATACAACTTTTGCGTGTTTGAATTTAAGAGAAAACTGGTTTTTGTTGATGCACAAATTGTAAACTTAGGTGAGTGTATTAGTGGCAGCAATTGAGGCAACTTTCAAGTATCTTTCCATCAGTTACATCTAAACCTCTTTTTCCTGATTGTTTTAAACATATTAAACCATTAAATACTTTGTTTACTAAAATAAAATCGATGGCATGGTGAAAGTAAGCGACATGTTTTTAGAACGGCAGTATTGTTTTTGTTTATGTAAATCGTTTTGATTTGTTTCATCATTTACTGTTATGTCCTTAGCAACATTCACAAAATGAAAATTTAAATCTCCTGGTGAAATTTCTGGTTTCACCTGTCAGAACAGCAACAGGTGAAGCTGTGGGATGCACAGGGCAGTTGCTTGATGATGGTGTTTTTCGCCAGTGGGCTCTGCAGTCATGAAATATGGGCTGGTACACCCATGGGAACGCTCCCGTAGAGGTTCTGTCGTGTCACATCCGGTGGCCATTAGACAATGGCATCTGCCAGGGAGCAGTTATGTCCTTTGATGTTTTAACGGAATGTCTGTGCGTGCCTGCACCCCATATGAACACAGCGGAGGCTTCTAAGGATGGTGCAGGATTGTTTCCAGCTGGTTTGCTTGGTGGTTGATGACAGTACTTCTCTGGGGTCCCTCTCACACCTTTGGATGTATCTTTTTCTATCTTCTTTTGTTGCATTTTGAACTTTAGAGTTTGATCAACTATTAGTCAAAACATTAATAGCTTTCCTCATCAATATAGAATTCTGAGAAAAGAATAACAAACCTTGAAAATATTTTTTCTTTATTTTTTGTTTCATGAAATTGACTTTGTTTCTTTGTTTTCTAAATGTGTGTGGTGTCGGAGAGAGGGAGGGTGGTGGTGGCAGCCAACCCATACTTGCTGGACAGGGGATTTATCTCCCTGATGGACACGGTTCATTGAAGTTATTAATGTATGTGACAGTTGACATAGTGGTGTATTTTGTGGGGTGGCAACCAGCCCGTACTTCCTATATAGGGGATTTATCAGCTTGACATACAGGATTCATTTAGTTGTTAGTGTATGTGACAATTGACGTGGTGGTGTATTTTGTGGGGTGGCAGCCAACCCATACCTGCTGTACCCGGGGTTCATCGGTCTGGTGTACGGGGGCTACCAGATTCTGCTGACCAACCTGCAGTTGAGCTGTCTGATCCCAGCGCTGCGCTCCACCATCATGTCTCTGTACTCCGGCTCCTACGACACCAGTGCCTCCATCTTCTTGTTGTTCAAGGCAAGTGGGGCATGGCTAGTTGTCAGTCTTTTCTGTGATGCTTTTGTTGTTGTTGTTGTTAGTTTGGGCGGTTCTGTATTCTAAATTTGTTTTTTATGCCAGTCTTCACTATTCAGCAACTTTTAACTCAGTGTTGATGTCCATGGTACAACAAACTGTTTAAAATCTGCCCAAACCGAGTTTTTACCATGTTCTCGAGGCAGCCGTAAAGAAGAAACAGTTTTGTGCCGTGTGTATACAGGCCACTCCTTTTACACCCATTCTTATCTTTTTAAAGGTGAAGAAGCTCTGTGGTGTATTCCATGTTGTACCACTCATAGTGAAACATATTCTTTTAAAATCTTGGGACTTGCGTGATGTGAGATGTAAACGCTTTACAGCAGACTCCATGGAGACCTTGTAGTTGTACAGAGATGCCTCACCTTATGTAATCTTTAAATTTCTGAGAGAGACTAGCATTTTTCGTCTGATCAAAGATTTTACGGAGGAAAGATTTTTAACAAAATTTCCGATGTATTTTTAGGTGTGTTTTGATTTGGTAATAATAATGATTTGTGAGTTGACTTCAACGCAGTGACAGCCCAGATATAGCCCTTAGTGGTCAGTTTGGGTATAAGCAACATTACCTTACCTTACCATGGTAGCTCATTATATTCTTCTACAAAAAAATATTTTGTGTTTGGGGTGATTCTCTATTTGAAGGCCTCCTATCTTTTTTTTTTATACAAACTTTACAATATGTAACAAATCATCTGCCTTTAACTTCCTTTTGTTGTCCAGTGTGGACAAACAATTTTTGAAAATGCATTTCACTGAACTCACTCACCTATCCATCACTTTCACTCTTCTCAAATGTGTGATTGATTGGTCTTCCAGCTACACATGCAGCAAAATCACCCAAGGACACCTTCAGTTTAGGTGTGTTACTGTTAACGTCATTCACCATAGTTTCCGGAGGTCAGACGAAGAGGATGAGAACCCAAGGAGGATGAAGTGACAGATGGCTGAATAGTGAAAGTCAGTGTAAAAACTAGGAGGCACCTTTACAGGATTTTCTTTCTTTTTTCCAAGTTACAGTGGAAACCCTCGTGGATGACCACCAGAAATCTTTCACCATGGGGGTGATAACCTCTGAACCACTGTGTTTTGGGGACTTTCCATTTACATAACTACCAGACTAATTTCACAGAGCTCCATCCTCTAAACTACCATGTTTTTGTGACGTTCCATTTACATAACTATTAAACTGATTTCACAGAGCTCCATCCTCTAAACTACCATGTTTTTGTGACTTTCCATTTACATAACTATTAAATTAATTTAACAGAGCTCCATCCTCTAAACTACCATGTTTTTGTGACTTTCCACTTACATGACTATCAAATTAATTTCACAGAGCTCTCTACAAACTTCCTAAACTGGGGTTCTAAAACAAAACAAAAACAAACTACACATACACACTCCACACCCTAAAAAGAAGAACAAATCCCAAGTGCACTAAATTATGTTTTAGAATCTTGTTGTGGAAGTAGATTGCTGTGGATTTGTCTGTTGCTGTGGTGTTATGTTTATATCTGACCATTGTGATCACTCGTCTGTATTCTGCTGACCTGGAATCAGTCCATAAGATGAAGGAGAGTCAACACTGGTTTCTGAGCTGTAGTTATCAGTTCACTTACTCAGGTGACTGGACTGGTACATGGGCAGTCTTCTATTATGGTCATTCATTGTCATGCCCAAGACAGCTGAAAAAAATAATGACATTTTTTTTGGGGGGATTGAGTTGAACCATTTTGTAAATGATGCCCATAGAGCTGTTGCATGTGTCTCCAAACAGCTTAACATTCAATATTCATAAATTGTTCAGGAACAAAATACGGGGGCCATCCTTGATGGGCAGACATGGGGAGATTGGTATATAACTGGAAATGGTGAATTTGGGCAGATCGGTTGTTAAAAAGTGCTGTGTAAAGGGAGAGAGTGTATGTTTAGAAATATTCAGATCGCATTGAATTTGAAGATGGTGTTCATAGCGATGATGGTAATGATGATCACCAGCCTGAATGGTGGTGGTGACGATGATGACGATGATGCACCGACTAACACCAGGTTGAATATTGATGATGATGATGGTCCACAGACAAGGCATCAGGCTGAGTGGTGATGATGATGATGATGATAGTGATGGTGGTGGTGATGAAGATGATGATGATGATGATGATGATGATGATGATGATGATAATGGTCCACAGACCAGGCATCAGGCTGAATTGTGATGATGATGATGAGGAGGAGGAGGAGGACAATGGTGGTGGTGGTGATGCTGCTGCTGCTGCTGCTGCTGCTGCTGCTGCTGCTGATGATGATGATGATGATGACGATGATGATCCACATACCAGGCATCAGGCCGAATGGTGATGATGATGATGATGATGATGATCCACAGACCAGGCATCAGGCTGAATGATGATGATGATGATGATGAAGAGGATGATGATGATGATGATGATGATGATGATGACCCACATATCAGGCATCAGGCTGACTGGTGGTGGTGGTGGTGTTTCAGGCAGCCTATGAGGGTGGCGTGTCCGTCAACGCTTCCTTCACCCTGCAGGCTGTCCTCTACTTCCTCATCTTCACCAGCTCCACCTTCCTCTTCCTCCCCAAGAGTCGCATCCCTTACCCCTTGACCCAGGGCTACCGACTTCACTGTTACCTCTGTCACCGTTTATGTGGGCACAGAAGCCTTTCGGAGCAGGCAATTCATCCCAGCAGTGAGTGGAGGATCGACCCCACTGGCAGCGTGATTTTAGCCAAGTTTGCATCCAGGGATTCCCTGGATGCTCTGCCAGGAGTCGCAGGCATTCCCCCGGACCTGAAAACAGACCTGAATGGAACAGTGCCTGGAAACCTAGAAATGGAGGATTTGCACAGCGCAGGTGATTCGCTGAAGGAGAAGAAGGTTGTGACTGAGGAGGAGGAAGACGAGGACAAGCCCCAGAACGGGGATGATGTGTTTTCATTGAACGACAATGCTGATGGAATGTCCCCACTGGACATGGAAATGGAAATATCCCCGGCAAGTGATGACAGGATGCTGCCACAAGACGACGCCCATGCCGCGAATGACAAAGAACCCAGCCAGAGGTCGCCACCAGAGGTGGAGAGCATGCTCTCTGGAGCGGCCAAGAAGGAAAGCAAGACGTTCTGGCAGGTGGCGCTGTCACCGCTGTTTTTGACAGACGTGATGTGGATCAGCGTGCAGAGGCTGCGTAGCTGGATCTTTGTGGGCATGTTCAACCCTTGGATCACGCGGCTGGCCTGTGGGGACAAGGCTCTAGGTCAGTGTTCTTGGCAACTCCTCTTGTTCTCACACACCCCTGTCTGGCTTGTGCTGTAGACTGGTCTTCTTTGCAGTCACCCTGTCTCACACATGCATGGCTTATTGAGGTCAGGCTTTGTTGTGGTTTTCCTTTCTTTCCGACACTTCTGGTTTTTGCCTTTGGCACTTCTGGTTTTTGCCTTTGGCCAGTCTTCTTTGTTATTCCTCTGTCTGTCTGTATCCATCTCTCTCTCTCTCTCTCTCTCTGTCTGGTTGTTGAAGCCATATCTTACATCAGTGATATTTATGATTCGTCTCTCTCGCTCTCATTTCTCAGCATGAATTGTATCCCCGCCTTCTGGACGTGTTGTGTCGATTGTTTCCCCTTTTCTGTCATTTTCTTGGACTCTTCCTTTCTTTTTTTTTGTTTTTGTTTTTTTTGTGCCTGTCCTGTCTTTTTTGTTGACTAGATTGTGAGACACATGGTCTACACGGTCTAGAGTGGACATAGGTGTCCATTCTGCAATGTCTGCTCTCCGATATGTCTTGTTTTTTTGTGTGTTTTTTTTTCCCCCCATATTTTGTAACACCAGTACATTTTTTTTGGTGACACCACTGTCAAGCCAACTGGGTTGGGTGGACTATACGAAATACAGCTGAAGCGGAAACTGAAACTCATGCATGTTTGGGTTGTGGGATAAAGTCTTTAGGTAAGTCTTGTTTGTACTCTTACTCACTCACATGTCTGGCTCATGAGATTGGGCTTTTGGTCAGTCTGTGTTTTAATTCCTCTTTCTCACATGTGTATATGTCAGGCTAGTGTACGCCTCGGGTCAGTCTTCTTTGTTATTTGTTTTGCATTTCTTTTCTTTCTCTTTGTGTCCCCCCCCCCCCCCCCCCATTATGTCTTATTGAAAAGAGAGAGAAGATAGAAGGATGGTTCCAGAAGGGCAGCAGAAAGAAAGAAAGAAATACTTGTTTGATGTTTCAGCTTCTGTCTGGTGTGAGTGTGTGTGAGTGTGCTATGGGCTCAGTTGGAAAGACTGGAACCAACGGGCAGGTTTGATCTTCTTAAGGGATGCTCTTTCTGGAAGTGTTTGTGAAAGTCCTTACCAGAACTGCAGGTGTCTGTAACACTCTGGTCCAGTTGAGACTGGAAAATATCAATGAGCAGTGAAATGTATCGTCCTATCATGTCAGCTTTGACCAGAATAGAGCTCCTGGGTATTATCTGACTTAGTAAATAATTCTGGTCATCATCAGTCATTGAAAAAAAGAAAAAAATCCTCAAATCTGTCCATCATACTATGCTCACATGATAACCGCAGTTTCAGTTCCTTCTCCACGTCAAAGCATGTAGTGGTTCATGTCAAAGACTTAGCTGCCGGCAAATTCATTCATGGACTTCTGAAGAAGGGTCACTAACTCATGCTGGTTCAGTGAAGAAGAAGACGTCATCAGTATCTATCTTTAACACATATTATTCTGCATATATTTCATCAGAGCAGGCTCCACTGAACTCCACTGAACTGATTTGGCAGCAGTGCAGTGTCTCCTGTAGTGGGTTACCTCAAGACAACTCCTGTAGACTGTTCCTGCTGAGGCTGTGACTGGATGAACTCGCTTGTGGCTGTCACTGGGGCGTCCGGAATGAGTGGTCAGGAAATGATGCTGCAGATGGGCATGAGAAATGAGACAAAAAACAAAAAAGTGAATAGAAGAGAATGAAGAGAGAAGGAGGAGGAGGAGAAGAGAGAGAGAGAGAGAGAGAGAGAGAGAGGCAGGGACAGAGACAGAGACAGACACAGGCATAATGAGAAGAAAGAGAGAGAGAGAGTGTCTCATCAGAGAGTCCTGTTGCTGGGAAGATGAAAATAGTGGATGGACATGTGATTGAGGGCGTCCACAGAACTACGTTACTCATGTTTTAGTAACGAAATAAGAAAGGAAACACATGTTTACAAATAAACTGATTTTATGTGACCAGCCGTCGTATGAACTAAAGGGCTCACTCAATGATTCACTATCTTCGAACCAACCGACAGTTGACTGACTGATAACTCTTTTTCTCTCCCTTGTTGTATGGAGTTTTTTACACTAAACGTTCCTCACAGTTTTAAAAGGCAAGCATACAGTTTTGTCATCTCTCTGCATGCTGTCTGATTAAGAAGAAAATATAAGGAATAAA
The DNA here is from genome assembly GCA_033310375.1 of Conus canariensis. Taxonomy (NCBI): domain Eukaryota; kingdom Metazoa; phylum Mollusca; class Gastropoda; order Neogastropoda; family Conidae; genus Conus; species Conus canariensis. The sequence goes on from CM065739.1 coordinate 38,293,482, forward strand.
TTTGGCATGGGCGGCATAATACATCAGAGTGTGTTGCTCATGTCAGCTGATAATCATGCTACTACAAGAAATCAAGTCTCGAAAAGTGTGTTAAATTAGTGTAAATGTGAGAAAGCAGAAAAAGAAAAAAAAAAAAGATAAGCGCGCATTATACACTTACCCTGGCTTTTCTTTTTCCCCTGCCGCTGTATTAAGATTTGTATCAGTCAGGTGGGGTCCACTGTAATTTATTTCCATTGTATGTATGTATGTATGTGTGTGCCTGTGTGTGGTGGAATGTGTTGGTTCATTAGTAAAGATCTGCGTTTGTTTTGCATGGTGTTTTTGCAGTCAGCCACTACACGTCGGTGTATGCAGCTCTGCAGTTCTTTGGGATCCTGACAGCTCCGCTCAGCGGTCGTCTGATGGACAGGAAGATTAAAGGAGCGGAAAAGTATGGCAATCCCCGACATGGATGGTGTGTGTGTGTGTGTGTGTGTGTGTGTGTGTGATGTGTATATGTGTGTGTGTGTGCGTGCGTGCGTGCGTTTGTATATGTGTGTGTGTGTGTTGGTGTGTGCTCGCGCGCATACATGTATGTGCATGTGAAATTTAGAAATGAAATACAAAGAAAGGGAAGATGGAGTTGGGGGTAGGAGCAGAGACAGAGATGGGTGGGGGTGAGAGATAGAGAAGGTGGGGGGGGGGGGGGGGCAATGACAGAGAGAGAGGAATGGGAGTGAGGTGGGGGTGATGGTGGGTGGGGGAGATAACAGCTAATGGAAGGAGCAGAAGGGTGTGGAAGATCATAACTTCATCAGATTTCAAGGAGTTCAGACTGTCTGTTTACAGACCTTTGGATTGAATTTTTTTTTCTATTAAAAAAAAATCTTAATGATAATTAGTTTTATGTTGCTAAACATCAGTACAGCCAAAGGTCAATCTGACAGTAGACTGGTTTCGATCAGCCAGTCAGTGTTTGTGTGTGTGTGTGTGTGTGTGTGTGTGTGTGTGTGTGTGTGTGTGTGTGTTTGTGTGTGTAAGTGTTTTTGTATATATCTTTGTTTATATATGTTTTGTTCTTTGTGTTAGCATGAGTTTGAATATATTTTGATAAAAAAAAGAAAGAAGACCTTATTCAGTACCCATTTTTCTTCACTATTTGAAGCAATACACAAAGAGGCGTGTTAAAGGAACACAAACCCTGAGGTAGAAAAGTCTGAAAAAATGAAGAACACTTCAGTAGTTAAGAACCTTGTCAACACAGCTTTTATTGGCTTGCTCCTTGGTCTTTCAATGTCTACACTCAACGCCACGCCCTCATTATTTTCCATTGTAATAGTTTAATCAACCACAAACGTTTTCTTGGTCAGATACTACGGATGCTTTACAAACTCAAAATCTTAAAACACAATGTACATACATTTTAATATATAAAATGTTTTCATACACGATCAATGTTCCGTGATCAGTAAATTGTGATGTTCTCCAATTCTGTTACAAAGTTAGCACCAACCGGCCCAAAGTGATAAGAGTTCAGCTCCTGTTTTGGTTCACTGAATCGCATTGTGAACTCCTGTCTGTTGTGGTGCGTTATAGTCAAACACAAAACAGAAGCAGAAATCAGGCTGGCCCAGTGAATGAAGCATTGTTTACATCTTATCCAAGGATCTCCAGTTCAATCTCCGCTTGAGAGAATCGGCCTAGAGCCGGGGAGATTTGGTCTTGAAATGGTTCTGTTAGTCTAAACCTGATTCACTTTCAGCTAAGGATCTCCTGTAAGACTTGTGTCTAGAACATTTTTCTCTTTTTCTACAATGCTGACCACCCAACAAGGACTAACAATGCAGTTTTGAAGGATATTTGGAGATGATCATTAACAGACCTCACAGTTTCTCAGGATGACCTGTCAGTGGCAGATAAGCTGACAGCATCACCGGGCACCGACAGCTAAGGTCATAACAGTGCTGACTGCTTGGGGCTGCTTGTTTTAGGTGTCTGTCGCTCCCCCTCATGTCACTTACATTGGGGTCAGTTTCTTTTTAATGCAAAAAATGAACTAGACATTGTTGAGAAATTGTTTTGATGGAGTTAAAAAAAAGTTGTGTACACTATGGTGATGTGTTAGCCTCCATATGGAAAAGTATTTTGATACAACAGTTTTTTTTGTATATATATACTCTGTGATGATGTGTTAGCCTCCATGTTGATGTCTCAATGCATTTCAGAGCGGCTCCATGCAGCCATTGCATCGTTCGTGCTCAACAGCACAGTGTCGGTGCTGCTGACGGTGAGTTCCATGATTCCTGTGCTGAAGCTGCAGTATCTCACCTTCATCCTCCACTGCCTGCATCGCTCCTTCCTCTATGGCCCCAACTCCGCCTTCGTCGCCAATGCGTGAGTTGGGTCTCCTCTCTGAAGAGCTAGGAAAGTGGGCAGCCCCAGAGTTTAGCCCCCCCCCCTCCCCCCCTTCCTCTTTCTTCCTCATACTCTCTGTCCCCCTTCCTGTTAAAGATGGCTTATTTTTGTTTAAAGATTAGCGTGAATTTAGCTTTTTAATGACCAGTTTCATTTTTGGGGTGACATGAAACAAAATGAATTATAATTTTCAAGAGTGCTAATACTAGACCAAGTCATGAATTTGGGGTAATGTAATTACCACCACCACCACCACCCACCTCTCCGACCCCTCACTCTCGAAATTCCTGCAAGTCCAAACAGTATCAAAATGTGTAAGAAAATGTAGTTGTGGACATTCTTTGATGTGCCTGTGTCTGTGTATTGTTGATGTTTATGACTGATGGTAATGGTCACCAGCCTGCTTTCTGCTTTAGAATCTTATACAGGAGCTGGATTTGTAATCCCCGATTTAAAAGTAAAGAAATCATTTTGTTTAGGAAAGAACTTTTCAGTTTTCACCGCTGAACTATATGCAATCCTTATGGCCTTATCTTGGATATCTGATCTTAATGTGGCAATTTACAGCATTCTAATCTGTGTTGACTCTAAATCTGTTCTTTGTAGCTTACGAAGTTGGGACGCAAATGTAAGGAAAGACTTAATTTTTGATATAAAATCTATGATACATTCCGTTATGGCGAAAGGAACTTTTGTAGAGTTTTGCTGGATCCCATCCCATTGTGGTATCTATGGAAATGAAATAGCTGATAAATTAGCAAAAGAGGGTGCTCTTAGAAAAAATCCCGATAGTAGATTAAAATTGGATAAACATGAAATCAGTTCTCTATTAGAAAATTGTATGAACAATGAAAAACTTCCTGCAAAAACGAAAATGTTATTATGTCAAAGATCATTGTCCAGTATAATTTATAAAATGCGTTTAAACTCGTGGAAAACCAAATTTTCTAAGGATGTAGATTGCGCTTGTGGTCTCCCATTATCTATTCAACATATTCTTTTTGAATGTCCAGTTCTAACATCTTTATATAATATTCTAAAGATAGACATTGATTCCTTAGGGGCTTTACATGAAATACTTTACAGCCCCAAAATGATTGATATAGCAAAGGCTATATCAAGTTCTGTTATTATTCATTTGTTGTAATTGATTTTTCAGTTTGTAATTATTGTTATGGTCGTTAATAGGCAAACTTTCATGTATTTGTGTCCGCGCGCGCGCGCGCGCACACACACACACACACACACACACACACACACATACACACACACACGCACTCTCTCTCTCTCTCTCTCTCTCTCTCTCTCTCACACACACACATACACACACACACACACACACACAAACACACGGCGTCGCCAACGCTGGGCATGCACGCATGCACACGCACACGTACACACGCACTCACACCCCACACACACACACTCATATAATGCACTTACATACATACACATTTATTTTTTTATATATATATATATATATATATTTTTTTAATAGTCTAATATCACCATCGTTGTGAACAGACTCTAAATTAAATCAATCAAATCAAAGCCTGCTTTCTGAAGTATGTGAACAGCAAGGTGAACACCCTTGGTGAGTCACCGCATCTTGATGTCCTACATCATTGTCAGTTGAGTTAAATTGATTTCAAGCTCATTTGTCTTGTCTAAACTGATGTCTGATCAGCATTGTCGATTCATCAGTTTCTTGGTTGCTGTATTGTCCAGCGTCATGTTAAATGCACTCTCCTCTGTTAAAGTCACTTTTTGTTTTGTCAGTCACTCTGGGTACAGCTTTGTTAAAACTGATTTGGCTTGCTTTGAACCACATTGCAAATGACGCTGGTGAGAGATAGAACTACTGGCTTAAAACGTTGCATCTTTAAGCTCAAGCTTGTCCCAAACAACCAGACGGGGGAAAAAACATGTGGAGACACCCTTGACAGGTGGATCTGTCATGGAAGGAAAATGGGAGAAAGGTGCATAGGATTGGTAGTCAACAGAGAAATGAAATAAAAGATTTGACATGTGTTCTAAACACCAAATAATTTCATGTATATTTCAAGTGATTTCATCGTAATATATAATACAAGAAAACTCTCTTCCAAAGGGAATTTAACTAGTAGGGTGTTTAGCTTTAGTGCTTTCTTTGCAACCATAAGAAACTGGAACATGCGCTTCCTCTTTGGTCACTGAACAAAACAGATTGAAACAGTTGGACACAACTTGAGAGAAGAGCCCATCCATTGTCCTTACTGTGTAGTGTGTGGTGACAGGTTCCCCAACGAGCACTTTGGCAAGCTGTTTGGCGTGACGCTGACTGTGTCCGCCCTCTTCAGCATGCTGCAGTTCCCCCTGTTCCTCATCATGCAGGGTCCACTGGGGGGAGACCCTTTGGCGGTGAGCAGGCCTGGGGTGAAGTCGTTACGCATTTCAAAGTGACCTTCAGCTTCATGGCCTAGCCTGTATTTTTCATTTTTTGTTTGCTTTGTACTCATGGTGATGAAGTCACAACATGGGATAGCAGGGTGAGGAGGACATGGGGGTAGGGAGAGGGAGAAAGAAAGAGGGAGGGGATGGGTAGAGAGGGGGATTCTTTCAGTACAAATTGTATTTCTGCCTTTTGGAAAGAGTGTGCTGGCAGTGTGAGCTGTTCTGTTACACTCTTCGATTCTATTTTGTTGTTGTTTCTTGCTGTCTCATCTTTGTGCCTCTCCAGTGGCATTAGCCGACACTGCTCATTCCAGTCTCTGTCCACAGTCACACCCTTGCTTGTCCTGCCCCAGCCCCAGCATCGGCAATCCACACAGAGAATCAGTGTCAAGTCATCAAGAGGCAACCCACCAGAGGAGACACTGCACTGCTGCCGAGCCACTTCAGTGGTGTTCTGGAGTGCCTGTTCCGATACAACATATGCAGGACACCACCTCCAGAGTCCCCTACTGACAACAGTAATCATCCAGTCATGGAGCCAGCGTGAATGAGGCCCCGCCCCAGAGGGCACCTCCACTCTGTCCAACGACAGTCCCCATGAAACTGCAAATTTATGCGACCTCAACACAAACTCACCTAGAGTGTAAATGTGGAGAGGAAGTTGAAACTGAGGTCACCATGTGAGCAGGTCATGAAAGGCTACAGAATTTGAGACTTTTTGTGTATTTAAATGCTGATGGATGAAAATGATGAAAAGGATGCTACAGATGTCCGTTCTGGTCAGAGACTGTATGGCACGGCTGTGCGGGTGCATTTTAAACTCAACGGAGTCTGGCAGAGTTACATTCTCTTGCATCAGCCAGTTGGAATGGATGCTCTTGACATTGGTGTGTGTGTGTGTGCTCTTGGTGTGTGTGTGTGTGAGAGAGAGTGTGAGTGTTTGCGTGCATGCGCATGCATTTGTGTGTGTGTGTGTGTGTGTGTGTGTGTGTGTGTGTGTGTGTGCACGCACATGTGCGTGTGAGTAAAGGGGAGGGTGAATGGATTGAGAGTGGAGCCTTAAGGGAGAGGTGACACGAAAATTAAAGCATTGTTCTTTTAAAACTTCTTTTTTTTTTTTTTTTATTGTTTATGTTAAAAAACATGGAAAAAAACATATTTGGGTGATTTCAAAGCTTTTGTGTGATTTGGAGACCACAAATGGGGGCAAAACGATGAAAGATAAAAAAAAACCCAGTTCATAACAAGAACTGTATTTCTATCATAGCAGACATGTTAGGCACTTGAAGCATGACTTTTCTTGTTTTGCTGAGCTATAGCAATGCAATTACGAAAGGATTTTTATATATCTAAACTGCTTTTTTATTCAATATTTTTTTTCCATATGGTGGCCATCAGGCTTCACGTTTCATTGCTTTTGAATTTTTCAGATAGAAATAGCAAATGATAAGTGCTGTTTTGACTTATGAATAAAATGTAATTGCATGCAGAAATCATTTCTGATCAAAAGAAAAAAAGTATCAAGCTAGGTATTCTGAATTCAGAGATATTGTGTTCCTTGCACATCAACCGTTGTCGAAAAAAGTGATTTTGAGAAAACGACATTTGAAAATAAAGAAGTTGAGCAATTTTCATACACACCTCCTTCAAATAAAGTCATGTTTTACTAATAAAAATGTGAAAACAGACAAAATGAACACCACAGATGGTTTCAACAGACTTTCTTGAGCACAAAAAGACATAAAACCCAAAACATGATTTTTGAAAGAAAATGGTCAATTTTTCGTGTCACCTCTCCCCTTAAAGTTTGTCATCAGTTTAACTCACTCCAGCTGCCTGTCCTTGCTTTGCTTGTCATGGAGACAATGGGTTAGTAGACAAGACTGCAAGGAAAAAGAAAACCACAACCACTTGCACTTGAATTAAAGGTACACAATTTAGGGGTGCCACATCTCAGGCTTAGGCTGGAAGTAGAGCCTATAAGAGATCTGAAAATTGCCACTCAGGTCCAGGGCCAGCAAAATTCTGTGCTGTTCAGTTCAGGCCTAGGAAAAAATTCCCTTCAGCTTTTGTGGCTTTAGTTGTGCCACTTTTGTAGACTTAGGTCATAAACCACACCATGAAAAGTCAGAAAATTGCCTGTGAGTGGTGTTAACCAATTATTAAGTAACTGCATGCATTATTCTTTTGAGGGCCCATTTTTCTCAGCTTGTAGACAATGGACAACTGATTGACTTTACTTACAGTGAAAAGCCAACCCTGTTCAGATTGGTCAGAACTTGTCTTCATCAAGTCCATCTTTCACAGTTTCAGCTCTGCACTCGGTGGTTCTGTACATGGGCAGGTAGAGACAAAGTGGGGACATTTAGTGAGTGAGACTGAAGATTATCAGCACTTGAAGTGAGCATGAAAAACCAAGGGAAGTGGTCTTCTTGGCTTGATGAGAGTCATGATCAAGGAATCAGAACAAACTTGGATTACAAAGATTGTGCACTTGTGGGCTGTATGAAGATACCCTCCCCCACACCTCCATGGCTTTTATTGAAGGTCGAACGCCCACCCTCTCCTTCCCGACCCTTGGCTTGTATTTACCAGTCTGGAGAAGATAGTGAAACAGTTCTCAGCATAGGACATCTGGAAAAACAATTTTTCAGTTTTCCAATCTGGTCACTTAGATGGCATAGCATCCTCATAATGTATTGGGAAGGATGTACAGCATCAGAACTGGAATAGTCCCATATTCGAAGATATCTAATGCGAGGGAGGAAAATAGGACAAAGCCAAACAGAAGATGGCTATCTCAGAAATCGTTTCACCATTTGCAAAGTAGAGGAAAATCAGAATATAGTTTTCTTCCATATACTGCCAGTTTCAGGGATGGGAAAACTATGCAGAAATATGTACATGCGTTTCTTCATAAAAAAAAAAAGAAAAAGAAAAAAAAGCGTTCTGATTTGGGTTGACGTTGACAGTGACTCTGTAGGAGCGTGAAGAGAGAGCAATTCAAGGGTACCGCATTGCTCTGGCTGGCTCATGTAAGCTTTGTTTTGGTTGGCCAGCTTTGACCAATTAAGCTGTGCTGTATTTCATCATCTGCGAGGAATGTGAACCATCATGAAGATTCTACAGCATACAAACCCTGCATACAGGGAGCTTTTTCCCCTAACACCTTCTCACATACCTCGGTTGACTGTGGGTGGGAGCTGTGTAAATAATATTTCTGTTTAGTGTCTTGATTTTTCAAAGCTTTGATCTGCTTCTAAGGACATAAGTACCTGACTGATACAGATCTACAGTCGTTGATACAGAAAGAGTGAATGTCTTTTAATTGACAGTAATATGATGAAAAGTCCAATGTCTAAGCTGGATGACCATGTATGCATCTGTGTGTGTGTGTGGTGTGTGTGTGTGTGTGTGTGTGTGTGTGTGTGTGTGTGTGTCTCTGAGTGCATGCATAATGCTATTAAATGCCAGTGTACGGGAATGCATGTGTGTTTACATCATTGCATGCATACTTTTGCATGTCTTCATACAATGTCTGTTTGCACTCTGTTCATATGTGTGTGTGTGTGTGTGCATACGTACGTGCATGCATGCATGTGTGCCTAAGTGTAGAAACAAACAACTGCTAGCATACAAACAGGTATATCTGCACATTTTACATCGTCATTTGTCTTACTTTCAAAGAATGTATAAACGCACGTCGCATACAAGTCTTTAATGAAACAAGAGATGTGTGTTTGTTCTGTTTCAGATTAACATCTTTCTGTTGGTGCTGATGCTGATTTCCTTCATCCATCCTGCCTACATCTGGCGTTACCTCCGGAAGAAGCTGGCCAAGAGGTCCACTTCCTAAGGTCATCTAGATTTTCCCGATGTCTGCCGTTGGCAAGAATTTCCACGGGGGACGCCTAATCCTTGACCATCTACAGATGCCTGCAGGAAACCAGTTTGTAGACTGTCTGTGTGGTCACTAAATGGAAGAACTATGAACTTGTCTGTTCAAGATTTTGGAGTCTGTCTATAGTCAGTGCTGGAAAAAATCACATTTTGGGGGGCCGTATGGTAACATATCAAAGACTGAATCTAGAACAGCCAAAAATTATACAGGTAAAAAGGCAGTCAACCGAAACAAAAGCAAGCACTTCTTGGAACCATGGGCTGTATGGTAACATATCATAGACTGAATCTAGGACAGTCGAAGATTATGCAGATTAAAAAGCCAGTCAACCAAACCAAAAGCAAGCACTTCTTGGAAACATCTTCATCATGAACATATTCCAGGTTCTGTGGCCATTCATGCCCAGCTCTTGTGGTGACTTCAGTTTTTGAGGGGGCACCCTGAAGAGCAGGACCCCCACTCAGTTTGACTCTGTGCCTGCGCAGTCATCGTTGTCAGTAGGGGGGCGTTTTGGTGGTGGTCTGTGTCTTTTGGATTGGGACATGCACCCTTGAACAGCACAGGTGACGGCGCAGTGTCTCCTCAGTCGAGGTGCCTGATGGTGACCTGATGCTGATGATTCTGTGTGCAGTGTGTGTCCTGGAGCTGCAAGAGGATGAGTCTGGGTGTGGCTAGGTATAGGGGAGGTGGAAAGCAGTCGTGAGAGTAATGCCACTGATGAGGCCTGGAAGATCACACACACACATGTGCACGCACGCATGGAGGCACATACACACAACACACACACAGAGACACACACACACACATATCACACTCATACATACAAACACACACACACTTGCACACACACACATCACACTCACACATACACAAACACACACACATACGCACGCGCGCACACAATGCGCACGCATAAACAGACACACAAACACACACACACACCACACACAAACACACACACACACACACACACACACACACACACACTCTTGCACACACACACACACACACACACACCACACTCACACACACGCTCACACACACTCACACATAGCATACTTACTCACTCAAATACACGCACATGCACGCATACACACGCGCACACACACACATCTCACACTCACACACACACACACCTGCACTTACACACACACACACACACACACACACACACACACACACACACACACACACACACTACACAACCACACCACACACACACACATCAAGATACTGCATATGTTGACTGACTTACCAGAGGAGAGCTGAAATTGATGTAGAGCTTACAACGGACCTGGAGCCTGACCACATCAAACGAGCTGACAGTGACTCCACCCATACTGTCGCCGTCAGCTCTTCAAATGCTGTCAGGCCCAAGTCAGTTATTGGCTTAACATGAATCACAGCTCACATCAACAGAACAGATTTTTTTTTTCTTTTAATTCTGATTTCATCTGCAAGGTTGAAGTCATGTTAGTGGACAAACATTTTTAGAATTCATGTACTCTGTGACATGCTCTGGGATGTTGGGCAACAATCAAAGTAGGCTGACATGAGATGAATGTGTCTGGTGGCCGCTATTTTCCAGCCAGACTGATATGTACACTTACAAGGATGGCAGCTTCTGTTGGTCATGACCTGTGTGAGTGAGCGTTAAGTTCATGTGTGAGTGAGTGTTAAGTTCATGTGTGAGTAGTGTTAAGTTCATGTGTGAGTGAAGTTAAGTTCATGTGTGAGTGAACGTTAAGTTCATGTGTGAGTAAGTGTTAAGTTCATGTGTGTGTTAAGTTCATGTGTGCGTGAGTGTTAAGTTCATGTGTGAGTGAACGTTAAGTTCATGTGTGAGTGAACGTTAAGTTCATGTGTGAGTGAACGTTAAGTTCATGTGTGAATGACTGTTAAGTTCATGTGTGAGTGAATGTTAAGTTCATGTGTGAATATTAAGTTCATGTGTGAGTGAATGTTAAATTCATGTGTGAGCGAGTGTTAAGTTGATGTGTGAGCAAGGCTTAAATTCATGTGTGAATAAACATTTTTAAGTTCATGCGTGAGTGAACGTTAAGTTCATGTGTGAGTGAGTGTAAAGTTGACGTGTGAGCGACTGTTAAGTTTATATGCAAGTTTCAGAGGACATACTTGTCTTTTTGTTGTTGTCTCTTTTTCGCTTTTTTTTTCCTTTTTTTTTCAAAGACGAATTTAAATTCAGCTTGAACATAGTTCTAGGATGTGCCATAAGGCATCAGTTACACTGCATTTTTAGGTAGGAAAAATCTCTGGTGACAGTCAACTTGGTTTTGTTCTTGTTGAACAAGATTGTATGATCAGAAAGAAAATGGCTGGGTTTTTTTTCTGTTGCTTCTGCTTTTTCACTATGGAGCATTTTAGGGGATGCTAGCTGTCTACTTGGACATTGTGATACGGTTGTGCAGGTCTCCATATGCTTAATCCATAGCAAAACTAGGTTTGGTTGAGCTGTCTGTCTCGGAGCGTTGTCTGTAAATTGTTGAACCTGTTTATTTGCAAAAGCATCATTCCACGACAGACAATAGCCTTGGAGAAGTGCACACAATGAACTTCGATTTTTTTTTTTTTTTTGCAGGCTTGATGAGGAGGGCGTTTTCAGTAAGCTGTTCATTTATAAACTGTGCATTTATCATTTTCATGACTGATTTTATTTGATGTGCATTGAGGGTTTTTTGTTTCGTTTTTTGTTTTTATTTTTTGCTTTTATTTCTGTGTGACATCACAGGCTTTTGATAGTTGTTCTTATGATTGGTAATGTACAGCCCGATGACTAAAGGATTTTGGGCTCTGTGTGTTCTTCATTTTGAGTGATTTGTGTGTAGCTGTAAGGAACAGGCCTAAAAACATCCTGTGATATCATCAATAGGTGATGGCTGTTGCACTGCTGTCCAGAGTGGACACTGGCTGTCCAATCTGCATCGTGGATTTGTCCATAAGGTTTTCTTTTTCATATTTTTTTCATAGTATTTAGATGTTTTTCCATCATTTTTAAAAATCGGCTCAAAAGATGTCAATCTTTCAGCTGCAACGCCATGAGTCGTTTGTGTTGTTTCTTTTTTTTAAAATCTTGGATCAGTTCCAAAGATTTCAGTCTTTTAGTTGCCATGCCGTGAATTGTTTGTGTTTGTTGTTGTTGTTTTTTTTGTTCACGGTGTAATCTTTTCAGGATCTGATCTTTTCAGACCGTGTCCTATATTTTTCTGTGTGAGTTGGACATCCCAGAAAAAAACACCCAGTGTGGGTTGGCGGGACTGTATTGACAGGTGAACTGACAGTGAGATCTAGTCTATGCATAACGGTTGAATGATTAATTCAAGTCATTTGAGTATTGTTGAAAAAGATTTTAAAAAAGTCTCTCTAGTCCACAAATAAGATGCTTCAGAACATAGGATGGACTACTTTTATTCAATAGGAAGCCAAGAGCTAAATGTCTCACTCCATTTCATATTCCAGGCTTTGTGCCATCTGCCCGGGAGGGGGGGGGGGTGGTGGTGGGGGGAGGGGGGGTGGTGGGGGGAGGGGGAGGGGAGGTTAAAGCTAGCTTTGCTATCACTCTGTTTCCAAACTTTTTTTTTCTTTTTTATTTTGGTACATTTTTCCTTTTTTTGTTTCCAAACTTGTAATTCCTTTATTCATAAGTTCATCAAAACTTGTCATTCCTTTATCAAAAGCATCTTGTTTATCCCTGTCTTAGTTTTCCTTTGATTTTCTGGTTACCTTGACTTGAATTTAGCTTGGTTCAAACAGATTCTTGTTGAAAATTATATTTGAAAGCTACTTAAGAGTACATGGAAAAATCATCTTGTTTTGTTTGATGTAGTGTGCATGCATCGTAGTATGCCTTGATAGGTAAGACTGTGCAGGTGTAAGACCATGCTTCAATACTTACAGGGGGAACATGCAGTGCTTCAGCGCACGCGTGCCCACGCGCGCACACACACACACACACACACACACACACACACACACACACACACACACACACACAACTTTTATCCACGAAATACACATTATTTCAGCTCATTAAAGAAGAGACTGAGTCAGGTGTGAACAGAATACATCACAGAAGATTTATACATACATCACTGAAGATAAATACTGGATGTTGTTTATGTTTGTTTCATATCTTGAAAAATACCATTTTGAGGGTTACAGAAAACAGACACGGGTAGTTTAAAAAAAAATATTTGTGGATATGGCATTGTTTACATATCTGACCTTGATATCATGACAAACTGTTACTGTAAAGTTTTCATTTTTGTTAAATTTTTTTTTTCTTTTATTGAAATAAGGACATTGGATTTTGATGTCGCTGGCGTTTACTGTCATGACAGAACAAGACATTATCTGTCTGTTCTTATATCATTCTTTGGGTGTGTGTTCACTGTACTCAGACACATTTTAGGGGACAAGAAAGATTGATCGTAATATTAAGATAAGATAACTACAGTAGGTGACCCCCTGACCCATTTTTGAACTGCTGCATTCACTGCAGCAAAAAGACAACTCAGAAAAAGAGGCCTATATTCAGCACAAATCTTTATGTCACATTCACAGCAAAACTTGAAGATAGTCTCTTAAATGATCATTATGAAAACTCTTCGACTCAGTGCCAGAATGAGCGCTCAGTGAGGTTCAACTTGGTGCTGAACTTCTAATCTGTTTGCAGCCATTGTCATGAGTGTACAGCTTGTTTGTTAACACTTGTAAGCAGAATCATATTATAAAAGACTGCTGTCAAGATCGGTAAGAATATCCAAGTAAACACTGAACATAATTCATGAGCCATTTTGAAAGGGGGACAGCTCTGCCTTTCTGGCACCTGATTGCCATTATATTTTGAAAGGTAAATTGTTAGGTGTGCAAAACCTGGAACTACGATTCATCTCATGAGTTGAATAAGTTCACGAGAAAATGTCAAGTCATCATGACTGTATCTTGGTGTTAACCAGGCCTTGGGGATATAGACACTTGCAGTGTTGGTTAGAAAATTTGAGTAGATATGTGTTCATTACATGAATGGAACTTCATTGTGTGGTTCCAGTCTTCATATTTTTGAGCCTGCATGTAGCTCAGTCAAATTTGGTTAGGAGCTGACCGGGACCAAAAACTCTCCTTGCCTTAGACAGGATGCGAACCCATGGCATCCCAGCCCACAAGGCCGAGACGATACCTAATCGCAGTTTGCAAGAGTTTGATATGGAAAGTATATTTAAGCCAGACAGGGAGTATGGCACAAACTCATTTTAGCTTGTCAGGGTTAAAAAAATTTACTGAATTTGAATGAAAGTTTTGTGATGAAATGCTTGTGTTAATTGAGGAAATCCGTGAGAGAGAATGCTTTGGTCTGGAGTGCAAAATCTACTTGCGTTGTTAATCTAGGTATTGTGTTGTTGACATCCATCTTAACTTGTCTCCTCTGTACATTGACAGAGTGGAATTGATACTTTGTTTCAGTTATTGTGATTTTTTTTTTTCTGGTTCGTTTTTATCACTTTATATATTGAAGCTATTCCTGTTTTATCAGTCTGATGCTGTGAGGTGTTATCAGTGCATGTTGCTGGAACATAGGAGCTAGAGAAAGACATCTAAAGCACATGTTTTGTAAGCAGTAATACAGTTTTGAGTATTTACTGTGACAAGTTTTAGTTTTGAAATGCAGACTGTGACCCACTCATGCAGCGGTAGACATGTTGACATTGTATCGATCATAATGTGGGTGTGTGACTGTGCAAGTTCATTTTTTAAATAAGCTTCAAGTAAGCTGTAAAATACCTTCACTCAGGTTTCATTTCCATTCTTTATTACTTTCTTTACAAAAAAGATTTGGTTGTGGGTTGTTTTTGAAAGCTCATATTGCCCAAATCGTCATGTAAAATATAACAATGTGTGGCTTTCTTCACAAGGTATTACAGCAGTGTCGTATTAATCTATGGATGAATTCATGTCCTCACATGCTTGCATTCAAGCAGACACACATGTACACTTACATACACTCACAGACATATACACACAGACACACACATACATACATAGACACACAAAAATACACACTATCACATACACATGCACACAGACATAATTACACACATAAACACACACACACACACACACACACACACACACACACACACATGCACATACACACTACCACTACTACTACTATGACTGCTACTACTACCACTCACATACGCATGCACACAGACACATTTGCACACATAAACACACACACACACACTACTACTAATTCTACTGCTACTACTGTTCACAAGCATGTAGAACATGAATACATACACAGGCAGGAAATAGCCTTTGTTGTCAACTAGTCTGAGTGTTTGTCTTGATTGAAAGACATGAACTAATTAAATGAAGGTGTAGACTTCCAGGCTGGTGTTGCAGACAGCACGTATTCACCTAGCACATTTGTAGAACATGGACACTGAACAAACATGGAAACTATATCCCTCCCTTCATCCCCCATCCGCAGTAGGGCGATGCAAGCTTGGTGATATATCCTCATCTGACATGCAAATGTGGACAACAAACAGAGGGAAAAGAGGGACAGGGGCTTCCAATGTTCTTTTTCCTTTTTTTCTGTTTTCTGTTTTGCTGGTACTGTTTTGTAACACTCGGTGACACTTGCGAGCAGAAGTAGATAGATAAGAGTCTGTAGCATGATTGCTGTTCAGTTTAACGCAGAACCGGTTCTCCTGAAACGTACTATTCTGATGGCTCATGTGAGGAGGCCTTTAGGGATGGTGAGAATGGTCACAGAGTCTCTGTGTACTTGTGACAGTGTTTGAGGCCTTCCAGTCAACCGGTGTCTTCATTTTGAAACCAGTCTGGTCTTTCCAGATGTATACGTACCAACATCAGATTGTCTTTATGATGGTGTTATTGCTGTCGGTGATTATTAAAAGGCACAAAGGACCATTTTATTTTGTCCGTATAAATGATCGCCGTACATAAGGGTCGGATTTGTCAGAGAAACATTGAGCTATTGGGGAAAAATGTAATGAGTTTCTGCTGTTGGAATCTACTTTGATGGAGATTGCTTTCCTCCCTGTAAATTCCACACTATTAATTTCCCTTTTCCCGCCCTTTTTTTCAAATCATCTTTTTTAAAAATGTTTCTTTACTGTTTTCCTTTGTCTTTCTGCCTGTAAAGGCTGCCAAGAGTGAACACTGGTCTAAACATGTTTCTTTACTGTTTTCCTTTGTCTTTCTGCTTGTAAACGCTGCCGAGAGTGGACACCGGTCAGTCTGCTCTGCAGTGTCCGCTTGCCAGGGTGGCCTCTCATATTAATTGCATGGCACCATGACATTTTTTTTTAGTAGATTTATTAAAAATACTTTTAGTTTGGGGGGTTAACTGCTTTTGGTGCTTGTTTCATTTTCAAGATATTTATTGTTTTTCTATGATTTTGCCTTTTCAGGATATGAGGGTTTTTACCTTTTTGAGTTTGAAAGCCCTGCATGGTTTGCCTGGGCTGTAATCTCTTGAAACTTGACTGAGGGGGGGAGGGGGGGGGTAGCTGTCACACAGAATGGCTGATGATCTCAACAGTCTAGTTTTGTCTGTCTTAAGGATAGCGATCACAGACCTGTTTACCCATACGATTTTACAGTATTTTGTACACCAGTTTGACATAAATATGATGAATACAATGAACTTGCAGCAAAAAAAAAAAAGTGTCGAAAAACAAAATTCTGGAGATGGAGCTCATGAGCCATAGATGCACAATGTAATCATTGTGCTATGACCAAAGAGCAACAACTCTCGCTAACTCGTGTGCATGAACTTAAGTCTGGATGACATTGGAATGATAGCGGCAATTACAGGCTTTTCAAACAAAGAAGAAAAAAAAAAATGGCGAGAGAGTCTGAATTTGTGCCATGAGTATGGTGATGAATCAGTTTTGAAAGTAATCTCCATTGGGAACAAACCTTTATTTATGGCAGGCACTGCAAGGTACTGTCAGGTACCCCTCCACTGTCTGCCCTCTGCCAGGTGTGATGCCTGTAGATGAAAATGAAATCAAGCCACCACCACCATCGCTCCCACCCCCATCCCTGCTTTTTCGAAAATATTGGAAGATGTGTACACACATTTTGTAGAAAGTATGCTAGTTTCATTTGAAAAGTACACCAATAGTACTTTTAGGGTAAATGGGTCTGAAATAGTGTGGCTGTCATGTTATGAATGACTGCAGATAATTATAATGTTGTTTGACCATTATGTTCAATGGCTGCAGAAAATTACAAAGTTGTTCGACTACTATGTTATGAATGGCTGCAGATGTTATCAATGTTGTTTTATTGATATATATATATATATATCGATGGCTGCAGGTGATTATAATTTTGTTTTGACTATCACATTTTCAATGGCTGCAGATGATTATAATGCTGCTTGCCTGTTATATTATCAATGGCTGTGGATGATCTTATGTAGTCATTTTTCTCCATGACCAGACATATTTTCTACATGTTTACTGCCGTGTGGAATTTTTTTTTTTTTTTTTTTTTTTTTGCTGTCCCAACCTCTGCACCACCTCAGAGGCAGTGCACCCACGCCGCTCATTCCGACACCCCGTCCACAGCCACAGCCCGGTCAGCCCCGCCACAGCCCCGGCACCGGCAATCCACAGGGAGCAGTCAATATCAAGTCGTCAAGAGGCAACGCACCAGAAGAGACACTGCACTGCTGCCGAGTCACTTCGGTGGTGTTCAGTGGCGCCTGTTCTGATCTAACATACGCAGGACACCACCTACTAAGCCCCCTACTGACGACAATAATTGCTTAGTCGCGGAGCCGGCGTGAGTGAGCTCTCCCTCCGGAGGGCGCCACCACGTCCGTCTAACGACAGCCCCCATGGACTCGCCGATACCGGTGACCCCGACGGAACCAAAGCAAGGCCGCAGACGTGGAGAGGACATCGAAACTGAGGTCACCATGAGAGCAGGGCATGAAGACTGCCGTGTGGAATTAGTCGGTCTGTACTTTCACTGAGAATGAATCGCTTGCCATCCAGTGAGTGTGTGCCCAAATCACATGACCCAAAGACCTAAATGTGTCACATGAGGACTGGTGAGGGAACATGAGGGGATGTTAAGGGTTTTTTTTTTTTTTGTCTGGTGGAAGTTGTATCTCTTCTTTCTGTGAACTGTGATGTTAAAATTATCCATTTCAACAACAACAACAAAAGAAAAAGAAGGAAAAAAAAATGCCCTGCCCCCTTCCCCTCCCCCCACCCCTGGCCTCTAACTGAAAAGGAAAGAGAGAGAGAAAAAAAGAAGAGATGTCCCATTTTCACTCACTCACTTTGACTTTGTGTATCCGTCATCTTATTTGGTCTATAAGTTTGTTGGCTTTGCTTTCCAGGTTTTTTCTTGTTTTTGTCTTCTGCCATGGCCCATTGCCTGTCTTTTCTTCAGAATATCTTCCCCCCTTTTTTTTTTTTTGCCTCAGTTTGTAACATGGTGGCAGTACTGTTGTACTCTGAGGAATTCTGTGAGGTTTTATGAACATTTGGTACAGACACTGGCTGTCCTGCCTGAAGTTTTGAAGTTTTGTGACCCAGTATTTTGCCCAGTCCCAGTGTGTGTGTGTGTGTGTGTGTGTGTGTGTGTGTGCGCGCGCGCATTTGTGTGTGTATGTGTATGTGTGTGTGTGTTTTGAGAGAGGGAGAGAGAGTGTGTGTGTATGTGTGTGCGTGTGTGTGTGTGTGCGTGTGCGTGTGTGTGTGTGTGTGGTGTTTGACCTGTTTTGATCAATTTTAAGCAGAACTACTTACATACCTGGCACAACCAAACCTGATCTGCCTTTAAGAGGTCAACGGTTGTTTTTTTTTTCTTTTCCTTTTTACTTTTCTTAAGTAATGATCAATGAGAATGGTGAAGATGATGCTGCGGAGCTCCATTTCGGTCTGAGACTACATGACAGGACAGTTCTGTATGCTAACTTTCATCATGTATCTTGTGTTAACCGGGCCGGGGGGATATAGACCCTTGCAGTGTTGGTTAGAAAATTTGAGTAGGTATGCGTTCATTACATGAATGGAACTTCATTGTGTGGTTCCAGTCTTCATATTTTTGAGCCTGCATGTAGCTCAGTCAAATTTGGTTAGGAGCTGACCGGGACCAAAAACTCTCCTTGCCTTAGACAGGATGCGAACCCATGGCATCCCAGCCCACAAGGCCAAGACGATACCTACTTCACTACAGTTGCTGGTCTGTCATATGTTTTTTTTTATGTTTATGAGTGTGTTTGTGTGTGTGTGTATGTGCATGCACATGCGTGTATGTGTTTGAGTAGACCGACCAATGATTTGAAATCCTCTTGTTCTTTTCATGCCAAATCCCCTTTGTGGTGAGAATGAGGCCATATTTGCCAGTGTATGGCTTTGAGTAGCACAAAGGATTGTATTTCATGATGATAGATGGTTGCCATTGTCCAGAATCAGCTATATTCCAGGATCAGGGTGATCCTTTCATTTTATTGATATTTTTTTTTAATTATGTGAAAATCTGAAGAGAGAGAGAGAGGAAGCGATGCCATATTTAAGGGTGGAGGGGAGGGAGGGGGGTGGGACATAGGGGCAGGGAGGGGAGGAGAAGGGGGGGGGGGGTGTCGTGTCGGCAGGATTTGGAATACTTGGATAGGAACCCCTAGTGATTGTGTGTCCAAAGTGGAAGAATGAAATGTCTATAATTAAGAGGTCTTGCTCTGTGCCATGGATACAGGTGGAAAAAGCTGTCCATGTGCTTTCTTAGAAAGTTAACTTCTATGTTGATGGTACTCCACCCTTCTTCCAGCATACTACGTTGTAACAAAATCAATACCAGGTGACATGTTCTTTATAGTGGTAGGACGTTAATGATATCAGACACACTTTACAGCAGATTCCTTGAAAAATCCTGTTCATAGCTGTCCCACCTTATCTTATTCTTGAATTTCTGAAAGAGATCAAGATTTTTCATCTGATGTAACACTTTAAGGAAGAAATGTTTTAACGAAATTTTTGTGCGTTTCGAAAATGTGTTTTATTGAGGTAGGTGTGCGTGTGTGTGTAGGTGCGCATGTGTGTGTGTGTGTGTGAGTGGTCTCAAAAGGAGGACTTAAGAGTTGACTTCAACGAGATGACAGCCCTGATGTGACCTTTTGTGGTTGATTGCTATAAGCAACATTCTCTCTCTCTCTCCTCTATAACAAAATTGCTGGAATGCCATTGCAGTGGGGAAATACTTGGTGGAGTCATCAAGCATCATAAGCTTAGTGGATCATCAAGCATCATAAGCTTGTTTGGTGCAACTATGTATTGCAATACACAATTCTGCAGTGTACACCAGACGGTGGACACTCCAGAAATAGACAGAAGAAGTTCTGGAAGGACAGCGTGAAGGACCGGACTGGTTACAACACCTCTACCTTGTTGCCCGTGACTGAGGACAGTCTGAGGGCTGTGGAGAGCCCTGAGTGCCCAAGTGTTGGATCCTTAGGATTCACTATCATGGGACAACGTATTTTTCTTTTAATCCTCCCTTGACCCACATCGCCCACTTTCCCCATCCCCCACCTCCCCACCATGTCCCTAATTCCCACAAGGATGTAAAAGGGAGAAAATGAGTGTCTAGCTTTGCTTTCCAACTCTTCGTCTTGTTCGCAATCCTGTGCGCTGGCAGAGGCAGCTGACCCCTTCCAGGTACCACATCTACCATGCACATTTGAGAGGATGGTAAAGTCAGCTGGGCCCGCCCTCTCGGGGTAACCAGGTGTACCAACTTCTTCTTTTCCACTGCTGTGGGTGGGCGGTCCATTTCACCGCACGTAGCCTTTGTCGATTGTGAACCACTGTGTGTTGGCTTTGAACTTGACAGTTCGGCCTTATCGGCGGAGGAATGTTGTGTACAAACAGCCAATCCATGAAGAGGAGGCAGACAGAGAGCCCCTCGGATCAACAGGAAGTGGTGGATGCCTTCAGTATGGTTAAAAGAACTCTAACTAGCAAAAGCGATGGTCATTAATTCCCCCCCCCCCCCCCCCCCCCAGTCTATGCCTATCTCTCCTCTTAACCCCAGGTATGGTCAAGACTTTGTCCCATGGTCTTTTGTTTTGGTCTTAATGAGTGGTGCTGCTACAGATTGCTCTTTCTGAGTCTTACTTTCCTTTTGAAATTCATCGAGACATTTGAGTTATATGATTTTGTACAGTGTTCTTTTTTATTTGTCATTTTATCTTTCAAAATGATTTTCTTCATTTCACAATTTTGTCATGGTCAGGGTTGTTTGGTATCTCACAATTTTGTAATGGTAAGGATTGCTTGTTATCGCACTCTTGGTTTTGGTAAGGATTGTTTTCTCACGTCTTTATTATGGTAAGGATTGTTTGTTATCTCACAGTTTTGTTATCCTTGCAAAAGGATTGTTATCACATCTTTGTTATGGTAAGGATTGTTATTATCTCACAGTTTTGTTTGGTAAAGATTGTCTGTTATCTCACATCATTGTTATGGTAAGGATTGTCGATTATCTCACATCTTTGTTACGGTAAGGATTGTCAATTATCTCACATCTTTGTTACGGTAAGGATTGTCGATTATCTTACATCATTGTTATGGTAAGGATTCTTTGGTATCTTACAATTTTGTTATGGTAAGGATTGTCTGTTATATCACGTCTTTCTTATGGTAAGGATTGTTTGTATTTCACAATTTTGTGATGGTAAGGATTGTTTAATATCTCACATGTTTGTTATGTTGAGGATTGTTTATCTCAGAATTTTGTTGTGGTAAGGATTCTTTGTTGTATCACATCTTTGTTATGGTGAGGATTGTTTGTTGTCTCTTAATTTTGTTAGGTAAGGATTCCAATTTGTTATGATTACGTATAACTGGAACTTAAGCATATTGTGTTTTGATAGGTGGGATGTGCAGGGTGTTTGTTTCATTCAATACTTTTCTTTGGTTCATTACTCTTTATCATTTTGTTGTTGTTGTTGTTTCTTGGTTTTTTGCTCAGCTGTGCTCCCTGTTGCTTTACAGGTAAACCATTCAATCTGTTTCACTTTGAAATATTCCATGGTAATCAGTAAGCATTATTCAGAGGTGTGTGTGTATGCGTGTGTGACATGTATAAAGCTTACAGTCAGAAGCTGTGGACTGTCAGTATCAAGCATTCCGTCACTCCCCGTGCTGGATATTATATATCACTCTGCCATTGGCTGCACAGCAATTGTGGATGCCTGACTATCCACATGCTGCGCAAATTGGCAATTCCAGTTGGACGTCATGAATGTTGTGTGATGTTTGTTGGTTGTTTACTTTTAAAGCCTTTGTATGATGGGGTGGTTGGGACTGATAGATGTTAGGGCATAAGATAGGAGGAGGGGATGCCAGGGCTGTGTTTATATTTGGGAAGGGGAAGACAGTAGAAGGGGAATCTGACCAAAATAATGGATACATACAACAGGGTTACAGTGTATGGGTATAACTTCCTACCTGACAACTCTCCTTAGTTGTTTTTTTTTTTAGGAATGCCCATATTTCGATTATAATTCATTGAAACCTGAATCTTATGACGAAAATCCTTAAATTTAACAACTTTGTCAGAAACCCGAGGATTTAGGGGTATGGGATGATGGCATGCTGATACTTAGAGCCGAAGGGATGTTCAGTGAATGCCAGTAACTACATGCAGTGAAAAACTCAAAACAGATGTCAGTGAGCAGACTTACAGGTCAAACTTTCCTCTGTATCCCCTGGCTCTCAGATGTGTGTATTCCAGAAAGTTGGCCATTGTGTAACTTGGTGTCGTTGAGAAGAAGAAACCCCTGTAGTGTGGCCATGCTGCATGGCATTGGGTACTTGGCTAGTCAAGAGTTTGGTCTTGTGTGGTGTAAAAAAAGACCTGTTTTTTTCTGACTTGCTCTTCAACTTTATAATTACAATTATTTGTAGAAAGAGAAAATGACGGTGTCCAGTAATGAACTCTTTTTGTGACTCGGATGTGCGTGATCCGTGTACACGATCCGAAAAACGTATCTTTCAGGGTTAGAGTTAAAAGCTTGATAAGTTAATGGCCGTCGGCTTAGTAAACAATCAGAGGTTCACTGTGTCTATGCACGGCATTGTGGAAGGTGGATCCCAACGCTCTCTTTCCGCTGCTTTTACTTTTACCTGAATTGAATCAGGTACCTATGTACTTTGGATAGACAGAAAGGGTTTGCAAGCTGCTAGAATCTGACTCAATGAATCGTTTGAACTCACGACCATGAGCTCCGTAGCTGAACGTTCTAACCACTTTGAATGCAGGCCCACACTGTATTGATTCTGCTGTGATTGTTTCTAAATCGAATGTAACCCTGGCCATTCTGAAAGAAAAGAACTACCAGAAGTCAGTCAAAAATCAGGAATTAGAAACACAAGTCTTTTTTTTTTTTTTTGTATTGTGTTCAGTCCACGGAGGGATGGAAAAACTTGCTTTGCTTTCAAAGGTTTTGAGGTCTCGTCACCTGGAAAAGAAAAAGAAAGGGAGAATGGGAATAAAGAAGGTAAAGCTGCTTAGTGTTTGAAGTCACATGAAAAGTGCCTTCATGTCTGAAACGGCCAGCAGGTAAAAGGAAAGGGGAGAAGGAAGGACAGAGAAAAAGAGAGAGGAAAAAAGAGGATTGTTTGATAGTAACGATAATGTAAATTTGTTTATTGCGTAATCTCTTAAGTGCTTTACACACCATAACTGTAGATATGTTTACATTTACAGAAATTAAGACAGTTAAATTGTAGACATGTTAACATTTACATAAATCAAGACAGTTCTTAGCCGTGGTGATTTCAGGGTTATTAAGCAGGAGGGGCGACCACTCTGTCTGTTAGGACATTTTGACCTCCCTTGCGTCTTTTTGGATCCTCAAGCATAGACTCAAATATTTGCTTTTATATCAAATAATTCCTTGCGGTTTTTTTTTTTAGGCTATTAATTTCTTTACAGCACTTCCTTCTCATTCCTTGACTTTGCTGGCTGCCTTGTAAGGCAGCTGGGGTGAGATTGTCTTCTCCTCGGTTGGAATCACAGGTGGTGAATATCGAGTAGATGCCTCGGATTAGCAAACCCAACCGCGTCATACTGACGATTTTTTTAAAGCAGTTGATAGAAGTTAAGGCCTTCAAACCCCCCCCCCCCCCTCACTCATCCCCCCCCCTCCCCCACCACCAAACGGTTCTGCGCTCTAGTCACAAGTGATGTCAGAAAAGGGTTTATGGTTGGATGTTTACATTTGAAGAGCTACCTCTTCACCATTTCTCACCCCCTTGCGTCCCGACTCTTTGCTCGGCCTTTTTCATGACAGGGGAATCGTTTGTCTGATCTTCGGCTTGTTCGTTGTTTGCATGACAGGAGAACTGTTTGCTTGATCTTCGCTCGTTTACCACTTTCATGACAGGGGGGTTGTTTGCCCGCCCTCGTGCACTTAGATCAGTCCTTGACATGGCTCTTGGAATCTTCATGGCTTGACGGCATCATTGTTATGATGTATAGATTCATTCTGGAGAATGAAAGGGGGGGGGGGGGGATGCAAGAAGGTTTAGAGTGGGGAAAACATAAAGCAAAGTCGAAATGGGCGTGAACAACGTGTGTATACGAGTATGCTTGCACATGAGTGGGTTATATCTGTTGTACATATTAACAAGTGTCAGCCTATTTTGTTCCACTATCCAGTATTTCTGATTGGATCTGTGCTTTTTGAATGCATGTATTTGTATTCAAGGGAATGCAAATCTGGGAACAGGGGGTAGAATCAGACGTTCACTGTGTATGTTGATGATATCTAACTTGCAGATCTCTACATCAGTATCAGCGTCCTGTACATATCCTAAGCGGCAAAAGCTTTCAGCTTTTTGTTTCTTTGGTTGGTTTTCCCCATTGTATATCAGTTGAAGCTCTGAAATTGAAGGAAATGAAGACTTTTACACAGATAGTCAAATCCGGATATGTCAGTATGCTTTGGATTTTTTTTGACTAATCCAGCACACCGGATCCATTAAGTCGACATTTTGTGAAATTTTATCAAGTGACATTGGTGTCAACCTTTTTATTTGTTACGCCTTTGAAATTACGGCTTATATCAATATATTCATTTATATATCAGTGCATTTGTTTGTATTTTTGCTGAATGCAAGTTTTAACGTCATCATTTTGTGACGTGCAGATTGCGTAAACTATCGGTGTCATAAGTAAAATCGTGGTTAAATCTTTGTGATCATATACAATACCATCAATGAGGCAGTTGAAGCATTTAACAGACCACCTAGACGTCAGACGAATATTTTTTTTACCCTGACGATCGGATCTGGTTGCGAACACAAGAGTGTTGATAATTAAATCCGTCTGGTTTGATTTTCGGTGTATTTCATCTCGGCAGACTCGCTGAAAATAGGTGTGGAGACTTGATATGGTTGGTATGTTCGAATCTCAGTACCCGTGTGAAACCGTCTTCCTCAACTACTAAAATGAAGAAGGATGGTCACGGTGATGATTTAACATTTTGTTGAAGCGTATGTCTAGCAAGGACAACAGAGACAGTTTAGTGATACATCAAAACCAGCGGCAACACGAAGGGTGGCCTGTTACCGCACAAAATGTCACCATTGCACAAAATGTCACAATTGTGACATTTTGTGCCATTTGTAGGACAGCTTCCACCAGGCGCACAGAGTCCAGCATGTCGACTTCTTCAGGCTGAGAACAGGACATTGTTGATGGGTTTCTCCCATCTGTGGACAGTCAACATCTCCACACCTCCAATATTACACTCTGTTTTTGTTTCGAAGTTATATATATATTCTCAGGGACGCTAGTACATTCACTTCCATGCGACAAGCTATGTTTGAAATGTACGGTTCTTGAGGTGTGTGTGGTGTGTGTGTGTTGTGGTGGGAGAGAGAGAGAGAGAGAGAGAGAGAGGGATTATTTTCAAGTATAGATGTACGATGTCCATAAGAGAACGAAAGAGACACAGAAAAAGAAAGCCAGACAAACAAGACACACGTACACAGGGACAGAGAACAAAACTGCTCGAGTTTATTGAGCGAATCTCTCCTCTTTTTTTCTTCTTCTGTTTTCAGTTCGTGCTTGACAGTGGGCTTAAAGTTTTCAAAAATAAATATATCGATACTGTAATAATTCAGCAATACAGGGGGGGAAAAAGCAAAATCACTACACAAGACACAAGAGAGAGAGAGAGAAAAAAAAAGAGAAAAAAATATACATATAAAAGTACAACAGCACACGAGAAAGAAATGTACATACACAGGCGCAATATGTTAAGAACCACCCTAAAAATGAAACACGCACGCGTACAAAGGATGAATTAAAAAAAAAAAAAAAAAAACCCGACCAAAACAATACAGCACGATCACACAATACTACAGAAAAGGGGGGGAGGGGGGAGATACTGACAAGGCACAGTCAGTCAACAAGTCCCTACAAGAAAAGATTCTATTTTTCTAGAAGGAATTGCGCTGCTTGTATGTCATACACATATAAGTAAAAAGAAAATACAATTTTTATGTAAAAAAAAAGAACAAAAAAAAGACGTATTTCATCAGTCATCTTTTTCGCGAGTGTGTGCCAAAGGCCACTTATTATGCTTATTACAATGTGAAAACCAACCTTCCAACCCACCTGATCATTATTGTTCTTGGCTCCCTCTTGTTGATATTGGAACACCCAATCTTCCACTCAATGGCTCTACTTCTGCGAAAGTGTTATTTACATTCTCATCCTTCTGTCCATGCGGGTATGTACAAAGATATAAAAGAGTACATACACGCACGCGCCAAAAAACACACACCTCCTCCCTTCCCGACACACATACACCAAATCACAAACCTACCAATCTCCCACCCCTGTCTTCACCCCCCCCCCCCACCTCTCTCTTCCTGAACACACACACAAACAAGCACAGACTAACCAATCTCCCACCCCCGTCTCCATACCCCCCTCCCCCTTCCAGTCACACACACATGAAACAAGCACAGAGTTACCAATCTCCATCCCTGTCTCTACACAACCCCACCCTCTATCTTCCCAACACACACACACAAACCAAATACAAACTTACCCATCTCCCACCTCCACCCCACCCCAACACGCTCACTCTTTATAATACTACCAGGCACACATAATATATCATGGAATGTACTAAAGTTGGGATGGAGGTACAGGTGGGACGGAGGTTAGCAGAGGGTAGGGGTATGGTGGGGTGGGATAAATAGGCCTGCTACAATTTCCTCATAAACTTAAACACACAGCCAGTCAAACACTTGTTCGCCGTCCATGCAGTAAATAATCTGTCAGTCGGACGGCCATTTAAATCAGACGTTTTCCT
Source organism: Conus canariensis (assembly GCA_033310375.1). Classification (NCBI taxonomy): domain Eukaryota; kingdom Metazoa; phylum Mollusca; class Gastropoda; order Neogastropoda; family Conidae; genus Conus; species Conus canariensis. Next base: position 38,320,622 of record CM065739.1, read on the forward strand.
ATGCTGTGGTATATTTGACTTTTAGGTTAGGCATCAAAGGTTCTTCTCTGCCACAATTTCTTCTCCGAATTTTCCCAGCTTACATTGGAGATCTTGTCTGTTTAGGCTTTCTACTTCGGCAGCTCCCTACCTCCGCGGATCACTTTCTGCATTCCGAACATAATTATGGAGAAAGTACTTTTTCCATTCACCTCCCGAGACAATGGAGTACACAACCAAACACCATGACGTTCTCCACAGCAAAAATTGCATCGAGGATAGCATTTAAAAAAAAAAGAAGAAGAAGAAAAACCATAGCTAACAGCTTTACAACACAAACTACATTCCCAAACCTTTTTACTTTCTCTGCCTATGGTAGGAGGCTCAGATTTACGACCGCGAGATTTTGCGGACCACGGATAGGCCTAGCCTGTTGCGGTCCCGTCCTTTAAGAGAGTGAAGATCGAGCGTCTTTGAACCAGTGTAGGAACGAAGAGTATGACGTAAGCTTAATGAGACGTAAAATCTGCCTACTCAAAAAAACAACAACAAACAAACAAACAAAAAAAAACCAAACCCTGCCACGACACATGTTATGATGGATTTAAAATGTGATTTGACCACGATGCTCACACTACTTGAAAAGTAACCTAGGCCTACAGATTTTTCCCCCGTTGTGACGCACCCTCTGTTCCAATTTAGCTGCCGGCCCAAGCAAAACAAAACCGTCAGCGGAAAAAAAAAAAAAAAAAAAAAAAAAAAAAAGGAAAAAGTTTCGATATTCTATTTTTGCAAATAGTATTTTGCCGACCATTAGCGGTTAACGCCATCAGCGCCATAGCGGTGTACAACCGACCAGCGCTATATCCTGACCTGCGCAGTATGTGTGGCAGCGGTCAGAGCAGGTTCACTGCCACCAAGGTCACGATGTGGTCATCTTCCACCCGGCCCTTCAATCACCAGCGCACTCTGTTCCCATCTCTCCCCCTACCAATAATCACTCCCCTTCTCCCCCTCCCCCCCCCCCCCCCCTCTCAAACCGACTGCCTGCGTCCACGGATAAAGATAGCTGCTGTGTCTAAACGAGTGGCCTGTCCTTGATCACCTTTGCTTTCTGTGGGTTTTGATCAAGACACAAACCTTGGTAGAAACGTGGTCGCAGAATCTCCCAACTACCGGTCATGCATAAAATTAATCTGGCGGAGTCGCCGCGACAAACACGACGTAGGAGGCAGTCTTTACCAGCTGCTGCGGGAATGCCAAATGTCTGCATAATCAACATGCCTGCATTAAAAAAAAAAAAAAAAATGAAATAGGCTGCATCTTTTGATGATGGACTCACGCGGTAAAAACACAGTCAGTCGGACTCATCATGCTGCCTCTCGCGTCTGTGCATGCGTGTTTGTCTGTGGCCATTTTCTGCTGATCTACAAGTGGCAGAAAAATGAAACCGGACAGGACGGAGGCCAGTAATCCTGTTATCCCGTATGACGTTGCTGCGGTCAACGTCAGCAGTGGAGGCCGCTCCATGGTCATACAAAAAATGTGTTGGTTAAACAACAACAAAAATCAGCATTTTGCCCCTTTGTTCATCGAACGTAGTACAGTAATGAGTCAGTATGAACGCATGATCCCCATAAGTCAAGGTTACAACATCGCACACTACAGAAAGTTTGAAAGTATATATATAGAGAGAGAGAGAGAGAAAGAGAGAGAGAGAGATGTATATCCATCCCTTGAATCTTGCACCTTTTTTTCAACATCGTACAGCCAGAAAGTCAACTTCAGATATCAGTCATCAAGGTCACAAGGTAATGTTTCGACAGGCCTGTGCTGACTGATGATAAGACGGAGTATACGTCTAAAAGAAACCGGTAATACCTGACCAATTTGTGATTTCATTATATATATATTCAAGCCAAAGAAATCACGGAGTCTCTCACTGAGGAAAGGAAAAGTGGCCGGATCTGTGGTCTTCAGTGTTGCCAACCAGGCCATTCCAACAGTCACAGAAGAACCAGTAAAGAGCCTTGGAAGATGGTATGATGATACGCTGAAAGACACACAAAGAGCAAAAGAAACCAAGCAGATGGCGGAGGAAGGCTTGAAGACCATTGACCAGTGTGGGCTCCCTGGCAAATACAAGGTCTGGTGTCTGCAGTTCATGCTGATACCAAAGCTGCTATGGCCTCTGATGATATACGACATCTGCACCAGCATAGTGGAGGCAATGGAAGCCAAAATCAACAAGTTCACAAGGAAATGGCTTGGTGTCCCACCCTGTCTGACTGACATAGCGCTGTACTGTCGCCAAGCAAAGCTGAAACTACCCCTGAAATCCATCCTGGAGGAATACAAAGCAGGGAAGATCAGACTTCAAAGCATGCTGGAGGACTCAGGAGACAAGGTGGTAGAAGCAATTAAGCCCCAGCTGAAGACAGGCAGAAAATGGAAAGTTCAAGAGGCGATGGATTCTGCAAAAGAAAGTCTCAAGATCAGAGAAATAACAGGACACACACAGACCAACAGACAGGGACTGGGGGTGACCAAAACTGAATGGTGGTCAAAGGCCAAAGGAAAAGCCAAAAGAGACATGATGATTCAGGAGATGAGAAAAGAAGAAGACCAAAAAAGACTCCAAAAAGCAGTCCAGCAGAGCCAGCAAGGGCAATGGACAACGTGGGAGAATGCACTCCAAAGAAGTCTCACTTGGAATGACATTTGGCACATGGCCCCTCTCAGGATCAGCTTCATTCTCAGATCTGCATATGACCTTCTGCCCTCAAATGCAAACCTGGTGAAGTGGGGGAAAACAGACGATCCTGCATGCCCCCTCTGCCATGAAAAACAAACAGTGGAGCATGTCCTAAGCTCATGTAAAGTAGCCCTGGCTCAAGGAAGGTACACATGGAGGCACAACCAAGTGCTCAAAGAAATTGTACAAGTAGTCTGGGCTAGTACCAACACCACAAAAGGGAAAATCAGGACTCCAAAAGTACCCGCAACATTCTTCACGGCAGGAGGCAGCAAATCATGGCCAAGAACAACAGTGCCACTCGAAACATGCAGGCAGAGTCTGCTGGACGGGGCAGATGACTGGGAGTGCACTGCAGACCTCCCAGAATGGAAGAGTCACCCAGAGATCATCAGCAAGAGTGGCATGAGACCAGACATAGTAGTCCACTCTAAGTCAACCAAGCAGCTGATCATGATCGAGCTCACGGTGCCATATGAGAACAGAATGGAGGCAGCTCAAATCTACAAGACTGAAAAGTATGCTGATCTGGCAAACAGCCTGAGGAGAGAAGGCTATCAGGTCAAAGTCCTCACTGCAGAAATTGGAGCTAGGGGGTTTGTAGGAACGTCTGCATACAGCCTCATGAAACAGCTCTCAGTTGCAGGGAAGGAAAAAACCAGAGCCCTGAAAGCAATGGCAGAAGCGGCAGAGAGGTGTTCAAGCTGGATCTGGTCAAGGAGGAACAAAAGTGAACTTCATAAGGCTTAATTTCCCTACAAATATCAGGTGTCCCTGTGGCTCAGTGGTTAAAGCGCGAGTCATTAAGTGGAAAATGAGCATGTCCAGAGGGTCATGGGTTCGAATCCCAGCCATGGCTCGTCCCAAGATGGGAAAAAAAGGGGCAGCAGAGGGACATCCGGAGTCATGAACCGGGTGTGGCCCAACCCCCCTAGAGTGTCAGGAGATAAGGGCCGAAACACTTGCTTGAAGGGGGCTTCTCTTCTGAGGACTCTCTGCTGCCACGCTCTCCACGAGTTTCTTTCTACTATATATATATATATATATATATATATAATGTACACTTTTTTTTGCGTTTACTGTGTTGTGCTGACTTTGAAAAAGCATTCGTTTCCCTTGACTGAGACTTATTTCCAATGTATTAGAGGCTTTTACTTTCAGCAACTTTCCCTGTCGCAGGATAGAAACTCTTGTAAAGCAAAAGAAAACCAAAAAAGTGAATTGTAAAAAAAAGTACACCCTGTTCATTTGTTTATAACAGAAAAGTGATGCACACAGGGATATCTCGTAGTTCCTTATTCGTTTCACCGTTGGGCAGAAATGTCTTTCCTTAATGACACGGTACAAAGAAAAGGATCAGTCACTACAGGAGACAGAATCCAATCTCCATACTACTCAGTCACATAACTGACACATTTTGCAAATCGTTATGCTATCTGATGGACACACATGAAGTAGAAAAAAAAAAAAACTTTTAAAGAGACACAGCACACATTTAAATATTCATTCTGTTTTCATCAAGCATGAATTCTATCCAGTTTTAAACAAAATGACACTATAGCAAAGAACATAGCGGTATGATACAAAAATCCACTTTCAGAACTCTTGTCATTTATTGAATATTCAACCAACAACGAATTCCATGGACCGATTGGAAACTGAGAAGGAAAGTTTGATAGAAGCATACATCTTAATCCTTTTTCTTTTCTTAAAAAAAAATGTTTGTAGTATCTTATTGCGTAGAATGTAAAACAAAAATGTGCAAACGAACCCGAGTCCACCATGTTGGCCACATAACCTAATTCACCGAACAAGAAAAAAAAATATGCTTACATAATTCACGTCCGTTTACCTTTGATTTGTTCGTTTGATATGTTTGATTTTTGCGTTGGTCTGTTTAAAACGTATTTACAGAGTTGTAGGCTATCCTCCATGGCCCAAACTGGGTTCTAAAGTGAATACATCTTGTTCTTGTTTGGTTATTAGTCAAAACGTTGCTTATCCTGACACGGTATCTCGGTCAGAGGATGGAGGGGAAGATCTGGAACTAAGGAAACACTTGATGAGATCCTTGAAATATAATAACAACGGCAACAATTTTCGGAACAACCCTCTTTCTGTGTATAAACAACCTCATCTTCCATTCACACGTGAAGTCAGAAAGAAAACCTTTTCTCATGTACATAGTATTTTCCTTGTTTCGTTACACAGTTACATAGGAACTTCCTTTGACTGGCCAATAGTCTGTGCAGTATTTTTGTTTACGCATCGTCATCCAATCGACTGTACCCCCACAACCTTTACCCTTTGAGCCCCTCGTCAACGCACAACAGTGAATTAGCATTCCTGATTGACAATGAACATCATGTTCTATCACAATCAGTCATAATAATTTGCAATTTATCCCCGCGCGCGCATGTGCGCACACACACACACACTCACTCACAAACACACATACACAAACATGCACGTACACACTCGCACAAACACTAACACATATGCACGCACGCACGAGCGCACGCGCGCGCGCGCACACACACACACACACACACACACCACACCACACACACAGAGCAGCAGCTTAGCCCAGCCCAACAACAATCACAGAGATAAAAGTGCAAGAATGAATCCCTGAAGGAAAACCTGTTTTTCTTCAATCCATTTTATCACCACCTCGTCTGATCTTACAAGAGTATTATTTTAAAAAAAAAAAAAAAAATGACGTACGAGAATTTTACGCTGAACATGTCGCATCATATTCCAACTGACTTGACCGAGGACAAATAATACTTCTTTCTACACGTCAAGTTTTGCACATCTGTGTACATGCATGCTAAGATTAAAACAGCTACAAAAGAAATAAGGATCCAAGCGTCAAAGGTTTTGTGTTTCGAGTCAAAATTTTGGAGTTTTAGGATGAGATGCACCAAGAAACTACTCATTGTGCATCGCCTCGGACATGACTGCCTACAGCTGAAAAAAAAGGCTAAATCTCAATTGTCAAACAAAAAAGGGAACCGAAATCTGCATTCTACTGACAGAAGTTGATTCCCGATTTGGTACCGTTCGCATCAGAACGAACTAGTAATGTCCCGCCTCCGTAGACTTAATTCTAGGATCGGTTGTTTAGCGTGTTTACAACGCAAATGTGAGACACCAGACAGGTAAACTGTCTTTCTGTCAAATATCTCCATTCGATTTAGACACTGAATTGACAGTCTACCATCTCTAATTTGACGGTGAGGCGTTTTCATTCTGAGCTGTAGGTCCAAGATGGCCACGCTCGTGTTTGCCGCTGTAACCGTTTCTTTGAATGCCAACAGAGTAAAACATTTCACAGCCTCGATGCTCCACTTCCGTACGAATTCAAACGATACTACAGTAAGACTGTCAGATCACGAAGGACGGTGAAAGAAGAGAAAACCCGTTATAGATTTCAACTGCAAACATGAATCTTTCTTTCTTTTTATTTTTCTACTGGAAAAAGTCGCCGGAGAAAAGCTGACAAACAGATGAAGCTACAGACCATAGCGACTGTGAAAAACAAAAAAAAAATGGCCCGAGAAATACTGGGCATCAGCATTCATCTGGTCTGAAACGGTCAGCACAGCTTGAGATTAAAACACCGCAATTCATGTGATCAGGAACTATTCATCTTGGTTTAAAATATGTGTCAGAGTACCTCTCTGCAAAAAAAAAAAAAACAAAAAAAAAGACCGAAAATTCCCGTTGACAACGCCACTCTTTTAGTACTCTGAACTGGAAGTCGCCGGAGAATAGCTGACAAACAGATGAAGCTACAGACCATAGCGACTGTGAAAAACAAAAAAAAAAATTTGGCCCGAGAAATACTGGGCATCAGCATTCATCTGGTCTGAAACGGTAGCACAGCTTGAGATTAAAATACCGCAATTCATGTGATCAGGAACTATTCATCTTGGTTTAAAATATGTGTCAGAGGTAACCTCTCTGCAAAAAAAAAAAAAAAAAAAAAAAGACCGAAATTCGCCGGTGACAACGTCCACGGCTTTTAGTACTCTGAAACTGAAGTCGCCGGAGAATAGCTGACAAACAGATGAAGCTACAGACCATAGCGACTGTGAAAAACAAAAAAAATTGGCCCGAGAAATACTGGGCATCAGCATTCATCTGGTCTGAAACGGTTAGCACAGCTTGAGATTAAAATACCGCAATTCATGTGATCAGGAACTATACATCTTGGTTTAAAATATGTGTCAGAGGTAACCTCTCTGCAAAAAAAAGACCAAAATTCGCCGTTGACAACGTCCACGGATTTTAGTACTCTGAAACTGGAAATGACCAACGACATAACGACCCTACCTCACGTTGCTGTTCTGATTACTCTACTCCTTGCCTGCCTGCATTACATTTTGGCTATGAAACCAACGGAGTACACGCAAAATTGAAAACCACCACAGTCGTCAACGATGGACGAGCAAGAAAATCCACAAGAAAGTGTATGCAAACAGTGACACACAAAAGCGACGTGGCCGGCTAACGTGAGATCACGCGAGTCATAGTGTGTACAGGAAGGGGAAGTGGTCGTTGTCCAGGACCTTGCAGAACTCCTTGTCGAACTCTTCCGTCTCCTCGTCGTTCAGGTGGTTGTGCCAGTCTCCCACCTCACCTGCACACACGCATGCACGCGCGCGCCCGCACGCGCACGCACACACACCACCCCACACCCACCACACACACACACACACACACACACCACACACACACACACACACCCCACACACACACACACACACACACACACAACACACACGTGGACGTGAGTAGTTAGAAAGGTAAGGCAAATGTCGCACGACATTGCTACCTGGTGAAAATACCCCGTCCACACAATCAAGAGCAACGTGCATTTTGAAGCCGTTTGTTCTAAGGCAAGCAGCAGGAGAACCATTCTGGGGCACGCTCCTACATACACCAGCGTCAGGTGTCTCTTGAATGTACGGAACAAAATTCACACTGCCCAAAGGTAAACACACAACTAGGCTACTTCAGAGGCCTCGACCAAATCCGGTCATGAATCCGTACAGCACAACACAGATATGAAAAACAAATGTTTGCCAGAACAGGTTTTGCGGGCACTATGATCAAACTGAAACCTCATCTCTGTTGATGGCTGACTGGCATTTGTTTATCAACTAAAGTAACGTGGTGACAGCTCTGATATGGCCCTTTGCGGTCGGCTGGGCTATAAGCAACATTACCTTACCTTACCTCATCAACTAAAGAAGCTTCATCATAAACGAACCTTATGTTCAACATTTCTATTCTGGGAATAACTGTTGAAGATCTGAGGTGTTGGGTTTGGGAGTTGGTAAAACAGGACCATGTAAACACACTGACAGTACATACGGGAGTCAGTGACTGTTCGGCTGGATCCGTTTCAACTCTGGCGTGAACACGTTTCTCTGTTAAAAAAAAAGTTTCCCCTCTCATACACAGACATCAATTCCATTCTCTTGACTCTTGGTCAACAACGATGCTGCAACATCATCCAGTAAAAATCTCTTTGAGTCCCGTGCCAGCGTGCATGTGGACAAAACAGACGGCAGGCCTGCTCCAGAACCACCACCACCACCACCACCACCACTACCACCACAAAATCAGGTCAAGAAAACGCTTGTCCTTCCATTGCAAATAGAGTTATATTTTCTCAGTCTACGGGTCAAACAGAAAGATCTGGAGGGTCAAATACTTGCTTTGAAGCGCACACCAGGGTAACGATCAGGATGCCAACTATCTGTATTACAAGTGCACCGTTTCTCACCCATGTTTCTGGCATTGTCTGTCTCTGATTGAAGTGTTAAGCTGTCTGATGGGGCGACATTGCTCCAGAGCACTTTAACCCCAATCAGTCAGCTCTACACACGCCCACCAGCGGCATATGTCCCATGAAAGCGGCGGGATCACTCTCGCTGAACGCGAGCTCTGACACAGATGACCTGCACCGCGAATTTCCGCACTTGTCTATTACAGCTCATTTGGGACTCAGAGTTGGGGCAGCCAACCAGGCTTTGTACAAAGATGTTACTCACCTAGCGTGGAGGCACTGCACGTCCGGTAGTTAACTTTGAATAAATGTCTCCCTGATTTTCACCCTCCGCATGCTGATGGCATCATTAGAAACAACGGTCCATCCTATGGCCACCCTTTGATCGTCACGGCCCGCAAGATGTCAGGGATGCTGAGCGAAGCGTTCCCTCTCATTCCAAAACATCTTCCCGAATACTGAATGACCCCGATCCCCAGACATTCCTCACATATCGTTGATAACCGACTTTCCCTTCAGCATGTTGTCGTGGGCACTTTACCCAGTAGTTTGCCTTCAGCAATTTTCATTGCTCTAAATTGTTAGCATATCTGTGGATGGTATGCTGTATACGTTGTCGCTGTCGCGTGACATCTTAAGGGAATAGCGAAACATGGAGTGCCAAAATGAATGTGCCTCACGCTATTCTCTGTGTTTCCCGTCTACCACACTTTGGTCAGAAATGGGTGTCGGAAGGTTCCGTGTGTGGACTCAGTTCACTATGTGCTCTAGCCTGCTGAAATACATTCGGTGCATATAGCATCATGAACCAATGAACAAGGCAGCTGGCAGACTTCACTTGTCCATCAGTATGAGATCAACACCGAGCAGATCTTCTTTCAAATTTTTCAAAAGTTACAAAAACCTCGTTTCGGATCGATTCGTTCCGTTGTCAGTGAGCCCGTGCAGCGCAACGATGAAGACTGAACGACACACACACCACATGAAGCCAAGCAGGCGGATTTCACCGATCATTTGGAATACCAGTCGAGCAGTCGGCGCCGCACAGCAAAGACTGGAACCTACGGCATTTTGAGAATGATCTCGCTGACCGCCATCTGGGAATTGTTTTAGGCTTTTAAAAAAGAAATTCTGCTCTTTGTAACGTCTGAACAAGACGTATTTGTCGAAAATTCAGTTTTGTATTGCATATCAAATTAACGTTACTGTACACCTCCATTTACGATTTTTTTCGTTTTGAAATACTAAATAGTTCAGTGCCCCAACGGCCGAAAGCTCGGACTTGAAGCTTCTTCTCTATCTAGAGAGAGGAATGCGGAGGGGGAAGGTGAAGGTATGGGGGGGGGGGGGGGGGGAGGGAGGGAGGAGCGGGGACGGAGAGTGTTTCCGCGTGCATGCAGACACTTTGGGTTAGTTCTCTCTCTCTCTCCCTCTCTGTCTCTCTCTCTCTCTCTCTGCGCTATATCTTAAGATCCTGAAATACGTGTGCATATATGACTGTGTGTATAGTTACTAAGAAAATGCTGCAATGTTCAAGAATTGAAAAATGTACCCGTTCACGAGGACCAAAGGTCTATGCATGAATAGATTATCCGAATCTCTCTCTCTCTCTCTGTCTGTCTGTCTGTCTGTCTGTCTGTCTGTCTCTCTCTCTCTCTCTCTCTCTCTCTCTCTCTCCATCTCTCTTGTCCAAATGGACATGAGGCAGAACTTCCTTTAATCTTTATTTAGATAGTCAGGGGGGTGGGCTGGGGGGAGGGGGGAGACGGAGAGCTTTTCGAGCGCTTGCAAACACTCTGGGTTATTCTCTCTCTCTCTCTCTCTCTCTCTCTCTCTCTCTCTCTCTCTCTCTCTCTCTCTCTCTCTGCGTATGTGTGTTCAAGTGTACTCATTCCGCTGGTCTGTCATGCATGGACAGAATGGGAAAAGTACACCTGTTTATTAAGGTCGACATCGTGCGGTCAAGCAATGAGATTTTGACATCCAAGTCAAGTCGTTTCATGTTGGTCACTACCCCGGGTAGCTTCATCACGGCTGCCACGTCAGCAAATAAAACGACGGGGTACGGCATGTACGTCCTACACATTTCCGTCCGCCGGGCCTTTCACTGCAATAAGTGGCTGCCATGTGACGATGGCAGTAATTGAAGCTGTATGACCATTGGTCTTTCAGCAGAGAGAGAGAGAGAGAGAGAGAGAGAGAGAGAGAGAGAGAGAGAAAGAGACAGAGAGAGAGAGAGGAAGAGAGAGACACACAGATAGACAGACAGACAGAAACAAAAAGAGATCAAGAGGGAGAAAGAGAGAGAGGGAAAGAGAGAGAGGGAAAGAGAGAGAGGGGGCAGAAACAGAGAGAGAGAGAGAGAGAGAGGGGGGGGGGGGCTCTCTAGACAACTGATTTAGTCATGAAAGGCAACCGCCCGATATGAACAGTGATGATCTTTTGTGATTTCTCGAAGGAAATACTAACTGCAATATGAACGGCGGGATTCATCAGAAAACCGTTTCGGATCTTCGGCTTTATAGAGATAGGCAAGCAGTACATGTAAGGCCCTTGATCATTTAATGCCATAAATACACAAAATGTAAAGGAGCACGGCAATACATTTTCTAAATAAATCTTACACGAAGATCATTGAGAGCAGCATAACAAAATCCTCATTTCTTCATAGAGACCTGAAACTACCAACTTTCTGAGATATTTGATCTAAAGAGAGAGTGAGATAGAGAGAGAGAGAGAGAGAGAGAGAGAGAGAGAGAGAGAGAGGAGAGAGAGGGAGAGAGAGAGAGAGAGAGGGAGGGAGAGGGAGAGAGAGAGAGGAGGAGAGAGAGAGGAGAGAGGAGAGAGAGAGAGAGGAGAGAGAGGAGAGAGAGAGAGGAGAGGAGAGAGAGAGAGAGAGAGAGAAACAGACAGTCGGACAGGGAGAGACAGAGAGAGAAGCAGAGACAGAAAAATACAGAGGGGGGGGGGGGGGCAGACAGGTAAGATGGGGACAGAGAGAGAGAGAGAGAGGAGAGAAGAGGAGAGAGAGGAGAGAGAGAGAGAGAGAGAGAGAGAGAGAGAAGACAGCATTGAACGACTGAATAACAAGAACAGGGTGTAAACCGAAATGCAACAAACCTCGAATTTGCAACATAACTGAGCGTCAAGTCAGATTTACCACAGACTAACCATCAGGTCAGGCGATTCACCGACTCATGCCATTTTCTACAGACATCACCTGGTCAGATTCGCCGCTTTCTGAACATCTTGTCAGTCTCACCGTCTTGTCAGGTTTGCCGCAGTCTTGTCGTCTTGTCAGGTTTGCCGCAATCTCACCGTCTTGTCAGGTTTGTCACAGTCTCGCCGTCTTGTCAGGTTTGTCGCAGTCTCACTATCTTTTCAGGTTTGTCGCAGTCTCACTATCTTGTCAGGTTTGTCGCAGTCTCACTATCTTGTCAAGGTTTGTTGCAGTCTCACTATCTTGTCAGGTTTGTCGCAGTTTCACTATCTTGTCAGGTTTGTCACAGTCTCACTATCTGTCAGGTTGTCGCAGTCTCATATCTTGTCAGGTTTGTCGCAGTCTCGCATCTTGTCAGGTTTGTCGCTCTCATACCTTGTAAAGGTTTGTCGCAGTCTCCCATCTTGTCAGGTTTGTCGCTCTCACTACCTTGTCAATGGTTTGTCGCAGTCTCACCATCTTGTCAGGTTTGTCGCAGTCTCGCCATCTTGTCAGGTTTGTCGCAGTCTCGCCGTACTGTCAGGTTTGTCGCAGTCTCGCCGTATTGTCAGGTTTGTCACAGTCTCGCCGTATTGTCAGGTTTGTTGCAGTCTCGCCGTCTTGTCAGGTTTGTCACAGTCTCGCCATCTTGTCAGGTTTGTCGCAGTCTCACAGTCTTTTCAGGTTTGTCACAGTCTCACTATCTTGTCAGGTTTGTCGCAGTCTCACTATCTTGTCAGGTTTGTCGCAGTCTCACAGTCTTGTCAGGTCTGTCACAGTCTCGCCATATTGTCCAGATTTGTCACAGTCTCGCCATATTGTCAAGGTTTGTCGCAGTCTCGCCGTCTTGTCAGGTTTGTCGCAGTCTCGCCGTCTTGTCAAAACCGCATAAGACTCACCGTCAGGTCAGATTTACCACGGACTCACCGCCAGATCAGATTTGTTTCAGACTCTCAGCAGGCTTATGGATTATCCCCCACCAAGTCAAATTCCTGCAAACCCACAATCTCATCCAGTTCGCAGCAGACTCAGCTCAGTCACATTCGCCGAAGTCCTATTGCCTCGACAGATTCGCAGCGGACTTGTCCTCCGTTCAGAACTACGTCAGACTCGTCGTCTCACCACATTCACCACACACATGACGTCTTGTCAGATTCGCCACAGACCTACCGTCTTGTCGTATTTGCCGCACTCACTATTGCCACATCTTGCCGCAATCACTATTGCCACCGTCTTGTCAGGTTTGTCGCGGTCTTGTCAGGTTTGTCGCGACGGCTCATCATTGACAGATGTGCCACAGACTTCCCATCATTTTCAGATTCCTCATCGGCTACCTGTCTTGTCACATTCTCCTCAGACCTCCTGTCCTGACTTTCCGTGTCTTCAAATTTGCGGCAGACTTCTCGTTTCGTCCAGTTCGCCACAGATTTCCGTCTCATCAGATTCGCAAAAACAACAACAACAACAACAACAAAAAGACTTTCCGTCTTGAGAGAATTGCGCCAAGTTATTCCTGCCTTGTCAAATCGCCATATACTACCTGTCTTGTAAGATTCGCCGAGGTGAGGTGTGCGTGTGTGTGTGTGTGGGGGGGGGGGGGGGGGGGGGGGGGATTCTGTCTTGTCAGTTTGGTCTGTGACCGAGGATAGGCGCTATATAAATACCCAATATAACAATATATAACAATAAGATTCGCGGCAGACTTCCCGTCTTGTCAGATTCGCTGCAGACTTCCCTCGGATGCGCCAGAGACTTGCCATGCCTTCAGATCTGCCAGACTTCCCGTCTAATGAGGTTCGCCATGGAATTCCCGTCCAATCCAAGTCGCCGCTCACTTGCCGAGTGATCAGATTCGCCACAGACAGATTCGCTGTAGACCTCCCCAGACTCGCCACAAAGCTATCGTCTAATCAGACTCGTCACACATTTCCCATCTTGTCAGGTCCGTCACACATTTCCCATCTTGTCAGATCCGTCACACATTTCCCATCTTGTCAGGTCCGTCATAGATTTCCCATCTTGTCAAGTCCGTCATACATTTCCCATCTTGTCAGGTCCGTCACACATTTCCCATCTTGTCAGGTCCGTCACATATTTCCCATCTTGTCAGGTCCGTCACAGATTTCCCATCTTGTCAGGTCCGTCACAGATTTCCCATCTTGTCAGATCCGTCACAGATTTCCCATCTTGTCAGGTCCGTCACACATTTCCCATCTTGTCAGGTCCGTCACACATTTCCATTTGTCAGGTCCGTCACACATTCCCATCTTGTCAGATCCGTCACACATTTCCCATCTTGTCAGTCCGTCACAGATTTCCCATCTTGTCAGGTCCGTCCCAGATTTCCCATCTTGTTGGATCCGTCCCAGATTTCCCATCTTGTCAGATCCATCACAGATTTCCCATCTTGCCAGATCCCTCACGCACTCGATGTCTGCGCAGACTGGCGGCAGATTTCACCGTTTTTGTCAGACTGGTACAGATCATCGTTCTGTCGGATGGAGCACAGATTCATC
>CM065739.1:38339873-38342373 GCA_033310375.1 Conus canariensis
TCTCTCTCTCTCTCTCTCTCTCTCTCATCTTCCTCAAAACTTGACCCGACCCACTGGCCTACCTCTCCCAGACAAGAAGGCTTTGCAGTACTGCTGCACCGATTCGGTGTGCTCCAGCTTGAACTGCCGAAAGTGGTAGTACATGGACACCATGACGTCACGCGGGTTCCGGTACACGTGCACCACCTTCACGCGGCGCGCGCGCATGCTGCTGACGGGCAGCATGGAGAAGGGAAGGTGGGTGTTGAGCACGCGCGGCGAGTGCAGCTTGTTGAACTTCTTGACGGAGGTGAGGTCCAGCATCAGCAGCTCCTTGGCCCGGGACTCGTAGGAGGCCTGCCCGGCCAGCAGCATGGAGATAATCTCCCACAGCCAGTGCGTGCCTGAGGGGAAACAGCGATCCGTCTTCAAACATCGTCGTCGTTGTCTTTGTCATCATCATCACCATCGTCATCATCATCATCATCATATCGTCGTCGTCGTCGTCGTCGTCGTCACATCAACTTCTCCATTATCATCGTCATCATCATCATCATCTTCTTCTTCCTCCTCCTCTTCTTCTTTTTCTTCTTCTTCTCCTCCTCCTCTTCTTCTTCACCCCCATCGTCACATTATCTCAATCATCATATACACCATCACCATCATCATCATCACTGTGGGTTTTTTCCTTGCTTCAAAAGGCACCAATGACTATTTTCATGCTGATTTTTTTTTTTCGGAGAAAAAACATTTTTACGGAAAAAAATTACTTGTGCTTTCACACACACACACCACACACACACACACACACAACACACACCACACAAGAGGTAATAATCACAGAAAAATATCAGTAAATATGAGTGCACTGCTGCTGTGTCACATGGGTGGTGTTTAGTGGTACATGGTGCCCGTTCTGCGCCAACATAGCGCTGGACACCTTCTACTAAGTCCCGTAAGGACGAAATAACTGCAAACTCGTGGGGCAAGAAAAGGTGGGCGTACTCCTCTGGGGGTCTCAACCACACCCTCCCAACAACGATCTCGGTGAACTTACTGGCCTCTTTGACGTGACCTTACCTGGAGGATGACTGCACGAAAGGAAACCGAACTTGACGTCCTCACAACAGCAAGGAACAGAGGGCCACAGGACTGGAGACATTCTGAGGACGATCATACCGAACTTGACGCCCTCACAACAGCAAGGAACAGAGGGCCACAGGACTGGAGACATTCTGAGGACGATCATACCGAACTTGACGTCCTCACAACAGCAAGGAACAGAGGGCCACAGGACTGGAGACATTCTGATGACGATCACGAGGGATGAGGATGAAGACGATGACGCCATGGATATCTATTCTGGTCCAGACGACAGTGCCAGGGCCGTGGCCTACGCTTTCTTTCAAAACGTATCCCGGCGGCAACCAGGTCCGGGAGATGCAGACTCCTGCAGGGTGGTTCAGGGAATCTGAGATGCCTCCCCATAGGGCGGACTGGAGTCGACTGTGGCATCCAGTCTTCCCATCTGAAGGCAAAACTTACTAAACTCTAGGAAGGAGCCAGTCCGTGTTAAAAATCACCCCACTACATACCCCACTGATGAGACTCAAACTCACAGCCTCACGCTCCAGTGCTGGAGACGTGAACCACTTCACCCCACTTGCCGTGACGTCTTTGTCCGACGCACAGCGCTCGTGCTGCATACAGAACTAATCAGTGAGGTCATCGGCCTCGACACCTGACGCCGCTATGTGAGAAGGTAGGTCGGCAGTGGTGTGAGCCGCGCATTGTCACACAGAAGTCGGCACCGATTTGCTGTGAAGCGCCGACTACAGGAAACCCACCATGTAAATCAGCCCCTGAAGAGAGTCAGAAGCTGTCAGTGTGTGAGTGACCTTCGTGGCGTTGTCCTTTGTAGAGAGTTGATTTCTGTCATAACACTTTCCACCATGTGTTGCTCCCTTCTCTACCATGTGGTGCCCCCTTTCCATCATGAGTTGTCGTTACTGACACCCAGTGCTCGAACTTCTATCCATTCTTGCTTCTGTTCTGATTTAGCTATTTGGATTTTTTTTCTTTTTCTTTCTCTTGTCTTTTTTTTTTTACCCGTCGTTTGTCTTTCAATCCTCTTACACATAATACCCTTCCCTAGTTTCTTTCTTTTTTTTGTTTTACATCTTATTTGGTGGTCGTTTGTTGCTTTGGTCTTTCAATCATCTTTGTGTTTCCACTCTGTTTCCGTCATCTTTGATATTCCTATCTTCTTTGAATTTTCTTCGTCTTTAACTATTCCTCTCTCTCTCTCTCTCTCCCACACACACACACACACACACAAAACCTTATGTGAATCTTGCTTATTTAAGCTGACGGTGTTCATGTCACCTCTTACCAAAAAAAAAGCAGGTCAAAAGTTTTAACATTTTTTTTAACATACACTATTTAAAAGTCGAGGTCCTTCTCTTACGTAATCGGTTTTTTCTTCGATAATGCAATTTCTTTTGTTTCTTCGCCCCCCCCC
>CM065739.1:38344873-38359873 GCA_033310375.1 Conus canariensis
CACTCCTCCCTCTGACCTCATTCCGGATTAAAAAAAAAAAAAAAAGTCTCGCAAACCGCTCTTAAACACACACACACACACACACACACACACACACCTCTCTCTCTCTCTCTCTCTCTCTCTCACTCACACACACAGACACACACACTCACACACACACACGCATACACAGACACTCACACACACACACAACACAAACAACACACACACACACACACACACACACACACACACACACACAACGACCTCATAAAAATGTTGTCACGGGCAGCTGTGCACCAGGGTATTGTAGGTGAAATGCGGGTTAATAGTTGCCCCTCACCCCCCCCCCCCCCCCAGCCTCCCTTCTTCTTGCTTCACACCTTCCATCCCTCCCTCCCTCCTCCCCCCCCCCCCCCCCCCCCCCCCCCCCCCCCCCCCGTCTCTATCAAATTTTTGGCCCGAGTATAATTATTTCCTCTGCTAAAGGCCTTGTCACACGGGGTTAGCGAAACAACGTTTCCAGCACAAATAAGCATCCAGCGCGGCGTTTTCTGTTTGCCGCGTGACATATACGTTTTGTACAAAACAAGCTGCGAAGCAGTTTCGCGCGCGCGTGCATTTCATTTCATGACGTGCTGTGCATCAGTGAAACTCGGAGGTGCCCCCCCCCTTACCCCTCCCCAACCCCCACCCCCCACCCCCTCCCTCCTCCCACCTCCTTGTCCCAACTCCCGTTGAGTTGGTGTCCTAAGCTTTGGAACTTTTTTTTTTTTTTTTTTTACAAAACCATGTCACTCTGAGGTTATATGCCTAAATCTTAGCATGTCGCAAAAGCGCGCGCCAATATTGTCAGTGAGCGCGCGCCTACATCTCTGGACTTTCGTAACTGGTAATCCGCGTTCAGAATTCATGGCAGTCTATGCTAGGATCATACTTCACCATACTTTTCAACCCCCCCCCCCCCCCCCCCCCCCGTCGCTTCCCCTTCCCACCCCTCCTCCTCCGTAACAATCAGATAGGAGAAAGGGGGGGGGGGGGGGGGACACGGAACTGGGCCAACTGGAACCTACCCCTCTGGTTCATTTTCTTTCCGATTGAAATCCTCTTCATCGTCGATCAGGTAAGCTGTGTGGGTCATACCACTAACCCCATCATCACCGATAGCAGCAACAATGCACCGATGAGACCACAACGTTTGCCTCACCAACCAATACTGGGGGGGAGGGAGGGGAGAGGCGGGGGGGGGGGGAGGAGATGGGGACGGGAGAGGTGGAGGGGAGCCGGAAGGGGAAGAGGGGACATGCTGTGAATACTTTTGCTTTACATCATAGAAAGAAGGGGAAAAGCGTTGCTGAGAATTGAATACGAGCACTTTCATTTTGTATTCAAACACACACCACACACACAAACACACACACACACGCACACTTCTCTC
Organism: Conus canariensis; assembly: GCA_033310375.1. Classification (NCBI taxonomy): domain Eukaryota; kingdom Metazoa; phylum Mollusca; class Gastropoda; order Neogastropoda; family Conidae; genus Conus; species Conus canariensis. The sequence continues at coordinate 38,346,291 of CM065739.1, forward strand.
TCTCTCCCCTTCTCTCTCTCTCTCTCTCTCGTATACACACACACACACACACACACTACGCGCGCGCGCGCACGTAACACACACGCACAGAGAGAGAGAGAGAGAGAGAGAGAGAGAGAGAGAGAGAGAGAGAGAAATTGGGAACTGATGAAGTTACATTCACTCCAAGAGTCGAGAACAGCTGTAAAATTAACTCAGGTTTGGAAAAGGCTGGGCAATGGGCAACAGCTGGCGCCGTTTAAAATCTGAGCGGCTGATTAAAATCTGACCCTCCCACCCCCTCTCCTCCATCCTCATTCTGATCCACAATTTACGCTATTAATGACAACACAGACAAACGCGTTCCTAGTCACAACGTCTGCACTCTTACTGACGACACGAAGCGCTCTCATGAGTCTGTGCGCAGAGCTGACAAACCAACCAACCTTACGCAAAGCCATGGTACGTTTCCCCATTGAAACGCTGCTGTGCGACTCCCGCGTGACATGCTCTTAAGACACTGTCACGGGAGAGCGTTTCCAGGGAAAGCACGCGTTACAACGAGACGGAACCAAGTTTAAAGCGATGAATATTTCTTTTCAAACAGGCGTGTAACGCTATGAATTGCATGGGGTAAATGTCACAAACTCAAGCAGTTGTATTGCACCGCCAGGTGCGTGTCTGGCGCATAAAAATCAATGTTCGGCGAGATCCAAAATCGATCCGAATTGAAACTTTCGCCATGTTTAGCATATTAAAAGAGGCCTGTCACCACATCTGGTCTGCGACTCAATACCAGCGAGACACTATCAATAGCATCGTGTCTGACCCATGAAGCGAAAGCGAGGAAAGATATATATATATATATATATATATTGTTAAAAAATATTTTTTAAAATGAAGTAGTAAAATCTACAAGCTTGTTTCAAGCCTTGCTATCTTCAGGATGTCTTTTGGGGCACGCCAACGATCTTTTATGGCGTGCTGGACTTGATTTCAACTCTGTGTGTGCAGGCGGATCTCATTTGCTGCACGTGCGGCCTGTGGTTCTTATTGGGGCCTGTTCAGGTGGAATGTGCTAGCAAAGATTTCCACTTGTGCCTGCAATTGTTTACAATTTCTACTTTTGTGTTCAGAGTTGCTAAGTGTGGTTTGCATAATATTAACCATTTTTCTGTGGAGCATAGATTGCATCTTTTTGAAATATTGTTGTATGGTGTGTTGCTCTTTTTATGATTTTCCATGATATGTTGTAGTCTATTTTTTTATCTTTGAGTCTCCAAATGCATTTACTCAGCTCTGTTTGATTTTTGTATTTTTATCATTTTGAATGACTGTTTGTGGTTTGCGTATCTGGTTTTGAAAGTGTTTTCAGTAATCCCTATATATGTTTCTTTTTCATTTTCTGATGTTACCGTAGCTTGGTATACAATATTGCTGTGAAGACATTTATTGCTCAGGGGCACTGTTCTTTTTAGTGCAGTTGCAAGATGTCCTTTCGGCACCCTTCTCTTTTATGTTGCTTTTCATTTTGTTAGATGAATCAATCATGTTTTTGAGGTTGGGCATACATGAGTATGACAGTTTAATGGTGTTTTTGTTGAATATTTTGGACAGTTTGTGTTCTTTTGGGAATGATGTTTCCAAGATTTTAAAGAATTCTTTTCCTACATTTGTTTTTACTTGTCCATCGTATGGTGGGTTGTACCATATGATCTTTCCTTTTCCTATTTTTCTTAATTCTGTTCGTGTTGTTGTCTGGACTGTATTGTAGTTTGTAATTGTAACCACTTTTTTGTAATGCTTCTTGATATTCTGTTGCTGCATCATTGAATGCGTTTTCATTGCATGACAGGTTGGATAGTCTCTTGTTTATACCATTGGGTATTGTTTTTAGTATAGATGGTGGGTGGTTGCTTTTGATGTTTACGTAGACTGGTATGTCCTTGGGTTTTTTGTATGGTTTGTACACATGGTCATTGAGGTCTAATGTTATGTCTAGGTAATTCACTACTTTTTTGTTTGCTTCTATTGTGATTTTTAAGTTGTGGTTTTTAAAGATTTTACATAATTCTTTTTTCTTGTTTTCAATGGTTCTTGGATTATTGTTTAATGCAGCACCTTCAGATTTTTTAAGGACTTTTTTATATTGTTCATATATATATATATATATATATATATATATATATTGTTCTCCCCGAACGAGGACAGTTACATGAGAGCTTGGGTCACACTATAGCCTCGAAGCCCATTTCGGACATGTCAGACGAGAAAAATCCATATTGCAGGCGTAGTTCAGATGGAAAGACTGTTTTGCATTTCCCCGTGTGAGGCCGGCCTAAACACGAATTCCTCCTCGCCTCTGCCGGTCGCTTTGGAGGTGAGTGCCATTTGTTGTTTTTCTTCTTTTATCAGCAGGGGTTCCTTTTATTGGCGTGGTCTTTTTTTGATGCGTTTTGCTTGCCACAACTGTTAAAACTGCTCGAATCGCAAGTTAGAAGCTTGTGTGTGTGTTGTGTGTGTGTGTGTGTGTGTGTGGGGTGTGTGTGGTGTGTGTGTGTGTGTGTGTTGTCTCAAGTCAAGTCAAAATTATCTTTATTGAGGGTTAGAAAATAATCTTTCCAGCTTTTTCACACTCTGCCCTCATAAACAAGAAAGTAACTAACTCAACATATAACCCAAGCTCAAAAACATTTTTAAAAGCACACAATTGTTATCATGCAAATACATCACTCTCATATGAAATATGAAACAATAATCAAACATTGTTTGAACTTCAAGTTCAAGCACAAAAGGAAGAGAAGAGAGAGCGAGAGAGAGAGGAGAGAGATGGGGATAAGGGATCGTGTTTATGGAAATGACTTCAAACGATGCACAGAGTTTCTATCAGATGCCTTTTTAGTGCTTTTTAAAATGTCTGTTTTGAGGGACATGATTTTATGGAGGAAGGCAAATTATTCCATGCGGTCCCTCCAGATACAGAAAAGTTGATTTCTAAAGATTACATAGAGGTTGTGTGTGTGTGTGTGTGTGTGTGTGTGTGTGTGTGTGTGCGTGTGTGTGTGTGTGTGTGTGTGCGTGCGTGCGCGCGTGTGTGTGTGTGCGTGCGTGCGTGCATGCGTGCGTGCGCGCGCGCTTGTGTGTGTGCGCGTGTGTTTGTTTTGTTGTTTTGTGTGTGTGTGTGTATGTGTGTGTGTGTGTGTGTGTGTGTGTGTGTGTGTGTGTGTATGTGTGTGTGCGAGCGTGCGCGCGCGCTCTTCATGTTTCCTTAATTCAACATCTATCCACATGTAGTGGTTTTAGTCGCCGGAGAGAGACAGAGACAGAGACAGAGACAGACAGACAGGCAGACAGAGACAGACAGACAGACAGAGACAGACAATGATTGCTTGACTGATGGACTGATTGCTCGATTGATAAACTGACTGACCGGATGGTTGGTTGGTGTTAAAGACTAAGGATGACGATTTGAGGCCGAGGCCTGATATTACAATCTGTCCTCGTAAGGCACACATGGTTCCAATGCATATTCATACTGACAGATCAACATAACAACACTGTAACAATATTATGATGCCGGCAAGCAGCCTGCGCGTTCATGTCACACACACACACACACACACACACACACACACACACACACACACACACACACACACACAACAGCGAGAGAGAGAGAGAGAGGGGCCAGCCTGGGCATTCTTGAGAGAGAGAGAGAGAGAGAGAGAGAGAGTGTGTGTGTGTGTGTGTGTGTGTGAGCGTGTGTATGCATATGTATGTGTGTGTGAACGTGTGTATGCATATGTATGTGTGTGTGTGTGTGTGTGTGGTGCTGTGCGTGCGATGATGCGGGAGAGAGAGAGAGAGAGAGAGAGAGAGAGAGAGAGAGAGGCGTGCGTGCGTTCATGCGTGAGAGAGAGAGAGAGAGAGAGAGAGAGAGAGAGAGAGAGAGAGAGAGAGAGAGAGGCTCAACTCAACTCAACTCAACTCAAAAGGCCACTGACCTATCTGCAATGAGGTCAAGAACAAAAGTAGAATACACACGCGCTCGGCGCCTATACTGAAAATTATGAAAGAAAAATTTGCATAAAAAAAGCAATGTTCTTCCTGAAATTACTCTGGCATTTGTGTGTCAACTGATAACAGTTCCTCTCTTCGTTTGAGCCCTTTAAAAATGAACATAGCTACAGAGCGAGTCACAATTCTCTTTTCATTTTGCAGTAAAAGAAGCAATGACACTTGATGAACATATCTAGTATGAGGAAAATGTATTTATCTCTTAAATCTTTATAGGGTGGACAAACAATCAAAAATGTATTTCGTCCTCGATCTGATTACAGAATGGACAGTTTTGGGAGTTTAGTGTATATCTTTGATGATGGACATTCAAATCACTAATACCAAGTCGAAATCTCACGAACACTTTGCGAAATTTAGGAACTGTAATATCAGTTAAATATTTCTCAGGCTGCCATAAGGATTTGAAGGAACGATATGTTGAATATCTGTCACTTTTAAGTATTTTACTATCCCAATTTTGTCTATAACAGTCAATCATGCATTGTTTAAGTTCACATGAAAACAGTTTTTCATAATGACAGACAGACAGACAGACAGACAGAGACAGAGAGAGAGAGAGCGAGAGAGAGAGAGAGAGAGAGAGAGAGAGAGAGGGGGGGTGGAGAGGCAGAGGCAGACTGTGCATTCATGTGATATACATATATGACAGAGACAGATAGAGGCAGAGAGACAGAGATTTGCTGATAACAGCCTATTTGGCTTTCGTGCCAGTGGGACAATTACCAATGCCCTAACAAAAAGCACACACACACACACACACACACACACACACACACACAGAGTGAGAAAGAGAGAGAGGAGGGGGCTGCAGTGGACCACCTCCACTCTACAGTCCTGGTCATTCAGCGTTCCTGGCTATGGGACGCTACAGGAGAATTAAAAGGGCTCTTTCAAGAAAAAAAATAACGTTATGCAAAAGCAGCTGACGTTAATTACGAATTCTTCGGACATCACCGTTCATTATCAGTGTGTATTACTAACAACATTGTATTTTGACAATTATTCGTATTGACAGAGTGCTCCACAAGGGAATAATATGCTCAAATGCTTTGGCAATCAACTTTGCCAGTAATGCTATGACATCTCCGATTGTTGGTGGCATATATACGGATATAATTGATGTTGTTTTTTCACACTGTACTTCTGAAAAAAGGGTGAGCCGTCAAACGCAAAGCATCGTGTTGTTTACAGTCAAAACATACAAACAACAACGACAACAACCAAAACGACCTTAGCTTTCTAAACCATTTGAACATATTACACTGACAGAAATGTTTTAATCAGGTCATCTTCTATTTTAGCAAAATTCCACAATTCTTAGTCATAACGTGCCAGGTGCTATCAATACATTGCTTCACTGAGAAGTTCGTCCGGTTCAAAGGTCAGAGTCGTACCACACATATTTTCTTCTGTATCTGCTGTATGAGTGTGCCATTATTTTTGTTGAAAACAATCAGCAAGATCTTGGTATGTTTGAAATCTGGAAAAAAAAACTTTGACGTGAGTAATCGTAACAACACCAAAACTACTTTCATTTATGATGTCCTGCGTGGCCGATGCGCAGTCATACTGTCATTATTTCATTTCGTCTGAAGAGCATTTCATATGGATGATATTGAATATCACGTGTTGCAGGTACTCACGTTAATTTTGGCCAGTAACTCCACGTTTATAGCGAAGTTAAACCAAACTGACGGCTGAAACTGAAAGGAAGATCCAGGCTTCCGAGAGCAAATGCCTGAGGAAGCTCTTTCAAATCTCCTGGATAGAGCACAGGACCAACAGATATGTACGGAGCAGAATTGGGGACCTTGCTGGACCTCAGGAACCTCTCCTTTCAACTGTGAAGAGACGCAAGCTGATATGGTTTGGGCACAACACTCGACACACCAGTCTGTCCAAAACAACCATGCAAGGCACCATCGAGGGCGGGAGAAGAAGAGGAAGACAGCGGAAGAACTGGCATGAGAACATCAAGAATGGACCGGACTCCATACACATGAGCTGCTGCCGGCGGCTGCTGACAGAGACAGATAGAGAGGGGAGGTTGCGTCTGCGGTCCTCAGGTTTCCCCAACGACTACTTCTGTAGTTATAGGCCTGAGAGGGGGGGGGGGGGGATGGTATACCAAACAATGGACACCTGCCTGATTCTCCACAGCACATTTGATCTGAAGGGTACATAGTACGTTGAGAACGCTCCTGATGATAAAACTAGGCCTGTGCATATTTTCCATTTGTTAGCACGCAGTCTTCAAACTTCTGCACCGTATGTCAAAATGGCGACAGGATTCTCCTTGAAGGTAAACAAAAAAAAATTCCGGAACAAAGAATAGTCAGTGATTTCGATCATACCCTTTCTAGCTTGTCTGACGTCTTCTGACCAGATTGCCGTTCAACTTAGTTTTGCAGTAAAGACCATGCTTTGATATTTTGTTTATCCGTCCCCCCCCCCCCCCCCCCCCCCCCCCCCCCGCCCTTCATTTCCATTGAGAATCGGCTGGTCCAATCGCCACTGGATTTTAGTTTAAGGGATCTTTTGGCGCCCATGCACTGATATGGTATGGGAGATCTACACAGTGCCTTCACCTCCATTTGATCTCATGAAAGCAGTGGTGTGTGATTACTTTCTTGTGTCTGAAGAGCTGTTAAACCAGCTGTGGTTTATTTTCTGGGGACATGTTTGTTGTATTCCTGGAACCAGCCGGAAGAATTAAAACAGAAGGAAGGGGAGGCAATTTTGTGTGTGTGTGTGTGTGTGTGTGTGTGTGTGTGTGTGTGTGTGTTGTGTGTGTGTGTGTATGTGTGTGTGTGTTGTGTGCGCGCGCGCGCGCACGCGCGAAGGAGTGTGCTGCAGGAGGATAAAGGAGGAGTAAAAAAAAATATACATATACAAGAATGGAAGAAGAATTGAGGTGGAGGGCAGGATTGGGAAGAAATCTAATTTGATACATGGAAACAATACACAGGCTGTTGGGAACAGGTCTGGCTGGTACCCTACAACATTTAACACATCCACGCCAACTTCTGTTCACACATGTAGTCTAGTAATGTAGCAATAACATTCATTCACTATTCCAACATGTGTGTAATCATCACTGTTATCCTCACCTTATCATTAATGAACTGACACTGGTAGTTCGCATAAACGTTTTGGCTATATTGAGGTGAGGATAACAATCACAAACACATACCTATTCGGCCGGTGAGATGTTTTTTTTCCCCCCTCTCCATTATATTAGTGTACATATGTGAATACCGGTGGGTATAGGTATGAGACATGTGGGAGTCAACAATCTGACACGCTCCAAAGACCTCACAGCGTAAGACACAAATGTTCCTGTTATTATTTAAAGGGGGTTGATGCGTTGTTTTTCAAATGTGCGGAAACAGTTCTATCATCGTGATGATAGCATGAAAAAAAGATAGCACTTGCAGGTCATTTCAAAGTCTGAAAAAGGTAAAGTTATCGAAGCACATACTTCGACTGATCCGCCGGGAATCTGAACAACAACAACAACAACAACAACAGCAACAACAGCAGCAAGAACAACGTATTTCTACGTTTCACCACTCTTTCATGTTCTGGGATGAAGTTTCACTGAATCGTGTGTGAAATAAAACTGCTGGGGATGAAGAAGTTATTGATTTTTAATCAGAGATGTGTGAACACGAGGAAACACTGGCTGGCTGGCTCTCTCTCTCATTCTCTCTCCCCTCTCCTTCCTTCCCTCTCTCTCTCTCTCTCTAAAGACAAACGTCATTCAACTCTCAAGGAAAGGTGTGTGAGGTGGGGAGGGGGCAAGCTACTACCCTTTCTCACTGCTGTCGGCACACATTCAATCCGTTCCAGTCCCCGACCTCTCTCCCCGGCATCGTCCCTCCTCCCCCCCCCCCCCCAAGCCCCCTGCCGCCCCTCCCCCCTTGAGTCACTGGTGGTAACGGAATCACAGAATTATAGGTGATACATATCTTCACTTAAAGCCGTGGGAGAGGACCGACACAGTCAACGGGGTTTCACTGACGAATCCGAATCAAGAGACGAAAGGTGACTGGGCGGGCGATGCAGTTCTGTTTCAAGGCGGGTTTTTGACGGTTTTTCAAACGCTGCTAGTGAAGATTATAACATTTACATTCTAACGCCTTCTTTTTTGGTTTCCATTTTAACCCCCCCCCCCCTCCTTCCTCACCCATCTTTACTTCCTCTCCCGCATCACCAACAGTCCACCACCACATCGTCAGTTTCCTCTAGCACAGAAAGACCCGTCAATATGATAACTGTGTTGAAATTGTGCGTATGTTTGTGTTTGTGCGTGTGTTTGTGCATGCGTGCATGTGTGTGTGTGTGTGTGTGTGCGCGTGCGTGCGTGCGTGCGTGCGTGTGCGTGTGTGCGTGCATATGTGTGCGTGTGTGTGCGCGTGTGTGCGCGTGTGTGTGTCTATGTATGTGAGACAAGCAAAGCACGTAACAAGTTCACTCACGTATTACCTAACCATTCAGGCAATACGCGTTTTCCCGTAATAACTGAAAAGACAATGCGCGAACGGCCTCGGAGCGTCCCATCAACGCCTATGGACCGCACGGGGAGAAACGAGGGCCGATTGTTCACTTCAGGGATGGTCGGGAACGTGGCACAGTGCATTCAGTCGGTAGGTAACCTGACACTCAATGCACGCCTGGTTGGTCCAGCTGTTGCCACGCACAGCACGCCACCACACCTGCACAGTCAATAACAAATAAAATAGAATTTATACCAAAAAAAAAAAAAAAAAAAGACGCGAACACTGGAGCGATCATCACTGCAGCTACATTGATGAAAGTTTCCCCCTCTTTCAGAAAGCAGATCCATTTTGAGCGGCTAACTAGTTTTCATCCGTGCGCGCTACTACTGCTGTTGTGCGGTTTTTTGCCTGGTGTTTTCTATTGTGACGCTAGAGGACAACTCCAGTCACCGTGGACACCAGTCAAAAAGACAGTGCTATTTACGGTGGTGCGAGGGAGGAAATTATGCGCGGTACAAAATTAGAAGTAAACAAAAACAAAACAAAAAACAAACAAAAAAAAACACACACAAAAAGACAACACACACACAAACACACACACACACACACACGCGCACACACACACACACACACACACACACACACACACACACACACACACACACCAAACGTAAAAAAAAGCATTTCTGGCTTCCGTCCTTAAAGACAATATTCATCATGGTGGTGAGAAGGTGAAGCGTGTTTGAAACGGAACGAAAGTGACCCAGAACCTAACTTTTCTACACTTTTCCCCCCGCTGTCTCTTTTCTTGACGTGTGTCTTGACCTATGTGCTGAAGTACGTGTTAAATACAGTTTTGTAAAATCGCTCGCGACTGGTAAAAAAACAATAGCAACAACAATAAAACAAAACATACAAGCGACCTGTGCCTGATCTCTCTCTCTCTCTCCTCTCTCTCTCTCCTTCACACACACACACACACACACCACACACACACACACACGACACGACACGTGTACACACACACACACACACACACACAGTGTGTGTTGTGTGTGTGTGTGTGTGTGTGTGTGTGTGTGTGTGTGTGTACACGTGTCGTGTGTGTGTGTGTGTGTACACGTGTCGTGTGTGTGGTGTGTGTGTGTGTGTGTGTGTGTGTGTGTGTGTGTGTGTGTGTGTGTGTGTTAAACGTTAAATTGGTCAATCACGCACTCTTTCCGTCTTTGAAAAATGTATGTGCGTGTGTGTTGTGTGTGTGTGCGCGCGCGCGCGGCGCGCGTGTGTTGCGCGTATGTGTGTGTGCGCGCGTATGTGTGTATTGCGCGTGTGCGTGCGTGCGGCGTGTGTGGTTGGTGTGTGTGTGTGTGTGTGTGTGTGTGTGTGTGTGTGTGCGTGCGTGCGTGCGTGCGTGTGTGTGTGTGTGTGTGTATGTGTGCCTGTGTGTGCGTGCGTGTACGCCCGCCCGCCCGCGCGCATGTGTGTCAGTGCGCTTTACAGTCATGTTTTGCTGAGGATTTTGCAGACCCATAAATTCTCCTTCAGAGGGCTCAACAAAGTTGTCGTTCCTGTCCATGTCTGCCGTGAGCCCGTGTGGGGGGAATGTCCACGGCTTTCCACGACGGCGCACTGCCGACTGCAAGACAAATCACTCACTGCTGTTGTCAGCAACAGGGGAGGGAGTAAGGGAGGGGGTGGGGGTGGGGGGTGGGGGTGGGGGTGGCAGGTGATGTCTTACGCACGCTGGTTCAACACAGGCACCAAAGATCACCGTCCAAATGACCTGGCAGCAGACGTATGCCCCACCGTTTCGCGCGAACACCTTTCGCTCCATGACTATCCCCTTTGTTCTCTGGCGTCACTGCGACTGTTGAATCCACCACGCTCCAATAGTGGTACTACCCTGTACGAGCACTGCACTTCTCGGTGTGGACTACACACACACACCTGCTGGATGATGTTGATTAGGTCTGCCTGGTGTTAAACTTCTTCACTGAGGCCCATAGCGCCCCCTGCCATACCCTGTCCAATGCCTTCTTCAGTTCCATCAAGACGTTGTAGAACTCCTTCTGATGTTGGAGATGCTTTTTGCAAATGGTAGGCAGGTTAATTAAAGATATGGGGCTGGAATAGCTCTGTGGTAGAGCGCCGGACTCACACTCTTGGTGATCCTAGGGTTGCGGGTTCGAATCTCCGCCGGGCCGTTTCGGTACAGGGTTTTTTTTCCCCCTCGGAATTAACATTGGTTCTGACTCCTTTTCCCTTACAGTCCTTAGAATGAGACTATAAACCGAGGTTCCGTGTGTGAACGCACGCGTAACATCTTGCTCACACGTAAAATCCCGTCACCAAATTTCGGAAGAGAAGGCCAGTTTGGCCGTTGGTATGGATGACATGTTATACATAGCATGCACCCTGCGTGAGGAATGGAAAGAATGAAGGAAGTAAGGAAACTGAGTGAACAAAACTGAACAATATTAATTGGATGAAACGACTGAATGAAGCGCCAGCTGGCTGCTCTTCAGTCGGCACTACCCAGGTAGGCAGCCCGTTGTGTAAATGAGTGTGGATTGTAAAGCTCTTACAGCTTGATCTCTAGGCGAGGATAGGCGCTATACAAGTATTCGTAATAATGTTGAATGCTGCTTTTAGTCTTGTGGAATCCAGCTAGGTCTTCAGCAACAGTGGTATGTGTTTGCAGCCGAGATTTAAAAAAAAAAAATTAAGCGTTGCTGTGCTGGCACGGCTGACCATATTAATTATGCAGTCTTTCTGGCAAAACGTTGCGAGATTTTCTTTCCTGGCGTGACGATCAGCGATTTAGTGCATGACGTTGATCATTCCCCAGTGTGGCAGATTCGGTTGCAGATGGCGGCTTTGATATCAGCTGCTGCCTCTCCTCCATATTTCACGAGTTCCGCCGTAATGTTGTCGATACTTGCAGCTTTTCATACATTTAAGCGGCTACAAGTTCTTTACGGAAAAATGTAAAAAAAAAAATAAAAAAAAAGAAAAAGTCATCTTGTGTTGTTGGGTCCTCTACCGTCAGCAGACATTGATAGCCTTTGCTATGTTTGTTGTAGAATGATATACCCCCCCGCCCCCTCTCCCTTGTAACCGATAAATGATAACTCAAGGAGACGAAGAATGAAAATGAGCACGGAAATAAGCAAGGATGGAAATAAAAACAAAAGAAGAAAGTCGGAGAGGGTGTGTTGGGGGGGGGGGGGGGGGGGGGGGGGGGGGGGGGGGAGGGAGAGAAAATAAAATCCAGAAGGGAAGCAAAAGAAAAGAAAGGAAAGAAACAGACTGGAAAAAAAGTTTTTGTTTTTGTTTTTCACGCTGAGCTGACTTTCTCATTTAACACTTGACCCTGATTTGCAGCTGTGAGGTCGACAAATTTGTGACGAGGGACAATCTTCTTTGTACAACAAACCAGACAAAGTTTCCAATACCGTTCTCCTCTGAGACCGTAGGGATTGCGTCAATTTATCCAAATAATTATGACGTGGAGAAGTCCATATCCAGGAGTATGCAAGTTGGGAATTAAACACATTTAAACAGCTTTTGCTCATGTTTTGAACATCGTGGGGCACAAAGGAAAATACGTCTTCCGCTATTTCCCGTGAACTAACAACTGTCTTCTCCCACTCTGTAGATAGAAAAAAAAAAAGACAGACAGAAAAAAATGAAGAAAGGAAAGAGACAAACAGCGAAAGAATGAAAGAATAAATGAACCTTAAATGAAAAAAAGCTAACAAACACACAAGTAGTTTAAGAAATAATCAAATTAAATGAAAAGCTTTGAAGTAAAGGATTTTTTTTTTTTTTTTTAGAGCTATTGCAATCATCTACAATGTATGTTGAGCCCGTATGGATACGACTTAATCAGGAAGTGAATAGGGAGTAATGACATCGACTTAAACGAATGTCGACTTATCCGATTTTGACTCACCCGGCAAAAAAAAAAAGGTCAAACAAAGAACTTTGGCTGGGAAATGAAAAAGACTTAACCGAACCTCGACAAACACACACACACACACACACACACACACACACAACACACACACCACACCACACACACACACACACCACACAATGAATTCGGCCGGTAACGGAAAAGACTCAACCGAATGTCGACTTATCCCTAGGTTGACTTATACAACCTCTGGGTGCACGTAGTTATCAGCTCACAACCAAAAACTTCACTGTGTTTAAAGTACAACGGAAAATGTGTCATACTCTCCGTTGAACGGACGCTGTGTCCGCTCTAGGCTCAGGCCTGGCACCACGGAGGCACACCAAAATGGGATGGCTTCCTCCCTGGGCCACACACCATTCCTTCAGCCACGTTTCTTTGAAACAGACTAAATGGTTATTGCGTGATCTTGCTGACAGACAAGCAAAACAAACCAACAGAGACGGCTAAAACGTCACCACCATGGCAGAACTAGAAAAACGAGTGTACGCATGTCAAATCTCATTCCATCCTTTGCAGAAGAATGCCCCATCGTCAGAGTGCCGGTGGGATACACTTTTCTCTCTCTCTCTCTCTCTCTCTCTCTCTAACGCGCGCGCGCGCGCCGCACACACACACACACACACACACACACACACACACACACACACACACACACACACCACACACACAGACGTACACACACACTGAGACTGAGCCCACATTATTGTCAGATTAACCTTTGGTTGAACGGAAATAAACACACACACACACACACACACACACACACACACACACACACACACACACGCACTCAATCACTCACTCACTACACACACACACACACACACACACACACACACACACACACACACACACCTCGAACAGGCACACTGCTATCACGCTCTATCATCATCCCCTTCACCGGAATACGACTACCTTAATAGTTGGGGGGGGGGGGGGGGGGGGGGGGGCGGCGGTTACATGCTTAAAAAAAAGAAGAAAAAAAAAAAAACACCTCGCGAATGGCGGTAACTAGTGACATCTTTCAGACGAGAACACAG
>CM065739.1:38367373-38374873 GCA_033310375.1 Conus canariensis
GTTGGTCTGAATCAGACCTGCCAACCTCTGAAGGGACCTGAATGGGTTTTTTTTTTTTTTTTTTTTTTTAAACTGGGAGGAATTTCTGACGGCTGAGAGGAGTACATACGCTACTGCACCCTAAACAATACAATGACATTCCAGACACTTTATTCTCTGTCCTTTTGTCAAGTAATTTCGTGGAATCACTGTCTAAGCCAAAATACATTACTCTTGTACTTTGTTGAAGCACTTTGTCACAAAACGTCCTCTCATGACTTGGGTCAGTTTCGCACTTCAGAATCATCAGTTCCTCTGCAGTGTCCTGACCCGAGGACTGAGGGAGGGACGAAAATCTTTCAGGCTCTTCCTGACACGCCTGAACGGGCCGAACTGCTGTCTAGGGTCAGCGGCACTCCCATCACGACAGCAGAAAACAGCCTGAATCTGCACATCTGTTCGAATTTCTGTTTCTTCTTTTTAGCCTCAGGGTTAATCGGTGCAGCTCGTTTCGACGTCATGGGGCGGAAGACACTGAAGCGGAAGTAAGTTTGCAAACACCTCTTTGGCTATACGAACGGCAGATATGCACACAAACAAACAAACAAACAAACAAACGAACAAAGGAACATACGAACTTGTTTTCTTCGTGGGCAGAATTGTTTAACGTCAAGCGGGATAGCGGAATGACGCGCGTTTGAGGATAACGAATTCCGCCGAAAGCGGGATGGTTGACAGCCCTGGTCTGAATGCAAAGTGCCGCGCCAAACTGTGTAAATGATTTTAATTAAACTGGATTGAAAGATGGCGTGTAGCCTCGGGACGAGTCCGTCCAATGTTGGAACGGATTCGTAGCGTGGATCTGGATCAGGCGAAGAACTCAGCAAAAAACAAACAAACAAACAAAAAAACAACAACACAAAAACAAACAAACAAACAAACAAAACAAAACAAACGGAATCGATTTTAATGAAACATTAAGGAAAGATGGAATGTGTCCCAAGAACGATCCCAGAAAACGATGACGAGGATCTGTGGGGCAGATCCGAACGAAAGGCACGATCCAGGCATACCTGGACTGGTCTGCGTCTACCGAACACCCTTCTAGTCTGCAGTGAAGACGTCTGCGTTCTGCCGAACGCCCTTCTAGTCTGCAGTGAAGACGTCTGCGTTCTACCGAACGCCCTTCTAGTCTGCAGTGAAGACGTCTGCGTTCTACCGAACGCCCTTCTAGTCTGCAGTGAAGACGTCTGCGTTCTGCCGAACACCCTTCTAGTCTGCAGTGAAGACGTCTGCGTTCTACCGAACGCCCTTCCAGTCTGCAGTGAAGACGTCTGCGTTCTACCGAACACCCTTCCAGTCTGCGGTGACGACGTCTGCGTTCTGCCGAACACCCTTCTAGTCTGCAGTGAAGATGTCTGCGTTCTGCCGAACACCCTTCTAGTCTGCAGTGAAGTCAGATAGTGTTGCAAGATTTTTTTTTTCTCCTGAAAATGACCCGAGAACGCACAACACCGGGAAAGGAACTTCACTGGTTCCCCGTGAAAGCTAGATTCCAGAATAACACTGAAGTTTCCCGCACCACCATTTTGATAAGTCCCATACGCCCTGTCTGACCGCCTTGCTCAGCACGTCTCATTCTTCTCGTTCAGTTCATTCTTCCGACGAATACCTCTTGAGGCTTCAGACACGCAAAAGAGAAGACCGTGGGACAACACAGCTTTCGTATTTTCTGCACCGTATGACTGGAACTCATTGCCATCCGGTTTGCGCGAAATCTCAAATACTGTCGGAGTTTATTTAAACACCGTCTTACAACATACCTGTGTTGTCTAAAATTTCCATGAGCAATGTTGTAAGCTTCATGTCTTGGATGGGATGTGGATGGTGTCAGGACGTTAGCCTTTTTAATGAAAAATTGCACACTGTCGCTTTTTAAATTTTTAAGCTAAGGACAGAGTGATCTTTTCTAGCAGATGAAAACAAGTGACAATTTTGCATTTTTCCCGAAGCCAAAGGACGCGTAAAATTGTCGCAGACCATGCAAGGTTATCAACATTCACGTGAGTATAGCCCAGATGCGTGGTTACGGCGACTACCAACTCAACTGAGGTCCTGAAAAGTTGCTACAATGATCAGAATCGTGGCATCCGTGGTCAGTGAATACACACATGTTCAGCTACACTTCCTTATCTGAAACACCTTTTGACTGACGAATTAAACATATGTATAAAAAGTTAAGCCTCGGAGAAAAAAAAACAACGGGAAGATTTTCAGCTCCGTGAGTACGTTTGTGTGGACGTGAATATTCAGCTGTGCCTCTATGACTTTAAACCCTGGTAAATGAGAAAGAAAAGCGTTTAAAAAGGAGCACGGCTTTATTTCCGCTGAAAAGGTTACAAACACCGTGTCTAAAAAGGCTACACACGTCTTCGCTAGACGGGCCGTTCGCCTCTCGATGACAAGGGGACCATTCATTGCCGAAAAGGCACCCGATTCCGCTGAAAAGACAAACGCCGGGTAGAAGGAGAAGGGCCTGCGTGCGTTATTTTGGGGGTGGACGGGGTACAAGGGCGGAAATGAGACAGGTAGGAGGGGGAGTGAGGGGTGTGTGTGTGTTGTGTGTGTGGGGGGGGGGGGGGGGGGGGTGATTGAGTGTCTGACAAGTGAATCAAGTCACGTTTTCATCAAGCCGACCACGGTGGTCACCTCAGGGCTGCCTGCGAGTTAGAAACTGAGCCGTGGACAAATTAAAATGTCAAAAAAAGAAAAAAAAAAAAAAAAAAAAAAAACGGAACTGAAAAGTAGATCACGTCATCAGCAAAAGACAGGTGGGAAATGCGTCTGACTTGAATGAACGAAGAACGCACAGCCCACCAAGGTGCTGATGGGATATACCGCGCTTAAAGTCCAGCCGACCGCGAAGGGCCGTATCAGGGCAGTTACTCCCTTGAAGTCACCTCTTAAATAGATTTAAAAAAAAACAACATCCACAGAACTTATTAAAACACATTTTCTAAGAACTCACCACGATTTTGTTAATCGTTCGGAATACCGTTCACTATTTTTGTTGTAAAAACGAGTGTTCACAGCATGTTGATTTGAACACAGGCACCTTCAGGGCGAAAACAAAAACCACAAACAAACAAACAAAAAGTAGCATTTTGTGCTGAAGGCACCAACCATTTCGCTTAGTTAAGAACATTTTACTGCTGGTAATGCATCGATATATCGAAAAACTAGCTTTGCCGTTATTGGGCCATCTGTTTGGAACTCTCTTTCGGCGTCCATTTATGTCCTAACAGTCCTTCAAACCAACCCACACGGTGACCACAACACGCGGAGTAACTATCATGATGTTTGTGACCGCGACCTTGAATACGCTACAACCCCCCCCCCCCCTCCTCTCTCTCTCTCTCTCTGGGTATGTGTCTCCTAAAATGTGTTTTGAACATTCTCCATTTTCATACTTTGGTTCCTAAACTTTACTCTATATTATGTTTTGTTCTTGAAGCATTTGTTGGTCGATGATGCACTTCGTTTTCATTACCCTGAATGCTGTTTGTCTTGCCTGGAAAAGACCAAATAAGTCGAAGCACGCTGTGTTTGATTTATTAATTTGTTGATTTTTTTTTTCTGCTTTCGTTTGACGGCGCGCTAATGTTGTCTTTGCTCTGGTTCCGCTTAATTCTAATGAGGGACAAACTAACAAACAAACAAAAAAGAAGAGGGTCACAACCGAACTTCCTCGGACGACGACGACGACGACCTTAGTCTTCCCTTCCAAAACGGTTCACACTATTATCTGTTTCAGATCAACGCTCCCTCTCTACTAAACTGTGCAACATGTTGCATGATTACTTCACCTTTCGATAACTGTACGCCAGTTAGGTCTTTTTTCTTCTTTTTTTCCACTCCCCCCCCCCCCCCCCCCCCCCCACACACCACACGCAAAACACACAACACACATACACACACACATGCAACCACCCCCTCCCTCCCACACACACACTCACACACACACACACACACACACACACACACACACGCGCGCGCGCAAAAAAAAAAAAAAAAAAAATCATGCCTTAAAAATGCACATACTGATGCCCCCCCCCCCCCCCCCCCCCCCCCCCCCCCCCCCCCCCCCCCCCCCCCCCCCCCCCCCCCCCCCCCCCCCCCCCCCCCCCCCCCCCCCCCCCCCCCCCCCCCCCCCCCCCCCCCCAAAGAAAAAAAAAAAACCTTTCACAAGGAGCATGCCACGGTGTAAGAGTGAACTGAAGTGCAGACGGTACAGAAACAGCTAAAAACGGGAAGAATGGAAGACGTTGGGAAGCGGAGGGGAGAGGGGAGAGGGGAGGTGGGAGGGCGGAGGGAGGGGGAACCGATGTGAGCTTGATCTCTCAAATCTCCCAGAGAAGCACGGCGCGAATCGTTTCCGGGTCACTGCTTGAATTAGGTTCAGCTCGATGTTTCCCGTGCCATTTCATCATTAACGTATTTGTCTAGTCGCGATGGGGGGGGGGGGGGGGGGGGGGGGGGGGCGAGAGAGACAGACAGACAGACAGAGAGAGAGAGAGAGAGAGAGAGAGAGAGGGGT
Organism: Conus canariensis; assembly: GCA_033310375.1. NCBI lineage: Eukaryota > Metazoa > Mollusca > Gastropoda > Neogastropoda > Conidae > Conus > Conus canariensis. The sequence continues at coordinate 38,371,950 of CM065739.1, forward strand.
GGGGGGCACAGACACGACAACGGTGTCTCCACCAGTCTTACGCTACGAAGGAACAGACCGCTGTAACTAACGCTGATCTGGTTCCACCCCATTTCTCCCACCACCGACACCTACACACAGATACAACACACGATACAGACACAGACACACACACACACACACACACACACACACACACACACACACACACACACACACAGAGCACTTCGTCGGTTAACGATCCTAACCCAACGATCCCTTCACACACACACACACTCCACACACGCAAACACATACATCTCTCTCCCTCTCTCTCGCTTCATGATACATACATACATATATGCTTACGCGCGCGCACGCACATGTACGCGTTCACACGAACAGAGAGAGAGAGAGGGGGGGTCGGGGTCACAGAGAGAGAGAGAGAGAGAGAGAGAGAGAGAGAGAGAGGAGAGAGAGAGAGAGAGAGAAGACAGAAGACAGACAGAAGAGGGGAGAGAGATTTTTTAATAGATTAGCCCGTAGATATAAAAGGGTGATACCAGTACGAACTAAACCAAATTACATTCACAGTAACAAAACTGAATTATTTAGTAACAAGAACAGCAGTACAGAGAAGTACATAGGACAGTTCAAGACACACTGAAACGTTGATATATTTACTGTCCATAGCGGCAACAAGAACAGCAGTACAGAGAAGTACATAAATACAGTTCAAGACACACTGAAACGTTTATTCATTTACTGTCCCATAGCGGCAACAAGAACAGCAGTACAGAGAAGTAGAGTTCAAGACCAACTCCAACTTTTAGATGTTTACTGTCCCATAGCGGCTCCCCTCCCCACCTCACCCGCTTACCATCCCATCACAGGAAAGAAGAGAGACAGACAGAGACAGACGGACAGAGAGAGAGAGAGAGAGAGAGAGAGAGAGAGAGAGAGAGGGAGAGAGAACTATTGGCAAAAACAATCATTGTAGAAGATAAACACAAGAGCAAACAAAAATCATCCGGGAAAAAGAATATGTAAACAAGGACTCACAAATTTCATATGTAGTTCTTGGAACAGAGAGAGAGAGAGAGAGAGAGAGAGAGAGAGAGAGAGAGGAGAGAGAGGACAGACAGACAGACAATACAGACAGAGATAGAGAGACAGAGAGTGAGAGAGAGAGAGCAAATATTACAATATACAGTAATGGTTAGAATACCAGATAACAAAGAAGGTTTTACGTGATTTTCCTGTACAAAATTGATGAAATGATGCTTTCAAAAGAAGAAGAATTATTTTTACTTCTTGAGTTATCAGGAATCTCAGTTCAGAGTTCACTATCCACAGCTCAAAGCCAACATACCACTCTACCAGTTCCGCTGGGTTCCGAGGCAAACTCCTATCAACACTGTTTTTTTTTTTTTTTTTTTCTCTTTCGAACGAGTATCAATCCACGTACGTTCAACGCCGTACCCACCAAACGTATTCAACTGTTTATAACCCACCAGTTTGTGTACATCTGTACCTAACCTGTCACCAGTTTCGCCGTCGCGGTTCTTCTGATTACACTGTGCCCTGAAGTCGGTGCTCAGCTATCCGATAACACGTCTGACAACCGTGAGTCCGAAACACACACACACACACACACAGAGAGAGAAAAGAAAAGTTTGATCACAAGGATGCATTTGATTTGACACGACATTTTGTTGAACATGTGACATGCATGACGATAACCTGATTTGAATCCACATTCAGTCAACCATTTACCGTAATGATGATTACTCAGCCTAAATGACGAGAGCAAAGTTTACGAAGGAGAGACAAAGAAATGACGTGACTGTCTTCAGTCTGGAGGGTTTTTTTTTTTCTGTCTCAATGACGTGACTGTTTTCAGTCTGTAGGGGTATTTTTCTGTCTCAATGACGTGACTGTTTTCAGTCTGTAGGGGTATTTTTCTGTCTCAATGACGTGACTGTTTTCATTCTGGAGGGGTATTTTTCTGTCTCAATGACGTGACTGTTTTCAGTCTGGAGGGGTATTTTTCTGTCTGTCTCTCCATGTGTCTCTCTTTTCGTTGTCTCTGTCTTTTTCTTGTCTTATGCAATCTGCCTTTTCCCCTCTTTCCTTCTGTCTCAGTCATCCTCTTTTTGTTTTTGTATGCACCCTCCTCTCTTCTCTCTCTCTAAATGTGATTCTGTATCACCGTGTCTGTCTGGCTGTCTCTCTGTCTCTGTCTCTCTCTCTTTGTTCTTTTTATATGTATTTGCATTAATTTGATCTTTAAATGCATTAATTTGATCTTTAATTTGTTTTTCTTTCCTTTTGTCCCAGGGCTGGGTGGAAAAAGCATTTGTATTGCTTATCTCATTACCCTGGTAAAATAAAATTTCGTTCGTTCGTTCGTTCGTTCTCTCGCATTCTCTCTTTTCGTATGTAAATCTGTCTTTCTGTGTTACCGTGTCTGTCTGTCTGTCTGTCTGTCCGTCTCTCTCTCTCTCTCATTCTCTCTAACGCCGTATGTAAATCTGTTTTTCTGTGTTACCTTGTCTGTCTGCCTGCCAGCCTGCCTCTCTCTCTCTCTCTCTCTCTCTCTTTCTCTCTCACTCCCTCTCTCATGCATGCACGCACGCACGCACACACACGCACACAGAGACCTACACCGACATCCAAAAGAGAGAGAGAGAGAGAGAGAGAGAGAGAGAGAGAGAGAGAGGAGAGTGTGTGTGTGTGTGTGTGTGTGTGTGTGTGTGTGTGTGTGTGTGTGTGTGTGTTTGCGAATTCATAATGTGCATGCGTATGTATGTATGTATGTATGTATATGTGTGTATGCATATGTGTGCGTTTGTGTGCGTGCAAGTGTGTGTTCATGTGCTTGAAAGCGTGGGTGACTTTGAAAAAAATAAGCTAAGGCCCCGTCTCCCAGTGTCTGCCCATAAATCTCCCGAAGTCAGTCGCTT
>CM065739.1:38377373-38387373 GCA_033310375.1 Conus canariensis
GGGGGGAGAAGCGAGGCGGAGGGTTAGGGTTTGGGGGACAGTTTCTCTTCTGAAGAAGAAAGGGCAAGTCAGTAAATTTGTGACATATAAATGATAAGAATCGCGTAGTAAATGACAGTAGGAATAATATCGTTATCATTATTCTTGATGCTGATCTAAATGGAGTGTAGCAGAAGATGAGGAAGAAGCAAGAAACAACAATACAAAACCCGAGACAAACATACCAAGCAAGCCGCACACCAACGTGTCTAAGCGAGTGACAGGCCAGGCCACTGCAAACAGGACAGTGGGTTTGCTCCGCACTGACCGGGGAATGTTTATATTTGCTGGCACCATCACGAATGCGACACAGAAACAGCTTTTTTTTTTTTTTTTGCTACGTTTTCGGTTCATATCATCGTTTTGGAACGAGCACACAAACTGTCCCTTGTTAGTATACCATTTCAGTCCTCGGGGGAACTGTACCCGTTGGTAGCTTGAGCACTTAAAATCGTGCTTATTGGCTAACTCATTAGCAATCTTTGTCACATTAACAACGCACACACACATCGCATAACTTTAACCAGACTGGACAAGGAAGACTCCTCGACTGTTACAAGAGAAGTGGTGGGAATGTTACTATTATTATTATTATTCGTATATTATTATTATTATTCGTCTCTCCCAAATCATCGATCTACGAACAGATGAGCCATTTTTTTTTTTTTTTTTGTATCAGATATGTTGGGGAGCTTAAACCCGTCTCGGTCTCTCAACGCTCCGTGAATAATCTCTGCTGGTCTCTGATGTCGCCGGCGCCATCTGTCGCCTTTCGCTTGCACACCGTTCGACACTTCCACTCTTCTAACCTTCTCTCGTCTGTTGACTGGCTCAAGGTTATGCTCTCCCAGCTGAAAAAAAAAAGTATATTCTGCGCGTTTCCAAAGTCAATTGTGACTCTGATATGGTTATCGTTCCTTCGCAGGCCACCACGGTGACGGAAGTCTGAAAATCTGCTAGTCTCTGTTGCCATCCTAAAAAAACAAACACAAAAAAACCCCCACTCCTCCTTTCGGGTTTGTGAGGAGCTAGCTTGTCTACAGTTCGTATGGTTTCCACCTTCAAGTCTCAGATGTGAAATATTGCATGTTACTGTCTTAAGAAACTGCTCGAAAACGTTGTAGACGTCAGAAAAATTGGTCTCTTCTCATAAGTAGGAGGCGGGGGAGTGGGGGGGGGGGGGGGGGGGGGGAGGACACCCTTCTGCTCCCTCAACACCTGTGACAATACTTTATTTCTCGCTCAACTTGATAAGAAAAAAAAAACAAGACTGAATAAACAAATGATTTACCGAATAAAAAAGCAACTGAATAAATTGATAAATGTGTAGATGAATAGACAAACGAATAAATAAATACATAAATAATAAATAAATAAATACATGAATAAACATACAGATAAATAAGTAAATAGATAAATAAATAAATAAATAATAGTAAATGAATAGAGGCCAGATCAGTTCACTCACCCTGAACTGAGATCCACTCAGAACACAGTTAGCCCGACCCAGCTTGGATCTCGCTCACTTTCCGAAGAGAGTGCAAAGTGCCGCAAACGTCACAAATGCCGCAAACGTTACAGGTGTGCCAAAGACAGGTAACAAAAGCCGCAAACGTTACAGGTGTGCCAAAGACAGGTAACAAAAGCCGCAAACGTTACAGGTGTGCCGCAAAGGTAGCCAGTGCCGCAAATGCCACAAGTGGGCCTCAAAGGTAACAAGCGCCACGAACGTTACAGGCATGCGCAATCATCACAAGCGTCGCAAACGTAACACGTGTGCTGCACACGTTACGGGTATGCCGCAAACGTCACAAATGCCGCAAACGTTACATGTGTGCCGCAAACGTCACAAATGCCGCAAACGTCACGTGTGCCGCCAAACGTCACAAATGCCGCGAACGTTACAGGATGTGTCCCAAACGCACTGCTCTGCACGTAAACACCGGCGGAACAAGCAACCAGCTTGATAAGGAAAATTGTTTTGCGTGTTATCTGAACGGCAGGCCTACCGATGAGTTATCACAAACACAGCAGCATACCCTACCTGTCTGACACAGAGTGTATAGGTACATGTAAGCCTACTGGGGGGATGACACCTATATCGCGAACAGAAAAAAAAAAAAAAGTAAAAAGTGATTAAGGGAGAAAGGGTGTGTGTGTGTGTGTGTGTGTGTGTGTGTGTGTGTGTGTGTGTGAGAGAGAGAGAGAGAGAGAGAGAGAGAGAGAGAGAGAGGAAGAGAGAGAGAATGTATACTGTTTATGTAAACGCTTTTTTTTTTTCGCGTTTCCGATATCAGTTCTTCAGGTCAGTCTGTCCAATGTGTCACAGTCACATGAAACTTGTTCTTTCATCATCATCCTTCTTCTTGCTGTTGTTACTATCATTATTAGGAAAGGAGGCTCCTCCCATACAGCGTTTCCCAATCATCACTTTAAGCATTTCACAATCATCACTTAATGTCACAACTGAAACAGTCGTCTTCACATGACATGAAGTAAAACACAGGAATACATGCAGCACATTGACATGGCAATCGCGCGCCAGGCAACACAAACACACACGCACGCGCGCTCATACAAGCACGCGCACGCGCGCGCGCGCGCACACACTAACACACACACACACGCACACGCACTCACGCACACACACACGCACACACACACACACACACACGCACGCACGCACACATGCGCACACACACACACACACACGCACACGCACACACACATTCACACACACACACGCGCGCGCGCGCACACACGCACACACACACACATGACCGACTCACTTCAGGTTAAATCAAAGTTGTACGGACATTTCAGTCATTGAAAACAAAGTGAGAACAAACCTTTCCAAAGTTGAAAAAACTAAATAAATGTCAAAATAAATCAAAACTTACACACGTTAAACTCAATAAAATTTCTTTCTTCGTCTCTCTCTCGACCACGAACCCTCCCCGCCCCCGCCCCTCCCTTGTCTCACTCTAATAACCACAACCCAAATTCCATTTTGTCGCAGTTCATCCCCAGCCCTATTTCTTCTCGCGGTGAGTTATACAAGCGAACACACGACAACACACACACACACACACACAACACACATCACACACAGCACCACGCACTGCACGCACGCACGCACACACAGAGAGACACACACACATATGCACGCACGCACGCACGCGAGTTCAAGCGCGCGCACGCACGCACACACACACACACACACACACACACACACACACACACACACACACACACACACACACACACTCACACACACACACACACACACACCTCTCTCTCTCTCTCTCTCTCTCTCTCTCTCTCTCTCCAGTCTGCACCTGGCCGTCGAAGGGAGAGGCTGTACGACCTGAACTCTCGTTCACTGCATTATGACCGACACAGCTTTCCTCTCCATGAACTATCGCCTGTCAGCCAGCAGCAGTTTGAAACCAGGTGTTCACAGATTTTACACACCCTCCATGCTCAAGGTGTTAGTCTTAGTCGACAAATTTATGATCTTTTTTTCAAAATCTTCAAAATTCCTTCAAGATTTTCGAAGCTGATCTTCAAGGCGCAAAAACAGACATCAAAGACAACAGGTGGGGCATAAGTGAACTTCAACAAAACAGTGTCTTTCTACATGACAGATTAAACGAAATAGAAGAAAAACTTGAAAAACTAGATGTGGCAAAACGAGAAAAGAATTTGAAATTTTCTGGAGTACATGAATCAGCAGCATGGGAAGAGGCGAATGACACGGACGAAATCGTAGCAGTACTCAATTACTTCTCCTCCGACAGATGGTGGTCAACCAGAGACATTGAATATACGTATCGTATCGGAAGACACGAAGGTGGAAACTGGCAACGTCCTTTAATCGTATGTTTCAGCCACATGAACGATAAACTCCACATTCTGAAAAACAGAGATGTCAGAACTCGGCTCCGACAAGAGGATATCCGAGTGGCAACAGATCTCACTGTCAGCCAAAGGGAGCAGTGCCAGCAACTGAAGCAAGAAGGTAAAATACCTATATTTAGAAACGGAAGACTGTACGTAGATGGCAGGCCACACAACTATATACCCAGGCAATCAAATGATAGCCATCAGCGGTCATTAAAAAGCGATGATGGCCCCACCAGCTACAAGAGACATGGCCCCTGCAACCAAAAAGGAAACGTGGAAGAACGCCTGCATCGTGTCCCCCTGATCAGCAGCAGGGGAGGGGGCGTTTTCCGTATGTTCCCCCAGACCAACTACGGCAGGAAAGGAAATCTTCTCCATTTGTCCCATCAGATCAGCAGCAACAGGTTTTCGAACACTTCCCTTTACTAGACTCAGTGCACTGGCCACTACTTTTGAACCGGCAAAATATGGCGCATCGTGACAACCCCTCGCCTTACAGGTTTGGCTTTTCCCCTCTATCCGATAGTCCTCTGGTCACTCCACAGGAATTCAATGCCCTTCCCACACCTCACAGGTCACCAAATGGTCAGAGAGCAGAACTGCAACGGAGAGGGGTACAAATGGGAATCGGGGAAATACATAAAGAAAGACAGCGAGAAGAGGATCAACAACACAACAAACAATGCCTATGGGAAAAACAGCAAAAACAGCTAGACCAGCAACGGCAACATCAAGAACAGATCCAGCAACAGCAGCATGAACAGCTCCTAGAGAGACAGCAACAGGGGCAAGAAGAACAAAAGCTTCAGCAAAGAAACGTTCAACAGCAAGAACAGGAACAGAAAAAGCAAAAGAATCAGCAGCAAGAGAACGAACAGCTGCAAGAAAAACGACAAAAACAGCAACACCAAGAACAGTTGCAAGGAAAACGACAAAAACAGCAACACCAAGAACAGCTGCAAGAAAAACGACAAAAACAGCAACACCAAGAACAGCTGCAAGAAAGACAAACAACACAAGACACTGCAAAAAAACGACAAAACAGCAACACCAAGAACAGTTGCAAGGAAAACAACAACAATCAAAACAGATGCAAGATGAGCAACATCAGCAAGATCAGCTGCAAGAGAAGGAGCCGCAACTGCAAAAGGAAGAAGAATGGCAGCAAAAAAAGCAGCAGGAGTCGCATCAGCAGCAAGGATCAGGTCAGCAACAGGAAAAGCCAGAACAGCAGCGGCAGTTAGAACAGCGACAACATCAACGTATGCTGGACCAATCTGAAGACAAGCAATCTGTGGAACAGCATGAAAATAATACTAATAACCCAGCCTGCCCTCAACTAGTGCACACAGGTCTAGGGGACGAGGGCAGTACAGATTCTGACCCAAATCCTGTGTCTCGACAGTCACGCCCCAGAACTAGACTGGTGCCAGGAACCAGGACTACCGAGCAGGAAGAGGAGGGGCGTGCCTTACGCTCTCGGACATGCCGGCAACGCGCCATGAGTCAGACGAACATTGTGGATGCCTTCCGCAGTGTGCGAACGAGCAGTGTCTGCAGCAGGGACGGGAGTATACCGAGACAGCCTTCACCTCGAGGAGAAGCAGCAGCAAACACTGGTGAGAAATTGGATAGAGGCCGGGCACAAATCACAAGTGATTGTGGGTGCAGGATTCCTGACATTGACCATTCCCCACGTCAGTTTCTACAAAATATACATAAAATAATCCATTTTCCAGTCAGTATTCTTAATTGTAATGTCTGCGGACTGCAATCAAAATTAACTGATAACGAGTTTGTCGATTTTATTCAAAAGTACGATTTTGTTTGTCTGACAGAAACATTTATGGACAGTGAAATTAACAAGAGTATTTTTCAAGATCTTCATATTTACTCATCAAAAGCTAAGAAACTATCAAGACACGGAAGATCTGGGGGTGTAGTGGTCTTGGTTAAAAAATGTTTTTCTGATTTTGTACAAAGAATAGACATTGAAAAGAAAAAAAGAAACACCCGAAGGTGCTGTTGCAGTACCCAGAGAAGCACTGTCTTCACCTGCCTTTAGAGCAGTTGCTGTACCCACTTGGAGCCTGCGCTGTGTTGACGTGGGTAAATCTCGCGCAGGACAAATCCATTAAGACATCAAGGGACATATGCTTGAAAGAGGTAAATTCAAGATACAGGATGTAGTCAAACAGCCTTTAAAGTAGCTTCCCAATGGTTTACCAGCCGTATTTCATGGATGCAGAGCCCACCGGCGAAAAACACCACCCTCCAGCTGCCGAGCACACCCCACAGACCCAACCACCCCTGCCCACGGACAGATGAAGACAGTGCCACTCCAGACACAGCCAAGCTTTCGCCATACGGTCTTATGTGCCCTCAAGAGAGAATCCAAAGTTGTAGTCTTTCCCACTGTCAACAGGACTTTCCCTGTGGTCAGTGGGTCTTTCCTCACCGTCACTGGAATAGACATTGATATTAATAATGTTCTAACTGTGAAAATATCAAAAGAATTTTTAAGAACAGACAAGGATGTTTTCCTTATTGCAGCCTATATTCCACCTTACGATTCCCCTTTGGGAAATCAGAACCTAACGGATATGGTATCGAGGTATTAGACAAATGTATGCTTGATCTCCACGAATCCTATGACGACTTTCATGCATTGATTTTTGGCGATTTAAATTCTCGCACAGCCAACAAAAATCTCGATTTCAGTTTGTCTGATGATGGTGATTATTTGGAGGAAGTAAGGAAATTGGTCAAAAGGAATTCACAGGATGTTGAAGTGAACCAGTTTGGTGAACAGCTTCTTGACTTTTGCAATGTTTTTGACTGTTGCATTTTGAACGGACTTGTTGAACATGGTTTTGATGACAGTTGTAGTTTCTTATCCGATTTTGGGTCCAGCCTGGTGGATTATTTTGTTGCATCTTTTGAGCTGCTTTATCAATTTGAATGGAGATATTTAACGGTGAAAGATAGGGTGGATTCGGACCACTTACCAGTTACCTTGTCAATTTTGTTGGAATCTGATAAAAGGGTTATTAGCAATACAACTGACAGTAGTAAGACGAATAATGTGAATAAAGTTTTGTGGGATAAAGCGAAAGAATCTGACTTTAGAACAATTTTAACAGTGAAGATAACATAATTAAATTAGAAAATGCTGCTCAAGAATTGGAACTGGATGTTGATCACGCCTTGGAAGTGTTTAATGATTGTTTGAAGTGTGCCGCGTTTCAGTTGAAAGATTGTTAGCTGGAGAACCCAAACACTTGTCCATTGTGGTCTCAAAGTTGATATTTCACGCTGTTAGGCAGAGACATAAATTTTTAGAAAGTAATTTATAAAACTCAAATATGCAAATATGTGATGTGATTTCTATAGCAACATGTGCATACTATAGGCAGTTAGTCGATAGTGTTTATGTCAAGGTTTAATGGACGGAATGCTGTACTTATCGATGTATGAAAGCTTCTACCCCAGTCCAATCCCATTCACCCCACCCCCCTCCCCCGCCTTTCCATTCCTTCATGTTTATGTGCCCATGGCCTAAAAACATTAAACCATTTCATTTCTCTCTCCCCTCCCTCCTCTCCTCTCTCTCTCTCTCTCTCTCTCTCTCTCCTCTGCAGGATGTCTTAAACAACACTGAACATTGGGTAAAAACGTTGAATATCGTCCTATAGTTAAATGATGGCGACAGACTCAGGGTCATTACGCAACAGCCCCGTACAACGTCAGTAGTGTCGTCAGGGCTTACAAAATCACTTTCCTATGAATTCAGAGCTCTCATCTGCAGAATTCCGCCGACTTGAAACGAATTACAACAACTCTCAGCCTTCTCAAATTTGTTTGTTGATTAGGTAAGGTATGCTGATACTGCTCGCAAAAAATCAAGGTCAAAGGTCAAGATCAAGGTCACGCTGATCGTTGAACACCCATTTCATTGCAAACCAAACTGAAAAAAACACACAAAAAATACGTGGACATCATAGAGTATATCCACATCCATCCACCCACCCACACAGATAAGAGAGAGAGAGAGAGAGAGAGAGAGAGAGAGAGGAGAGAGAGAGAGAGAGAGAGAGAGAGAGATGTGACAATTTGTGCAGCAGTGATTTAAAAAAAGGCATACAGGTGCACAAATTGTCACAACTGTGACATTTTGTGCAAATTGTGACAACTTGTGCAGTGAATAACTGCACAAAATGTCATTGTGACATTGTGTGCAGTGGTGACATTTTGTGCGGTAACAGGCCACCCGACCTGCCAAAGTGCCAGAATCCATCGGGCAACGGCAGAAAGCCGCCAGGGACAGCTCCCTCTGGATCCGGTCAAATAGAAGCAAGATGGCAACCCTGGCTTCAGTCTCCCCATGTAACGAAAGCGTCTGATTTTGTCCTGCAATCCTCTTTAGGTTTCAACACGACAGACCAGACAGATACGGGCCGTGATTGGAGGAATCATTGGTGTCACCTGATTTATAAATGAGTTTGACTTTCCCGGTTTTGAAAGATTCTAAAGAGAGAGAGAGAGAGAGAGAGAGAGAGAGAGAGAGAGAGAGAGAGAGAGAGAGAGAGAGAGAGAGAGAATCAACTGTGTATTTTTTAAACGAGATCAATTACAGAAAACAGGTATCAGTCTAAATCTATCTACAACAAAGATATGTTTGTACGCAGGCGCACGCGCGCGCGCGCGCGCGCACACACACAAACACACACACACACACACACCATTGGATGTCTTCATTGATTTTTTCTCTTTGCTATTGATGACAATGTTAGCTGCATCTGAGCGCTGCCCTCCAGTGTCAATCAGATGTTTGTTTCCTGTCACGATTGGAAACGGGCACTTTCAAATGCTTACATGTATTCACGTGAGCGCCAGTACTCAACATTTCACATATATTCTGTCTCTGTCTCTCTGTATCTCAGTCTCTCTCTCTGTCTCTCTCTCTCTGTATCTTAGTCTCTCTCTCTAACACACACACACACACACGCACACAAAACACACACACGCGCGCGCGCGCACACACATATACACACACACCAAGAGAGAGAGAGAGAGAGAGAGGATGGAGAGACAGGCAGAGAGACAGAGACACAGAGAAAGCGAGAGAGAGAGAGAGAGAGAGAGAGAGAGAGAGTTTCCAATATCACCTCAGGAGAAAGACGTGAAACTAAAAAAAAAAAAAAAAAAAAAGCAAAACAAAACAGAAACCTCTCACACACACACACACACACACACACACACACACACACACCACACACACATCACACACGAACACACACGAACACACACACACACACACACACACACACACACACACACACACACACACACACTAGCATAACATTATCAGTCTCCAAAATCCCCCGAAGTCGGAGTGTGGCTGCCCACGTGGCGGGGTACTCAAAAGCGGTCACACACGTAATGTTCTCATCCCCAGCTGATGCAAATATTTGTACCATAGTGTTCAAGTACTTCGGCTGTTCGGATGATCCCTGGAGTCTTTTAGGCAGGGTAGGACAACAACAACAACAACACACACACACCCACACAACACACACCCCCACACAACACCACACACACACACACACACACACGCACACGCACACGCACACACGCCACACCCCGTTCCGCTCTACAAAGATTAAACCCACGAAGGATCGTAATAAAGCGGTCAAACGAGTGTAGTGGGACCGGCCCTACGGTACCTATCGCAATCGACAAAATTTGACAACAGAGCGCACGCGAAGGGCTTGTTCAACCATAGCACGTGAGGCGCGCGTGACCCTGAGCATTTCGCCACTTCATGTTCACCCGTCAGATGGCGTGACGAGTCAACGCTGCACTGTAGAAAGATAACGAGCAGGAAAAAAAAACAAAAGAAAAGAAAACGAAACAAAACGAAACAAAACAAACAACAACAACAACACAACCAGTGTCGCAACTACTGGTCGGAGAACATACACACACACACACACACACACACACACACACACACACACAGTGAAGGGGGGAATGTGGAGGGTGAAAGGGAGAG
>CM065739.1:38394873-38409873 GCA_033310375.1 Conus canariensis
GTGTGTGTGTGTGTGTGTGTGTGTGTGTGTGTGTGTGTGTGTGTGTGTGCGTGTGCGTGCGTGCGTCCTTGCGTGCGTGTATGTGTGTGTGTGTGTGTGTGTGTGTGTGTGTTGTGTGTGGCGTGCGTGCGTGTGTGGTGTGTGCGTTCGTGCATGCGCGCGCCTGTGTGTGCGTGTGTGTGGTGGGGGGGGTTGTAGGTGTGTGTATGAACGCCTGAAGACGTGTGAGAGAGAGAGAGAGAGAGAGAGAGAGAGAGAGAGAGAGAGAGAAGAGAGAGAGTGAGAGAATGTATGTGTTGGGTGTGCATATGTGTGTGTGTGTGTGTGTGTGTGTGTGTGTGTGTGTGTGTGTGTATGTGTGTGTGTGTGCGCATGCGTGCGTCCGTGCGTGTATGCGTCCATGCGTAAACGTGCGCGCGTGTGTGTGTGTGCATGCGCGCGTGTAAGCAATTTTTGTGAGCGAGTGAATATATGTGCATAAGGTTTCTTAGTGAAAATCCCAACCCCTCCCCCTCCCTCCCCCGTACACACCTTTCCAGAGCCCCCTTACCCCCCCCCCCCCCCCACACACACACACCTCCCTCCCTCCCTCCCTCCCTCTCTCTCTCTCTGCTGATTTTATCGTAAAAACATCGATTGCACAAAAGAAAAAAAAATTCATTCTCAAGGCATATCATACAGATCCTCGTTTCTTTTCGTTTGTGTTTTCGCAGACAACTTCAACTAAGACAATAACAACATGGCGAGACATTTGCATTCATTTTCCGATCAAGCTCTTTCAAGATTAAATAAAATGTGTTCTACGCACATAACGTCAGCTCGAATAAACGCTCTAGGAACAATACTGCGTATCATATTCGGGTCATATTTTACTGTGTTGCACACACCCTTCACCTGGGGCCACGGGCTGTGTACAAACCAACCATTTCCATTGCTTGCTGGTTTCTGACAAATCCATTCTGCCAAAAAACCGAAGGGATTTAACATGAAAGTGCTGAGTGGAGCATCTGGAAAGGAGAGAGATTGATTGCCTGCTTATTTGCTTTGCTTGATGTTTAATGCTGCAAAGCAGGCCAAGGCCTAGACTTACATTCTGTCCTTGTTATGCATAGCTTATTTCAACACACATCACTCATACTGACAACTCAGCATAGCAACACTGTAATGTCATTCTACAGTGGTAAGCAGACTGTTCGCAAACGTAATAATGACATGGTAGGTAGTCAAACAGAAGGAACCAAAACAAACAAACAGACAAACACACACACACACACACACACACACCACACACACACACACACACACACACACACACACAAGAGGTCGGGGCGGGGAAAGGCGGGAGAGGGAGAGGGGATGTTAGAACGGCGGAGGGGAAGAGGGATGGTAGACAGAGTGGGAGTGGGGCTGAGCGATTTAATGGAGTAGGTTACATGTTTAGACGGTGTATTCAATGTATGGGTTAAAGAAGACTCTACGAATGGACGTTAATTATTTCACTCGAATAATCAAGTTACTGTAACATAAAATGTGTATGTAAAATGTTGATTTTAATCGAATCATCGAATCATTGAGACAAAATCTGTTTTGTAAATGTTCATTGAATAGTTTTAACGTATTTGCATTTTGTAGACTCGGTGGAAGTGAGTTCCAGAGATATGGTCCAGAGTAAGCTAGGCTTGTTTTGTATACATCAATGCGTGGGTAGGGGAGAAGGAATTTCTTCGACCCAGAAGAGCTGTTCAGTCTTGTAAAAGGCACCGATACAACATGGCATGGTATCTGTCGAGATTGTAAACACAAATGATGCCTTGTTGAATCCCAATTGCTTACTCAGAGGAAGTATGTTCAGTGCTGTTAGTTTTTCATCTGTTGTTAGAGGTACGGCTGGAAGCAATAGCATTGCTGTATGTCTATGGAGAGTATTCAGGGTTTTTTTTTTGTGAACATCACTACCCCTGTTCAATACTATTGAGCATAATTGATACGTGACGTTATGTGTGCGCTGAAGAAAAGTTTAAGCGCAGTACTGTTGACATGGAGCTTTAATCGAGATAAACGGAAAAGTTTGGGTTTTTTTTTTGTTTTTTAGATTATCTTGCATACATTATCGAGATGAGATTGCCATTTCAATTCTTTGTCTATCGTTACCTCTAAAACACGACGCTCATCTATTTGCTCAATAGATGTGCCATTCAAGTTAAGTTTTAGGCAAAGAGGGGTCAGATGGTGCCTTTGACTGGTGGCTATGATTATGGATTTGGTTTCGGCTGGGTATATGACACTAAGTTTGAATAACACCAGTCTGACACTTCGTTCACACTTTCCTGGAGAGACGTTTCAATTGTCTGTAGATCACTACCATTTGTTTGGAGTGACAAGTCATCAGCTAATAGTCTGTCAGTGACTTAAAAAAATCTGATATGGACAATGATAAATCTTTGATGAAGATGCAGAATAGGAGGGGGCCAACCATTAAGCCTTGTGGGACTCCATGCCTGACAAAACACCACATACTGAGTCCTATCGTTCGAGTATAATTGGAATAATGAGACTGTCGAGGAATTGTTCAAGTGGATAGACCGTTTCTCCAAAAGAATGGCATGATCAACAAGTCAAACGCCCTTTTGAAGTCAAGAAAGACAACTCCTGTCATTTGTGACTGGTTCATATCTGAAAGCCATGTGTCACACATTCGTGATAATGCTATGCGGCAGGAGTCAGATCGGAATCCCGATTGAAATGTGTGAATACTGTGTTTGGTCTTTTTTTTTCTCCATGAACTGAGATACGTGTGCGTTTTGAGGGGGTTGGATAGCACTGATAGTAAGGATATAGGTATGAAATTATTCGGATCCGACGAATCTTTTGATTTTGGTAGGGGATCACTTTGGCATTTTTGAACGCTTGAGAGATGACAGTAGTTCCAATGGATGACATATATATTATTATTATTATTATTATGAACATTTATGACGCCTAATCAATTGAATGCCCTAGGCGTTTACAATATCACAACAGACATCAAATCACACAATATATAACAATCATACATGAGAAAAAGGCATCAAAATCCAAAGCAAGGACACAAACTCACAAGCATGCATACACGCAAACACACACTCACACAGACACGAACGCACACAAAGCAGACACTCGCATCACACATTGCAAACGTCGGGTCACAGGGAAGACGAAGTTACCTAGGAAACAGATGAGTTTTGAGAAGGCGCTTGAATGTGGGCAGTGAGGGTGAGTATCTGAGAGAGCGAGGCAATTGATTCCAGGTAGTTGGAGCTTGATATGTATATACACAGACAGACAGACAGGCAGATGGACAGACAAGAGACTGATCGACAGAGATAGACAGACAGACAGAGATAGCGAGTGGACAGAAGACCAGACAAACTATTATTAAGGGCAACATAATTGTTCACGACTACTGGATTTAGACAGGTCACTCAGCTGAGAAATAAGCACTTACTTGGAGCTTTCGACAGACCTCCGTCCGTCTTCATCAGCGGTGGTGTTGCTACTGGGTGAACTGGAGTTCAGTGCACACGACCACATAATTGTTTTTTTTATCTTCATATCCCCCCCCTCCCCACCACAATCTCTTCTATCGCCCTTCCACACCCTTCATTTTCCTCCCACTATCCCGACAGAGCCTAGAAAGAAATACAAATAACAATGTATCATGAACACAGCGCGGCATCGCAGAGAAGGTAATTACCCCAAAAATTGCCCCTCAAAGACAGAGACGGGACTAAATCGTCACTGCATCTCTTCCCGTCCCATGCCGTTAATGATTCTAATCCCACCAACCTGTTGCCACAAATTGGATAACAAGAGGAGAAAACAACAACAATACACAACACACACACAACACACACACACACACACACACACACACACACACACACACACACACACACACGCTCTAAGCATGTTCATCTGTGCACTGCATAATTCCACCATCGTTCCTCAAAGATAGAATCTTGGAGGTTCCAGTCACAACAGTTGGATTCAAATGTATGAGACCCAGTTCGAAGTACAGGTCTACTAAGACTCACATCGTCATCCACACTGTGATGTAGTCAAAAGCTTTCAGCCAACTGGTGGACGTACAGATAATTCCCTTGCCACCCACATCTCCACAACAGCTCCTGGCACACACCACATGCACAACCACATATTCCCTGCACCACCACCACACCTACGTACATGTCCGTGGTCGTGCACAAGACCACCCCACCTCCTTCCCTCATTTCCTCCTTCCACCAACACTAACTTGCACACGGGTATCAACACTAACTTGCACACGGGTATCAACACTAACTTGCACACGGGTATCAAAACCTCACAGTCAGAAAGCTGGGGTCCTGAAGCATCTATGACATTTGACTGGCACATTGCACCTCCGGGTTCGCTTAGCCTAACCCCAAACAGGGAAAGCTTTTATCACAATCTCTGTTCGAAAAGCCCTTGCTTGGTCTGCATGTCACAAGCTGAAGATGATATGGACTTCTAACTTGAAAAAAAAGAACTAAAGATACGTCTCTTTATAGCCACTGTCGAGTCTGTGTTGCTCTACAACTCGGAAACATGGACCTTAACAAAAGCAGATGGAGAACAGTCTTGATGGGACGTATACCCGCATATTGAGGATGGCGTTAAATGTCTCTTGGAAGCAGCACATGACTAACAAAGAGCTATATGGACACCTCCCTAAAGTTAGTGACAAGATAAGAACACGTAGGCTTCGCCTAGCCGGTCACTGTATGCGACATCCAGAGGAGGTTGCTTCACAACTTGTACTGTGGCAGCCAACTGGAGGGAGAGCGAACAGGGAAGGAAGACAACAGACTTCATTGATCTTCTCAAAAGGGACACTGGCCTCGAAAACATCGATGAGATCCAAGGCACCTATGTTGGACAGGAGCAAGTGGAAAGAGTACGTCACAGAGGCTGGATCGGGAGATCGGCCTCACTGAACTGTATTGAACTTGGCTAAATAAACTGACTTATTTTAAACACACAAAACACATGTGTTTATAACATTCTACTGATGTACCACTCGTTTCAACAACAAAAAAAAATGCTCACACATTACCTTTGACCGTACATGGGTGTGTTCCTCTCCCCGCTGTTACGCCCCTCTACCCACTGGCACGTCCAGACGATTCCAAAGTCGTACTCTGATTTGAAACAGCTCGGTTCTGCTCCCTCCTCCGCTGCTGCAGCAGCGTTCGCATGCCGTGCCTTCCCTCTCAGCACTGGTAGTCTAGTACTTTTTACGAATATTCCTGCTGCTGCCGCTCTAGCACTGTAGCAGATACGTATCGGCGCAGGGTTCCATGCCGTGCCTTCCCAATCTCAGCACAGCTAGTCTAGTACTTTTTACGAATATTATAATATACACTTTACAAATGACTTCATACGCAATGGACACCTGCCTGATTCGTCATACAAAACGTCTAGTAAATTTTCAGAAGAAAAGTTCTTAGTACCGCAAGACGATCCCGACAAACAAATTACACAACAAAACACGATGCGTTTCGACTTTTTAGATCTTCTTCAAAACTTATAACTTTTCTTCTTTTTTTTTCCCTTAAATTTGCTTCAATTTCCGCCTTCAGTCACCTTGCTTTGAAACTAACATGTCTGGTAAATGCAGTTATCACAGGAACGTTTTGTGCCAAAGGTGAGCGCTTTCCCCTTCTTGTTGACCGTACGCTGCCGAACTTCCTGCTGCGTGTCCAAACAGGTTCTATCTGTGTGTGAAACAGTTTCCAAAGAAGCATTGAGTAGACCGAACACAACTTGTTTCCAGAGAGAGAGAGAGAGAGAGAGAGAGAGAGAGAGAGAGAGAGAGAGAGACAGAGAGACAGAGAGACAGAGAGACAAGACACAAAAAACAGAGAGGGAGGGAAAAGTGGAGAGAGAGAGAGAGAGAGAGAGAGAGAGAGAGAGAGAGAGAGAGAGAGAGAGAGAGAGAGAATACTGAGTCGACCGAATAAAACTTGTTTCCAGAGAGAGAGAGAGAGAGAGAGAGAGAGAGAGGCAGACAGACAGACGGACGGACAGACAGACAGACAGACAGAGACGCAGACACAGAGAGGGAGGGAAAAGGGAGACAGACAGACAGACTGGGGAAGGGAGGGAGGGAGAGTACATAAAACTCGGAGCATGACACATTTAACCGATATAAACTTTTAATCAAAGTATAAGAATCGGGTAGTTTTTTGTTTAACAAAACCTTAAGCGTAATCCCCCCCCCCCCCCCCCCCCCCCCAATCATTTTTAAACAATGTAGAGTTTTTAGGGCTGGCTATCCGATCGCTAATACAACGGCAAGTTTTTCCAGTTGGAGGGGAGAGAGAGAGAGAGAAGAGAGAGAGAGAGAGGAGAGAGAGGAGAGAGAGAGGGAGAGAGAGAGAGAGAGAGAGAGAGAGAGAGAGAGAAACGAGACAGACAACATGGACAGAGAAAGCGAGACACCACACACACACACACCGCGCGCGCGCGAACAGAGAGAGAGAGAGACAGACAGAGAGAGAGAGAGACAGACAAAGACAGTCAGGCAGACTGAGAAAGACAGAGAGACAGACAGACAGACAGTCAGACACACAGAGAAAGACAGAGACAGACAGAGAAAGACAGTCACACTCTTTTCGTTCATCGCATCCGCTTACCTCCCTTCCACCACCACCCCCCTCCCCCCCCCTCCCCAAACAAACAAAAACAAAGAAAGAAAGCCTACACCACAACCCCCTCCTCTTCCCTCCGCCGTCTCAACCCTTCTCCGTTCCGCCCCCCACCCCCACCCCACCCCCTCCATCCCCTTACTCTTCTCCCCCAATGCTATACTTCCACACGCCCGTCTGTGATATTACAAACAAACAAACAAAATCTTTGTTGATGATAGAATTATTGTTTGCGTGCGCTTGTTGCGCTGCACTCGTTCACCTGTTAACCATCATAGCACGTGACACAGGCTCTGTGTGCTGCCCTGGGATATACACACGACGTGACATACATGTACACAAGGTCTGACCAGCGCGTTTTGTTCCATGCTTAGGTCTGGCGATCGCTTGTCCGTCTCATCCACGAGACTCCCCCCCCCCCCCCCCCCCCCACCGTTTTCACCTCCTCCCTTATCGTCTGTGCTGTCGCTAGCGGCAGTCGCCATCACCGGCGGGTATAAAACGTTTAAACGCGCAAATCTGACCTCTGGCTGCTTGTGTTCTAAAGACAGCTGAAAGCACGTCTTCATGTTCTAAAAGAACGTACATAATGCATACATTGTAACTTGTTCACATTCAGTGGTGTAATCATGCTTCTAATTTTATTGTATTTTTGTAATTTTATTGTAAGTTTATCTTTTTTTTTCCCTCTTTGTTGATCTTTGTTTTGTGGCATGCATGTATATGTGAAACGTTTAATATAAATATATAGAAAGAAGGAAGGGGGGGGGGGGGGGGGGAGAGAGAAAGGTCCCTCGTCAGAATAATCATGAATTAATTAAAAACCCGAATTAATTACAAACTGGTACGCCCTTTTTTCTGCACAACAAAACAGAAACACAATTGAAATGTATTAAATGAAATTACAATTGTAAACTCCTATTGGCATCGTTCTACTTGTTTTTTTCCTAATAGGTTCTGACAGAGAAAGAGACTTGCCAGTCAGCAGGTCTACGTTAACATTCTGCTTAACTCGATGTCAGAGGTGTGCTCTGAAATGCGTTATGTAGAACAAGAACATATTTTATTGCCATAATTATGAAAACCAGAGGTTTTGTGGGGCACAGATGATCAAGTTAAGACATTCAATTAAACTAATCCCAACGTTGTCACATCTTGCAACATAACATAATTAGCAGAAAGAGAAAGCATAGTGTGTATCAGGGTCTGATTAAATTTTCTGTCTCCTGAGAGAAAAACACAACAGGATATACTGGGCAAGTACAGGTTGGAAGCAGTCCAGCAACATGAGATCCGAGGGTTTCGTCATTTTAGTCTGTGGTGGAAAATCGTTTCTGTGATCCTTGTCATTAGGTTATAACGTTGTTGGTCAAATAATTTGCAGTTATCGAGAAAATGTAGTTCGTGCCTCAACAACGTGGCATGTCGTGCATAATCTGTCTTCTCTGTCAGTGTTGGTATAACGGCCCCTCTCAATTTGGAGTTCATGACAGGGTTTCATTTGGTCTGTCCGTACCCGCGTTTCAGATTGTTTCCCTTTGCCACACAACCATCGTTTCATTTTTAAAGGGTGTTTTGTTCATTTAATCATATGAAGCTGTTTCAGATTGTTTCCCTTTGCCACGCAACCATCGTTTCATTTTTAAAGGGTGTTTTGTTCATTTAATCATATGAAGCTGTGCGGTGTGCACGACTCGCCAGAAGCGTTGTAATGGTTCTATTAGACAGAGAGAGACAGAAGAGAGAGAGAGAGAGAGAGAGAGAGAGAGAGAGAGAGAGAGAGAGAGAGAGAATATGTGTGTGCATGTGTGTGCGTGCCCGTGTGAGTGTATATGTGGGTGTGTGAGTGTGAGGGGGGAAAGAGGGTGAGAGGAGAGAGAGGAGAGAGAGAGAGAGAGAGAGAGAGAGAGAGAGAGAGAGAGAGAGGGAGGGAGGGAGACAGACAGACAGACAGAGAGAAAGAAAGAGAAGGGGGTAGAGAGAGAAATGGGGAAGGGCAACGGACAGGAAAGAGAGAGAGAGAGGGGGGGGGGAGGGCGGCAGAGACGGACAGACGAACAGAAAAACAGACAGCGAGAGAGAGAGAAGAGAGAGAGAGAGAGGAGAGAGAGAAGAGAGAGAGAGAGAAACAGACAGATAGACAGACAGAGACAGAGAGAAAGAAAGAAAAGGGGGTAGAGAGAGAAATGGGGAGAGGGCAACGGGCAGGAGAGAGAGAGAGAGAGAGAGAGAGAGAGAGAGAGAGAGAGAGAGAGAGAGAGAGAGAAGAGAGAGAGAGGGAGAGAGGGGAGAGAAACACAGAGAGAGAGAGAGAGAGAGGGGAGAGAAACACAGAGAGAGAAGAGAGAGGGAGAGAAACACACAGAGAGAGAGAGAGAGAGAGAGAGAGAGAGAGAGAGAGAGAGAGAGAGAGAGAGAGAGAGAGAGGAGAGAGAGAGTTCTCTCGCAAATAGACTTTGTGAGAAAAAGCTTTGAAAGAAAAACGGTAAGTGACATGCAAGCTTTGACACCTGTAAACAGTCGACATAATTCAAACACATAAAACTGGCCTAATGTTTATTTCAAATGAGCTATTGCCTGAGATTTTGATACTCAGGACATATCTGAATGCGTTGTTGTTAAGATTCTTGAACATTTGGGCAAAATATGCATGACATATTCTCACACGTTTGTCAATATTTAAGCATTCTTTTCCACATGCTTTTTATAATTACTACTGCTAATCTCATATCATTATCAATTCTATTATTATCAGTGATAATACCAGTCTAAAAGTTACTACTATTATTAATTCTATTATCATCATTTGTAATGCTAGTATAAAATTAGTAGTAGTAGTAGTAGTAATAGTATATCATTATTATTAATGTTGTCATCATCATCATCAGTAGTAACAGTAGTAGTAGTTATGTTAAATTTCTTTTATTCATGCATTATGGTAAACTTAATTCCTTGTGTATTTTCTAAAGTTCTATGCATCTGTATATCTTAAAATTATCTTTCTCATTTTCTACATTATTATTATTACAATTCTTCTTCTTCTTCTTACCATCACTATTCTTCTTCTTTTTATCATTATTAGAATCATCCCTATTATCAGCATTGAGACAATTATAGCTAGTCTATATTATTATCTTTCCTTTTTTCTGTATTGTTATTATCATAATCATCATAATTATTATTACCATTGCTATTGTAAGTGTTATCGGGGCTGTTTTCCTTCCTTTTCCTCGTCGTCTTCTGTTATTATTATCATTATTACTATATGATTACAAAACTATTACTACTATTATTATCATTGTTATTATTATTATTATTATTGTTATTATTATTATCATCATTATCATTATCATCATCATTGTTATTATTATTTATTTTCTTTAATCTGCATTTTCTCCCCTTCAACTTCTTACCTCTTCTCTACAGGTCCATTCCGCAGTTTTAGCTTTTCTTTCAAGCCACATTTTGCACATACGCTCCCACCTCCCATTTGCCTAGAGGTGTAGCACCACTTACTACAACTCAGCCATTTGGTGGTTCAGTGAAACGTGTCCACGTCAATGCATTGCTCTGTAAATGTCGCGGAATGACAGGTTTATACTCAGAATATTTACTGACAGGAATATACAGACTCCTGTCAAATAGCATGTATCATGCGGAAACAGGGGATTGACGATGGAATACACCTGTTGGGATACTGCATCATCAGTATTCTTTAAGAACACGGTAAAATACCAGTCACTGTGTTCGGTGATCTGAATACCAGGACAGAATGCAGAAATGCCAGAAAACTCTTTGTTGCCGGACGCCTTGATAACGGAAGATGATGGTGATGAGCTAGAAGAATTCACACGAGATTAGAGGGACAGTGTCATAAACAACTTTATTCATTAGCCTTTCAACACGTGTATACAATTTTGGTCGCTGATTCTGAACCGTTTTCTGCCAGATATTGATCTGCTGAATTTACTGATAATGCCTATAACGGAGACAGCGCAATTAATTACTTCGTAGCATCTAGATGTTTCAATGATCCTGCATTGAGGGCTAGCTTGTGGAAATATGACTTAGGATTGACATGCTTCAAACACCACGTTCAGACACGTCCGGAAAATCTCTAATCCAAAAGTTCATTTGGGGCCAAGGGAGAGAGAATGGCTGTCGTCCTACTTTTGCATCCCCTTAAATTTCAGCGTTTTTTGTTTTGTTTTTAACAAGGCATCTAAATTAATCTATACTGACACTGAAGTAGCCCTTACGACGTTTAACAAAGGGATTTGTTTAACTGGCCAGTGTTTGAAAACAATAACTAAACTGAGATCAATAAGGTAAATCCTTGGTTCGATGTGCAATATTGAAAAACCTAGTGCAAACGTAAATCTGGCTTTAAATCAGGACACAGCATGCAAACAAATATTCAGAGACGTATATTCAAATAAACAGAGACACTATAAAAAGTTATGAAAAAATGAAAACATCAGAACATAAGAGACAGATTTTGGACATGGTTTACACAATGAAAACAAGTGTTTAGTAGTGACTTCAGGGATGAAACAACAGACAACTGTGAGAACACAGAGCCAGAATAATGACAAACTGCACAACACTACATTAAGTATCACTTTACTGGATTCCAATAGACCTGATCGAGATGCACCTGATGCAACTACAGCTTTAAAATGTGAGGCTTCAGGTCCTCATGGACTAAGTACTTTGATATTACCAGATTTCTGACCACGTTCTTCTATAAAATGTTTGATACTGGAACATCTCCACTATATTCAGATAAGTGACTGTTCGTACTTTGTTTTCATTGTTTTGAATATGTTGTCCTGCCTGAGAGACTGCATAGATCGAAACGAGAGTTGGCTGTTTTGAAATTAACTTGTTCAGGACTTCGTTTAGCGGTTCAGTAATTTTTGTTTTCATGTAAGAAAGGTAACGTTGACCACACTGACACAGAAAAGAGAGAGGACGAAGGGGCACACACGCACACACGTACACAGAGAGAGAGAGAGAGAGAGAGAGAGAGAGAGAGAGAGAGAGAGAGAGAGAGAGAGGCATGCAGGCAGGCATTAAAAAGGCGAATGATAAAGAGAGAGAGAGAGAGAGAGGGAGAGGGAGAGGGAGAGAGAGAGAGAGAGAGAGAGAGAGAGAAGGGGAGGGGGCGGGAGGGAGAGAGCGAGAATGCATGAGAGATGTGTAGCTAAAAGACAGTGAGAGCCACAGACACAGGAGACAGACACGAGAAAGCGATACAGACATAGTATCAGACAGAGGGAAATAAACAACAGTCCAGGGAAACATTTCCTTTCACACGTGTCCTCTTCCCCCTCCCCCACAGACGCTTCACAAACTGTGGACAGTTCGACTGCCAAAGCTGTTACGAACGTTTTTACATCGCAAGAGAACACAAAGTGCCATTACCTCTCAATAAACAGCTTCAATGTCTTAATGTAAAGAAGCTTTTTCTTTTTCTTTTTGAGCGAGGTACAAAAGGAAATCTTTCCTTCTCCGGTCTGGTTGTGAAGTAAAATTTTCGTACGAGAATTTTGCTCATGAGTGAAATCCGGTGGGCCATTTTCTTCTTAAATACAAGGGGAGTAAGTTTTGCTCAGGAAATAAAATTCTTGTGAAACAAATTTTACACCAAAATAGCGCCAAATTTTTCTCCGGAACACATTTCCCGGGAAGTAAAATTCTCGTGTTACACCGGCGTTTGTTTTTTATTATTCACTCACCTAAAAACCAACGAACAAACAAACAATCAAACGGATCTGAACTAAGTCTTTTAATAAGGACATAGGTAAGAATATTTTTTACGTGCTTTTGTTTTTGGGAGGTCTGATTCGCTGTTTATTTCATATCATTTCTTCAATTATTTCTTTTATTTAGAGTCCTGTTTACAACTCATCCATTGATCCACTTTTTATCATCAACACACGGTGGCCTGATGACCCAGCTACAGGTGTAGTGAAGCGTGCATGGACGCCAAGTTCTGCATAGAGCATGCACTGACGCTATCGCCGACCTGAAAACTCAGCATAGTTATCCTCGGTAGCTTGAGCAAAAGAAATATAAAACTTTTGTACAGGAAGCAAAACAACCAAACTTACCAGACAGCACATCCACACAATGTCGTCGTCGTTCGTCTCTGTCCTGAGAAGCGCAGACGACCGCTGCACGACGACTGTAACGCCTGCTGCAATAACCACTGATCTGTCTGACAGCTGTGACAGGGAGGGGGGAGAGTGAGAGGAGGTAGGAGGAGGGGGTGGTGGTGGTAGCGGTGGCAGAAGATGACGAGGTCTGCGTTTCGCAATACCACCAACGCTAGATATCCTGCCGCAAGGTGATAAGAGCGAGATGGTCCGATTCTCCAAAGGAACGATGGAAGAAACGGCGCTTGGCGCGAAGTGATTGGACTGTTTGCTTTTCCACAAAACTAGTTTCTTAATCTGGATCCAGATTCGAGGAAGTTGTGCCTTTTACTTGAAAAGTGTGATGATAGCTTCGTCAAAGTGCTGACTACTGTAACTGGTTTATTCTACGACGTACATCGTTAGATTCGTAAAATCTTATTCTGAAGTCTAAGCTCACCCTTCATGAATCCGATTCACTATGTTGCCATGTTTTCTGGCATACTAGCCACTCTCGAAATAAATTCCCGGTTAACGGTTTATAATTAAAGAAACAGTAAACAAGTTGGGTATTTTTTTGCTCCCATAAGGAAACCTAACACAAAGTAACTTTTATTCAAGACTGGCACAGCCTTTTAAACTTGAATAAAGTCAGACAAATACATAGACGAACAATCTAATAGTGGGGGAAAAAAGCGCAGGCCAACAACTGAACTATCTTCATAGTAATGACTTGGCAAAGATTTGGACTTAAGGAGGGGGAGGGGGGGGGATTTGAAGATGGAGAAACTGGGAACATGAAATTAAGGAAATATGTTACAGATATGAAAACTCTTCACTGGCTGCATAAGGAAACCATCGCAATCCCTGTTGAAGGCAGATATATTTGTATTGCCTGCTCCGAGGCCTTTCGTCCGCTGGGTCGGACTCGTCAGGGAGACACGGCTGGTTGTGTCTGCGCTCCTGGCGTCAAATAGACGCAGACACAACCAGCCGTGTCTCCCTGACGAGTCCGACCCAGCGGACGAAAGGCCTCGGAGCAGGCAATACAAATATATCTGCCTTCAAAAGGGATTGCGATGGTTTCCTTATGCAGCCAGTGAAGAGTTTTCATATCTGTAACATATTTCCTTAATTTCATGTTCCCAGTTTCTCCATCTTCAAATCCCCCCCCCCCCCCTCCTTAAGTCCAAATCTTTGCCAAGTCATTACTATGAAGATAGTTCAGTTGTTGGCCTGCGCTTGTTTTTTCCCCCACTATTAGATTGTTCGTCTATGTATTTGTCTGACTTTATTCAAGTTTAAAAGGCTGTGCCAGTCTTGAATAAAAGTTACTCTGTGTTAGGTTTCCTTATGGGAGCAAAAAAATACCCAACTTGTTTACTGTTTATCGTTTACTGTTCCCTGCCTCATTTCATTTCCAATTAAAGAAACGACACCACTCGGCAAACTCGCGAGAATTCTAGCCCCTCGTGTCGACGAAACGCACCTCAGTCCCCGCAACACAGCGTGGTGTGTATTTTTAGCTCAGTGGCGCGCTCGGTTCTGTGGCGATCACGAGTTTGGGTGTTTTGCCGCAGGCGAAGCATACATACCAGTAGAGAAAAGCTGTGTTTGTGTGATTCCAGTGATGAATTCATATGGTGAATTCAGCCTCCCTTTGCAAATTTAGCAGACATGTGATGGGAATGCCCATGAATAAGTCATCCGGCAATTCAAACGGTTGGCCAGCGTGATGTCAGACCTTGAGGTCGGCTGGACTGTTAATTGTCTGAAACCGAAACCATGTTGTGAGGTGGTCCCAGATGTTTTAAGTTTCAACATGTCCACACCAACGTTATTCATTTGTCTGTTTGCAGTGAAAGATTTGGTTTCACACCCCCCTCACCTCCTTGACAAACGCTTTTTCCCCCCGTGGAATATTAATGACAGTTTGAGGAGATGCTGAACGTGTTTTAACCACGGTATTATGGACTGTGGTGTGTCTCTATTTGACGCCAGGAGCACAGACACAACCAGCCGTGTCTCCCTGATGAGTTCCGATCCAGCGGACGAAAGGCCTCGGAGCAGGCAATACAAATAGATCTGCCTTCGAAAGGGATTACGATGGTTCCCTCATGCAGCTAGTGAAGAGTTTTCATATCTATATTTTC
>CM065739.1:38419873-38424873 GCA_033310375.1 Conus canariensis
CCAGAAGAAATTGTTCACATGCACCAGAAGGAGTTATTCACATGCACCAGGAGTTGTTCACATACACCAGGAGTTGTTCACATACACCAGGAATTGTTCACATACACCAGGAGTTGTTCACATGCACCAGGAGTTGTCCACACGCACCAGGAATTGTTGTTCACATGCACCAGGAGTTTTTTTTTTTTTTTACATGCACCAAGAGGAGTTGTTTACAAGCACTATGAGTTGTTCATATGCACCAGGAGATGTTCACATGTACCAGGAGGAGTTGTTCACATGCACCAGAAGTTGTTCACATACTCCAGAAGTTGGTCACATGCACCAGGAGTGGTTCACATGCACCAGGAGTTGTTCACATGCACCAGTTGTTGTTTACATGCACCAGGAGTTGTTCACATACACCAAGAGCTGTTCACATTCACCAAGAGGACTTTTTCACATGCATCAGGAGGAGTTGTTCACATGCATCAGAAGTTGTTCACATGCACCAGGAGGAGTTGTTCACGTGCATCAGGAGGAGTTGTTCACATGCACCAGGAGGAGTTGTTCACGTGCATCAGGAGGAGTTGTTCACATGCATCAGGACGAGTTGTTCACATGCACCAGGAGGAGTTGTTCACATGCATCAGGAGGAGTTGTTCACATGCATCAGGACGAGTTGTTCACATGCACCAGGAGGAGTTGTTCACATGCATCAGGACGAGTTGTTCACATGCACCAGGAGGAGTTGTTCACGTGCATCAGGAGGAGTTGTTCACATGCATCAGGAGGAGTTGTTCACATGGATCAGGAGGAGTTGTTCACATGCATCAGGAGGAGTTGTTCACATGCATCAGGAGGAGTTGTTCACATGCATCAGGAGGAGTTGTTCACATGGATCAGGAGGAGTTGTTCACATGCATTAGGAGGAGTTGTTCACATGGATCAGGAGGAGTTGTTCACGTGCATCAGGAGGAGTTGTTCACATGCATTAGGAGGAGTTGTTCACATGCATCAGGAGGAGTTGTTCACATGCATCAGGAGGAGTTGTTCACATGGATCAGGAGGAGTTGTTCACATGCATTAGGAGGAGTTGTTCACATGCATTAGGAGGAGTTGTTCACATGCATCAGGAGGAGTTGTTCACATGCATCAGGAGGAGTTGTTCACATGCATCAGGAGGAGTTGTTCACATGCATCAGGAGGAGTTGTCCACATGCGTCGGGAGTTGTTCACATGCATCGGGAGTTGTTCACATGCACCAGGAGGAGTTGTTCACATGCATCAGGAGGAGTTGTTCAGTTGTTCACATGCAGCAGGAGCAGCTGTTCACATGCACCAGTTGCTGTTCACGTGCACCACCAGTAGTTGTTCAGATGCACCAGGAGAAGCTGTTCACATGCACCAACAGGAGTTGTTCACATACATGAGGAATTAATCACGTGCTCAGGAGGAGTTGTTCCTATGCACCGAAAGGAGTTATTCACGTGCACCAAATGTTGGACCTATCGCCCGAACAGCATCCCGTCTCAGTGGAGAGGCTGGCCGTGTCTTTGTGTCATGAGCGGTGGATGGCAATCATCGCAGATTGCAGACTGCCGAGTCAACAGATGGTCCTTCTGCTGCTGTCACGGCAGCCGATGAAACAGGACTGGACTCGGTCTGTTTTCTAGGTGAAACTGCATTGTTCTGCCTCTGGGAATAGGGGAATTGATCCGGAACCTCCTCTGTGAAGACTCTTCTGCGCGAGAGTCCCGAAAGTCGATTTCGCTGCGGTCAGTTTTCTGACATTGGTCATCAGGAAAGGGAGACATGAGAGGAGCGGTAGCAATATGGCTGTGTTGTTCCTTTGAATCGTTCAACTGACACACAGTAGAAATTCACAATCACTGGCCTTTAACTTCACTCGAAGATGTTGTACTGCATCGCTATACCCGCTTCTCGCTCGACACAGGCTGAAAAAAAAAGACCTGCCATCAGTTTTAAGGAGATTTCGTGCAGTATGTAGATTCGCGCTAAAACCTTGCGTGATTCCAGTGATGCTGGCAAACTGGCAACTCCACCGTTATCAGCATTCTGACTGCTGACTGTGACGGAGGACTGGCGTTGCCCATTAACAACAACAACAACAATGAATACTTATATAGCGCCTATTCTCGGCTAGAGACCAAGCTCTAAGCGCTTTACAATCAACACTCGTGTACACAACAGGCTGCCTACCTGGGTAGTGCCGACTGAAGAGCTGCCAGCTGGCGCTTCATTCAGTCGTTTCCCGTGTCATCCAGTCAATGTCGTTTAATATCGTTCACTCAATTTCCTTACTTCCTTCATTCTTTCCATTTCTCACGCATGGTGTATGCTATTTCCCATACAGTCCTTCGAATGAGAGGTTCTGTGTGTGAACGCACGCATAACATCTTGCACACACGTAAAATCCCATCACCAAGTTTCGGAAGAGAAGGCCAGTTTGGCCGTTGGTATGGATAACACGTTACACATAGCGTGCGCCTTCCCCGAAGATGGAGTATGGCTGCCTTAATGGCGGGATGAAAAACGGTCATACACACAAAACTCCACTCCCTTTGTTGGGTAGATGGGATTAATACTTGTCTGTCCATGTAGGGAGTGTCCGCAGGAGTATCAGCCTGCGTCCGCAGAAGAAGAACAACAACAAGTTCAAGATGAGGCCGCTATACTCCCGAATCTACATTCGACCTTTCCTTCTCGTTGCCTGGAAGACGGTAGCAAGATCATCCTGAACGAAGCGCCTGATGACTGTTGCTGGTCATTGCTGGTCGGTGAAGGTGTCCTTGAGGACGGCCTCTGGCTACAGCGGATTTCCAACCTGGTTCCTTTCAACCGGAGGACCTGGAGATGGAAGACCTTGTCCCCGATGTTCTCGTCCACGCCCTGCTGCGAGGATGTCCCACTGCGGTCGGCGGTTCTCCTCCAAGATGGTGAAGATCTTGGCTGGAAAGTCCATCTCCGTTGCCGCGGGAAACCTGGTGACCTCTTCACGAGCCTGGCTTTGTGGGCAGGCGATCAGCCCTCAGGGGATGGCAGCCTGGTCTTTCAGGGACTGGAGCTGTAGCACCCTGGATCAAGTCGTCGACTTGTATGCTGATCCCCTCATAGGTGGCGTAAGGGAATCGAGGTAGGAGAAGCTGGGTGTGGTCATTGTTGACAAGGATGTGTTAGGGAACAGACAGCAGAATATTTCGCTGCCTTCTGCTTCTTTTTCTCTTCTTTTTTTTTGTAAATGAATTTTATTCATATTTTGTTTTCTTACAAAACTGCTGTAGGAAGATTAGTTGATGTTTGAAAGAAAAAGACCTGTTTAGCTTTACGAAGCAAATAAGCTGAAAGAATTGGGGGAGTGGAGGGTGGAGGGGAAGGATAACAACAGAGAACAAATTTAAAAAAAATGTCTTTTCTCTTCTTTTTCTTCTTAATTTGAATTACGACCGATTGAGTGAGTGCCGACCATAATTATGTTTCTGACCAGCAGGGATCTGCGCCATTACTATCTCCATATTCTACCCTCTCCCAACTCTGCGACACAATTCTCGCCCCCTATCTTAATCCATTTCATTGGGATCTGTTACGCCTTGCACTGCGAACAGGGTAACCTGTGGGGGCGGCGGTGGGAGGGGGGGAATGGGGGGAGGGGGGGGGGAAGGGGAGAGGAAGCGCATTCATGTGTTTGATGTGTCGAGAACATATTTGAATGAAAGTGTCAGCACATCACACATTGGTAAATGAATAAAACCAGACGCTTTGTTGCAAACGTTCAAACATTTAATTCAGCATACAAGTGTCGTCCATCTGTACATAGCACACATACATTGCATGGAGAGCATGAGTTATTTATCATTTTAAAAAAAAAATAGGAAGAAAAAAAGAATGGTGGGACAAACAGGAAAATTTAGGTCCCACCTCTTTAAAATCACGTTTTAAAGAAAAAGAAAGAAAAAGGTAAAAAGAAAAGAAAAAAAGGAAAAAATTAAGGGAAAAAATTGGAGGTCGGAGGACCCACAAAACCAAAAAGAAGAAAAAGAAAAAAAAAAAAACCCAAAAAACCAACAAACCTTCCCATTCTCTCATCTTGTTCTCACACTCCACAGTTGTTCTCCATGTAGGCATTCTTTTCTTGAAATTCCACAGGGAAACGCCGCGAGTCCAGTTCTATCACTGACTCATCAGTCATCAAGTGTTGAAAATTGGGTCTTTTTTTTTTTTTTTGCTGTCCCAACCTCTGCGCCACCTCAGAGGCAGTGCACCCACGCCGCTCATTCCGACACCCCGTCCACAGCCACAGCCCGGTCGGCCCCGCCGCAGCCCCGGCACTAGCAATCCACAGGGAGCAGTCAATGTCAAGTCGTAAAGAGGCAACCCACCGGAGGAGACACTGCACTGCTGCCGAGTCACTTCCGTGGTGTTCAGTGGCGCCTGTTCTGATCTAACATACGCAGGACACCACCTACTAAGCCCCCTACTGACGACAATCATTGCTTAGTCGCGGAGCCGGCGTGAGTGAGCTCTCCCTCCGGAGGGCGCCACCACGTCCGTCCAACGACAGCCCCCATGGACTCGGCCGATACCGGTGACCCCGACGGAACCAAACCAAGGCCACAGACGTGGAGAGAACATCGAAATTGAGGTCACCATGAGAGCAGGGCATGAAGGGCCACAGAATTTGAGACATTTTTTTTTTTAATGCTGATCAATGAGAATGAGGATGATTAAGATGATGCTACGGATTTCCATTTCGGTCTGAGACTACATGACAGGGCTGTACTCTACGCTCCTTTCATAATATATCCCGGCGTCAACAAGGCACGAGAGATACAGGCACCTGCAGTGTTGGTCAGGAAATTTGAGCAACACTCTCAGAAACGCATCCATTAAGTGGATGAAACTCGACTGTGTGGTCCCAGTCTTCCCAACTGAGTCCGCAGCAAACTCAACTCTGGGTAGGAGCCGGTCGGGGCAGAAAAACCCACATGACTTCTGATGGG
>CM065739.1:38429873-38439873 GCA_033310375.1 Conus canariensis
CTTATGGAACAGGGAGTACTTTACAATGGGAACGAAGAAATGCTGTCTGTGTGTCTGTCTGTCTGTCCGTGGTCAGGATGTGTTCTACTCGCTCCAGACAAAACTTCTATGCTGATCTTTCTGAAAATTTGTAGGTATGTTCATTATGGGTCACGGATGATGCCCGGTGTTTTATTTTACCAGAATAGCCGTTACTAACGGCCATAACGGCCCAAAACGGTTTTTCTTCTTTAAGGAATATCTCAGTGACGAAATACATTATGACGCATGTTTGATTGTGACGTTTTTCAGCTGCCCTCCCCCCCCCCCCCCCCCCCCTTTCTCGACAAAATACATTATGACGCATGTTTGATTGTGACGTTTTTCAGCTTCCCCGCGTATTCAAGATAAACCGAGAGTACGTTTATATGCTTTGCATCTTGTTCTTTTTAAGATAATCTTCAGGCAGCAGCAGCTGCGCAGACTGTGTGGAGGATTCTTCCAGTCATTCAGTGGACTTCATTTTGTAACTGTCATTCGTAACTTGAAATGGTGGGGCAAAAACGCCGGCAGTCGTCGATTTGTCCCATAGTGAGGGACAATCGGCTTCTTCCTCCATTGTTTGCAGCAGTTTGACGCCTGGGCACATACATGTCAATACTGTCAGCCTATTTTGGGGTCACGCTGCCTTCACCAAGGACATAACAACTGCAACATGACTTGCCTAAGCGGGGCGTTCTACCTCACGCCAGTCTATCCTAGCTCGATTGAAGGGCAACTTCACAAACTGATGATGACAAAAAAAATGGTCCATTGTGGCGCATCTCTTAACACAGAACAGTAACAAACAAATTACTGATTAGTCTTTAGAGTGTTGACGTCGCTCATACTTGGGTCCAGAAAAACTCCGTTCACTCTTCATACTATGACAGATATATCCCCCCCCCTCCCCCCCCCCCCCCCCCCCCCCCCCCTTTTGGTTGTTCCTGCCATGCGATATAGACATCGCTGTGCACATATTGATCTATGCACTGAATTCACGTACACACACACACACACACACAGGGAGGAAGAGAGACAGAGGGAGAGAGAGAGAGACAGACAGACAGAGAGGTGGGGGGGGGGGGGGGGATTGAGGGACGCAGCGATCAAAATATTATGAACAGTAGGGCCGAGCTGTGTCTCCCTCCCTGTACTAACGAAGAGGAAATCCCGACCATTGACGACGATAGAGTGGAAGACGTGCTGCGTGCTTCCCCCAGTGTCAACCCAAATGATGATACTGATCTCCACAAAGACATCAAGCTTGATTTGAATGAAGGCAAACGATATGGCGAAAATACCCGCGACAGCCTTACCAAAATCTTAAACGGCAGGTTGATCAGCAAAAACTTGTGGGTAGTAATCTGGAGAGAAAAGGGAAAATGAGGGAACGACCTGCTGACCCAGAAAAAAAATGCAGAAATTTGGCGGTATCTTTCACAAAAAGCTGACCTGAAAATCGTGCAAGCGTAGCGAGCCTTCACGGTATCAACGATCCATTGCCGCAGGCCAGCCGGGGCTAAAACAGTTTAGTGAAGTATTGATGCACTCGCGCAGCGGGGACATGCAAATTAGGAGATCCCACTGCGCATGCGTAGTACGCATAAGCCTCCCGCAAACGAACAAATCGCCCCGCATGTGCGAAAACAAGTCAGGCGTGGCCGTGGAAGATTAATTATTTAGAATTGGTCTGGCAGCCAAAGTGATACACGTGAGAGAAGTTTACAAGCCTGAAACAAGTTTATCTGCAGATTCTACCAAACATGGAAACTAGATTGGGGAAAATAAGTTCCTTCTGAGGGGTGATCAACAACCAGAATCACTGTCTCAGATCTGTGTAGACAGGGATTCAAGGGGCAAAACGAATGTCACTTCTAGCTTGGGAATGAAACGCGTCACACTCACTCCCAAATGCAGAAGAGTAGATTATGAGGTCCATGACTTTAAATTTGGAGTCTGTACTTGCCACAATCAGAAAAAAAAGAAAAAGAAAAAAGGTAACTTGCAACAAAGTTAAAATACATATGCACCGAGAGAACTCGCTGGTGACCCTGAGATTTTACCGTCTGCATCAGGGGTGAAAGTTGAATCTAATTCCATCAATGATGTGCCACAAACATCAGGATTGCAGACAAAGATTGATGATGTTGAGAGTGATATCATTGGATGCAGACATCAGGCAGACATGCTGGAGCACTATGTCTTCACCATCCTCAATAAAAGGTTGTCTTGGAAAGATAGGCCCGCACCTTAACTTTAAAAGACTAGCTAAAAAGACCGCCCGTCACTATTTCAAAAATGGACGCGTGAAATACAGCTTCTACCTTGGACAGCAAGGATTGATGGATGGCGTGTCCTGATCGTAGGAAAGTTGATTAGTCTGGTCCAGCACACTTAAGATTTCAATGGAAAAGGCAAAAGGAAGTTTACAAAACTTTTTAAGTCTCCTTTTGTAACTCTTAGGGAAAAAAATGAGCACGTGTTAACAGCCTTTTCCGGATGACTCTCTCTTGTATTACAGCACTCAGAGAGATTGCACTGCGATTACTCAGCATACTTTAACAAAGCAGTTAGGGTTTGATGTTTATCTTCAAAGTCCGCTTCAAATGTTCAAAGAAAAACCATTACCAGGACGTTTTACTTCGAGTCAGTGACAAACATCTCACAGCAGTCGGAGCTTGCAGGATGAAAACAAATTATGTAAATCTGCTTAGAAACCAGTCACCTGAGTCAGAGAGCTAGCCCGTGTGATACGGAAAATTGTTCCAAGGTTCGCAGATGTAAAATATGTTGCCACTTTATAATAGTGGTCCTGAGGAGGATAAAAAAAAAAGGCACTGAGGATAGTGTAGGGAATTTTTTTTTACCAACCTTGCAGGTGGTCTGCATAAAACAAGGCAGACCTGGACTCGTGGATCCCGAACGGTTTGCTTCTAATGACACGTGCATGACGGATCCTGATGTAGTCATGAGCGCACTACAGATGCCAGGTGGACTAGGTGGGGCTGTGATTGTGATGGAACACCTGCTGGAGATCAGTGGCTGCCCAAAGATCAAACATTTCACATCAACTGTTTGGAACTGAAAATTAGGTAAGGTAATGTTGCTTATAGCCCAGCCGACCACAAAGGTCCATATCAGGACTGTCACCGCGCTGAAGTCAACCAACAAGTCATTATTCAAAAACCACAACAACAAACAAACAAACAAACAAAC
Source organism: Conus canariensis (assembly GCA_033310375.1). Taxonomy (NCBI): domain Eukaryota; kingdom Metazoa; phylum Mollusca; class Gastropoda; order Neogastropoda; family Conidae; genus Conus; species Conus canariensis. Next base: position 38,433,111 of record CM065739.1, read on the forward strand.
AAACCCATTCACATAAATCTTTAAAACACATCTTCTAAAAACACACCAGAAATTTTGTTAAAAATCTGTTCATCGTAAAATCTCAGATGAGATGAAAAATGTTAATCTCTTTCAGAAATTCAAAGATCACGTCAGGTGGGATATCTCTGAACAAGGGTTTAAATGGAGTCTGCTGTAAAGTATTTATGTCTCACATCATGCAAGTCCCAACGATCTAAAAGAAAACGGAATCATAAATTGAAAGCGGAATCATGAATTGGAAGTAGCACTTTATTTGCTTTGGAATCATTCCAGATGGAAGCGAAAAACAAGCATATCAGGCTGATAATTGAGAATACTACCGCCGTGGCAAGCCGTAACTTTGTTACACGGGAACAAATCATTCCACTTCCAGCCACACAGACACACATACCCTTGGGACTGGTGTGGAAGTCAGGATGTTTGGGTCAATGCTGCACATAGAACTTGGAATAACCATTTACATCACTACTGATCACGAGTTACGGCGTATTCTTCTGCATCAGGATGGGTCAATGCTGCACATAGAACCTGGAATAACCCTTTACATCACCACTGATCACGAGTTACGGCGCGTTATTCTGGAACAGGATGGGTCAATACTGCACATAGAACTTGGAATAACCATTTACATCACTACTGATCACGAGTTACGGCGCGTTATTCTGGAACAGGATGGGTCAATGCTGCACATAGAACTTGGAATAACCCTTTACATCACTACTGATCACGAATTACGGCGTATTCTTCTGCATCAGGATGGGTCAATGCTGCACATAGAACCTGGAATAACCCTTTACATCACTACTGATCACGAATTACGGCGTATTCTTCTGGATCAGGATGGGTCAATGCTGCACATAGAACCTGGAATAACCCTTTACATCACTACTGATCACGAATTACGGCGTATTCTTCTGCATCAGGATGGGTCAATGCTGCACATAGAACCTGGAATAACCCTTTACATCACTACTGATCACGAATTACGGCGTATTCTTCTGGATCAGGATGGGTCAATGCTGCACATAGAACTTGGAATAACCCTTTACATCACTACTGATCACGAATTACGCCGTATTCTTCTGGATCAGGATGGGTCAATGCTGCACATAGAACCTGGAATAACCATCTACATCACTACTGATCACGAGTTACGGCGTATTCTTCTGGAAGAGGATGGAAAACTGATGCTACATTGACACGGCCAGTTTGGAATAAGGATGGCCCCTACAGTTGACTTGGTCGCCTCCAGGTTGAATGGACACAGAGTACGATGCCATACCTGCTGGCCTAACCCCATCAGCCTGCACTGCAGATGCTGTGATCGGGTGGAGGTGGTGTTCAGGTGAAAACAGAGACTGTAGACAGGCAAGAGAAACACCGGTGGAAGGATTACCAAGAGTTTTTTTTTTTTTTTTTTTTTTAAATTCAGCTAGCCATCCAAATCAGGGGAGCGCACCCATTCCAGACGCTACTCACTCTTATACAGCGCAACACCGGCCCGCCAAGCTGTCCTCGTGAGGCTGCCAACGTACCAGCACTTCTGCTGCCGAAACCTCCAACGTCTGTGTTTTCTGGTGCAGCTTTCATGTTGGCTCGCGTTCTGCTCAACACGTCTAATGTTGTGAACCATCGATGAAATCCTCAAAACCAAATTAATGACATAAGTCAGGTTGTATCCAGTGTATTGTAGACCACAAAATGGACTCACTTTGAATGAGTTCTTGCTGCATTTTCCAACATTCCTCTTTATCAGTGCTTAGTAGTACGGAATAGTATAGTAACGATGACATCCTGGACATGCTACATTTCTGTTATACATGTAACTCATATGAAGCGAATCTCTGACAGCAGAATATTGCATTTGAAAATTTCATAAAACACAACATATTTCTTCTCTCTAAGGCTGTCAACTTTACACTTTGGTATAAGTTTGGATGTTAAAATATTCTGTGAAAACAATGATACTGGAATAGTGGTATAGAATAATCATATAAGTAAAATATTAATTGCATTTATCATAAAAACAGGAAGTTTAATAAAACAAAATCACTCAGCAAGTCCTCATCTTGTGTAACGACATTTTGGCTACGTCTTCGATAGTGACTCACAATGATGTCAAGGAATGGGAATGTTCTGGTATGGCATTGTCAGTCTTCTTGTATCATTGCGAGATTTTGAAGGAAGTTATCTAATCATTTGATGCACAAAATGAAAGTTAATAAATTCAACTTTTAGAGTACGCTTTTGTATTTTACAATAGGCCTTCCTATCTTTGTAGAAAATAGAATATGAAAGGTTTAACCAGCGGAAGTTTCAGTTGCGCCAAAACTAAATTGCAAAAAAGCTGTTGGAAACAGAATTTGTCATTCTAGTTGATGCTGTGGTGACGACTGAAACATACATTGTGATTTCAACAATGTACAAATTTCATCTTTATAGTTCAGGAACGTTCCCATTTTTAAGATTTTAAATAAAATGAATTAAAAAAAATCCCCAATCAAGGCAAGTATGAGGGAGGCACCTCTCCGGGGAAAAAAAAAAGAAAAGATATTTTTGTGGTGCACTGGGACTGGGAAATACGATGTGTGAATTGTGTACGTACATGTTACGTAGCACCTATCTACATGTTTTTTTTCTCTCTTTCGTGGGAAAGCAGGGTTTTCTGTTTATTTCTTCCTTTCAGCGACATCGCTTGAATGCTGCCAAAGACCCACAGAGAACAACAGGCACAGGGGGCACTCAGTGTACCCAACTGGCTCACGTAGACCTGGTTCCTGTTGATGCGTCCACTGTTGGACCGACCTGCAGAAACAACATTCCACACCTCCCCAGTCATCCTGGAGAGGACCCTCCTTTGACCAAGAGACATCGACAGCATCTGCTGGTCTGCAAGGTCTCCAGCACTGACACAGCCAGCCAGGAATGAGTGGGGAATGTGTACCTTTATTGACGAGTTCCTGGAGGCCAGCATGAATGAAGACTCATATATAAACTAAAGGCAAAACTTTTTTCTTCTTTTTTTTTTAGGGAAACATTTTTATTCAAGAAAGTTCATCGAGTACAATCAAATGGGAAATAAAGAAAGAACAAATGGTAGAAATGAACATAAACAGACATATTGAACAAACTGATAACACCGGTTCAGATTTTGAAGACACAAGGTTAGAACATCTCTAAGAGAGAGAGAGAGAGAGAGAGAGAGAGAGAGAGAGAGAGAGAGAGCATTTGAAACAAACTGAGTGTGTTATGAAAGTTTACATATTTTGGTTTTTAAAGATCCTGTACAATTTCCAGTGGGACTGACTTTGCAAATGAGAACAGCGATCTACTTTCCTCACATGTTCATGTTTTTTTGTTTCTTCCAGATTCTGAATGAAAGTTGGTGTCAGTTGAGTGTTCGTTCGCTTTTGATTGCGGTGCTGTTCGTGCATGCTTGAACTGGAGAAAAAAACAAAAAAACTGGCTAGATTCAGTAGGTAGACATCCCACAGTGTGTATTGCACGAGACAACGAGACACAGGGGTGTCCGGTCTTTGTTAATAGTTTGGGGCGAGACTAGAAAAAAAAAATCTAAAAATTCTGACGCTGCGGATAATTCTGCTGTCACTAGACCTACTCTCAGGGTAGGGTGGACAGATTTCTACAAAATCTGTTAATAGATGACAGGCAAAAATGTACCATTGAATGCAGCGCTGCGGGAAACCAGAAATCGTACCCATGTGTCGCCTCATTAGTCTAACTATTCTTTTCCTATGTTAAGCCCCATAAACATAGATCAATGACACTTTGAGCTGCCGGATCAGGACTGTGTGAGAAATGGCCTGCATATATTACACACGTCGTAGCTCTCATCTCACCCAGTTCGCTGCGAGTGTGGCATAGCAGCGGACGCCAGGGGAGATGTGGCAGCTCTCCTTTGAGGGACACTGATGTGAGAGATCAGTGTCGGGCGGCGCAGTCAACCTTCCAGCCATATGGGTGACGACGGGTCTATCCTGTGTCGCCGGGGGACGGCTCCCGGAGATGCGGGGCGATCGGCGATGGAGCGCTGCCTGACTGCGATTACCGTGGCCTGGGTAACCATGTTCTGAGGTCAGGCAGACATGAGGGCACTCCTTATGGGGTTGAGCTGAAAAATTGCCCTCTCGGCCGCAGTCTGCGAGTGCCCGCCGAATATTAGGGACTCGTACATCATGATTAATTTCACACACACACACACACACACACACACCACACACACCACACACACACACACGCACGCACGCACGCACGCACGCACACACACACACACATCTCTCACCCGTTCCCCTTCCATGTCCTCTGCCGCTCCCTTCTCTCGCCCCTCTCCCCCCCCCCCTCCCCCCTCCCTTCTTTCTCCTTTTCCCTCTCCCCGGCAAACAGGTTGTCAATAAAAATGCATGATGATAATGATGATGATCATCATCATTATCATTATCATTCTTGTTATCATAAAAATGCAAATTCTGTTCACAAGATTTAATTGTTGCTCACGAATCCCAGTTCTACGCTGTACGCGACAAAAATTCTTACGGGTCTCGTGCTGCCCATTCCGCTAGTAATTTTGATTCATGTGTCGTTGCTAACTGAACTAAGCGTTGAAATCAATATGTCATTTTTGAAGCGCGTGCGTTGACGCATTGTGCATACGTATTTGCATATGGGCGCATAGGTGTGAGCTCTCTCTCTCTCTCTCTCTCTCTCTCTCTCTCTCTCTCTCTCTCTCTTCTCTCTTTGTTTTTCTCCCCACTTCTTTGAGGACAAGATGTAATAAAGCCTGTACCGTGCTTAATTTTCTTTTCCCTCATTGAAAAGGATTCGTTGGTTTGTGTGTTCGTTCTCTTTGCCTTTCTCTGTTCTCTGTCTGTCTGTCTGTCTGTCTGTCTGTCTGTCTGTCTGTCTCTCTCTCTCTCTCTCTCTCTCCCTGTTTGGTTTTGCTAATTAATTTGTACAAAGTGTTTGAAATTTGCCGACAGTATTGTTCTGAAAACGATCATGTTCATTCATCCTTAGCCCCCCACCCCCACCCCACCCCTCTTCCCCACTCCTTCCCATCCTTCTCCTTCACACTCCCCTTCTCTCACTTTCCCACACACACACACACACACACACACACACACACACACACACACACACACACACACACAACCCCCACCTTTTTTTTCCTCTTCATCCTCATTCCCACCCCCACCCCCTTCTTGAGCCTCCATGTCACCCTCCTTCCCCCTTCATTTTTTCCAACCTCACCCGTTCTCTTTCACACGGGCAGACCCCCATCTGATAGGAGGTTGATCTGTATACATATTTTTAGAAAATAGTCTTTAATTGTCGATTTGCTTTTCTTATCAACAAACATCATCAATGTGACTGAAAACGCTCTCACGTGCTGGGGAAGAAAGGGGGAGGGGGGGGGGGGGGTTGGAGGGGGGGGGGGGGTGTCAGTTGTGATTACCTGGGATGGGATTTTTTTTTTTCGGGATTTACTTTCCTTGATTAATTTACTTACTCGGTTAGTAAACGGTTTCGCTGTATTTCTATCTTGTTATCGTTATTGTTGTCGTCGTTGTTTCAAACTAGAGAGTCGGAATAGCTCAGTTGGTTGAGCGCCGGACTCGTAATCTTGGTGATCCTGGGGTTGCGGGTTCGAATCTCCGCCGGGGCGTTTCGGCACAGGGGGATTGTTCCCTCGGAGTTAACATTGGTTCTGACTCCATTTCCCATGCAGTCCTTCGATTGAGACTATAAATCGAGGTTCCGTGTGTGAACGCACGCATAATATCTTGCACACACGTAAAATCCCATCACCAACTTTCAGAAGAGTAGGCCAGTTTGGCCGTTGATATGGATGACACGTTACACATAGCATGCACCCTGCGTGGGAAGTGGAAAGAATGAAGGAAGTAAGGAAATTGAGTGAACGATACTGAACGATTTTGACTGGATGACACGGGAAACGACTGAATGAAGCGCCAGCTGGCAGCTCTTCAGTCGGCACTACCCAGGTAGGCAGCCCGTTGTGTACACGAGTGTGGATTGTAAAGCGCTTAGAGCTTGGTCTCTAGCCGAGAATAGGCGCTATATAAGTATTCATTATTATTATTATTAAACTAAAACGCAGCAGTTCGATTCTTGATGATTGGGTATAGTTATAATAGACACCTATTTTCTTTTTAAAGCCTTCCCACCAGCCGCGCCGCATTTGAGAGAACTCTCGTCTAGACGGTTGGATATACTTACTTTTGTATGGCATTTGTTGCTGTTGTTGTTGCTGTTGTTGTTGTTAATGTTGTTGTTGCCATTTTGTTGTTGTTGTTGTTGTTATTGTTGCCATTTTGTTGTTGTTGTTGTGCCATATGTAACCCGAACTTATCGTGTTTTGTTTGTTTGTTTGTTTGTAACTTTTTAAGGATTTTTGTCTTCGCTGAAAATGAACGGGTGGCTACGAGAAAACGACACATTGGGCTGGTCCACCCATCCTGTAGTCCACATAATCACTATCCCGAACAGAAGTCTTCAATAGAACTAAAACAGCAGGAAGGAAGGGGAGGAGGGAGGGGGGAGGGGATTAAACTGGTGGCTACGAGAAAAGAACACACTGAGCTGGCCCACCTGTCTTGTAGTCCACATAATCACTAGCCCACTGCAGAAGTCTTCAATAGAAACTTAAACAGCTGGAGGAGGTGGTTGGGGAGGGGGGTAGGGAGGGGGTGGGGGAGGGGAG
>CM065739.1:38447373-38452373 GCA_033310375.1 Conus canariensis
TGGCTGTTGCATTTTAATTTTAAGGGGTCCCATGCCCCCCGCCCCTCCCTCCTCCCCCCTCTCCCTCCCCTCCCCCCTACCATGACAACCATGACATTATTTGACTCTCTCTCTCTCTCTCTCTCTCTCTCTCTTGCTCTCTCTCTGCCCCTTTCTCTCAGAGTCTGTCTTATTCTCAATTGTTCTGTCTGTCTCTTTGTTTCTCTTTCTCTTTTTATATATGTATACATCTCCCTCTGTCTCTGTCTTTCACACATACATATGCACACCCACACACACACGCACACCACACACACACACATACACAGACACACATATGCGCACACACACCACACACACACACACACACACACACACACACACACACACACAAGCCAACAGTAACCTAAAGAAAAAAAAAATGGGCCATCTTTGAATATCAAATGAAAATGTTTTGAAACTCATTTGTTACCTAGTTTCAAAAAGGAGTGACTGAGGGCAGAAAATGAAGCAAAATTTAGAAAGGGGGGGGGGGGGGGGGGGTCAGTTAACGCCAAGGACACAGACAAACAAAGTAAAAGAAAGTACAGGACAAAACACCTAGTTGTCCTGTACTTTGTGTGTGTCCTTAGTGGTAACTAACCCCCTCTCTTTCAAAAATTTGTTATCTAACTTGGAATTATGATGAAAGATTTTTTGTGTTTTCTTTAAGTTGTCCAAATGCATGACAGATGCATTCTTTGCATTTTATTTGACTTGTTTCTGCTTCTTCTACTTGTTAAGCAGCCAGCTTCATAACTAACAAGGTTCTGCTGCACTAGTGTGCTTGTCCTGATATTCATGTCATCCATTTCTTCTGGCACACGGTGACAGTGGCCTGCTCATCTGAAAGTGGAATGGAATTTCGTCAAATTTTTACTACAGCACACAGTACAAGACATCTGCTCTTTCCTGCCTTCTCAATATTCAAGCTGGGGGAACTGGTTTAACCAACCCATATTGAATTTTGTTGCTATTTTGGGTTTTTTTTAACTGGCAAAGATGAATTTTAACCCAGACTAGTGCTTTTGATACCACTCATGAACTCCCAAAGTGGTGCTTCGCAAAGCAAAGAAGATTCCATTCAGCAGCTGAACTGCCCACCGAAGTTTTGGCCTCATAGGCTTCCTATATTGTTGATATTTGGGTTAGAACAGCAAGTCACTCATGCTGCCTCCTTAATCGCATGACCAGGACAGAAAAGCAGATGACAACCAAGCAGACACGACACATGATGATTGTCAGCCGAGATAAGTGCGTTCCCAGATCCACAGATTTCACTATTTTCACTGTAAATGCAGCCTGGGACCCCCTTTAAAAAGTTTTGAATTTCATTTTAGCAGACAATATACTTAGTTAACAAGTAACAGTGACATATTGTCAACTGCGATACTGCATTTGTGCATCACAAAAATAATGTGTCAGAGATCTTTTATCTTTTAATCCACTGTATGACATCATCATTACTGCATTAAAGATTATTGTTTTAGCAACCTTACATGGAATCCAAGTCTAAACTGCAGAATGATTCTTTTTTGTTGAAATACTTGTAACCTATCTGCTTGAACACACCATGTGTTATTCACTCTAAAGTAAAGAAAAAAAAATGAAACCAGCTTATTTCTACTTCAGTACTGACAGCATACCAAAAGCAGACGGAACTTCAATCTCAATGTGTGAATTGGCCTTTCGTTTCAAGCTGTCAGAGGGAAAAGGGGGATGTTTTGAAATCTACAGCTTGTGATTCAGTAGCTAAAATAATGAAACAAAGAGAGTATGTTAACTGGTGAAGTTTGAAGATTCAGTGGTTGCATCATGAGATTGTCACATCTCTTCTAGGTATGTTACCAGAAAAAAAAGTTATTGTGCTGTTTGATATTCAGTTATAATCAATGGAAAGAAGGGGGGGGGGGAGGGGGGAGATCTTTGATGATAATTAAAACAATTTTGTTTATGGTCAACTTTGTAAGTTATGAATTTCATTTAAACTTAGTGATTTTTTTAAAATGAGGTCATACAGGGAAACTTGTGACCATTTCCCTTGTCATGTAAACAAAAGAACGTATTTAAAAGAAAAAACAAACATTATTTGCAAGCTTAACTGACAAAAAGTTGTCAAAAAAAGGTAACTGTTAATTATGAGGTGATGGAGAGCCTGAATTAATTGATAATTTAATTATCCTTCTGAGTTTCAAAACCTCTACCTGATATGCTGAAAACCCATAGTTATATTATAGTGCGTGCAGCTGAAGAAATTTATTTGGATCATGCAGCATGGAGTCTTATTGTCAAATGCAACGATTATTCCATCCAGTTAGGAAGTTGATCTCCACATCCCTTGCTTTCATACCTAAATTGCTGGCTAATGTTCATTTGCTTTCCAGGCCATATCCTCATAGAACAAACTTGCTCTCTCACTCAACAGTTCTGATTGTCATCCAAATCAACATCTCTCTTCACGTTCTGATCAAAGCCCCTTCATCTTCCCTTAATCTGTGTGTGTGGGGGGGGTGGGGGGGTGGTGGGTGTGTGTGTGTGTGTGTGTGTGTGTGTGTGTGTGTGTGTCCATTATTATTAGGTATGTAGGTAATTTTCATGCTGATATAATCTGATTAGTTACTATAACATTTGAGTAATCATCATTACTACATCAGTGAAATAAATTATACAAGAAAGAAAAATCATTACAAGAGCATCTGCAAAACATGATAACTTTTGTTAGGAGTTCTCACTGCAACTAGAATCTAGTCTCTGTAAATTGATGAGAGTTCTCTTCACATTGCCATGCTTTCAAACTTTCCCAATCAGGAATTACATAGTAAGGTTGGAAGTTGAAATGAAACTGATGGATACAGATCTTAAGGGGAGTCGAAATCCTGACACAACTCGGAACTGAAACTAGTGAAAGTAAAACTGAATCTTGCCCTAACATGTCTCAAAATTGAAAGCGGTGTAGCTGCTTTTGTTGTTTTGTTTTTTAGGTGATCCATTAGAAAAATGCAGCAATGTGAAGGAACATCAAATGCAGGAAGTTTCCTTTATCTCTCTCTTTCTCCCTCCCTCTTTCTCTCTCTTAATCTGTATGAAAGACATCATATGGATCTGATGCTCCATACATCAAATGGTAATGATCTTTCCATCTTTTGCCTGTCAGTAAAATGTATCATGTGTTTATTATTGGTACACAGGTGAGAGGTTTGATGAAAGAACCATGGCCCAAGTGATGTTAAAGAACAGAGCTGCTGCGTTCCGCATCACCGATTTCTTTGTCAATGGAGATGCCTTGCCAGCTGATTCAGCTCCTCTACCTGAAAGTCCAGTCCAGGGTGATGCCAACAGCACTTCTACAGGTGGGCATACTTGCTGCTGATTTTTCATTTTATCATGTGATGTCACAACAGATATATGCATACCACAGTTTTGAATACAGGATGCAGGCGTGTGTTGGATTCCGGCAGTGTTCGTTGTTCCTCTAGCAATTTTGCATGATATGAATTATAAGGTTGATAAATTTTGCACATTTTATAACAGCTTGCCTGTTGTGGACAACTGTCATTATGCAATTGTCTTTGAAAGTCAGGAAGTGTTCACGAAAAAGTGACTACATGAATAAAAGATACTGAAAAGATTCTAGGAAAAAATATTTAATGCGGATTAACTTTTTTGTCTGCTGCTGTGAGTATTTTTAGAATAGATGGTGGAACTCTGCTATTGGTCAGTAGGGGTATGGCTATTAGTCAGCAAAGTGGTGTATACAGCAACATAAAAGCATGTCTGTCTGGCTTCCTTGTTGCTGAGACATTCAGTGCCTCTGAATGCCTCTAAAGTAGCACACAGACCAACACTTAAGAGAGAGGCACACAGGGAGAGAAAACAACATGCCGATAGAAAGGGCATTTCCTAGTAAGGATTATCTCCATGTGGTCACTTTCACATGGAAGAATTTAGGATTTGTCAGTAATTTTAGAGAGAGAGCAGAGTTTTTCTCTTTTTTTTTGGGGGGGGGGGGGGTGTCAAAGTAACATTCAGTCAGATAGAAGCACAGGTGCACGGGGATAATGACATGGCACATGTTTGTAGTGTGTGATTTCGACAGTTTCAGATCAATTCAAACATAACAGTATTCATTTGAGTGGTTTGTGTAGTAATTAATTAAGTCTAGCCGTCTGATTTTTCTTTTCTTTGTTTTTTTCATTTTGTAACATGACAGTTTGCAATTCACAGATGAAATTGTACATTGTCAGATTTAGTTACCTTTTTGTATGTGTGTCAACTTTATGAAGTAAAAGTACATCAGACGGTGATATAATTTTTTTTTCTTTGTGCCGGTGTCAAACAACATTTCCATTAAATGTGCTGTTCAAATTTGGGTGCAGAACAGCATTTAAACTGTGGGTAAATTTTTTGTTTGTTTATTTTAAGGCACTGCACATGTAAAATGAATGCCAGGTTTGAGTGTTACCTGTGCTCTGCCTACTGTCTAACTGGTTCACAAAACTGAGAGATTCCACTTCCTGGTTGTTTGGTCACTGCTCTTTTTGGCCTATTGCCGTGTGCCTTGGTTTAAAAAGATCAGAAGCAAAGCACGTTAATGTTAGGATTTTTGAAGTGGGCTTGTGTGCATTTGTCTGATTCAAGACAAGACAGTAGCCAGCTGCCTTAGCCTCACAAAAAACATATTTCGGCATTGTTGAGTGTTTTGTGAACGGTATTTCATGCAAAAGTATATTGCACCGAAAAGGCTCTGCCATGCACTTATTTTGGCATGTGAAATGATGTACAGACTCCTGCAAGACATAAGCTTTACCGGTGGAATGGCTCGGTACTATGGGAGTTTTACAAGTAATGACTTTTGATTTGAGTGTGATCCAATCATTCAGGTCCTAAGAAACCCCGGAAGCGTGGTCGGCGACCCAAGTCTGCAGCATCGGGGAAGGGTTCAGCCTCGACCGGTGCCACAGGAAAGGAGTCGAAAGGCAAGA
>CM065739.1:38454873-38502373 GCA_033310375.1 Conus canariensis
GTGAGGTTGTATGTGATTATAGCAGATGGAAGAACCACAAACACATGTGCACGCATGCACGCTCTCAGCATGCATGGCTTTATGTTTACCAGGACACCAGAGGACAAAGTGGAGGAACCCCAGAAGCCCATCACGGCGTTTTTCCCAGTGCGCCGCAGCAACAGACGGGGGATGACCAGCGCCGAGGTCAAGGTCAGTACTTACTTGTCCATTTAGCAGCGCCAGCTGTTTCTTAAAAAATCATTGGCACATTTTTGGAAAATGAAATGATTTTTATAATGTGAGTTATTACAATGGTTGATCTTCAAGGAAGGAGTCCATTGATTGCATGAAGATGGAGATCGTACAGGTCTGAACAATTTTCAGATTCTCGCCTACGCAACATTGATATACTGCCAGTTGGACAAATCAAAAGGAGAGAAACTAATCTACATTATTTACATGAAATTGTTTTTACTATAGTTTCTCCTAATCACCCAGACTCTTCTGTTCAACAATAACAGGTCCTCACGGACTCGAAAAAAGACATTTTCTTTTCAAAGTTTGACGTCAACAGTGCAAGAGAAAACTGGTTACAAAGTTCCCTCGCCCTCACAGACCTATAACAGTTTTCTTTTATGGGTTTGGCCTCACCCAGTTACAAAATCTTTTCAGTCTTGGCGACTTCACTTACGAAAAAAATCACACAGACACAAACTACTCAAGCCCCTCTCGGCTTTAAAAAGAAAATTAGAATGTTCATCCCTACTCTGTTTGGGGAAAAGTTCCCGAAAAGAAAGAAAAACAATTACTTTCTGACAAAAGTGTAGAGTACCTATATCTGAAGAATGTTATCTTAGTGAATTTTTTTTTTTTCTCTTTTCGTTTTCTTTCACCACATATCACCTGGAGGTTTGCTGAGCCTAACACAGACCAGAGGTGGCTTGTACATTTACTTTTGATACCTCCCGTATCATTTTAAAAAAAAGCTATAAACGCATGCACCTTTGCCAACACCTCTCTGATGCCGTTGACTAGTCAGTCCCCTGATTCAAGTGCCCATCCCACAGGTGATTACCTGACCTAGCATTATCTATTCACTACATTTGCACCTTGCGTGCATGTTGCACTGTTTCCATGACTAGACTGGCCAAGACTCAAGACTTTTAAAATCCTTTTCTTTTTTTTTTGAAAACTTGCACCAGTGACCTATGTTTTCCATTGACATATTCTCTTCACAAACACACACACACTCATCAAACCACCAGGAACATGGGCACAGTATGTGACGTAAATACTTGTGAGTTTGAAAATTAATCTGGTGATGTTTAGGTGAGTACACACATGTGCTTATTAAGAAAATAATGATTGTTCAGCCCAGAAAGTCCAGAATTCCCGTATTAGCATTTAGCTAGTGCCTCAGAAATTTTACTGGCCAGATCAAAAGTTTCAGCTGCCTGCCCGAAAGTTTTGCTTGCCAGACAGTACAGAATGTTATCACACAATCAGAAAAAAGTGTTATGTAAAATTTGTTAAAGTGCTGTAACATCACAGTGTATGATGTGAGAAAGGACAGAGGAAAAGCAAACATCCTTTTCTTCCCACCATCAGCTGTCTTTGACTTTTTTAATACTAATGAAATGAAAAAACAGATACTGCACATTTTTCACAATCATTTTCAAAGGATGAGGGGAGGGGGTGGGGTGGGGGGAATGGGGGAGGAATTGGAACAGTCATGACTCGACAGCAAGGTTTGTGATAATTTCATGTACTCGCATAGATCTAGAAAATGGTTGTTATATGTACTTACCAAATATTTTTTTCTACTTGCTGCTTTCAGGGATGACACTGTATATAGAATCTGTGTGTCTGGTTTGCAGAAAGCCCGAGAGATGGAGATCATAGAGAAAATAAAGGCTGGATGTGAAGATGGCTTACAGGTATGTTGTCCATCAGGGTTGTCTTTGAACACTTTACTGAAATACTGCATGAAAAGCAGCAGCTAGCTGAAAGGATGCAGTTTCCAGCTTAGCTGCTGTTGCTAATGTATTTTTTTTTACATTTTACTCGAAATAAAAGACCCAGATTTTTGTCCAAAGTTTCTTTCAAAAACAAATGATGATAGCCAGGGAAAGGCCACTTCGTGCCTTAGAAAATGACAAAACCCAATTTAATCAACAGGTCATTGCCTCAGCATCACACAGGGAGCCTGAACAGCCTCAGGACTGGAGCCTCTTTTTGTTGCTTTTTTTTTCTGACGCTGTTCCCCGGTCTGAAAACATGGGCAGGGTTCGTACTGAGTCCTGGAAGTCTGGAAAAAGTATGGAAAAATGAAAAAAATCATTTCCAGGGCTGGAAAAGTCTTGGAATTTTGTAATTTGTGGCCATGGGTCTGGAAAAGTCCTGGAATTTTGTAAAAGATGTGCAAACTTTTTCATGATGTCGAATTTTGCTTTAAGTTTCTTTACAAAAACATTGAAATAGGAATAAAAACAGAAATTAAATCACGCACAATGATCGCGGTTTTAAGATTTCCTCTGGCCGGAGGTTTAGCAGACGACTTTTTTTCTGCAGAGTAGCTCCCCTTTACTGTGAAAAAGCGGTGCGCATGCGCAGTTGGTACCATTGCTCAACTTCCTTTCGAGTCAGCAGCGCTGCGAGGGAAAATAGCGTCGAAGTGTTAAAGAAAACATGGGAAAATGTGTGTTTAGCCTAGCCTGGCTAGACAATACAAATTATCGCAAATGGATTGCTCCTGCTGCCGATGGATGCAAGACAAAAGCACGGTGCCTGCTGTGCAAGAAAGACTTCGACATCGGGAACATGGGCGAAGCTGCTCTGAAAAGCCACGCGGCAGGCAAGAAACATCAAGAAATGATGCAGCTTTCAGACAAAACGACTCGGACTCCAACAATGACTGTGACTGATTATTTTCGGCCCAAGGATTGTGATAGGTGATTTTTTTTTTTTTGCTTCAGTATGGGATGCGATCATGCATTGAATGGGATGGGGGTGGGGGGTAGAGAAAATCAAAGGGCCCAAGGGCGATACACTGGCCTATTTTTAGACACATACATACACACACACACACACGCTGTCTCCAACATTCTCTCTCTCTCTCTCTCTCTCTCTCTCTCTCTCTCTCTTATCCAAAAATGTCAAAATTTAAATACGGAATTGAATAGAGAGCACATTGGCTTGTAAGTACTCGGCCATGTTGAACATCCAAATTAAAATGAAAGGACAGTTGAGAGGCCGCGAGGCCTAGTGTCCTAATTACCTGACCTGACCTGACCTGACCATATCTCTCTCACACACACACACACACACACACACACACACACACACACACACACACACACACACACACACACACTCTGTCTGTCTCTCACACACCTACACACACACACATGCGCGCGCGTACACACACATACACACTGACACACACAGTCTCTTTCTCTCTCACATACATAGACACACACACTGTCTCTCTCCTTCTCTCTCTCTATCTCTCTCACACTGTCTCTGTCTCTCTCTGTGTCTCTGACTTTTTCAGGCGCGTGCGTGCACACACATACACACACACACACACACACACACACACACACACACACACACACACACACACACACACACACACTAAATTTTTTGTCAAGTATTGAATGCCCTGCTATCATTAAATCAGTTCTTTTCTGATGTGTTTAGCATGGTAATCACATACAGAGGTGCACTCACACACACATTCTGGGGTCTGGAAAAATTATGAAAAGCCCTGGAAAAAGTCTGGAAAAAGTATGGAATTTTGTTTGGTCACATCTGTGGGAACCCTGCATGGGTTTTTTTCTTTTATCTTTCCATTTTGCAGGGAGTTCCTTCGATGTATTCTCTTATCATATTTGTGTGTGGGGAAAAAAGGTGTTGTGAAAAGAAATATGGAATTGGCAGAGGCTTAAGCTTAAAAACAGTTTTACAATTGATCTATCCATTTTGCAGAATGAGGAAAGAACTCACGTCTTGATAGTATTTGAAATGCTTTACGCCAGTGTTCCGCATCCTAGAAATGTCATCCTGCCTGTCTCAAATGTAAAGGGTATTTGTAACTCGGGGAGGGATGGGAGAGAGAACAAAGCATGAAAACACAATAAAGTGTGGTTTGTAACTTGCGTGAGTGGAAACGGTGAAGAGAAAGGTAGTTCTAAGAAAAGCGCCCATTGTGACATTGAGCGGACGAAAACAGCAAAGCTGTTTCACATCCTCTCATTGATAATGTATGAGGAGGAGACACTTGGGTTAATAGTTAGTAGGTAATGAATTATCATCAAACCTCCTGAGCATAATCTGTGTACAGCTTTTATTCTTCAGGGAGTAAAAAAACTTTATATGTTTATTTTTTTAAATTTCATAATGTGATTTTAGGCAGCATACAGTGTATCACCTTCAATTTTACATGATATGAAAAACAGTTTGCTGTTCTGTGTGAGATTCATAGGCGGCAAGCAAAGGCCACAAGCTGTGGCTGGGATAGAAAGCAGCGAGCGTTCACAAAGCGTTTTGTCTTCGATACGTGCACTCCTTGTTTGGGAAGTTGTGAAAGGTGTCTTGGCTCTGGGAGGACCTTGATGTGTTGGTGCTGGCTGACCAGGTGATGGAGATCGAGGGCAAGGGTCGCGGAGTGGTGGCCACCAAAGAGTTCCAGAAGGACGACTTTGTGGTGGAATACGCCGGGGAGCTGGTCAACATCACCACGGCCAAGCAGCGAGAAGAGCTGTATGAGAGGGATGAGCGAGTGGGGTGCTACATGTACTACTTTAACCACAAGAACAAACAGTACTGGTAGGTGGGAGTTGGCATCACTACCCTTCTCACCAGTGTTTTTTATTTATTTGAAAAAAAAAAGAAAAATCTATTGACATCCAAAATTTTCTGCACACATTTTCGCCAGAAACTGTCACTACACCAGGCCTGTTCACGATACACCTTTACTGTATATTGTAGGCCAATTTATTTCCAGAAATGATAATCAAGTTTAAAAGAAAATTCCACTAACAAAAACTCATTGAATGAAAATGTGATGTAATGTAGTGACAGTTAATGTAACAATCGGTTTCTCTTTGTTAGTTTGCAGGGTCACAAAAATGCTGTCAGTTTTAAGATTGCTATGATATTACAATTTGTCTAATCCTGGTCAAATGCATATCTTCACATAAAATCTTTATACCCTTGTCTTGGGTAAGAAATATTTCAAACAGTAAATTCTGAGTCTGCAGCATTATTTTATTGTGTAATGGTCACAACATTTTATCTTTTTATTCTGCAATGGTTATAGCATTGTTTCATTTGATTCTGTAATGGTCATAACATTATTTTTTTTTTTCTGTAATGGTTACAGCATTAGTTCTTTTTATTCTGTAATGGTTACAGCATTAGTTCTTTTTATTCTGTAATGGTTATAGCATTAGTTCTTTTTATTCTGTAATGGTTACACCATTAGTTCTTTTTGTTCCGTAATGGTCACAGCATTATATCTTTTTATGCTGTAATGGTTACAGCATCATATCTTTTTTTCTGTAATGGTCACAGCATTAGTTCTTTTCACTCAGCGTTTTTTCTTTAGCATTATTTCTGTTTATTCAGCATTATTTCTTTTCAATCTGAAATGGTCGCAGCATTATTTCTTTTTAATTCAGCATTATTTCTTTTTATTCTGAAATGCTTACGGCATGATTTCTTTTTATTCTGTAATGGTCACAGCACTATTTCTTTTTATTCAGCATTATTTCTTTTTATTCTGAAATGGTTACAGCATTAATTCTTTTTATTCTGTAATGGTCACAGCATTATTTCTTTTTATTCGCATTATTTCCTTTTATTCTGTAATGGTCACAGCATTACTTCTTTTTATTCAGCATTATTTTTTTTATGTTCTGTAATGGTCACAGCATTATTTCTTTTTATTCTGAAATGGTTACAGCATTACATATTTTTATTCTGTAATGGTCACAGCATTAGTTCTTTTTTATTCTGAAATGGTTACTTCAATATATATTTTTTAAAATTCTGTAATGGTTACAGCATTATCTATTTCAATTCTGTAATGGTTGTATGAAATGAACTTTTTGGGGGAATTGTGTTTAATTTTATTGTGTGAAGAAGCGAGCTTTGCCAGTGATGAAATGTATATTAAGACATCGATGTCTGACCCAGATGGTGCTGAATGGTAGGCTGAGACGGTGCTTCTGTTTGACATGTCTGTGTCCTCAGTGGTGTCTGACTGTCTTTGCTATGTGTTTCACCCTTCACTTCATGTCATGCTTTCCTTGTTTTCATTCCCTTCTCCTTCCAGAAGTAGAATTTTTTTTTTTAACTTCTTTTATTTCTGCGTTCCCTTCTCCTTCCAGAAGTAGAATTTTTTTCTTTTTTTTTAACCTGTTTTATTTCTTTCCTTCTGTCTTGTCCCACTTTTCTTTCCTCATCTCCACTCCTCCATGCTGCTCCCTCCCCCTAACTCATTTTATCTCACTGATGCCTTTCCTTCTGTCTTATCCCATTCATCTTCCCTCTTCTTCTTGAGTTTCAGAGTTTTGTTTTAGACTTGTGGGCTTTAGGGGTTCATTTTTGAGCAGGGTTGATAGAATACTGCTGTATGAAGAACGAATAATGTAATGTGGATCTTGGCATTTATTTGTATGTAAAATGCACTTTCTTTTTTAAACACCGGATTTCTCAGCTGTAACATTAAAGGGCTAGAATTACTTTCAATCGAAAGCCAAACTGCCCCCTATTCAGCCCACCCCCCCACCCCTCCCCAAGAATCACCTTTTTCCCAAATTTTGACTCCAGAAGGTTGGCAGTTAAGCTGTAATTCGAAGACTTGACGCAGCATGAATGGGGTGTGTCTCCACAGCATTGACGCCACGGCAGAAACCGGGAAGCTAGGGCGGCTGGTCAACCACAGTCGCAAAGGCAACTGCTACACCAAGGTGGTGACCATTGGCGACACGCCCTACTTGGTGCTCCTGGCCTCCCAGCTGGTGGAGAAAGGGCAGGAGCTGAGTTACGACTATGGTGACCGCAGTCAGAAGGCCTTAGAATCTCACCCCTGGTTGAAACTATGACACCAAGACTCTGAAGGCTGATCAGGGAACAGGGCAACGGCTGCCATAGACTGTGACACCTGTTTGAACGCTGGACTGAGAGACGCCATCACAGTGTGTTGGGATTTAAGGGACATGAAGGGGCAGGGAATGTTTGAAAGTTAGATAATGGGAATGTTTGAAAGGGTAGGGAGTATCTATGTGAAGAGTGAGAGGGTGGGGGATTCGTGTGTGGTGAGTGAAAAGGTGGGGTATTTGCGCGTAGTGAGTCGAAGAGTACGAGGATTGCACATGGTGGGGTAAAGGGTGGGCAATCTATGCGCCGAGAGTGAAAGGGAAAGGGTGTAGTGTGGTAGTGGAAAGGTTAGTTCTGTTTCTGGTGTGTGGTGAGTGACACGATAGGGGTTTTGTGCTTGGTGGGGAAAGGACAGGGAATTTGTGTATAGTGAATGAGAGAATAAGGGATTTATGAGTGGTGGGGATAATGATAATAATGAGGACAATTTCTATAGCGCCCATCCTAACAACATAGGCTACAGGGCGCTTTACAAGTGTTAACAATTCATCATCTAAAAGTATACGCAGGACACGCATGCATGCATGCACGCACACTCACTCGCTCACGCACGCATGCACGTAATTCTGCGTTCACGAGTCATAAACATATGCACGCATGCACACAGCACATGCGCACACACACGTGCACACATGACATAATGTCAAATACATAAACTATATAACACGGTGAACAACTCGTTCATACACAAGCGAAGTGTGCAAGTGACATGTAGTAGTTTAGTAACATTTCAGGTGGTATTCTGCAACTGGTGATTGAACAGATACATTTTAAGTGCAGACTTGAAAGTCAGGAAGGAAGGGGCATGACATAGATGGAACGGCTGTGAATTCCAGAGTATTGCCGCAGAAAATGAGAATGCTCTAGAACCGTGCTGCTTTCGGCCATATGAGGGAATTTGAAAAATTCAGTTGTCAGAGGAAGAACGGAAGGGACATGTAGGAATGTATATTTTGAAGCGATCAGAGAGATAGGTGGGCGCTTCACCTGTGATAACCTTATAACATAGACAGGCTGACTTATACTGAATTCTGTGCTCGATTTTGAGCCAGTGTAATTTCTCCAAGAGATACAAAGTATGATACTGTTTTGGCATCTTGGAGATAAGGTGAGCGGTTGAATTTTGAACATATGTAGTGGCTGGAGTAAGGCTGCTGGTACACCAAGGAGAAGAGTGGATAGGAGATGGAGGGTTTGTATGTGGTGGAGTTGAGGGCAGGGGATTTTGTATGTGGTCGGGAAAAGGGTAGGGGATTTGCATGTGTATTAAAGGGTATGGGACTGGTGTTTTGTTGTGGAAAGACTTGGGGATTTGGATGTGGTGAATGAAAGAGTAGGGGATTTGGATGTGGTGGAGGAAGGACCGTAGAACACAGTATGAACAGTGGAACATGAGTTGCTGAAATGGTCTTGTATCTGATATGTGCTTTGTCATGCACCGTCCGCTTTAAAATGCTCTCGTGTTGATCCCAGCAAACGATTCTGCTGTGATCGGCTAAACTGAGAATGCAGTCTGTGACTGGCTGAACTTGGAGCGTAAATGGGAACAACAGAAGCCAGTATGAACAAATAGGAAACTTTTGACGGGCCCATGACACAGCAATTCCGTCAGTCTTCTGAAATCGTCCACAGAGCCAAGAACTTCATTTTTGTTGCTGGTGGTGACTTATCTGAAATGTTTCTGTGCTGCTGACTAGATGTGTGTGTGGCTGATGGAAAGAATGTGTGGAGCTCATGTAGGCAGAGAATGTGTGTGTGTGTGTGTGTGTGTGAGAAAGAATGTGTGTGTAGCTCATGTAGAGAGAGAATGTGCATGTGTGTGTGTGTGTATTTGATGTAGAGAGAGAACGATGTGTGTAAGGTTGATGTAAAGCACAGAGCTGCCAAGTGTTCGGTTTTTAGTGTAGCATGCCATGGTTTGTTAACAATGCTGTTTTATGATGAAAAGCTACACCAAAAATCAAACATTAAAGAAATAACAAAAAACACATCACAGATTAATCAGTAGAACTTTTGACTGTAGACTGACTGGTCAAAATTGGCCAGTTTCAGTAGCAATGAGAGGATGAAAACATAGAAGAAAAATCGCTAATCAGAATGGTGATTTTGCTGCGTGAGCAAATGTTTTTTGTTTTTTTTGGTCTGTATAGGTGAAGTAAAACCATGTGATAACGAGCAAGATTTCCATCTGTTTAGTTCACCAGCATGTCTTGTACGAAGCAAAGCACAGCTCAAAATGCTGTTGGATATTGACTTGTCTCATCGCATATGAGTGCCACATACAAATTTGGAATGCTACACTTAAAATGTTAGAATGCTACACTTTGTGCTTTAGAGATCTTGGCAGCTCTGAGAGGGAAAATGTGTCTGTACAGCTGGTGTAGAGAAAAACAATGTGTGCGTATTTGTGGGCCATGTAGAGAGGAAATGTCTGTGTTTCTGTGTGTGCCTTTGTCTGTGTAGTTGATGGAGACGGAAATGATGTGTGTGTGTGTGTGAGATTGATATAGGCCAAAACAGTAAGTGTGCTTTCTGTCTGTGTTTGTATGAGTAAAGTAGAGAGAACAGCAATGTTGTGCGGATTGCATGCTGTTTTTAACCGTGTTTTGAAAATGCTTTGGATGTCTTGGTTAAGCATGAAGAGTCATTTGGTGATGTGCTAGAATCCTTCAAGCAGACGTATAAAAGCCACTGAAACGCAGGTGACATTGTGCTGACAGATGGCCACCAAAGAAGATAATTTTTCTCTGATGTTCATACCCATTTTTGTGGTTTTTGTATTGGCATGCATAAACAAATCAAATCTGCGTGGTCAGCTGGAGGGAGGGTCACAGTGAGGGTAGTGGAAGAAGATTTTTAGTGTGGAGATTCTGTAACCGATCTGGCATGGCACACAAAAGGACTTCGAGTTCTTATTGTGAGACAGATGCAAGTAGGTTGAAAAGGATCAGGATCATGTTTCTTGAGCAGGAAAATGGAATGTATTTGAATGTTTTATCGAAAGATATTTTTACGTTCTCCACCCAACTCAAAGGAAAGGCTAATTGGTGAGAGTGGACTGTTTGAAAATGGCAGACATCGCATGTATGGCTTGGTATTACACGCAAAAAATACTTGTCATCAGTGGGGAAGAGTTTTTCTGTGACTGTAGCAAATGCAGTTAAGAGGAATAAAATGTTCCTCAGCACAAGTCATACAAGTAAGAGAAAAAAAGGTTTGTCAAGCAGTCATACTTTGTCTTCATGCCAGACATTTGTTACTGCTATGATTCTGATTCTGTCCCTTTTTTTTTTTTACTTGCTGTTTGTTGTATTTGTTTCTGTCTTCCATGAAGGCCATTCCTATTAGGGCGATCTACAAGTTCATGAGTCGAGATCGTCCAGTTACATGATCCTGATCTCCAGTTACATGATCTTGATCATCCTTGTCTTTGTTTTTAATTGTGTGATTTTAGGTCCCGAACCAAGATTAACTACAGTCTAACAGTCCCAGGTTTGCAGAGGAAGGAGGATTGCTCAACATTCTGTTGGAACTGATCTGATTCATGCTTAGGGCGTTCACCATGGAAGAGCTGTCCTGTAGGAGAAATGAACTGTGCTTAGTTGACCTACCTCACATCTTGCAAGTAAACCTTTGATTTTCTACAGCTGCAGTATTCAAGTTCGCTGTACATTGGATGTCGGTGTGTGACATTTTAGTTGAAAGATCACTGAAATAAGATTGTTAGAAATGATTTTGATAAAGCTTATTCCGTATAGTTCTAACTCGGTCCACAGTGTAATCACATGATACATTGTTCAGTCAGTCAAGAACAGCCTTGAACTGAAGCGTCAATATGCAGTCCAGTGCGATTTCTTGTTGGACTGCATTGTTTTGTAAACAAGATGATAGGAAAGGAGTGCTGTTTTGGCCAGAAACTGTCCATGCTTCTGTGTCGTTGGTCAAGTGGTCTATCAGGTGGAGGTTGGGGAGAGAAAGGGTTCTGTAGCTGAGTTTGACTGTATGATATTGACAATCTTCTCATCAAGTATCGTTGTGTGTGCTGAGTGTTTCAGTAACCCTTGGCACGTGAATGGTCATTGCAGGATCTGCCAGCATGCGTTTCTCACCTTCTGTGTGGTTTAACATACACACTCATAGGGGAAGGAGTGCCAGCAGGTCTGTACTTAGGAGAAATCAGGCCCGGAATGCCCTCCTTCACGGATTGACGGATGTCAGAGCTGTCAGACTGTGTTGTAACCAAACTCTTTGTCATAGCTGTGGGCAGTGAAGAATACGTACGGTCCCACAGTACTAAAAAGGAAGGAATAGCGTTGGTTTGACGGATGATTGACAGCAGTGAGTGTATTACACTGTGATCAAAGAGATTGTGCTGGCCAGTTCTCATCAAGAGTGTGGAGATGACAATAGATACAGCTCCCTCCCCTCCCCCCTCTTAAAGTAATTCTGGGGTGGAAAAAGTCATAACACTGTAATGTGAAGAGAGAAAACTTTTGTATCTGTCAGTATAAAGTATGAAAACGCTTCATCACACAGAAAATTGGTAGCGGTTCTGCATGCGTGCGCACGCACACTCGCACACACACACAAACAGACAGACAGACAGAGACAGACACACCACACACACACACACACACACACACACACACACACACACAACACACACACAGAGGGAGAGAGGTGACAAACTCGATGGAGGGATTGGCATGGTGTGTCGGTGGTAGCCGTCTCATTGCAACAATAACAAATGCAAGAAGGGGAGGTAGAGGTGGAAGATGTTCTGATAGAATCTTATGAGTGATGAATAGCGCAACTGATTTCTTGTGGTATTTGTACTTTTTTTGTTTGTTTGAAAGATCAGTTATTGTATTTACTGTTGTATTCTTGGGGAGAGGGAGTGAGGGGAAGGAGACGAAATGTCAAATGAAGTACATGCCTCTCTGAGTATGAAAGAAAAGTTGATTGTTGATTTTAAGTCGGTGCAAATTACCTTTTTATATACCTTTTCACATGTGATAAGTTGATTTGCATTGCAAGTTAGTGCATCTTGCCTTTTCACATATGATAAGTTGATTTGCATTATAACATTTTTCTTGTGTGCTAGGTTGATTTGTACGTTAGTGCAAGTTTCTTTTTCATGTTTGATAAGTAAATTTGTATTGCAAGTTAGTGCAAGTCGCATTTTCGCATGCATGTGAGAAGTTGACTTGTACTGTAATTCAGTGTAAGTTGCCTTGTCACATGTGATGGGGTGCACTCACCTACATATGTGACCCGCCACCACGAAACCAGTCTTAACTCGCACAGCCTACTTCACGGCTACAGCTGAAAATAGCTGGTGAGGGTCTACCTGGGGCATTTTGACTTTTTTGCAGAAATGTGTTCCTTACACCCTAAACTTTCAGGGGCACTATCCATTTGCTCCAAAGCAACCAATATATTAGTTAAAATCGAGATTTAAAAGCCTAACCTCGAATCAAAATGAACTTCTTTTAACGCAAAATGACCCATTTTCACTCGCCTAAAGCTTAACGCAACCCTTACAGAACCCCATCGTGTTATATACTGTTCGAAAGCGTGTGACGCTCTCCCGGTTTCTCTGTGTGTCATCTAAAAATAAGTATGGTAAAAAGTAAGATGACGTTGCTAAGGAAAATATGCTGGAGACGATAGCAAAAACTTTAGAAGCCGTTTTCTCAAAATGGCTGTTGGCACAGTAACCCACTTCAAATGACCATAACTTTATTTTTTACCCTATAGCGTTCATTTTTATATCAAATTAATCAGAAAAATCTGTAGATTTTAAATATATGTATATCTCAGAACTTTCAAAAATCGAGTTAAGACTGGTTTTGTGGTGGAAGGTCACATATGTACAAGCGCATACCACAGAGACACGCACTCTCTACATCGTGTGCAGCTTAGCTCTGGTTACACATGGATATGAATGTGAACACATTGAAGCAGATGTAACTGATCATCTGCAGACTTCCATGGCAGTGGTTGATTTTTTTTTTATTCTGACATGTAACTCAATGTCTCTCCTGTTCGTTTTTCTCTATGCATTATCATGCAATAGCTGTCAGCAGACACTTTGACATCTATCCAATGACTATAGCAATACTTTCGTTCTCTTCCTCTCAGGTGTGACATGTTGTGGTACTGGATGTAGATCGTGTTGTACCTGAGGTGAAATAGATGATCTTTGAAAATGTTTGCGACTCGGGGGAACTTACAAAATTCTTTTTTTAACTTCTGCACCAACAATGAAAGTGAACACTGCTTTTGTTTTATCGGACCTTACAGCAAGCCACAAGATCAGAAACAGCAGTTTGTGTGTCTTTTTAATCTCCAAGGTTTTCCAGATCAAAGTTTTCGAGTTGGTGAAAAACACATGGGGAACATCCACCTCCCACCCCCATCCCACCCCCCTCTCAAGTCCTCTCCAACCCCCACCCTCTTTTCTTGTACAGACTGTGTCCCTGTCTTCTGAAAATTCTGTGCTGGCAAGTTCCTCTTTCCATTAATCTCTTTGACTGCGCTTTTTTTTTTTTTTCCTTTTTGAATTTTGATTTATTCATTTATTTTTTGAAAACATTCTTGTGTTTCTTTATTGTTGTTGACTGTTAAAAATTGCCTTTGTGAGTCATTCTATTATCTTTGTTCTAGAGTCTTTTACTTTCTTTTTTTTGGGGGGGGGGGGGGGGGGGGGACTTGGTCACAGTCGGCAACATGCCAGCTTTGCTGTAATGCAGTAGCTAGGTGGGGGGACTGTGCACACAGAAGAGGACTATAGCTGTCCATTCTGCAGTGACTGTCTGCCCGCAAGGCCTTTTCCTGTCTACTTTTGTTACACCGAAATATTTCTCATCATCGACTTGCACAAGGGGAGTGAAAAATTACAGTAAGCAGAATGGCTGCAGCTCTCGGTACACCATAGTGATATCCACTTCAAGGATGTATTAATATTTTAGTGCCATGGTATTAATTGATGTGTGTATTGTTTTTGATGGTCGTCAAGATGGGACCTTTTTTTCCCACTTTGATTTTTTTTTTGACAACTACAAAAAGCCCTTTGTGGTTGGCTGGATTGTAACTTCTTCTGCGTACGCAGGCTGATACTCCTGCGGACACTCCCTATATGGACAGACAAGTATTAATCCCATGTACCCAACAAAGGGAGTGGAGTTTTGTGTGTATGACGTTTTTTAATCCTGCCATTAAGGCAGCCATACTCCAGCTTCGGGGAAAGTGAATGCTATGTGTAACATGTCATCCATACCAATGGCCAAACTGGCCTTCTCTTCCGAAAGTTGGTGTTGCGATTTTATGTGTGTCCAAGATGTTATGCGTGCGTTCACACACGGAACCTCGGTTTATAGTCTCATTCGAAGGACTGTATGGGAAATGGAGTCAAAACCAATGTTAACTCGAAGGGAAAAATCCCCCTGTACCGAAACCGCCCGTTGGAGATTCGAACCCGCAACCCTTGGATTACGAGTCCGGCGCTCTACCAACTGAACTATTCCGGCCCCCAGCTGGGCTGTAACAACTAAACTAACTTAAATTTAAGCCCGCCTTCTTCCCCAGTATAGTGACGTGGACTGCTGAAGTGCCTGCAGATGAGCCCGTTCGGACAGACAATTATGGACGTTCTTTCTCTTCTGCAGTTTGAAATTTTCTTCTAACTTATACTGGCAATAATCCAAGCAGTCTCCTCTTTTTCCGTGACTTGAAAGTGTCACATTTTTTTTGTTTGAAGGAAAAAAAAAAAAGAAAGAAAGAAAAAGAAAGGAAAATTATTGCAGTTCACTCTTTTTTGAGATTTTGTGCTTGTGTCTTACGCATGTTCTGCTTGATTGTGTGACAGAGAACTGGAGTGCTAGTGGCTAAGTTTTGCATTTCACTATGGTAGCACAAAGCTTTTTCCAGTGTGTTTTGAATATTTTAACTTGAGCAGTGCATTGAGCTCTGGATAATTTTTTTTAACATACTTGTTATGAATATTATTTAATGCTTGCTGATATAATGAACCCATAAGAAATCTCAGTGCTCCGATTTGTGGATGCTAGTTTGGGTAAAACTGAAGGATCCTGGTGGTAGCCAGTCATACTGAAGGATCCACATGATTTACAGATCTTTCAGAGTGGTACTGACCCTGATTTAGAACTGTCTCCAGTGAACCAGATTTTTGTGGGTGGAACAGTGAAAAAGAGGGGGACATGTTCACTTTTGGTTGGATGGTCTAAGCTTTGAAACTCACAATCTGCCTTGGTCATTGAGTGGAGATAAAAGTATAGGTCATCACGTCATTGATTACCATATCCACATAGTAATGAATTATGAACTATGTACCATTTGGATT
The DNA here is from genome assembly GCA_033310375.1 of Conus canariensis. Taxonomy (NCBI): domain Eukaryota; kingdom Metazoa; phylum Mollusca; class Gastropoda; order Neogastropoda; family Conidae; genus Conus; species Conus canariensis. The sequence continues at coordinate 38,470,388 of CM065739.1, forward strand.
TTATGAGTTGAAACAGGGTGTATTTATTTGTGTAAGAGGAGAAGCCCTGTAACAAACGTGGCGTGTCCTTAACATGCTGTTGATTGGGACGGCTGATGATCAAGAAATCCCCAGAGCGCGTTTGTATTGTGTTAGAGGGTGAATCTGATAAAATGCTTCAATTTCTTCATAGTGTGATTATATTAACATGTTAACATGTGGTGCTAGTTAACATATTTCTGACCAGAGAGAGAGAGACTGGGCAATGGTCTCCAAGGCCCAACCAACTCAGAATTTAGACTTGGCTGTTGCGTTTATTTTTTTGCCTTGCTTCGCATGAATTATCCATTATCTGTCTTTCATCTGTGTTTCCTTTTAAACTGTATTGTGGAATATGTTGGGCAAATATAAATTTTCATCAATTTTTGCTACCAAACAAGCGCTGGATGATCTGATGCTTTACATATACAGCGAGGAGGAGCCAAGAGAGAGAACTTGGTTCACATTTACATTCCTTCAGTCTTGAAGACGAATGTGGTGATAAGTCATGGTCTCCAAAAGGTGTCAGTGCACATACACTTTTGGTGTGTCTTTACTGAAAAATTCAACCCCTTCCCCAACCCACCCCCAATACAGCTAGATATTTGCAACTAAAGTCAGTTTCTCCCTACTTACTTTCTTTTCTTTTTTGTTTTTCAGTTTGATGCAAGAAATTGGGTGCTGTCAGAGAGAGAACAAGTCATAAAGAAGAACAAGAGTTTGGTAAAGATACTGGATTTCTCTCTGACAAAGCGAGAACAAGTCGTCAAAAGCAATAAAGGGTGCCACTGGAAGTTTCCAAAAGTTTGATAGATTAGCAGTTGATACCCGCCATGCTGAAGTGGTTGGCAGATTGATGGGAGATCTCCAGCCTTTAGTAAAGAACTTGTCAAGAGCAAATAATTGTTCAGAATATCTGTGCTAGATCCCACGAACACAATAGTTAAGGCGCCAACTGCAGCTCCTTGAACATGTAGGTTCAAAGGCATCGGTGACCGGTTCCTTATCCCATAATGGCTGCCATTGTTTAAGGATCCTTCATCGGACAGGGACGCATTATATCTATGTTCTTATTTGTGAAATCTTGTAGTTCACAATCCTAGATAATTTACTATCTAGTTACGTGTAATTCACCTGTTCCAGTTTGCAGGTGAAAGAGAATTCTTTCTGCATGCACTGGGAAGCTGTTTAGGCAAAGGGGAATCCCCATATCACAAAGCTCTCTCTGCTGTAATGATTATCCGTTTGTCATTGGTTCATTTGAATTTACATTCTCAGTTCTTTAGTAGACGTTTCATTCTATACGGCTATAGAGTTGAAGTTAGTGGTATATAGGAAATGATTTTGTTTTTGTGGAAATTGGTAAAACTGATTTCACAACCCATTCAGAATGGTTCCAAGGTCATAGGGTCTAATGATCCATCTGGTTCAAGCACTGGTGAGCGGTATGTTGCAGGGTACAAGAAAGTGTTGTCACCTTTGGAAAAAAAAATTCCCATTTAAGGCGCCATTCTGTAGATCATCACAGCGCCGTGATCTGTGTATTATACATTTAGCACAACTTAAAAAAAGACTAGTTGTTGTCGTAGGTCTGCAGTCCAGTTAAAAAGATAATGTTACTTATAGCCCAGCAGACCATAAAGGGCCATATCAAGGCTGTCACCACGTTGAAGTCAATTCTCAGGTCATATATACTGTGCACAAAAAGAAACGCATATTTTTTTCGCTGAAAATATTAAGGAAAATTTTGACAGAAACATGCCCCGTATAGCAGGGAACTCTGTCCAGTCTGAATAGTCAGACATAATGAATAGACATCACATTAGATTGATGTCTTATTTCTTCTGTGGTTGTAATATTTTGAATGCTAAATGACGCTGAAATGACTGAAATAGAAATACGCGTTTCTTTTTGTGCACAGTATATATATATATATATATTTATAATTTTTTTAAAGAAAAAAAATCCGCTCAACTCATTAAAATACACCTTCTAAAAACGTCAGAAAAATCCCTAAAAAATTCCCTTAAATCTCTTTTTCCTTAAAATCTTAGATGAAAAATGTTGATCTCTTTCAGAAATTAAAAAATCACATCAGATGGGACATCTGAACAACGTTTTTATGGAATATGCTGTAAAGTGTTTGAGTCTCACATCATGCAAGTCTCAACATTCTAAAAGAATATGTTTCACTCTTCTGCCAAGCACAAGAGGAATGCGGCGATGATGCCATGATGGTGGTATATGGTCAAAACCAACATGAGTGGGGCTTGCTATGAGCAGCAGTTTCCAAGAGAGCTGTTGAAAAAAGCGAAGTCGGCAACATCAGATGCCCTCAAGGACAGAGAACAACTCAATCTCCACCCCCCCCCCCCCCCCCCCCTTCAGCATCTTTCTCCTGTTAGGCTGACAGGTTGTGAAAAAAAAGTGTAGTTCTGAACAGATATAGGTGTACATTGTAGGAAAGAAATTTTTCCTTAGTGATTCCCCCCCCCCCATTTTTTTGTGTTCTTTATTACCATGGTGATGATGATTGCCAACATCTTGATAGAAACTTTCAGTTTGCTGTTACAAGACTATAGAGAATCGGATATCCAGGGATGATGAAACAAGAAAATTGCAGTATTGGTGGTATCCATTGTATACAGACTGAGAAACCAAGGTGACAGTCCTGATGAAGTCAAGTAAAGACGAAAATTTGGCAGAGAACTGGTGTTTTTTGTTGTGATCAAGTGTAGAATATGTTTCACTGTGAGTGGTACATGACAAGGAATGTACCACGGAGCTTCTTCACCTTTTAAAAGATAAGAATGGGTGTTAAAGCATAGCTGCCAACCCTCCCGAAATTTTCGGGAAACTCCCGAAAATGAAAATCTGACAGGAAATCCCGAAAGTTGTCTTTTTTTCCCGAAAAATGAAAAATAAAAAATCACTTCAGTTTCGGTAATTTTTCACAAGGTGTCGGTAAAAAGACACATCGGTTTACCAAAACAAATCAACTTCCGCCCGGTACTTCGTCCGGTACTTCCATCCGCGCGAAAATGGCGTCAGGAAAGCAGTGCCACATGGACACGAAAAAAAAGGGCAAAAGTCAAGTTTTTGCCGCGATACAAAGTCGACTGCGCCTTCATTGATGCGTCCAAGAGAATGAATATAATGCGTTTTGTAAAGAATGCCTTACTGACATCAACATCTCACATGGTGGAAAAAAAGACATCGAACTTCATGCCTCTTCTGCCAAGCACAAGAGGAATGTGGCGATGATGCCATGATGGTGGTACATGGTCAAAGCCAACATGAGTGGGGCTTGCTATGAGCAGCAGTTTCCAAGAGAGCTGTTGAAAAAAGCGAAGTCGGCAACATCAGATGCCCTCAAGGACAGAGAACAACTCAATCTCCGCCCCCCCCCCCCCCCCCCCCCCCTTCAGCATCTTTCTCCTGTTAGGCTGACAGGTTGTAAAAAAAAGTGTAGTTCTGAACAGATATAGGTGTACATTGTAGGAAAGAAATTTTTCCTTAGTGATTCCCCACCCCATTTTTTTGTGTTTTTTATTACCATGGTGATGATGATTGCCAACATCTTGATAGAAACTTTCAGTTTGCTGTTACAAGACTATAGAGAATCGGATATCCAGGGATGATGAAACAAGAAAATTGCAGTATTGGTGGTATCCATTGTATACAGACTGAGAAACCAAGACTTCCAAAGCATCTTTCATCGTAGCTAGATAATCTAGGAGCAAAGAGCAACACAAATGGACATTAGTCTGGAGACTTTTCTTCTCTGCGTAACCTGTCAAGCCACAGTTTACTTGTTGGACTGAAGTGGTAAGTTGAAGTGCTTTCTAATGTTGAGTAATGTGTGATGACTGTAATTTTTGTAATCTGTATGCTTTGCTGTCAGTACTGTTCATGTCTAATTCTAGCATGATGAGATGGAAGAAATATCCCCTTTTCGACCCCAGAAAAGCTGATTTTTTTACCTCCAAATGCGCATGAACCTGTCAGCGTCTGGGGGCGTTGCCCCCAGACCCCCAGCAGGGGCGTTGCCCCTGCACCCCACCAGGGGCCTACAGCAGCCCCCAGACCCCCCCTTCTCACAGGAATTTCTGTTCCAACAGGTTGCCAGCTATGTTAAAGGAGTAGCCTGTGTGCAAATGGCATAAGGTTGTTTCTTCTTTACAGATGCCCCTTGAACTTTAAGAATTTGTTATCCGTCTGTGAGTTCCATTCCTCTTGCCAGAGGTCTTTGACATAAGCCTGGGCTTTTGGGTTTCAGATCAGTGTGAGGGACAGACAATCTGCTCAGCTCTTTCTTTATGGCTCCCTTGGCAATTTGATCACCACCTCATTGCTTCAAATGCCCACATGACCGGGAACCCAAGCAAAAATTATGTTGTATCCATCAGATTTTAGAGAGGTATGTAGTTAATACGATTTCAGCAGTTGAGGGTGTTCGAGGTTAGGGCCAGCAATGGCCTCCAAAGCAGAAAGGGAGTCCAACAAAATAGAAAACTTTCAGAAAATCTTTATAATTTGATTTAGAGATGATTTCAAGAGCGAAAGGCCAAGGCTGTTCAACTCGGCAGTAGAGATGGAACTGTCAGTATGAACGTGTTTAGAACATGTCTGAGGAGGACCTGTGGCACAAAACACAGCAGAGGCAACTCCTACCTGAGGTTTGGAGCCATCTGTAAAAATCCCATTTACGTGAACTTTGATAAGAGTTCACTTGGTTAAAAACAGACATCAAATAAGTATAGAGGAAGTTTTTATTTAGGAGGAAGATCTGGAGTAGACAAAAAAGTTTATAAGGAGAGGTCTAGGGGTCTGACCAGACAGTGTTGACCAGGATGTTAACAGCAGAGACCTTGCGGCGCCACTGAACACCACCGAAGTGACTCGGCAGCAGTGCAGTGTCTCCTCCGGTGGGTTGCCTCTTGACGACTTGACATTGACTGCTCCCTGTGGATTGCTGGTGCCGGGGCTGCGGCGGGGCCGACCGGGCTGTGGCTGTGGACGGGGTGTCGGAATGGGCGGCGTGGGTGCACTGCCTCTGAGGTGGCGCAGAGATTGGGACAGCAAAAAAAAAAAAAAAAAAAAAAAAAAGCAGAGACCTTGCGAGTTCGTAGTCGGTAAACATTGGGCAAGTTTCTACATCTCGGTCAGAAATGTGTTAATGTAGCTTTTGAGCTTAGAATGTGTCATGGGGAGGAGGCAGGATGGGGCTACCTGTGTAGTACATTACTAGTCCTGTCTTCATAACCATCATGATCTCAGGCAGGCATCTAAATGGGTGATGGACTGTCATTGTACATCCGTGTGCTCAGTGAGTGAGAATGATCAAATGTGTGTGTAGAAATGTGTGTGTGTGTTGCATGCGTTGTTTGTTTGTTTGAATTTTTGTAAATAGACTGTATAATGAATCCTGTGTTGTCTTTTTAACAGAATCTTCCCCACCTGCTTGAAATTCTGTTGTAGCAATTTCAGCCCTTTTTTTTTTTCTCCACTATCGCCTTCTTTCTAGGTTTTTTTTTTTTTTTTTTTCCTGGTCTTCTTTCCTGTCACTCTGTCTTTTCTCTTTTCTGTCAGTCTTATAAAATGTGTTCTTGTCTTTTACCATCTTTGTGTCTTTTTTTCCTATCACTCGTCTTTTGTTCTTGTCTTTCTGCCCTCTTTTCCTATCACTGTGTGTCTCTTTGTGTACCTTTTTTGGTTTAATTTTCTGTTGCTGTTGATGTTCTTGGTTGTCTTTACTCTTTCTATCCCTTTTCCCCTCTGTTGACTCTCAGTTTTTCGGTCACTGCGTCTTACATTTGAAGATTTGTTTGTTCTGTTTTGTGGTCCACTTTTTAAAATTTTTTCCTCTTCCTGGTCCATTTACCTGTTGTGTCTTGGGTTGTGGTTTATGGACAATTCCCTTTGATACTCTCAGTCATGAATTGCAGCCTACGCAGTCAGCGAGGCAATAAACATGAACATATCTACAGAAATGTTTGTGGTTATCTGTGTGTCTGTGTCTGTGTGTGAGATCAGTTTTGGTGAGGGATGATGGCTTCATCAGGTCTGATATTGTACTTGAGATGCATTTGTGTGTGTATGGAAGTGAGGGGGTACATTTTTCTTTCCTTCGAAATGGGCAACACATATTTTGCGTGATATCTTTTATCCATGTTGAAAGTAACCTTGAAATAAGATGTTTGCTGATGTAACCAACAACAAAAAGAAAAGAAAAAAAAAGTTCATCTAAGGTTGGTTTCATGTTTGCTGAAGACCTGCAGATTGTACTGTTACTTCAGTTTTGAATAGGGGTCATATCGACAGTGCCACAGTGTTGTGTATCGGAAAACTATGTTCCTGCCAACCCTCTTTAAATTTTTTTTTTTTTTTTTTTTTTGAGGTTGGAGAGGCAGAGTGATAATGGTTTTTTCTTTTCTTTTTTTTTGTATTGAAACTTTTTTTTCAGGAATTTACCATTTCTAAGATCATTTCTGAAATGCAGTGAGGATAAAAATATCAAATGTAAGATTTTTTTTCTATTATTTAAAGAACTGTTTATTTATTCATTTATTTTTAGACTATAAATATGGAATTTCAGGTCAGTTTTTGGAAGAGTCTGTAATGTCACAGAATAAAACTAAAAAACATTATGTTCTGCTTGTTTCAGTCACTGCACATGAACACTGAACATGTTATATTTTTTAGCCTGAACTACCTCACTAATAGCAGTAAAAAGTCAGAATGGTTACCGGAGATTTCTAACAAAAAGGAAAAAATCCAGATAACACACTTTCTCTCTCTCTCTGTGTGTCTGTCTCAATTCAACGTATATTTTTTCCAGACGCAGAATACAGGAGTGCTGCTACTGCTACTACCACCACCACCTACACCACCACCACCACCAAAAAGCACTCACACACACACACACACACACACACACATACACACACACACACACACACACACACACACACACACACTCGCGCGCATGCACACGCATACACAAAAGTCTCTCTCTCTCTCTCTCTCTCTCTCTCTCTCTCTCTCTGGTCCAAGATTTCCGTACACGCCCCAGTCATGATCATGGAATACATCAAAAATCCCACGCATCCCCCTCTGTCACTTCCTATGCGCAGATGGCAGAAAGAGTACCAGAAGCCCAGGACAGTGCTCTCATGACTGTATGTGACCAGATTGTGGATGAGGGTCCAGTTGAAATGTCTACCAGCCCTCAAGAAGACCGACAGACTGAGCAGTCCTTTCCCGACACACCAGGTGACCATGGCACACCACTTAGTCACCAAGCACTCTCCTCAGGAACGAGAGGTTTTGGAAGAGGATCTCCACTTCCTAGTCAACAGCACTCCGTACCTTGTGGTGGGGGGAGGGACGGAAATGGGGGGAGGGGGAGGGGGAGGGCGAACAGAACTGGTAACACTTGTGCACAGAATTCACCCATACTAACCCGCAATCGCTCTGCTTCACAGCAGAGTACTCTGCCCTATGACTGGAACTTGGGTCATGCCAGATCTGCTCAGAACAAGGATTCTGAACGAATCAATAGGGAGAAAACCTGTCAGAATAAATAGCGGTTAGGCCATGGCCCAGATCAAGTGGATATTACATTACATGAAGAAAACGGTCATGAATGCGTTCTTAACTCTAATAGAGTCAATGAAAAATGTACAGAATCGTTTTTGTCATTTGTTACTTACAATGTTGAAGGTTTACATTCTATCATGAATGAACTTGATTTATCATCATTTGTATGTCAGTATGATTTTGTTTTTCTTGTTGAAACTTTTCTTCAGACATTTTCTAGTTCATGTGTAAAATCTCATTTGTCGTTTGTGTCACCGGGTGTGAAGGTGTCTGATAATGTTCATGGTCGTCTGTCAGGTGGGGTCATATATTTTGTTCGTAAAGAACTCACTGAATATGTACAACGTGTTGAAGTAGAATCTGATAATGTAATTGTATTAAAACTTTCACACAAGCTGTTTAGTACGTCTACAGACTGCTTGTTGGTTGGAATGTATATTCCTCCAGAGAATTCACCTTACTATGAGGAAACTGAAATTTATAATGGTGTTATGTTACTTGAAGATTTGTTGCTTGACTTAGTCAGAGATTATGGAGACATTCCTTTAATTATTTGTGGTGACCTAAATTCTAGAACAGGCTGTTCAAATGCTCAAAATAATGATCATGTTGAAGTGATATATGAAATGAGAAGTGAAGATGAAGGACATGAGAAAGATGACGATAACAAAAGATGTTCTAATGACTCTGTGGTTAATGCTTATGGAAAGTTTCTTATTAACATTTGTCAGGAATTCAATCTGTTGATATTGAATGGTCTGGAATCAGCAAATTTCCCATGCGGTTTTACATATATTTCACAAATGGGATGCAGTGTTGTAGACTATTTTATTGTTTCTAAAAGTCTGTTACACAAATGCAAGGTCATGAACATTTTACCTATGATTGAATCAAAACATTTAGCTGTTGATTTGTATATTGAATCCATGTCTGATGCTATCTCAGAAAAAGAAGCACCCAAACCTTATACACTCACAAGATATAAATGGGACGAACTAAAGAAAATCGAGTTTACAAATAAAATACAATGTGACTATGCTAAGAACTTACTACACCAAGCCATATCTTTGATTCAAAGAAGTGTAAATGAAGCGCTTAGTAAGTTTAATGAATGCTTGTATTTTGCTGGCGAATGTATGAAGAAAACATCTGTTGTTCAAGACATGTTTGGTTTGATCAGGAATGTAGACATGAAAGGAAAATTGTTCGACAAAATTTGAGAAAAATATACAATGTACATATTTATAAAGACGATCTTACGTATACTCAAAAGAAAGCAGATCTTGACAGAGACAGAGAATTATATGCACATAAAAGAAGAGAATATAAAGAACTTATTAGACTAAAGAAAAAATCGCATAGAGAGAAAATAGTCAATGATTTGCAAAATAACCTGAACAACCCAAAGAAATTTTGGAATACAATCCGTTCAGTACGTCCAAAATGTGGAATACAAACTACAATTAGTCTAGAAGAATGGTATAACCATTTCAAAGATGTGTTTAATTCTCTCTCCAATGATGCACCGGATATTCAAAATGGTGAATTTCATAGTTCAGATACTGTTATTGATAGAGATTCTGAAGCTTTAAACGAGCCAATTTCAACAGAAGAGGTGAGGGATGCAGTTAAAGCATTGAAAATCAATAAGGCCTCGGGGCCAGATGGGTTAATTGGAGAATTCTTTAAGAAAGTATAGAGCAAACTTTACCTTTTCTTACAACCTTCTTTAACTTTATTTTTGATCATGGTTTTTTTCCGGATGAGTGGTGTTTTTCAATTATACAGCCTTTGCATAAAAAGGGAGACATAAATAACACTGACAACTACAGAGGAATATCATTATTAAATATCTGTAGCAAGCTCTACAGCTTTGTTCTGAATAAACGTATCACGAAGTGGATAGATGACAATAATATAATTGGGGAAGAACAAGCTGGTTTCAGAAAAGATCATAGTACATTTGACCATATATTTACACTTTCAGCCATGATTCAGAAGCAATTATTACAACATAGTAAACTATATGTAGCCTTCATTGATTTTCGCAAAGCCTTTGACTCTGTGTGTCGGGATAAGCTATGGAAGATACTGCATACGAATGGTTTAAATGGTAAATTGTTAAAAGCATTAAAAAGTATGTATAATACTGTGATGGCAAAAGTGCGTACTGGAGGTGACCTGACTGAGGCCTTTTTGTGTCCACGGGGTTTGAAACAAGGGGAAGTGTGTTCACCAGTTTTGTTTTCACTGTTTATAAATGAACTAACAAAAGATATCATCAATAATGGAAAACATGGAATCCAATTGTCACCTGATTTTGTTGAATTGCTCATCTTACTTTTTGCAGATGATGTTGTATTATTTTCTGATAGTGTAATTGGTCTCCAAAACCAGCTGAACATCTTAAGTACGACAGCAAAAAGACTCGATTTATCTGTTAATTTAGAAAAATCTAATGTGGTTGTTTTCCGAAATGGTGGATACTTGTCTTTATCTGAGAAATGGTCTTTTGATGGAGAAGAACTAGTTATTGTCAATATGTATAAATACCTGGGTATATATCTTTCAACAAGGCTTACCTTTTCTCACACACTTAATGACCTTGCAAATCGCGCTAGAAAAGGCATCTTAGCTATAATCAAAGTTCTCTGGACTGTAGGTGAACATTCACCACAGGTTTTTTTCAAGATGTTCGATTGCCAAATACAGCCAATATTGACATATGGATCAGAAATTTGGGGATTATCAATTGACCAAGAGCCCATCGAAAGAATCCATCTATGTGCCCTAAAACGGTTTATGGGGGTTAGCCCAAAGTCACCAAGGCAACTGATATATGGAGAAACTGGTAGGCATCCTCTTTATGTAAACACTTATTTACGATGCATACGTTACTGGCTACGACTTGTTGCTATGGAAGAGTTTAGATATCCAAAAAAAGCTTACAATATGTTATTATCATTGCAAAATCAGAATTATGTCACATGGGCTTGTCGTGTTAGAGATGTTTTATATAAATTTGGCTATGGAATAGTTTGGGAAGCACAAGGTGTGGGAAGCGTAAAATTATTTCTCTCAGAATTTAAACTCAGACTTATTGACTCATTTAAACAAGACTGGCATGCTGCACTGGAGACCCATAATTTTTTTGATGTATACTCAACTTTTGGTTCTACATTTTCTCCAAAAGTATATTTGTTTAAGCTTAAAAATGTGTATTTGCGAAAATGTCTTGCAAGATTTCGAATTGGTATGTCTCCCTTAAAACACAGCTACTTGCAATATAAATCATCTCTAAACAACCGTAACAACAATTGTCCATTTTGTTTAAATGCTCTTGAAACTGAAGTTCATTTTCTTTTCATATGCCCGAAATATAACGATTTGAGGGATGAATTAATACCTGATAAGTACTGCAGATACCCATCATTATTCAAACTTTCTTTGATTCTTGCCAATGAAAATGAAAATGTAATTATGAATATTTCTCTGTTTGTGTATAAGGCGCTGAGTTTGAGAAACCAATGTCTTAATATTTTGTAATTAATCCAATGTGTATCTGGCTCGCTCACTCTCATTGTTATGGGCCAGAGGCCTGACAATTAAACTTTTGACTTTGACTTTGACTTTTGACTTCTCCTCTCTCTCTCTCTCTCTCTCTTCTCCTCTCCTCACGTATATTTTTCCTCATGCAGAATACTTAAAAAGCAGTGCTACTACTGTACAACCACCACCACCAATTTTCTCCACCACCACCATCACCATCAAAAAGCAATCACACTCAAACTCACACTCGCACACACACAGTACTAGACAATGCAACGGATATTGCACGGGAATCACGTTCAGTTCCCCCCCCCCCCCCCTTCCCTTCTTTCCTTAACCACCCAAACTCTCCCCTCGCAAGAAGCTGGACAGGCCAACTCACCATAAGCCACAGCTTGTTGTGGCTCGACAGCTGCGGTTAGTGACGTGAACTGTGATTTATCTTTAAAATATGTGAATGAACAGACATGGAGTACAATACAGTTTGGATATACGGTCCTGGAGTCCTTTCTTTGGTTTGAGGTGAGTACACAATTAATTTTGGGGGTGTGTGTGTGTGTGTGTGTGTATTGTGTTCTCTCTCTCTCTCTCTCTCTCTCTCTCCTCTCACTCTCTCTCTCTCTCTGTCCGTCTGTCTGTCTGTCTGTCTCTCTCTCTCTCTCTCTCTCTCTCTTCTTTCATTCGCTCTCTCTCTCTCTCTCTCTCTCTCTCTCTCTCTTCTCTCCTCTTCTGTCTTCTCTCCTGTATCTCTGTCCGTCCGTCTGTCTGTCTGTCTCTCTCTCTCTCTCTCTCTCTCTCTTCATTCGCTCTCTCTCTCTCTCTCTCTCTCTCTCTCTCTCTTACTTTAGAGATGGATATACACTTTCAATTCGTAATGGCAAATTTAGGCTTGGAATATCGGAATGTGCAGTGCATAAATCTAGATACAAATCCAGTGTTAATGACAATGATTCGCTTTGTCCTCTTTGTAAAGAGCCACAAGAAAATGAGATGCATGTTGTTCTTTGCTATCCAGCCCTTACGGACACGAATTTATTCAGCCTAAATTCTATAGGCAGCCTTCCCTTTTTAGATTGACCCTTTTGATGTCGTCAGCTTCAACAAGAGATGCTCGAAAGTTTTCGTTCGTTTCGTACAAGGCATTTAGATTTAAAGAAATGGCTTACCTCTTGAATGTTATCAATGAGTTTTGTGTTTTGATATACTTTGTTACATGTCGCGTGTATGTACCAATACCTTTCATAAAGGGCATAGGCCTATGTGACCAAAATTAATCATCCGAATCTGAATCTCTCTCTCTCTCTCTCTCTCTCTCTCTCTCTCTCTCTCTCTCTCTCTCTCTCCTCTCTCTCTCTCTCTCTCTCTCTCTCTCTCTTAATCTGTGGACCTCTCTGTCGACCTGTCTGTTCCACCATGTATTTGTAAGTACATCTGTTCTTTGTGTCGTGTCTCTCCTTCAGCCTCTTTCTCGCTGTTTCTCCCTGTTTGTGACTGTCTGTCTGTCTCTCTGTCAATCTGTCTGCCTGCCTGTCCGTCCGTCCGTCCGTCTGTCTGTCTGTCTGTCTCTCTCTCTCTCTCTCTCTCTCTCTCTCCCTCGTTTTGTAACATCTGAGGCGACAAGCATGCATGACTAAATAGTCTATACCGCAACACACATCCTACACAGTTTTAATCATGCGTAACGAAAGGACAGGTCAGAGCACGCGCAATATACTGTCTATGAATCAAACAAATCAAGGGACACACACGAAAACAAAGTGTAATGGATGACACATGCATGACTCCGTAGTGGACGCACGTGAGCAGTTGACACTCAAGGTATGTTTTTATTGCCTGCCCAGGTTATGTCATGTTCAATTTTGTACCACGCACATACTCACGTTTGGGACACGTTGGTCCTTAAATTGTAACGGGTGACGGGTGAAAACCTCTCTCCCTGACATTTTAAGGAGCAGCGTGTCCCTAGCTGAGTATGAATATGCCTGGGGCTTGAATAAAAGAAATATAAATAATTCATGCATCAAACACTTTTTTGTCAGTGAGCCTGTCGATGTAGTCAAGATTGAATATTGTATTCTACAATTCATGCATCAAACACTTTTTTTTGTCAGTGAGCCTGTCGATGTATTCAAGATTGAATGTTGTATTCTACAATTCATGCATCAAACACTTTTTGTCAGTGAGCCTGTCGATGTATTCAAGATTGAATGTTGTATACTACAATTCATGCATCAAACACTTTTTTGTCAGTGAGTCTTTCGATGTGTTCAAGATTAAATATCGCATGTCTATATTTTCGGTCTCCCTTATCGCCATTTGCGGATCGATCTGTCCGAAATTTGATTATGGACTGGAATGGTGCATTCGTTAATCAGCCATGTGGGTTTTTAACCATCCAACAGAGGGTCCATTGTTGGTGCTTCATGTGTTTCATTTACAGTCCACATTTAGTACGTGTGGTCCTTGGTCTGTTTCTGACCTGTCCTCTCGTCAGTTTAGGACGGTCTCCACTAGAATAAAATGGAAAGCCTTAGGGCATGGGAGACAGAGAAATGGATGTTCCATGCATCAGTCTGGTTGTTAGCAGTGTGTTCGTTGCTGTGTTTGATGAACACACCATGTGAAGTATGCCTTTGATTTTCGAACCGCCTGTTGTTGCTTGAACATTTTACAGCAGACTCCATGAAAACCTTGTTCAGAGATGTTCCGCCTGATGGGATCTTTGAATTTCTGAGGGAGATTAACATTTTTCATCTGATCTGAGATTTTACAAGAGGAAAGATTTTTAACAAAATTTCCGGTGCATTTTTAGAAGATGTATTTTAAAGGGTTGTGTGAATGAATGACTTGTGAGTTGACTTCAACGTGGTGACAGCAGCCCTGATATGGCCCTCTGCGGTCGGCTGGGCTATAACCAGCATCACCTTACCTTACCTTACCTTTTGTTGCTTGCAGACAATATGTCTGGCGCATGCATTGAAAACAGCCCTGCAAATTTCATTCATCAACCTGCTTCAGTCAGAATGTCTGTCGATGCAGTTAATGAGTAGACTGTGTTTTTGGCGTCTTTTGTATCCATTGAAGTACCAACCCTCAGTAAAACTGAGAATGAAATGCATTGAGGCATCCACTAAATACTCATGCATGTTTTTTTTCCATCAAAGTCGTTTTATCAGTGGTGTGTTCGATTAAGAAGACACATATAAATTGTCTTGCTTGGACGTGGAAGCCATTGATGTTTTGTGTATTGAACTCTGTACTGTGGCTCTGTTGGTGTGTTGATATGAATAGACCCAGGTTGTATGTCTTCGTTTTCAGTCTCTCCCAATACCATCGAAGAACCAGTGCGTATAACAATCGAGTATGAACTGGTCTGTGGTCTCTCAGTTGCTTCTTTAGGTATGAAGATGTTTTCGTAAGTGTGTTAGTCGATGTGTTGAATGATTAGGCTATGTACAGCGCGTCTTCCTTTTAAGAACTCCGCATTTTCATTTAGTAATATATCTGCGTCAAAACTGAATGTACACTGATCTGCCTTATCCACTAAATTGCCATGTGCTTTGTGCATTACACTGGTTTTACAATGTGTACGTTTATATGTTTGAATAAGTCACGTATAAAACACTTGTTTCTGGCCAGCCATCTTGCTGTTTATTAGCCAAACTGCGCCAAACCTGTCTATGACATGCGATGAGGTATAGATTACAGCTCCATGGCTGTTTCACGCATCTCACGTGCTGTTATCAGAGCGACAGTCCATAAGTTCCGTGAATAGGTCGCACAAAGTACGCCCTCTGTTGTGGTTTTACCTATCCATGCATGGACTAATGTGTCCCCAAATCAGGTATGAATTGGTCCGGTGTATGCACGATAGTCATGGGTACTTTTGTGCATCAAACTAGTTTTTATCAGTGTGTCTGTCAGTGTGCTTGAATGAAAGGCCACATATAGCGTGTCTCCTACTGGTTCTAGTCTTTCTTGTCGCCATCTAGAGTTTGCGCTAAAACTGAAAATATGTTTGGGGCATGTACTACCGAGCCATGGATGTTTCATGTTCCAGCCGGTTTGTCATTAACTTAAAAGAAAAAAAATTACTCTGCCGCCGAACGAAAGAAACCAGCAAATTACACGACAAACACGACGCGTTTCGACCTGTTTGGCCTTCCTCAGGCAAGACAAACATTCAAGACAGTGAAAACGAAGAAAGAACAATCAATTGGGCGCAAAATGGATGAGGGTTTGTCATTAGTTTACCGATTTGTTGAATGAGTAGGCCTCAGATTGTGCGTCTGTGTTTTTATCCTCTGTAAATATGTCCCAGAACTGAGAGTATGAACTAGTCTGTTGCATGCTTCCTATATGCGTCAAAATAGTTTCTAATCAGTGCGTCCATCGCTGCGCTTCATGATGTGCTTCGTCTGGTTAGCCTCCATTTCTTTAAGTCTCGCTCCATTCACGTTGAAGAACCAATCTGCACCAAACCGAACATAAACTGATCTGGTACATCCCACTACTAAACAGCAACGGATTCTCTGGGGATACCCGAAGCAAACATACGTGTGTTCTGCATGAAAGCGGTCTTTGCTACAGTGTGTCTGTCAATGTGTTCATGCATTAGCTGTCCATCGCCCCCCCCCCCCCCCCCCCCAGGCCACTGTGCGGCCATCTCTGGGTCAGTCAGTTCTGGACATATCACTTCGCCATTGAAGAATGCCGCAGGCTGTCTCCACCGATCGCAAGAAAGTTTACAGAATTCTGCAAACTACTTAGCCAGACATATGCATTAATAGTGTGTGTGTGTGTGGCGCGCGCGCGCGCGCGCGCACGTGTGTGTGTGTGTGTGTGTGTGTGTGTGTGTAGAAAGAGAGAGAGAGAGAGAGGGGGGGGGGGGGGGGAGGGAGAGAGAGAAAGAGAGACAGAGACAGAGAACAGAGAAAGAGAGAGGAACAAAAACAAAAGATAGAGTTTAAACAATTTTTTTTTTCCAATCCCGTTTCTTTCCGTCTACAATCCACGGTATGATGTATACAAACCAGACA
Organism: Conus canariensis; assembly: GCA_033310375.1. NCBI lineage: Eukaryota > Metazoa > Mollusca > Gastropoda > Neogastropoda > Conidae > Conus > Conus canariensis. The sequence continues at coordinate 38,486,596 of CM065739.1, forward strand.
AAAAGCTGTGTTTAAGGGCTGGAGCCAGTAAAGAAAATCTAATCCTGTTCAGCCCAAAAGCTACTCTCCCCATGTCCGGAAGTGGTAACGGGTCTTCTGATCAGTAACAAACAGGAGAACAGACCGTTGACTCGCTTCGTTCTTAAATAACCATCCCTGCTTCAGGACCCCCCCCCCCCCCCCCCCCCGCCGCCTCCATCCAACCCCTCCCCCTCCCACCCATCTCCACCCCCACCATTCCCTACCTCAGTTTTCCTTTTATCTTAAAAAAACAACAAAAAAACAAAAAAAACAACACAACAAAAAACAGCCCCAGGTCGCGAGGACCTAACGGAAAGAACCTTTCCATACGGAAGCATTAATTTTTGTCACTGGAGTTAGCGCTACATGACTAGCCGCCTTTTCCTGTCAGTAAGGTCAAAGTTCGGGGTTACACAGCAAAGGTCAAGTAGCAAAAACCAAGTCTGAACCGATGCAAATCGCCCTGGCTCTATGAAAAAAAAAAATTGTTTGAATGTGAAAAAGACGGTTTTCTTCTGGAATTTGGGCTTAGTAAATTAGTTCAATGCCATATGCCAGCAAAAATAGCAGAAAGATGCACGACTTGTGGACTCTTTGTGTTTCTGCGCCATTGGTAGAGCACTAGGATTTTGGAGTGGGAAGTCTGGCAGACGACAGGAAAATGAAGGGTCATGTGGATCGTGCTTGCATGGAAAAAGGAACGGACATGAGACCCGCCTCAGAGTCAGGTATGGTATGGGTCAAGGGCTGGACTGTGCGATGAATATGTTTTGGTACTAGTTGATCTGATGACAAAAGCTAGGTGTAGCTTTGAGTGTATATATATATATATATACAACACACACACACACACACACACAGCGTTTTGGGCCTAAACTGTAACTGTGGACTCGGACCTAAGGTGACCCCCCCCCCCCCTCTCTCTCTCTCTCTCCGTTCCCAAAATGAGCAGCAGTACTTGTCCCCTCCCCGTCCCCACTTTCATTCCCATCACATGATTCAACAAAGGGAAAAGACACAACAGGCAGAGATAAGAAATCCCCCCCCCCCCCCCCCCCCCCCCACACACACACACACACACACACACACACACTGAAAACGACCAACTATCTTATCCCCTTCTTTCCGGTTCTAATCCAGTACATCTTTTATACCAACAGAATCCGTGTTGCCTTTCAGAACCAGACATTAAAAAAGAAAGAAAGAAAAAAAAAAAAAATAATAAATAAAAGAAAGAAAGACTCATTATGTGCCGCCATATTTCTTTCATTCCCCCAAGCATCATGAATAGTATCGTGCTCCCATTGTTATCCACTCTGTGCGCTACTATGCCTGGTCGCTCAGCAGACGACAAGAGAGAAGAACAGTGGCGTCAAGGGAGGCTATCCCACTATCACGACAGGCGCTTTGCTGTGACAGGGCTGGTTGGGGTTGGGCCAGTTACACAGACCCATGCCTTCGTCAAACTCTAACCCTGTAAGCAGATCAAGATTCAAGAATTTAGATTCATCACTTAAAAAAAAAAAAAAATGTCCATGGGAAACTATTGTTTAAATGAAATTCACATTTAGCTGCATAGCAAACAGCCAAATCAACGATTAAACAATAAAAAAAAAAAAAAAAAAATACGCTGAGCATTCATTCAAAACTGAACAATGTAGGGATGACATGGATATAAATATAGCGTTAAACAACAGTGGAAATGGTAACACATTGAGTCAAAAGTTGAGGTTAAAACGCAGGCTTAGGACGAAATATTCATAGGATTAAAGTATAGTACTTAGGCTTAAACTGTTCATGATAAAATAAAAATCAACGAATCGATCGATCAGCCAATCGATCAATCAAGCATTCAGTCAATTGATCAATTATTCAATAAGTCAGTGTCTCATGGGCCTCGACCAAACTGTCTACCAGTCAGTCTATTTGCCAATCAATCAATCAAGCAAGCAAGCAATTAAGTCATCATCCAGAAAACCAGCAACACTACCAAACGACCAACGGACCAATCAAGCAAATAGTCAATCACCAAGGCACTCATTCACTTGCCCATTTGTCCATTCACTCAACCAACTACTCGCTCAGTCAGTCATTCACTCATTTGACTCACTCGTTTGCGCTTACTGACTCGTTCGTTTATTTACAGGTTCACTAATTAAAAAAATTTTTTTTTATGCTGATCGATGAGAATGAGGATGATAAAGATGATGCTACGGATTTCCATTTTGGTCTGAGACTGCATGACAGGGCTGTACTCTACGCTTCCTTTCATAATATATCCCGGCGTCAACCAGGCCCGAGAGATACAGACACCTGCAGTGTTGGTCAGGAAATTTGAGCAACACTCTCAGAGACGCATCCATTAAGTGAAACTCGACTGTGTGGTCCCAGTCTTCCCAACTGAGCCCGTAGCAAACTCAACTCTGGGTAGGAGCCGGTCGGGGCAGAAAAGTCCCACACTCTGATGGGAATCGAACCTACGACCTCCCAGCCGAGAGTCCGCGACGCTAACCACTTCGCCACGGCGGCTGGTACAGATTCACTAATTACTTCATCGGCTCATCAGTCACTTACTGAGTCACTCATTTATTCACTGGCTCACTCACTGGCCAAAGCATTCCATGGTTGACTCATGTATTAGATATTCCCTTATTGACCACTCAGTCGCTCGCTGACTCACTTATTCACTCACCGTCTAGCTCATTCACTCACTCACTCATCGTTCCGTCCACTCATTCAGTCTACCAACCAGTCTACGAATAAGCACAGGGATCGATACATGTATGAATGGATAATTGACTGAATGAATGAGCAGTCCGTTAAATCAATCAATCAATCGATCGATCGATCAATAGACTGATCAGTCAGTCAGTCTTAAGATGGTCCAGGAGGCGAAAATGGGGCAAGGGTGGGAATGGGTGGAGTGGGATGGGGGTGGAGGTGGGGTGGGGATGGGGGGGGGGGTGCGTGTGGGTAGCAGAGTACAGCGACACAAGAGAAAACGAGGAAAGAAATGACATCATTTTCCTCGGCTATACGGGCAGACACACACACACAGACACACACACACACACACACACACACACACACACACACACACACACACACACACACACAGACACACACCACACACACACAGACACACACACACACATACACACACACACACGCGCGCGCGACATGCTTCTGCATCCCCCCACACACCTCCACACCCCTCCCCCACGCCCCTTCCCTCCTCCACCCCTCCTCTCTCTCTCTCTCTCTCTCTCTCTCTCTCTCACACACACACACACACACACACACACACACAAAAGAAGAGAGAGAGAGAGAGGGTGGGTGGGGGTGGGGGGTGGGGAAGGAGGACAAGCGGACAGACCACCGACCTCCTGTGCAGTAGTTGTGGCCATAGTAGTAGCCGTTGTGACAGGTGAAGTAACTGGTGCAGTTGGTGGTGACATCGGCGTATCGGCCGTCCGCCAGCAGGGTGCAGTCACGCTTGAGGCCACAAGGGGGATCAACCATGTCCTCACTGACACAAAAGACGCAGACCATGGTAACCTCCCTTGCTTTTTTCCATCATACACACGGAGAGAGAGGAGAGAGAGAGGGAATGGGGGACAGTAGACGGACGGGCAGACACAGAGGGATAGACGGACAAGTAGGAAGCAAAGGACACGTATATACACACAAATGCTCCCCCCATCCCCCCACCCTCGCATGACACAGACAGACAGACAAACAGACACGCATACACACACACACACACACACACACACACACACACACACACACACACACACACACTCACACACACACACGCACAAACAAACACACACACACACATGCAAGCGCGCACGCACGCATGCAGGCACGCGCTCACACACACACACACAGACACACACACACACACACACACACACACACACACACACACACACACACACACACACACACTGCACTTACGTCAGGATATTATGGTAGCCTAGGCAGCCATACGTTTTTTTTTTTGTTTTTTTTGTGTGTGTGTGTGTGGTTGTTTTCTTTTAAGTTGTAACCATTAGGGAAACATTCCTTCTCGTGAAAAAAACAAAATAACACAGAGAATGTCTACCTAACTAGAGCCATTAATAGCACTGTCCCTAAACTTGTGCGGGTAACGCTAAACCGTGGAGAGAGAGAGAGAGAGAGAGAGAGAGAGAGAGAGAGAGAGAGAGAGAGAGAAAGAGAGTACATCGCCAACAGACACAACTTAACACTATTTCAAGCAGGAGTCCCTGCTGCTATAAAAGAGACCACAAAAAAAAAGAAAAAAAAAAAAAGAAAAAAAAAAATGCCCCCCACGTGACACAGGTGATGTTGTCCAGGTCGCCGCCGTTGGACACAGTGTTCCCCTGACATTCCACCATCGTGGCTATGCCGCCCTCACACTTGACGAACGTTTTGCATGACTCCTCGTACACGCCGTCAGGGACTCCGCTGCAGCTGAAGGACCATACTGAAACGTGACGTATACCGTGTGGACACTGCAACTGATTGATCCTATTGAAGCGAAAGGTTTTGTGGGGTGGTCACTACAGTGAAATGATTATATTGAAACAGGATGTTTACTGGGTGGGTCACAACAGTTGAATGAAGGTTTAGTGGGTAGTCTCAACGGCAAAATGTCATTAATACACGATGTTTACTGGGTGGTCACGACCACCGAATGACTATATTGAACTGATAGGTTTATTAGGTGGTCACTGCAGCAAGATGACCACATTGAAACATTATGTATATTAGGTGGTCACTACAACTGAATGACCCTATTGAATCAAATGTTTAGTGGGTGGTCACTGCAGCAAAATGACCATAAACATTTACACTGGGTGGTCACTACAACTTAATGACCATATTCATCCGTAAGGTTTAGCGGGTGGTGCAAAATGATTACACCGAAAGATGATTTTTACTGGGTGGTCACGACACATGAATGACCATATTAAACTAAAAGGTTTAGTGGGTGGTCACTGCAGCAAAATGACCGCACCCACACCGATGCTTACTGGGTGGTCACGACAACTGAATGAACATACTGAATCGTAAGGTTTAGCGGGGTGGTCACTGCAGCAACATGACCACACTGAGACATATATACTGGGTGGTCACCACAACAGAATGACCTTATTCATCTGTGAGGTTTAGTGGGTGGTCACAACATTACCTTACCTTACCTCACTACAGCAAAATGACCACATTAAAACATTATGCACGCTGGGTAGTCACTGCAACTGAATGACCAGACTGAACCATAAGGTTTAGTGGGTGGTTGGTACAGCAAAATAACCACACTGACACACGATCGTTACCGGGTGGTCACTGAAATTCAATGATCATATTGAACCAAAAGGTCTGGGGGGGGGGGGGGGGGGGGGGGGGTCACCCAGGTGTTTCCACGCGAAACGCGATGTTCCTGGATGGTCACCAAGCGGACTGACTATGCTGAAACAGGTTTATTGGGTGGTCACAACGGCTGAATAATTGTACTGAAACAGATTTATGGTCACTGCAACTGAATAATTGTACTGAAACAGGTTTATTGGATGGTCACTACATACGAATAATTGTACTGAAACAGATTTATGGTCACTGCAACTGAATAATTGTACTGAAACAGATTTATGGTCACTGCAACTGAATAATTGTACTGAAACAGGTTTATTGGATGGTCACTACACATAAATAATTGTACTGAAACAGGTTTACTGGGTGGTCACTGCAACTGAATAATTGTACTGAAACAGGTTTATTGGATGGTCACTACATACAAATAATTGTACTGAAACAGATTTATGGTCACTGTAACCGAATAATTGTACTGAAACAGATTTATGTGGTCACTACACTGAATAATTGTTCTGAAACACGTTTACTGGGTGGTAACTGCAACATAATAATTTACTGAAACAGGTTTATGGGTGGTACTCAATAAATAATTGTACTAAACAGGTTTACTGGGTGGTCACTACATATGGATAATTGTACTGAAAACAGGTTTATAAGGTGGTCACTGCAACTGAATATTGTACTGAAACAGGGTTTATTGGGTGGTCACACAACTATATAATTGTACTGAAACAGGTTTACTGGGTGGTCACTACACATGAATAATTATACTGAAACAGGTTTATGGGTGGTCATACACCATGAAAAAACACTGAAACAGGTTTATTGGGTGGTCACTGCAACTGAATAATTGTACTGAAACAGGTTTTATTGGGTGGTCACTACACTGGATAATTGTACTGAAACAGGTTTATTGGGTGGTCACTACACCTGAAAGACAATACTGAAACAGGTTTATGGGTGGTCACTACACCTGAAAGACAATACTGAAACAGGTTTACTGGGTGGTCACTACACCTGAAAGACAATACTGAAACAGGTCTATTGGGTGGTCACCACACCTGAAAGACAATACTGAAACAGGTTTACTGGATGGTCATTACACATGAAAGACAATACTGAAACAGGTTTACTGCCGAGTCACCACAGCTGAATGACAATACTGAATCGCGTTTACTGCGTGGCTGCTACACATGAATATTTGCACAGGAAAAACCATGGTTCACTGAAAGATGGGACTGAAAACAGGTTTGCTGGGTGATCATTACGGATGAGTGAGCATAACGACAGATGTTTACTGAAACACGATGTTTACTGGTTAATCATTACAGGTGAATGACTACATTGAATATGTCACCCATGATACACAGACCCAGTGATAAAGGTTTGAACCTGTCGCCCACACATCACGCGCCAGGTCACAGGGGTTTGGACCTGTACCCCACATTTTACACACCAGGGGTTTGAACCTGTACTCCACACTTTACACACCAAGTCACAGGGCTTCGAACCTGTCAACCACACTTTACACACCAAGTCACAGTGGTTTGAACCTGTACCCCACACTTCATTCACCTGGTCACAGAGGTTTGAACCTGTACCCCACACTTCACACACCAGGTCAAAGGGGGTTGAACTCGTCACCTATACTACACGCACCAGGGCACAAGGATTTGTAACTGCCATCTATTACACAACAACAATTAGACAGGATGAATATTAAACGGTTGCCACTCAACAACAACCAGACAGGAATTGTAGACGTTTATTGTACACAACAACCATACAGGAATGGTAAATATTTGATAAACAACAACCCCAACCAGACAGGAAAGGTGAATATTTATTACATAACAACAAGAAGACAGGTATTGAAAATGTTTATTACGTAACAACAGACAGGAATGGTAAACGTTTTACTATAGAACAACAAAAAAAAAAAAAAAAAACAGACAGAAATGGTGAACGTTTAAATGTTTACTCAACAACAACATCAACAACAACAACAAGAAGCTGAAATATATCTGGATCAGCTCGTTGATCCGTTAGGGGAGGTAACAGTCGGTACGGACTAAAAGAGTTGCAGTTCCTTCCCATTGTACTTTGAAAAAAAGAAAAAAAAGAAAAAATGCGGAATGTGTAGGTCAAGAATCAGAAAGCTCCCATGGACATGTGCTGTGTTAAGGGCAACTATCACCCGGTAAACGGTAACTCCACACTGGTTATGTCCAGTGGATAATTTGCCATCATCTAGTACAACGGATCCCGAACCTGCTCTGCGGCACAAGGCTGTGTTACGGATCTGCACGAAAATTTAACAAGTTATCCCCGAGCCACATTTAATTTTGTCATCAAATGTAGTTGATATTATTATCATTATTATGAGTACTTATAAAGCGCCTATCCACAGATGGAGACCAAGCTCTTTGCAGTCCACACTCTCGTTTACACAACGGGCTGTTTACCTGAGTAGAGCCGACTGAAGAGCTGCCTGCTGGCGCTTCATTCGGTCGTTTCCTGTGTAATTCAGTCAATATCATTCACTCAATTTTTTTCTTCACTCATTCGATTTTCACGCAGGGTGTATGCTTGTGTGTAACGTGTCATCCATATCAACGGCCAAACTGGCCTTCTCTTCCGAAAGTTGGTGATGGGATTGTAAGTGCGTGCAAGCGTTATGCGTGCGTTCACACACGGAACCTCGGGTCTATAGTCTCATTCGAAGGATCAAGGGAAAATACCCCCCCTGTACCGAAACGGTCCAGCAGAGATACGAACCCGCAACCTCAGGATCACTAAGATTACAAGTCCGGCGCTCTACCAGCTGAGCTATTCCGGCCCCCAGACTGATACCGATCGGCAGTTTGTACATTATCTGGCTGACAGTCAAACACACAAACCAACCAATAGATGCGGCCGAAAAAAAAGTAAACAAGAAAACGTTCAATGCAGGCATAAGACAATCAAACCAACGCTTCATGTTTAGGAGAAAATTGAAACATAGGTATGAAATAGAACTTTACAATCGAAAGACTAACATCAGGCAACCTATTTGCCTCTCATATCACATATAGATTGGTGACTGCCATTTTGTAGTTCTTCAATCTTTTTTTTTCTCTTCCAAACTAACTCTGAGAATGCTTTAAAACATGCCCCTAATCAAGCAGTTGTGATATTCTTTGAAGTCCTTATAAAAGACAGAACCTCATATGTTGAAAACACTGAATGAATGTAGAGAAGTATCAGATAGATGAAAGAGAGAGGAGAATGTAGGGAATGATGGGGAGGGGGTGGGAGTTGGAGAGGATTTAAAAAAAAAAAGGAGAAAAAAAAAAGGTCACTGATAACTGAAACAGCCTTCCTTCGCCTTCTTTGTCGTTATAATACACCTTGCTAACAATAGTTTGTGTCTTCTTTGTGTGCGATGTATGCACCTTATGTGAATACAGATATTGTATGTGCTGTATGATCCAAGACCATGATTAAAAAAAAGTTGATGATAAGAAAATAACCACAAAAAAGAAGAAAAATCTAGGAAGAAAAAACTACAAATACGTCTGCAGTAGCAGAAGAAAGCATACATATCTAACAAAAAACGATTAAATAAATAAATTAATAAGTGAATAAATAAATAAAGAAAAAAATTACAGAAGCGTCAGCAGAAGCAGAAGAAAGCATATTCCCCCAAAAAAGGAAAACACAGTAGGACAACCACACAGCCAACCGATCAGCCACACAGAGAAGGCAGAAGCACATTTTGTACGAACCAGCGGGAACGGTCAGTGCCAAACACAGCAGTAAGCCAGCCCTCATGTTGACGGTGTGGATAGATTTCCTTTGATAAGGCTTAGTCTGTGTCTTCGGCGCCGACGGCAGGTGTCTTATAGAACAGGACAGGTAATCTGGGGCAGATAACAGCTCTGACTTGTTGACAAAACAACGCCAAGCATCCTGGACCCGGCATATGACACGTTCTCAGGGGAGCAGGCACTCTTGACGACCTCAGGTCCAAGTTGTTGGTTGTTGTCTGCACGTTTTTGGTTCTTTAGGGATTGTCATTAGACAGACGTGGGGATGACACATTGCAGTTGAGGATGCTCTCTCACGCTAGCCTTGTGACCGACAGTTTGTTGATGTCAGTTCTCAGCTGGTGTCCTAAAAAAACAACAAATACGTCTGCAGTAGCAGTACTGGATCAAAAACAAGTACTGCTGAACTCCACCTAAGTGGCTTTGCTGCAGTGCGGTGTTCACTTTTGTGGGTTGTCCTATGGCAGCCTGACATGAATGGTCCATCAGTGTCGAGACTGTGTGGAACAAATTTGTGTTTGTTCTTTGGTAATGTTTTTTTTTCCACACGGAGAATTTTGGATTAGTATAATTCGCTTTTTGATCCTTCGTGATTTGCGAGACTCTATTACGAACCCCACATTGGTTACCTATCAAAGCAGGCATTAAATACAAATTATCCATGCGGTGCCATAATTCTTCTCAGAGTCTTCTCCAGCTTGCATTTGGAATTTGCTGTCTGTCGACTCACCATCTCGACCTCCCCGTTCATCGACAGATCACCTTACTTTATGTTGTTCCAAAGACCCAACCGAAGATATTTTGAGACCATGCATGTTCATTCTTGGGCCTGAGACAATGGAACTCGCCGCATCAAATCAAACGCTGCATTTAGGAAGGCATTAAAACATGACATGTTTCAGTACGGCGCACCCTCACCACCCTAAGCTCATTACTATCATAGCATTTATCAAAACGTATGCATATAAGTAATCACCCACTTCCATTCATATGCTACATACACTGTTTTTATCAGCAGCATGTGTATGCTTTAGACTATCTTTTTTTTTTTTTTTTAATCAGTCTGTTAATGTAATGTGTATGGGAAGTACGATTTTGATATGATTCTTTGGCTAGTCTGCTTTTAATGACTCGCAGTGCTGACTTAACTCAGTGTTGTGTTTTCTTTTTATAGTTAAGAGAGCATTTGTGTGTTGTGTACCCGTAATCTCATTCATTCGATTTCAACTTTGACATGTTTGTTTGTGAAGAGCAAGTAAGCATGCTCATAGTTGGGAAACAGCGCGCTACACGTCCCAATAAGTCCCAACATTATATTATTATTATTATCATTATCATAATTATCATCATCATCATTATTATTGTTATTGTTGTTGTTGTTGTTATTGTTGTTGTAGGAACTGTTCTGATCTTAATGCTAACTGCCACTAGTGGGATGATTCTTGCTTTCTGGATAGACTGTTTATCTCTCCGTCTGTCTGTCAGTCTATCTGTCCGTCTGTCTGCTCCCTCTCTCTCTTCTCTCTCTCTCTCTCTCTCTCTCTCTCTCTCTCTCTCTCTCTCTCTCTCTCACTCGTTTTTTTTTTTTTTTTTTTTTTTTACAGCACTAAAACACTTTCGTTTGGTTGTAATGAACTCCACCATCAGTTATGCTGAGTGTCATCTAACCTCTTAATGGAACAGAGACTGTAAACAAGCAGACGAACAAAACCATCCTTCAACTGTCGTTTGAAAGCAATCAATCAACCAACCAACCAACCAACCAACCAATAACAATGTCCTTCACCTTTAGTCCACTTGAAAATGATGGAATGCATATATCAAGTGTATAGAAGTAGTACAAACATGAAAACAGGTGCTGCTACAGGTACTTTACTTTCTCCCACTTTTCTAAGCTTCCTTTCTTTGTTATTCTCCCTCTGACTGAAGGTTTTCCGATTGGAAGACGCAAGGAAAATCCATGCGTTGAAGACGTATCATTTTTAGGACCAAATTTTGAGTAGCAGAAAACCCAACAAAAATACACACTGAAAAACTGGCACTCCCCCCCCCCCCCCCCCCTTCCCTCTTTTTAACACACCGGCTGGAAACAGCCTACAAAGCAGCCAAGCCAAATTTAGAAATCAGTTTAAGGGGAGAGAGCGGTTGAGGTCAGGGAGGAGAAAGTGGTGGCTCTTATCATTCCGATCACATGACACAGTAACCCCGTAGTTACCAGATAACACTGTGCTGAGAGGTCAGTGTTGTAAAGACTGTATGTCTGTATGCATGCATGCATGTATGTATGTGTGCGTATATATGTCTGTCTGTCTGTTTGTCTTTCTGTCTGTTTGTTTGTCTGTCTATCTGTCTGTAAGTATGCATGTATCTCTCTCTCTCTCTGTCTCTCTCTCTCTCTCCTCTCTCTCTCTCTCTCTCTCTCTCTCTATCTCTGTCTGTCTCTGCTTGTCTCTGTCTGTCTGTCTGTCTGTCAGTCTGTCTCTGTCTGTCTGTGTCTGTCGGTCGGTCTCTGTCTCTTTGTCCCTGCCTGTCTCTGTCTGCCTGTCTCTCCCCCACCTCTCTCTCTTCCTCTTTCTCTCCCTCTTTCTCTCTCCCTTCTCTGTCCCTCTCTCTTCCCCCCCGCCCCCCAATCTTTCTCCACCCTCTCTCTCTCCCTCTCTCTCTCCCTCTCTCGCCTCTCTCTCTCTCTCTCTCTCTCTCTCTCCCCTCTCTCCTCCCTCTCTCTCTCTCTTTTCTCCAATCACTCCCTCCCTCCCTCTCTGTCTGTAATTATTTCCCCTGGACTTCCTATTGCCGGGGAGACGCTGAAAAATTGATGAAAAATTCAGTCTCATTCTTCCCTTTCCTCCATACCACCTCCGTTCCTCCACTCCTCCCCTCCCCTCCCCCACCCCCGCTTCCTACCTCGCATTCTTCATGCCCCCCACCCCCACCCCCCCACCTCTCTTTTCTTCTTCTTTCTTCCTACTGCCGCCCTCGTCTTGTCTCCTTATACCGCCCACCCACCCTGTGTCCCTCTCTCTCTTTCTGCTTTCTGTCAACATCTCTTACACTCCACCACTGTCACTATGTTCTGATGAATTTTGAGATTCTTCCCATTCTTTTCCTTCATCTGGCTGAAGTGAGCAAGGGCATGGGGTGTCAAGGAGGGGAAGTTGTGTGTGTGTGTGTGTGTGTGGTGTGTGTGTGTGTGTGTGTGTGTGTGTGTGTGTGTGTGTGTGTGTGTGTGTGTGTGTGTGTGTGTGTACTTGAATATATCGGTGCACTCGCATGACCTCTAAAGTTCTTTTGAGACTGGGCAAAGAGGACCAGTGTTCACCTAACGAACTGTGGAAGAAAACCAAACTAAACTTGGGAAGCCAGTCTTGCCTACCGTCGAAAAAAATGTGCTGGTACCCATGACTCGAAAGGTCTTTCCATTGTTGTCAGTACACATGGCTTTTTGATTGAGTAAACAATATGATGACCCCAGTAATTTAGGCGACCTTGCCGCAGATCATTTTTGACGGTCACGACCTCGACGTGATGTTAAATGTAGTGAATGCCAACACACACACACACACACACACACACACGCGCGCGCGCGCGCGCGCGCACGCACACACACACAGCATACACTGGCACACACACACACACGTGGATTCGTGCCCACCAACCCATGCACACACACACACACACACATACACACACACACACACACACACACACACACACACACACACACACACACACACACACTCACGCACGCACGCACACACACACACACACACACACACACACACACACACACACACACACACACTGATAGATAGGTACCCTAGGTCTGACCAGCGCGGTGGGCTAATGCGCAGGTTAGGCATTTGCTAAAGCGTATCCGTGAGACCCTCTTTTTCAATCCGTTCATCCTGGTCATTAATTATCGATCCATCTGCTTGAAATTGTGCCCTTCCCTCAAGCTTCCGCTTTCCTGTGACCAACGTGATAAGCCTGTCCGCTAAAAAAAAAAAAATCAATTTTCTGGACCCACGCGCATAGGAGTTTTCTCAGCAATGGAACCGGCAAATCTCCAGCTGAGAATCTGTTAATGTTGAGGGTACGTTGCCTATCATCAAGTACTATATTCACAACGTTGCGCTGTAGTTTGTGGTTAAAATCTAAAGGAAAGAATAGAAAGATTTCTGTAGTTTACAAGCCTGAGCTGAGCGCTCATTCGGGCAGACTCAGCCATAGTTTCAGAGTGAGTTCTCCAAGTGGAGGCGCACAGTCTCTAACAGACCGAACCTTAGCTTGAAAAAAGAACAACGTGAGGAGACGTAAATGAAGCGCTTGATCTTGGCCAGTTGAGGGACTGGGGGAAATTCTTTTGCACAGATATGTTGTGAGAACATTGGTAATGGCGTTGTTATCGTCATTCGTTCTTAATACTTTATGACGCAAAGTCTATTCAGCAAGTTAATTTCTGAAGTTGAGAGGAGGAAGTTAATTTGTGACGTTCTGTTTCATCTGATTTTAATGGTCACGAAAGTTTTTGTTTGTTTGTTTTGAAAGTGAAGCGACGTGATAAAACTGCACTCTGATTTATGTGCATGCCATTCTGCAGCAGATTTGTTAGTGGCACATGTTATTGTTTGATAGCTAGGGATCAGTGATGTTAAATACTGAGGATGCTTTGGAGTGTATGTTGTAGATAAGAATGTGCCGGTTGTTAAATTTCGAGAAGCAGCTACAGGTTTGTTGTGTCTTGTATCCTCGCTATACAATGGATTTGTATTCTCTTGTTGGACTGTGTGACACGGTCTGGGTCACTGTATCTGAAGGCTGGGACAGAATCTTCTCATATGTTGTTCTGACCTAACACCAGTACAATTGTCAACAGCCTTCTTTCAAGTCAGTCTGATTCTGGTCAGACATTCGGTGAGGTGATGCAGTTTGACAAACCGTTTGAACCTACTGGTTTTGCACTTTTCGGGGTTTTCTGTTAAATTCATCTAGCATAATCAATTGTTGAGATGCTGGTGAGTCGACTTCCATCATCGTAAAAAGTCATTCACCTAGCTAACTCGTCTACAGGGTACTTGTAATAGAATCCGGGAAAACAAGAGGGGGGTGGGTTCCTGAACTTATACGCAGACAGACCAACTTCACGGTAGAGAGAACCCTCCCCCCCCCCTCTCTCTCTCTCTCTCTGTCTGTGTCTGTCTGTCTGTCTCTCTCTCCCTCTCTGTGTGAAGGTGTTGCTGATGACAATGCAGTTGATTGTAATCCCCATTCCTCAAAGATTCCGTCTTCTCCAGGAAAGTGTCTATGATCTTGCAGCAAGGACTAAACTTAATCCTGTGTCTCTCAGTCCAGCAAAAACCAGATTTATCTCCTTGGCGATTGCAGAAAAGTTGATTATAACCTTTAAAGTTACACCTGGAACATGACCTAGCGGTGACGTTACATCTGTGAAAATGTATCCCCATCTTTGATCGACCGTTGTCCAGTACACTTTAACAGATATTCACTCGTAAATGGTTAGGAATTCCTCTGTCATTCTTTCGCAGAACTTACACAGGAATCGCCCAGTCACAGGGTGCATAGGAATTCCTCTGTCCTTCTGTAACTGAACGCGCCCAAAATCGCTCCATTGTATGGTAAATAGGAATGTCTCTGTCGCTCTGTCGCTGAACGTGCCCCCAAATCGCTCCCTTGCATGGTAAATAGGAATTCCTCTGTCATTCTGTAACTGAACGCGCCCCCAAATCGCTCCATTGCATGGTAAATTGGAATTCCTCTGTCGTTTTGTTGCTGAACGTGCCCCCAAATCGCCCGGTCACAGGGTAAAATGGAATTCCTCTGTCGTTTTGTCGCTGAACGTGCACCAAAATCGTCCGCTCACAGGGTAAATTGGAATTCCTCTGTCGTTTTGTAGCTGAACGTGCCTAAGAATCGCCCCATTTATTGTGTGAGTGGTTTATTTGCGTACGTTTCATTGTCTTTAGTGTTTACTTTTTTGTACTCCCAGTTCTTATAGAACAGGGAGTACTTTAGAATGGGAACGAAGAAATGCTGTGTGTGTGTGTGTGTGTGTGTGTGTGTGTGTGTGTGTGTGTGTGTGTGTGTGTGTGTGTCCGTCCGTGGTCAAAATGTGTTCCACTCGCTCCAGACAAAACTACTGGGCCGATCTTTCTGAAAATTTGTAGGAATGTTCATTATGGGCCAAAGATGATGCCCGATGTGTTACTTTGTCGTTATAGCCGTTACTAACGGCTATAACGACCCATAACGTTTTTTCTTTTTTATGGAATATCTCAGAAAGTACTTGGCCGATCTTTCTGAAAATTTGTAGGTATGTTAATTATGGGTCCCGGATGATGCCCGATGTTTTTAGTTTACCGTTCTAGCCTTTACTAATGGCTGTAACGACCCATAACGGTTTTTGTTCTTCATGTAATATCTCAGAAAGTACTCTGCTGATCTTTCAGAAAATCTGTAGGTATGCTCATTATGGGTCCCGGATGATGCCCGATGTTTTAGTTTACCGTTCTAGCCGTTACTAACGGCTATAACGTCCCATAACG
>CM065739.1:38512373-38547373 GCA_033310375.1 Conus canariensis
CCTTTCTTTAGAAGTTTTCCTATTTTACTCGTCTTTACACCTATTCGTCACTGTCTGCGCCTTGTTACGCCATCATGGTTATTCTCAATCATCAATCAGTCGTCGTCTTCACTCTTCCGTCATCGTTCTTCATCGTCAAAGTATCAATATTACTGCAAGTCTAACCGTATTAATAACATTCAACGTGTGAAGGTGAACTATAATTATATTCATTATCTTCGACGTCAAGGACTTGCGGACGTGAAGAGATATAAGCTTATTGGGCTGCATTCTATGTGAGGTGTATACGGAGGAACTTGTGAACCGTCGTTGAACGTTCAGTACGCAAGGACAATAAGAAGTCACGTCGTGTGCTGAAAGACGTTAATCTTTGGTTTCACCGACGTATGTGTATCAAGATAGTATTGGTGAACTGTTACATACATAATGACGTTTTATCCCGCCGACCTATCGCCGTGCGTGCAGCAAGATAGCATCAACGAACTGTCACGTGCGTAAGTGCTCACCAGGAGACGGCCCAGTAACCTAGAGGACGTTGTGATCTTACAGATTGAAGATAAGATTCTTGTTGGTAGTACAGGCATACACGCCTCAGCGTTTTGTGTTGTAATCTTGTGAATGGTCTGTGAATGAATGAGCGATTGAGTGATTGAGTAGATCGTGGATTATTGTTCTGTATTATTGTAGTTCATCGTCTTCATCGTCATCATTCGTACCTTTCACTCCACATATCAACTCCAGAATGTTCTTTTAATTTTCTTTTCTTCATGTTGATAAACCATTGTTTTGTTGACATTTACTCATTGACGTCACGTGTCCGTTAGTGTGAAACGGAACCTGAGTGGGAGCACATCAACATATGTATCACACCTCACTCCCCCCCCCCCCCCCCTTTAGAGTGTGACACATACATACATACAAGCACACACACATATAATATGCAGACAGACGGGCAGACAGAAAGACAGGCAGACAAAAGGACAGACAGAAAGAAAAACAGACAGACAGACTGATGCAGACAAGCTGGCAGAAAGATATACGGATGGATATGTAGACTGACTGACAGACAGACAGACATAAAGACTGACAGACGAACGGACAGAGAGACAGGCAGATAAGTAAATGGACAAATGAATGAAAAAACGAATAATTGAGCAAAAAACATGTTAAGGTGACTTTTGCATCCTATTTTATCTCGTAGTCCGTAGAAGTAAGCCAAGGGTCAAAACGCAATCTTGCCAAGTCTGACCTGTTACTGTCAGTCTTAAGCCGTCGTAGGACCTGAGATTTGTAAAACCTCAGAAGTCGCAGGGATCCCAGAATGCCGGTCGTGTTTACGTTGCTTTACCTGACCTCTCAGGTGGACTCCTTCGATCAAACGAACGACCGCGTTTCTGTGGTCGCGGACCCGCTACGAGACCGCTGCTCCAAAGATGAAAAAGGAGTCGACTGACGGAGTGGAGCTCGACTCCTGCCACCTCGGTTGTTGTCTTTACCGTCTTTGTGTGGCATTCCTTTTTCCAAAGTGTCATCTGACTTGGTAGCTTGGATATTCCCCTGTACCTACCCCCTGACTCTCATCCTGAATGTCCAAGTGCACCCCATCACTTACGCTTTGTCTTTTTGGAGACTGGTCTCTGATAAGCGGGCAAACCGGATCTCCGCTCTTATGACCAGTCTGTTTGCATTGTCGGCAAACCAATTCTTTGCTGCACTGAGACACATGATGGTCGGGTTCCAAACAACGAGAGCACATAACTGTTCTTTTTACCTGCTTCCGTTCCTTGTGGTAAACACTGGCTGTGAAAATGCTTACTTTAAGCTGTTTATCCAAAATGAGTTGAGGGGACCGAGATAAACACGAACCTACGTCCCGTCAGAAAACGGGCAAGTTTGTGGTCTTGGTCCCTGGTCCTCTCATATTTCACACTTGGTTTTCAAATCACTGAATAATTTGGCTCTCTCCTACCTCTCTGACCTCCTCCATCTCTATGTTCCGTCTCGCAACTTACGCTCATCCACCGATTCTCGTCTGTTTCGGCTTCCTTCCGCTCGCCTGAAAACTTCAGGCCAACGATCATTCTCTTACCATGCACCTGCTCTGTGGAATGGTCTGCCTTCTTCTCTGCGTAACACACTCTTTAGAGACTTTTAAAACCTCCCTAAAGACACATCTTTTCCCTCGGACTGATTAACGATATCCACTTACCACTGTGCGCGTCTTTGCTGGTGTTGAACGTGCTCGTGTGTCTGTCTGCGTGTGTAGTTTTTCAGCGGTGTGTGTGTGTGTGTGTGTGTGTGTGTGTGTGTGTGTGTGTGTGTGTGTGTGCTTTGAATTAGAATTAGAATTTTATCATGTTTTTCTGGAATATGCGCTTTGGGCTCTTGCGAGGTAAAGCGCTCTATAAATATCCTTTTACATTACATTACGTTACTTGACCTGAGCTCACACCCTGCTTTAACAAGAGAATGTTCGATCTCTGAATCGGCAACAGACGATGGAATGTTATTAAGCCATACCTTTGTGGATGGTTTTTCCTCACCCGTACCCGTATCGTCTCTGATGATGAAGGATTTGTGCTGTTTACCTGAAGCTTCGTGCCTCTTAGGCACAAACTCTTCCACAAGGATGTCTTTTCGCGCCCTCTCTGTAGCCGGGTAAATGCGCCCAAGTCTACTGATTTCTTGAGCACCGAGGAACGTGCCTTAGTCATGCAGCGCGCTCAAACACCAAACACATTTTGAGGACGGTCGGTTGCAGCCAATGTTTTTATTTACTAGCTGGTTGTAGGTGACAGAGACAAACGGGCTTTTGTATGCGTGTATGCGTGCGTGCGTCCGCGCGCGCGCGCGCGTGTGTGTGTGTGTATGTGTGTATGTGTGTTCCTCTGCCAACATGCTTTAAATACATCTGTAGAAATATTTTTCTTTATTTCCTTTTGAAGAAATGAAAAAAGAAAAAAGATTGTTTCTGATCTCCATGGCAAAATCAAGAAAACATGGCGACTGAAGTTCTCCCCGAAGATGAGATGCTAAGGGAGGCCACTGTGGAGGATTACCAAGCCGTCCTTGACATTGAACCGAATGGATACCTGGGCTGGGATTATTTGCCTGCAATATTCTCGTCCTTGGTTGAAGGTCAATGGGTCAGGGGCTACGTGTACGAGAAGAAGAACAAAGTGGTAATTACCTTTCTTCTGGAGTTGATCATGAAATTTTGTTTGCTATAACAATAGTAATAACAATGGGAGATTTCTTCTCCCTGTCTCTGTCTCTACCTCTCTCTCTCTTCTCCTCTCCTCTCTCTCCTCTCTCTCTCTCTCTCTCTGTATATTAGGAATATTAAGAGCTCACTTTGTAAGCTCAGAATACATTTTCATACTCGTATTCTCTCTCCCTCCCTCTCTCTCTCTGCTATACAAGCAGTACATTAGAAAGAATCATTGGGTACAGCGTTCAAAGATAATGAGTACACAATCAAACACTCCGAAAACAATAATACAAGCCAACTATTTGATTATAAAAGATACTAGGTAGGTGGCTTATTTTTTTATGAATCAAGCGACTGGATTTTAAGACACTTAAAACTCAGCACTCAAGACTCGCGACTGGTGTCTTGTCTATAATTGGTCAAACAAATTCCTTTTGGCATGTGCACAGTTAAAGTAACACATACACTCGACAGAGCAGGAAGGAATAAGAGAGCATGTACACAAGGTATAATTAGGAACGTCACAGACATCGTCCATTATCTCTTCCACCTGTCATCGCTTACTCTAATACTCTTATCCCATTTCGCCCTTGCCAGTAGCGCTCTGCAGTCCCTGTTACCTCCGCCCCCCCCCCCCCCCCCCTGCTGCTCTTCCCTTCTTCCCCTGCTTCCACCTCTTCCTATCCATTTCAGACCTCTTCCCCTTTACTCCAAAGGCACACACTTATCTCCCGATAAGAAAAAAAAACGATTAGAAGTGATGTAAAACAAACAAACAAACAAACAAAAGAAAACAAATTCTCACAGCGTGCAGCATTACAGATCAATATCAACTAAGAGCACAATCATTCGTATTTCATAAACATTCCCAACTCTGTACCCCCAACCTACCGCGATTATACTAAAACGAACAATTTATCCTTCACCCATGATCAATTCATTGCTGCGCAAGTGAGATCAAATATGCTGATAATGTCCCCCCACACCACACACACACCACAACCACACACACACACAAACACTAACATCTCAACTATGCGCACAGGTCGGTTTTCTGAGCACCAAAGTAGTGGACAGCTGGCAAACCGTGATGACGTCAGCCGGGAGAGTTCATCCTGACTACAGGGGTGGCGGATGTACGGCCGTTTCAAGAGAGCAGTGCTGAACAAGTTTGCATCGTCATCATCAAGCTTCCAAAACGTGGTCTTTTCTGTGAACAACGAAAATATGGGCAAATTCAGTCAACTGTCTACAAAATACAACGTCATCATGGAGAAGGTGACTGGGGTGGGATGGTGTGTGTGTGTGTGTGTGTGTGTGTGTGTGTGTGTAAGTAATTTCTTTTTGTGTATGAGGGGTTGTTGAAAGTTAAAGAGCAAGTTCCTACTGGACTACGTAATAGATGTGGGCATAACGAACAAAGTAAAGCATGATTATTTAACATTTTTGGTAAAGTCAGTGGAGTCGATCTGTTATGTGAAATATTAGAACCAGCTTTGAGCACTGTATTCTTTACTCTTGGACAATCTAGTAGCAGGTGACGTACACTAAGAGTTTTCCCCACACATGCATGTAACATTTTTACTGTATTTGGTTCGAAGTGAATTTAAACGCAACCTATGAATTAAGGTTACTACCTCTCTAGATGTCGTATTTTCAAATTTGTCTAATTGAGTCTTGGGGCGGATGTCGGGATTTGGTTGTATACAGTTGTGATAATATTGGCTTTCTGTGTCTTCCAATAACCTCTTTAAACTGTTAAAGGATGCTCTAGTAATTAAAGTATAACATTCTGATAGGTCTAGCGGAATGTTCAGAGTAGTCGTTCCTTCAATGTTGCGAGCTGCTCTCCAAGCAGCTTGATCAACTTTCTCATTTGTTGAAATTCCACAATGTGAGGGCACCCAACAGAAAGACATTTATTCTTTTCATCGATAGGAGATGTGTCACGTAATTAATTTCTGTAATAGTCTCACAGCGGATCTTTGGATTTAGAGACTGCAAGGCAGAAAGGGCTGACTTTGAATCACTGCACAGTAAAAGTTGACAATTTTCTATGGAAGACTTTAAAACATACTTTAGGGACATTAGAACAGCAACTAATTCTGCAGTAAATATTGACAAGTGTTTGCCAAGATAATATAATTCCTCCACTTTTAATTTTGGTATTATAAAAGCTGCTCCTGCTCTTTTGTCATCTAACACTGAACTATCTGTAAAAATTTGCATATGATCCTTATATTGATTTTCCAAATGAGAATTTACATAATGCGTGTGTGTGTGTGTGTGTGTGTGTGTGTGTGTGTGTGTGTGTGTGTGTGTGTGTGTGTGTGTCGTAAAAATGATCTGTTTAGCACATTTCTGATCATAGTAACTACCTGTCAAATAGCACAAAGGCAGTTCAGTAGCAACGGTGACGGCAAAAGTAACCGCAGACGTTCTACTTTGTACCATTATCATCACCATCCATTAAATTGCAGTTTGTATCCAGTGTTCTTCATTTCTGTCTTTGGTTTGTTCATGTTGTCTACAGGCATTGACCAATGTGGAGGTTGAAGTGGACGTCATTGGGGAGCAGCTGTCCAGAGGACTGGTGCAATCCACAGATAACCTCCAGCCCCTCACTCCGCACCACCTCCACTCCATGCTGAGTCAGCCCCCCTCCCAACTCTCCCACCTCTTCCCCCAACAGCGGATTCTCCTCGACTGGGAACCCTTCAAGATCATGCCTGACAACGCTGACATCATCGTCAACAGCTGTAGAGATCCTGTTTTTGTGGCGTCCGCCGGAGAGCTGGCTCGGATAGACAAGGGGAATAACTTTCCCGTTTCTCTGCTGTCCTGCGGGAGTCATTACCCCTGTCAGCGTGGGAGAGGCTATGACATTGACATCTTTGGTTCTGGATCAGTTATGGAAATGGTTAAGCATCTGGTCTGGCATTTCCGACGAATCACAGAAGTGGCGAAGGAAAGGAAAGCAATCATCGAAGTATGTGCCGACGAAGGAGCAGATGACGCAGTGGCCATTCTTCAAACACAGCTCTCTGTGCATCCTCTGGCCTTGCCATTCCAACCGCGTATGTTCTGGAGGGGCGTTTGAATCAGTAAAGTAGTCGCTGAAGAGTCCAGACTTGGACAGGCAACATACTCAGATAATCTGTGTAATCCACCGGGCATATCCAAGCTTCAAGTCACAGGCTATATCATACCTAGGAGAAACATCTGAACAGATCAACATCTAGGTGACTGCAGGCGGTAGCTGAAACAAATTTTAAAAGGTATCTCAAATGACTCCAGCAGTTAACATGGACAAACGAATTACAAGACAAAGCACACACACACACACACACACACACACACACACACACACACACACACACACACACACACACACATGTATGCTCTGCATACATATAGTTAAAATAACCACACAAATTAAAAACCAATTTGCAAAACGAAAAAGCGTTTTGGCTACATTTTTTGATGTTAAAAGAGCGTTCAATAGTGTCTGGCACGCCAGATTGTTATTCAAATTAAGAAACATAGGTCTATCTGGCAATCTTTATCATTATATTAGAGAATTTGTTCAAGACAGAAAGCTACAAGTTAAAGTAGAAAATACGTACTCTGAATTTAAATCATTACAAATGGGAATTCCACAAGGCTCTGTGACAGCTCCAATGTTGTTTAACATTTTACTCTGTGATCTTCCAAAACATGTAAGCAAAAATATCACAGCTGTGCAGTATGCTGACGATCTGTGTATATGGATGAATACTTCAATAAGGAAAAATTGTCCTAAAAGAACACTTAATTACTACAAAAAACTTTACCAAGATGAATTAGACAGTCTTGGTAGATACATGTTTACGAATGGTCTAATGTTTTCTTGTGAGAAAACATGTATGGTGTTTAACAATGGCGCTGATACAAGCGATTTGCCCTCTTTTAAAATGGATGCAGTCACACTTGACTATAAACCTTTAGTGAAATTTTTAGGAGTATATTTAACATCTAAATTAACGTGGAATTTTCATATTCAGTACCTTCTGAACAAAGCAAGAAAAACACTAAACTTTTTGAAAATTATCAGTAAACAAAGCTGGTGTCAGGATATAAACACTTTAAACATTTAGCTACATCATTGATCCGATCAAAATTATGCTAGGCACAAGACGCTTTCTTCAGTGCCCCTAAACACCTGTTACAAAAGCTGCAAAGCATAGATAGTAAAGCCTATAAATTATGTCTTGGTCTTCCGTTCCATGCTTCAACTTACCGAACTTATAAGGAAATTAATGTTTTACCATTAGACGAACATAGAAAACTAACACTTGCCAAATATGTAATGAAATGTTCAACGCTCACAGGTGTGAACGAAAATGAGATTGCTATAAAACCTGAATCTCATTATCCAAAAAGAGCTCAGACTATTTCGTCATATTCTACCATTGGTTCTTGTACAGAAAATCTTTTGAAAGAGTCAACAGTCAGTTCTGAGACATTAGCGAAGGTGGCCTTGATTTCTCCTCCAGCTTGGGAAAGAAACAGGGCACATTTTGATCTTGATCACACTGATGTGAGCAAAACTGACCAACCAAACATTTTATCCTATTCTGTAAAGATGCATTTACAAGAGAAATATCCTCAACATCTTAAAGTTTACACAGATGGTTCAGTATTGTCTAATAATCAGTCAGGTTCTGCTTTTGTTATACCATCACAAAAGGTTGAACAGATATATTCCATCGGAAAAGGCAGATCAATATTTGTCGCCGAAATGATAGCTATTATTATGGCATTGTCACATTTAATTGACTTGCCACAAACAATATTTAAAGTAGTTATTTGTATGGATTCAATGTCTGTTCTGCAAACCATAAAATTTCCAAATACCGTTTCGAACAACTTTCTTGTAAATGAAATATGTCATCTTATTCATGTCTTGATATGTAAAGGAACTGATGTCACCTTCTGTTGGATTCCATCGCATTGTGGTATTTGGGGTAATGAGCTAGCTGATATATGTGCAAAGAGAGGAGCCAGAAATGAAAAGTGCGCCACGGTATTGAATATATCTTTTTCTTTACCGGAAGTCAATCAATTATTAAAGCAAACCGTCTGGCGCCGATTCAGAAAACATTACAAAAATACGTTGCTTGGTGTGGCTGATAAAAACACTCAATTAATTAATTATGAACATGTAAATAGCATTCCTCATTTACAAGTGAAAAATATGTACCAGTACAGAAATTTCATTTCAATATTTTATAAATTAAAACTTGATGCCTTAAAAACTAAATATACAAACGAAGCAAAATGTATTTGTGGAGAACGAAGAATAACCAGCAAGCATTTGCTGTTTGACTGTTTACCTCTTCAAGCTCATTTACTACCATTATCAGGCATGTCTTGTGTGATGTCTTTTCAGATTTAAAGCTTGCCTTCAATATTGTTTTCTCTTTAATTTGTAGTCCAGTTAAACATTTACTTTAAGATTATTTGTAGGTATGTTGTAGGGATGCTTAGAGGGACATATATAGGCACTTAGATAACCACATTATGCATACACTTACATAGCATTTATGCATCTCTCTCTCTCTCTCTCTCTCTCCTCTCTCTCTCTCTCTCTCTCTCTCTCTCTTCGTCTAATATCACATATGTGAAAAGACGTAAAATTGAAGTACTACTGCTACATGTATCCCCGAGCGTGCACGCACGCACACACGCACACACACATGCTCGCGCGCGCGCGCTCACACACACACAACACACACACACACACACACACAACACACACACGCACACACACACACACACACACACACACACACACACACACACACACACACACACACCACACACACACAGTGAGAGAGGTAAAATCAGGTTGTTATTTTGCCCTCCAAAAATGTTTTGTTTTTAGTTTTGCTGGATTTTTTCATGTCAATGATCGCCATGTTTGCTCCATTTCCATTGAAACGGAATGATAGAATGGGGGCTTAACACATTTACGACTTGTTATTGGACTTTGCAAAGTTTGCTGAAAACGATCGCTAACAGCTGAACAGCTACCAACGTGTTCGTGCAGGCTGTTGGTCCACCGGAATGGGTTAGAACGCTTACTCTGATGCTCAGAAACGCACTTGTTTGACATTCGATGGTGGAAATGTGCAATGTGTTTACGACAGTGGCAATGTTTACAGATTTGGATTGGAATATAACTTCCTTTATGTATGTATGTATGTATGTATGCATGCATGTATATATGCATGTATGTATGTATGTGTGTGTATGTATGTGTGTATGTATGTATATATGTATGTATTTATGTATGTATATGTGTGTGTGTGCATGTGTGTGTGTGTGTGTGAGTGTGTGTGTGTGTGTGTGTGTGCGCGCGCGCGCGGCGAGCACGTGCGTGTGCACGCTATACAAAGTATCCAGACCTAAGCATTTGTACTTCCGATATTTTTGAACATAACATCTCTAAAAGTCAGACTTCATCATATTTCAAAATTTTGAGAGAGAGAGCCTTAGACGTGTTTTGAAACAGAGTATGCTTTAGGGGTTAAAAAAAATTTCATTAAAACTTGGTCGTCACGCATTTTGTTGGTAATTTTCGCTAACTTTGTACAGTCTCTCGACAAATGGTAGCTTTCAGATGGTGCCCATTGACCGTGTCAGATTTCGTAGCTTTAGTTATTTATCAATCATATAACTTTAGCATAGCAGCCCGTCTCTCATTTAATTCTTTACCAGTTCTAGATATTGGTCAGGTTCCAACAGATCAAGTCACTGATTCAATGCTGATTATGATTTTGTGCTGAATGTCATCGAATTCCTCTCCTTAACTTTTTTTTTTGTTAACTATTTGTCTGATATACAAATTCAGCCATAATGTATATGAAAAGGATGCTTTGTTGTGAAACACACTAGACTGGGGGTGGGTCAAAACTAGTTTTCTGAAGAACACTCTGCCTTTGCTAAGTCTTTTCCGAATAATTATATTTTTTGTTAACTCCGGTTGATATATACACTCGGTTTTGTGTGAATGTGTTGTGTGTGTTGGGAGAGGGGGGGGGGGGGGGGGGGGGGGGGGGGGGGGGGGGGTCATGTCATTATCAAGCTCAAGACTGCCTTGTTTTTGCTCTTTAATTGCGGCGCACAGATCTTATTATTGTCCCTGTTTCCTTCCAACAAAAATTCGCCGCACGGGTTTTTATTATTATTATTATAATTATGAATACTTGTATAGCGCCTATCCTCGGCTAGAGACCAAACTCTAGGCGCTTTACAATCCACACTCGTTTACACAACGGGCTGCCTACCTGGGTAGTGCCGACTGAAGAGCTGCCAGCTGGCGCTTCATTCAGTCGTTTTCCGTGTCATTCAGACAATATTGTTCACTCAGTTTCCTTACTTCTATCACACGAACGAAATTGGTGTTGTGTGTGTCGTAGATCTATCACACAAAAGGTGTTGTGCTCTGATGTGTTCGGGGATGTTACTCGGCAGCGTTTGGGGATGTTGGGGATCTTACTCAAGTAATTGTGGGATGCTAATAAATCAACACTGCAACTAATGACTAAGATTTCTAAGTAGCGTTATCGTTAGAGAGAGAGAGAGAGAGAGAGAGAGAGAGAGAGAGAGAGAGAGAGAGAGAGAGAATCTTTCACTCAGAGATACGAGGCTGAAACTGAGCTAGTGTGAGGTTGATAGGACAGTGTGAAATGTTAGAGAAACTTCTTCGTATACATTCAGAAACATACCAGACAGAGGACAGGACGAGGCAGAATATAGTATAACATTCTTTCAACAAACAGGCTCTTAGAATTTACACACGTATTTATTTTGACTACAAATTATAAAAGGCAATCCCATGAATTCTAACTCTCAACTAAGACCTTCTCTGTCTGGACTAATGAAAATAGATACACAAAAACACAGAAGTCACATACCTTAACACCATGATCACTGTGGCCAGGCCCGAAGGCCGAGAGGCCCAGCAACACCTTGACTGAACCAGAGAGAGAGAGAGAGAGAGAGAGAGAGAGAGAGAGAGAGAGAGAGGAAGTTGATATCTTTAGTTTATATTGCTTTTGCCCGAGTCTGAACTGAATAACCGTAGCGTGGACGGTATTGTCACTTGTTGCTTCGGCGGTGAGAGAACGCCAGGCACTGGACATTATCAAGGTCTGATTTACTAGTAACCAACTGCTCGGGGGGGGGGGGGGGGGGGGGGGGGGGGGGGGGGGGGGGGGGGGGGAGGGGGGGGGGGAGGGGGGGGGAGGGGGGGAAGAGGGAGGAGAGGGGTGTGGAATGTGGGAGAGGGTGAGGTGTGGAACGGGGGGGGGGGGGGGACTAAGAATGTTCGCCCATCGTGCAATACGCCGTGGCGCCGTTAATAATTTTACAATCTGTCATCCTATTCCTGACGCTGGGCATCAAGCTTTACAACAAGGCGATTCCTTTAGAAGAAAGCCATCCCTCTAGAACAAGGCCTCACTGTACCCTAAGACTGGCCATTGAAATCGCCCATTTGAATGACTGATTCTGGCGTGTGTGTGTGTGAGTGTGTGTGTGTGTGTGTGTGTGTGTGTGTGTGTGTAGCGCCTATGTATGTCACTCTGTGATACTTCCTTCTTTATTTCCATTTCTCACGCAGGGTGCATGCTATATGTAACGTGTCATCCATACCAACGGCCAAACTGGCCTTCACTTCCGAAAGTTGGTGACGGGATTCTAGGTGTGTGCAAGATGTTATCCGTGCGTTCACACACAGAACCTTGGTTTATACTCTCGTTCGACGGACTGTATGGGAAATGGAGTCAGAACCAATGCTAACTCCGAGGGAAGCCCCCCCCCCCCCCCCCCCCCCCCCCCCCCCCCCCTGTACTGACACGGCCCGGCGGAGATTCGAACCGGCAACCCCAGGATCACCAGGATTCATTTAGCAGACATTCTTGATGACTTAACCAATTGCAAAGTTTTATTTTAAACAAATCCCATGTTTTCTTCCGTCAGATTGGACAAAACGTCAGTAGTAACTGTTTCATTAGCAACAACAAAAAATGAATATAAAAAATGAAAGCAAAACACAAAACGAAACAAAACAACAACAACAACAACAACAACAACAACAACAAAAGCCCAAAAATATGGACCTCGTCTTTACAGCAGACCAGACTTTTTTTTTTTTTCAACTCTGAATATCATTCGGGTGACGCGGCTGCATTCCATTTCAGCCACCTTAAAGACTGCAATCGCCTTGGCTTTAGGCTGTGTCAGACCAACTGGCACAGGCTAGAACACCAAGGCTACATCGAAACGTTGTCATGCTCTGCATAGTTATGCGGAGATTTTCTTCAGTCGTGACAAGCTCCTAGCATAACACCATCAGTCTCCAAAATCCCTCGAAGTCGAGTGTGGCTGCCCGCTTGGTGGGGTAATCAGCATCAGTCACACACGTAATGTTCTCATCCCCAGCTGAAGCATTTGTACCATAGTGTACAAGTACTTCGGCTGTTCGGATGATATAGGAGTCTTTTAGCCAGGGTAGGACAACAACAACAACAACAACAAATGCTGCAATTGAAACCTTTCAACACCGTAATCGTTAACTGTACTGGCATTAACTGTGTCAGGACTATTTAGTTTTAAAGTGAGGTGACTGTAGGTGGAAGCTGAAACACATTTTAAAAAGGAATTTAAAGTAACTCCGCCGGTTAACATGGACAAACAAATTACAAGACAAAACTGATGTTGTTTATCTTGCCTGAACAAGACCTAAGAGGTCGAAACGCGTCGTGTTTTGTCTTGTGATTTTTTGCAGCGCCAGGAAAAACGAAAATAATGTTTGCAGTAGGAGGGAATGAAAAATATGACAAATAGTGCTTTTAGGTGAAAGGTTGGTCGAAAACAACGCTAGCACACACATATACACACGCCCACGCACGCACGCGCGCGCGCGAACACGCACACACACACAAACACGCACGCGCGCGCGCGCGCGCGCGCGCGCGCCACCACACACACACACACACACACACACACACACACACATCAAGAACAACATGTTACACTGCACAATCACTTAGTTCTTGACACTGAATTGAAAGTAAACAAATTGATTAAAAGAAAAACAGAAAGAAAGAAAGAAAGAAAGAAAGAACTCAATAAAAACATAAACAATACGATGGCTGTACAATCATACTTTACAAAAATGTGTCTGTTCATGAGCTGGTTTAGAACTGTGGGCCTTCATTTCCAGTGATCAAAGACAGGCGAATCCAGATCCGTGAATGAATTTTTACCACAAGATCTTGACCACGGGGAGAGAGTTGTACAAGACAGTCCGCCTCATAATCAAATGAGACGGAGAACCAGAATTATGTTGCTTTGTGTATCACTGTCAAGTGAAGAGAAGAAATTGAAATAGAATTTTTTTAACAACCGTTACGATTTCTGACCAAACACTGAACAAAAAATCTGACGAGTACCAAAAGACACAATGAGAGAGAGAGAGAGAGAGAGAGAGAGAGAGCCCACTGCGGCAACTTCAATGAAATTCAAGCTAGAACATTTCACGAATTCAAAAGGTTGGGAACTTGTGGGCCTTTTAAAATTTGTGTGTGTGTGTGTGTGTGTGTGTGTGGGTGCGTGCGAGCGAGCGTGCGTGTGTGTGTGTGTGTGTGTGTGTGTGTTGTTAAGTCAACTGACTGTAGCAGTCTGAGCCTTGGAAGACTAGGAAGGGGTTGGGGAGATATGGGGGGAGATATGGGGAGAGAGATGGTGTTGGTGGAAGGCAGGGCGGCTAGGCTTAATGCGGGAGGGGTGGGGGGGTGGTGGTGGTGGTGGTGTGTGGTTATCACAGCTCGCTCATTGTTAGAAGTCGATGTAGGCGGAAGGAGGGAGGGTGGGGCTGGGGCAGGTGGCGGAGGGCATACTTCGGTAGCGGAGGTACAGCCATCAGGCGGGCGTCATGCTCCGGTCTACCGTTGTGGCCAAACCACTGTGCAGAGGGAAAGCTACAGCTTCGATCAGCACAGGGGGTGTTGTGGAGTAGGGGTTGGCTGGATTCTGCCCCCTCCCTCCCTCCCTCCACGCTGCTCAATCATTCACCCCCCCCCCTCCCCACAAGACACGGCTCGTTCGATGATCATATTGATATTAATCCTGTTAATTCGTCGTTACCTGGCTGATTTGGGGATACGTTGGAGTTGTCTCCCTTCTCCTTTGTCTGTGCTTTATGCACGATGGCGTGTTCTGTGCCCGCGTTTTTTTTTTTTTTTTTTTTTTTTTTTTCCGAGTTTTATTTAAGTTCTCTTTGAATGTGTGCCTCGAATAAGGATAAGGAGGAAAAATCCAGTCTGCATTTAACCTGATCTTTTTCTTTTTTTTTTTTTTTTTTTAAATCAAAAAAGGTCATAAAAAGGGAGGGTTTGATCCTACTACTTCACTGACTGGGTAACAGAAATCTCTGTCCTGACACACACACACTATCCACGGTATTTCATGTCATATGACATGGTATCTAACGTGCGCGCGCGCGCGCGCACGACACGCACACACACACACACACACCACACACACACACACACACACACACACACACACACACACACTCACAAGCGCACATACAACAACGCAAACATACTCACATCTATGGATTTTCCACCTTACACCCTTGCATTGTTTCATTGATGCACACCTACCAGTGCACACACGTTTACAGTAAAAAAAAAAAAATGGAGTCCTGAGCGATCCAAAGTCCTATCTTAGTTGATACATGTTTGGTCATTTGTGTCTGACATTGGAAAGAGGCCCCGTATGATTTTGCCCTATTTCTCTAGGAGTCTTCTCAGTGTTGGCCTTGAGATTATTCCAGTATTGTTTGATTGGTGATGTTTCTTGCTCTTTTTTTTTTTAAAGTCCGGGTGTGCGGCCACTTCCACTCTTGATGTTGACCCTTGAAAGATGGTCTGTGGTAGAATGGCTTTGCTCTTGTTTGCTGAGGTGGTTCTTTAGATTTCTGATCACATCAGATCGGCCGAGCTGTCATCCAGTTTTTTTTTTTTTTATCGTTTCTCTGCCTGCCAGTGTATTGCTCTCTCATTTCCTTTAACCCCTGCATTCATGGGTAGTGTATGTATAAGCTGTGGCAGTGATGACTGGCAGCGTGCCAGGTAGGACTGGGGGCAAGAGTTGACAGTAGTGACTGGTGTAGTGTCACCGGCTGTGTGACAGTAATGACAGGCTGTGTGACACTGTGAAAGGCACAGTGATTACGACAGTCATGACAGGCAGTGCGTTGTTGTTTGGTTGTTTGTTGTCCTACCATGGCTAAAAAAAACTCCAGGGATCATCCGAACAGCCCAAACACTTGAACACTATGGTACAAATGCATCAGCTGGGGATGAGAACACTACGTGTGTGACCGTTTTTGATTACCCCGCCACATGGGCAGCCACACTCCGACTTCGGGGGATTTTGGAGACTGATATGTCATGCTAGGAGCTTGTCACAAGTGAAGACAATCCCGCATAACTATGCAGAGCATAACAACATGTTGATGTAGCCTTGGTGTTCTAGCCTATGTCAACTGGCCTGACACAGCCTTAAGCCAAGGCGAACAGGCAGTGTGACAGTAATTGTTGGAATGGCAGTGATGACTGACAGTGTGACAATGACGACAACGTGACAGTATTGATGGCCGTGTGGCAATGGTGACAATCTGACAGAGAGAGAGGGAGAGGGGGGAGAGAGAAGAGAGAGAGAGAGGAGAGAGAGAGAGAAGAGAGAGAGGAGAGAGAGAGAGGCGTGTAGGGAAAAGGGCGAGGTGGTCACTGTGTGCGTGTGTGTGTGTGTGTGTGGGGTGTGTGTGTGTGTGTGTTGTGTGTGGTTGTGAAAGTGTGCGTCTGAGTGTCAGTGATCGGGCGCGCGCGCGTGTGTGTTTGTGTGCCTGCGCGCGCGCTTATGTGTGTGTGTGTGTGTGTGTGTGTGTGTGTGTGTGTGCGCTGTGTGTGTGTATGTGTGTACACTGTATGTGTGCACTGTGTGTGCGTGTATGTGTGTGTGTGGGGTGTGTGTGTGTGTGCGCGTGCGTGTGTGTATTTGAGAGAGAGAGAGAGAGAGAGAGAGAGAGAGAGAGAGAGAGAGAGAGAGAGAGAACGTGCATCCAAGGAATACTCGGGTTTTTGTCAGTTTCGTTTATTCCCAAGATGTCGGCCTTGCAGCCTCTTTCGAGGCGTTAGACACTTTTAAAAATATCACACAGGAGAACGTAATAGTCAACGAGATGGGTTTACAATCACAATGTAGTGTGTGTCTGTGTGAAGGCTGCATTCCGTTCTCAGCAACAAAACAGCAGTAGTTGTTAAAGCACCCACACGGACTTACAAGTGAAATTGCTACGATTTCCACTCCCTTTTTTTACTCCTAACCATCTCCAGCATCAACGTCTATGCTCCATATTCATAACACATACACACGCGCGCGCGCGAGCGATGAATATGCACGAGAGTACACACACACACACACACACACACACACACACACACACACACACACACACACACACACACACACACACACTCAGGTGCGCGCGATGTGAGCGCTTGCTTATGCAAACGCACACTCCCCTATGTACACATACACAAACATACATACACACAAGCAGGCACTCATACCAAAACACACACACACACACACACACACACACACACACACACACACACACACACACAAACACACACACAGCACAACACACATATACACATACAGATACACAAGGTTGCTCGAACACACAAGCACATACGCAAACAGGCAGGCACTCACTCACTCGGGGGGGGGGGGGGGGGGGGGGGGGGGGGGGGGGGGGGGGGGGGAGAGAGGAGAGGGAGAGAGAGAGAGAGAGAGAGAGAGAGAGAGAGAGAGAGGATACCATTATATTTCACTGGAATTATTTTTTGACAGCACTAGTTCTAGTGAAGTAATAGAAACAAAGTAAAACAGCAATGAATGAATTTATAGGAGCATTTAATGCCTTGTGGTTGTCAAGAGCTTCGAGCTCACAGAGAAATACATAGACAGACAGACAGACAGACAGACAGACAGGAAGGAGAGGAAGCGAACAGAAATAATGACAGTCTAGAGAGCAGGACAGGTTTATTTCCAGATATCTTTCCCTGCTCCAATAATAGTTGAGAAAAAATAAAGGAGGAATGAGGGAGGAGGGGAGGAAGAGAAAGAAAGCGTGCGCGCGCGTGCCGCATGTGTGTGTGTGTGTGTGGATAGTGGTGTGTGTGTTGTGTGTGTGTGTGTGGTGTGGTGTGTGTGTGTGTGTGTGTGTGTGTGTGTTTTTTTGGTGTGTGTGGATGTTTTGTTTTTTTTGGTATGCGTGTCTTTGCTATTCGTGTGTTTGCGGTGTATGGGTATGCGTGTCTTTTGCTATTTCGTGAGTGTGAAGCGTGTCGTGTGTGTGTGGCGTGCGTGCGTGCGTGCGTGTGTGTGTGTGAGCGCGTGCGTGCGTGCGTGTGTCGTGTGTGGTGAGCGCGTGCGTGCGTGCGCGCGCGCTCGCTGCGCGTGATCGTGGCCGGTGTGTGTGGTGGTGTGTGTGCGGCGCGCGCGCGCGCGCGGTGTGTGTGTTTGTGTGGTGAAATTGTCTATATATCCACAGACGTGTATATGTACTCCCTTGGAGGTTGTAGAGTGGAAGACAGACGTGGGAGAGGGTGAGAAATTTCGGTGAGTAAGGGGATGAGGAGAGGCGTAGCATGTGAACATGAAAGTGTGTTTCTGTTGGTGCTACCGGAGCTCTGTGGCTGGGAACTGGACCTTGCATTCACAGACTTGGGAACGCCATACTAGGCAGGTACAACTATCTTTTATTGACTGTTGCGACCCCAAACTGAGTCAAGGTTGTATGACACGCTGCAGCAACAGGGTGTAAAGTCATAAAACTCTGGGATAGCATATGCACACACACACACACGCACGCACACACACACACACACACACACACACACACCAACAACACACACACACAAGACTCACTCAAGAGAGAGAGAGAGAGAGAGAGAGAGAGAAGAGAGAGAGAGAGAGAGAGAGAGAGAGAGAGAGAGAGAGTATAATTCACTGGCCTTTCCTAAAAAAAAAGATCTGGTTATATTTACAGCTGCTAATGCACACACACAGACACAGACACAGACACACACACACACACACACACACACACACACACACCACCCACCCACACACACACACACACACACACACACACACACACACACACACACACACACACACACACACATAGAGGATACGATTCATAGGCCTTTCCTAACGAACTAATCTGGTTATTCACAGCTGCTAATATGCAGACTGTCGTTTGAGTGATAAACACTTCAGACTGTACAGAGAGCTTCCTGGGTCTGCTGTCGGCATCTTTGGAATCGCTGCAGTTGTCGGCACACTGAAAGGTCCACTGGGGAGAAGGCCACCTGTTTGGTCCTTCCACGTGATGATGGCTGGTCGCAAAATTCAGAACCCTGCTAGCAAGTTGACGATGTGAATTCGCCAAATATGGTACGCCGCCGCCACATATGTTGTGATGTCACACCCACAGACAGACAGACAGACAGACAGACAGACAGACACACACACACACACACACACACACACACACACACACACACACACACACACACACACACCAAATAAGCAATACGAGCAACCAAGCAACAATAAAACAACAGCAACAACAACAAAACAAACAAACAAAACCGGACTGAAAAATCACAATAGCGTTGTCATGCAAGGATTGGAAACAAAAAGCGAACGAGTGTCAAAAGTATTTACGAATAGTTGTAGATACACAGTGAATATAATATATGCCAGTCAATGCCTTTTGGAAATACTTTTAGTCATTTTCTCTCTCTCTCTCTTTTTTAATTTACTTTTAGCTTTTAGTAAAGTGGTGGATGCGTAATAGATCAATTTTCGATATCACCATGGGAATGCTGTTACAGGCACACTATGACACAGATACTCATATAACGTCATTTTCGGCGTGTGACATCACAAAAGGTCATGCGGCGTTGCAATACTCCGGCCCATGGACACTTTCCATTTCTGCATAATCGCCTTTTAGTTCCTCCCCCCCCCCCCCCCCCCCCCCCCCCCCCCCCCCCGTCCTTTAAAATGCGTCTCCAGAAACCCCACAGTTCTGCATTACGCTGAAATATAAATGTGTAACTCTTCCACTTTCTTCGGTTCAAAGGCAATCACCTGAATTCAAAGTACGAGAAAAAAAAAAAAAAAGAAAAAAAAAAGAGTGGGCATATTATCTGGAACATCGTGAATATTGGGCAAAATTACACAAGCATGCTCCGTTTATTTCTGTCTCTATCGATCTATATGTACTAGCTATGCAAATTTACGTACTCATAATTAACGTGAAAAGAATCTGCATGGCACAAGAGTTAATTATAAACATGTATAAATATATATGTATGGTATAAATATAAATGTATATCTTTTAAAAACGTTGAAAATTTCCATTTTTGGTCAAAGCGGGAGAAGCAGTTTGCCTTTTTCAACTCATGGTTGAAAGGTTATATGTACACACAGCAAGAAATGTGGAAAGGGACGATGAAGGACGAAGAAGGGTTGATGGGGTGGGCTTGGGTAAAAAAAAAAAAAAAAAGCTGCAGATTTTGTTTACGTGGCAACAATCCAGTGCATTTGACAGCTGTTGATAGGATAGAGTTGTACTTAGAAGACAGGCAGGGCTGTGACTGTAAATGCTTCGTTTGCTTCTTCCATATGGTGTCGCTTGCTTGATTCACCATCAATGAAAAAAAACTTACATGCTCTCGGATGTGTGTGGCAAGGCTTATGAGGACTGGATCAGTTTACTTCACCAGTCATAGGATCACTTATATCTGTTACGTTGCTAAGCTAATATTGCTTCCCATGGTCATGTCTTGGTAGGCTATAATTCAATATTTTTCATATTTCAGTAAGTCATCATTTTAATTCGATATTTTTTCATATTTCAGTAAGTCATCATTCATAGTGCGTATCTTAACAGATTAAAAAGTAATAATTTTCGTAACATTTCAGTAAGTCTTCATGAATAATGAATGTTTCATCAGACTTAAAAGGAATACCTGTAACTGATAAACATTTTCTGCAAGCGTGTCAGTGTTCTTACCATTGGAACCAACGCTGAATATCTACCGGAAATTGCAGCCTGCACCATTCGGTGACCATGACTTGCGTTAGGGCTGGAATGGTCCGGCTGGAATTGTCAGGCTAGAATGGTCAGACTGGAATATTCAGGCTGGAATGGTCAGACTGGAATGTTCAGGCTGGAATGGTCAGGCTGGAAAGGTCAGGATGGAATGGTCAAACTGGAATTGTCAGGCTGGAATGGTCAAATTGGAATTGTCAGGCTGGATTGGTCAAATTGGAATTGTCAGGCTGGAATGGTCAGACTGGAATGGTCAGACTGGAATGGTCAGACTGGAATGGTCAGACTGGAATGGTCAGATTGGAATGGTCAGATTGGAATGGTCAGACTGGAATGGTCAGACTGGAATGGTCAGGATGGAATGGTCAGACTGGAATGGTCAGACTGGAATGGTCAGGATGGAATGGTTAGGCTGGAATGGTCAGACTGATGTATCATTCTGTCAGGTTTGGTTCTACTTGTGCTCGTAACTGCTTCCAACATGCAGACGTTAAATTCTCTCTCTCTCTCTCTCTCCCTCTCTCTCTCTCTCTCTCTCTCTCTCTCTCTCTCTCTCTCACACACACACACACACACACGAATGACCACAGTATTGTGATTAAATAGCATCGCTTAGTTACATTAGTCAAATGTATGTTGCATGCTAATGAATCAGCCTTCATATATGCTCTGGCTATTATTGCTCTCCCTCTAAAAGCATCAATAACTTTTGGTTTTAGCAGTACATATTGAGCAAGAGCGACAAATACACAAACAGTAACTCAGAAAAAAAAAAAAAAAACACCAACAGCCAAACACCCACCTCGTTGGAAAAAAATCAAGAGCAAGCATAACAATGTCAACGAACTATTTACAACCATCTTCGTTTTGAAGGACCCTGGAACAACACGTGGACGCCACCCCCCCCCCCCCCTTCCTCGCCTGCCTCCTCTTCCCTCCATTCTCACATCTCTATGGACATATTCCGAACTTTGACACACACCCCCTCCCCATCCCTATTGAACTCCCCAAACCCATTGCTACACCCAGTTCAACACATACAAAATTGAAGAGATACGTGACGTCTCTTCTAAAAATCTTTTTTTCAGGATAACGTTCCGGACTTTGGGGAAGTGCGGGGGTGGGGTGGGGTGGGGGGGTGGGGGTGGTAGGTGGAGGAGGGAGCAGAGCATAGGAAGAGGAGCAGGAAAAGGTGCCTGAAGTGTCCATGCGACGCTTTTCTTATCGGCGGCAATCTCACATCTCAATATCTGATATCAAGTTGCAGTATAAAGACACATTTGTATTATCTCCACACATTCCGTCCCCTGTTGCCCAACCAGCCGAACAACAATCACGCTCAGAAGATGTTCTCCTCAAACAGTGCTGTCCTGTGCCTCTGTATGACAGAGAGCTGCGTGTCCCACAGAAGATGCGATGGTAGACGACGATGCTCTGAAAGGAGGAAGCAGGCTGGTATCGTTGTTGTTGGGCACTGGGATGTGCCCTTGGCATCGCTCTCCTTTGGCACCTTTGCCTGAGGTACTGTGCCGCCACCGCTGCAGGTCTTGGCAGGGGGAGATGGAGATGTTCCATGCATCCCACACCCAGACCCCAGACCTCGGCTATTCCTAAGCCTGAGAAGGGAGGATGGTGTGTGTGTGTGTGTGTGTGTGTGTGTGTGTGTGTGTGTGTGTGTGTGTGTGTGTGTGTGAAAGGTCACCTGTATGTCCAGTTCAGGGAGATGAGAAAGGTGAAAATCACCTGTCTTCCCTAATCGGGGAGAACAGAGAGTTGAAGATCACATGTCTTCCCTGTTCAGAGAGAAAAGGAGAGAGTTGGAGATCACGTTTCTTCATTTATTCTGCTTGCAGGGAAGGGAAAGTGGAGGCAAATTAGGGAGAGGAGAGGAGAGAGAGAGAGAGAGAGAGAGAGAGAGAGAGAGAGAGAGAGAGAGAGAGAGAGGTGGGGGGATAAGAGAGGGGAGTGGGGTGGGATGGGCTGAGGTGGGAATAGGGTCGTTGTCAGACCGTTAGCTGATCCAGTATGGTGGCAGCTAGACATCGGAGAGTAGCGGATATACATCAGATGTTTTCCACGTTACAAACCATTTATCGTCTGCATTCGCTGGACAGGAATATGTAGGCACCGGCAAAGGAAATATTTACACAGAAAAAGTGCTCTGTTATGCTTAGAAAGCACAGAACGCACGTGAGAGTGTGAAGCCTTGAGCTGCACGCAGGCACCAATCCACACTACATAGATTCTCCACATCATGATGCTACTATGGTTTGAAGCACCGACTATATTGTTATGTATGCTGAACTTTCCGCTTTGGTACACCGAGATAAAACATCTCAGATCAATCATAACAGGCGTCTCCTCCCTCACGAATACACTGTTGTCCCTTTGGGAAAATAAAGGTGATGTTCCCCGTCTGGCAAATTTTGTGTATGTCACTCCTCATCACTATGTCCGTTCGGAGAAAAGCAATCTTCTGTTTTAATGAATTGAAAACAACAACAACAACAACAAAAACTAAATTTCACAAATGGCGTTTTGTTTATGAAGAAACTCATATCGCGTCTGTTTTGATTAAAAAAAAAAAAAATCTTGTTTTCATAAGAATTGGGGGTGAAAGTACATTCCACAACGTGCAAATTCTGTTTATGAAAACATTTACATCGCAATGTCGGTTTTATGTAGAAAAAAAATCAGTTATTTTAGACAATTCTGTACACTGACTCTTCATCGGCCTCAACAGCACTGATAGGAAATGCTGCCTTCAAGAAGCCCCGTTCTGAGGCATCGGCCCTGCAGGGCTGCGGGGAGCCTGATCGAGTCCTGCCGGAGATCGGGCAGAGGAGGTGGAGCTGGGCCTGAACTGACGCGGCATGCTCGCCGACCTGGTGGGCAGGACAATCACCTGCCGCCGCTTCTGTCTGAAGCCCGGGGTGTGCGCCTGGTACACGGACTCGATGGGCCGGACCACTGTGCCGCCGCCGCTGGTGTACACTGCCGCTTTAGACAGGGAAGGGGAGACGTAGCGGCGATCCCGCCTGGACTGCATGTAGTCCTGGCCCAGAGAAGAGTTGAAGAAGACCGATCCGTCCGGGGTCCTGTTCGGAGAGAAAGGAGAGGCGGGGGATGTGGCACCAGACGAGGTCAGGGACGAGCCGTCCGAACGGTTCCGCTGCTGGTAACGGCTGGGCGTCAGGACGTTGCGGACACGCTTCTGGTACTTCCCTCGCTTGGAACCCGTGTCTGTCTGCATGCCGACGCTGCGGATGTCAAAGTCCATCTCCTCCTCCCCTGTCCCGGACATGGCGGCAAAGTTGACGCTCTTTTCACCGTTCCCAGTCTTTCCTGCTTCACTCTCCTCCGACAGGTGGCGTTTCACGGGCACGAGGTGAGGGGCCTGAGGGTCCCGCCTTCTCCTGAAGAACTCCTCAGCACTGATGCCAGTGGTTTGTTCCAGCAGGATCTTGATGTCGCGGACCTCGTTGGACAGAGTCTCCAGCTCGTCTTTGAGGGACTGGTAGGACATCTCGGAGATGAGGGACACGTTGTCGTCATCGGGCGCCAGATCGGCCTGCACGCCCACGTTGAAGCAATGGCGACCCTCCACCTCCAGAGGTTCTCGCTCTAGCTTCTCTTCCACCATCTCCACCACTATCTCCACTTTGTCGTTGTTGTTGATGAGGTGGTGCTGGGCGTCTGGCAGGTTTCCTTCTCCGTTTCCGTTCTTGCTGAGGTGGTCCCGGTCCTCCTCGGTGTTGAGGTCCCCGGTAAACTCTTCTCCGTCCTCCTTGTGTCCGGTCCGTTTGGTCTTGAGCGTCCAGTTGATGCCCTGGGGCTGCTTGAGGTCGATGCGGTAACCCTCCCCGCTTAGGGACTTCTGCAGCCGCCGGAAGACCTGCCACAGGACGTACACAGAAACCTGCATCAGACTTTATTTCTTGGTTATTGATTTATAAATCTACATCAGACTTTATTTCTTAGTTACTGATGCATTTATTTACTTAGTTACTTTACACCGTTATTTTGATATTATTATTAATTTTGTCTGACACTTTAGAACCGGGTTTTGTTCCCAGTGATGTGGGTTTTTTTTCTTACTCAGTTCTGCTGATGCTGTTGCTGTTGTTTTTCTTGTTATATTTTTTTCTTGGCTTTTCATGAAGCCTTCGTTGCTGTTGACGTTCACACACACACACACACACACACACACACACACACACACACACACACGCACGCACGCACGCACGCACGCACACACGCACGCACGCACGCACGCACGCACGCACGCGCACGCACGCACGCACGCACGCACGCACGCACACACACACAGACACACACACACACACACCTGCACAATATGGGCAGCGTCCTGCTCGGTCTGGCATCGGCAGACGAGGGCGTTGAAGCGGCGCGTGGGGTCCACGTAGAGCGTCATCAGACACAGCGGGTTGTAGCGGTTCACCGTCACCTCCTTGATGGACTGCACGGGGATGGGATCCGTCTGCGCCTGGCGCCCCCCGCCGCCGCTGCCGCCGTCTGTCCGCTGGGCCACCATGGTCAGCCCCTCCGCGGACAGGCGCCAGGTGGCCTGGGCTCCGGACTTGGCCAGGAACTGCTGACTGACCATCCTGCCAGCATAGCACCACAGACATTGCCAGGATAGAATGGGATCACAGGGTGAGGCCCACCACGAACATTGCCAGGATAGGAAGGTGGAGGGGGGGGGGGGGGTCACAGGGTGAGGCCCACCACGAACATTACCAGGATAGGAAGGTGGAGGGGGGGGGGGGGTCACAGGGTGAGGCCCACCACGAACATTACCAGGATAGGAAGGGGGGGGGGGGGGGGGGGGGGTCACAGGGTGAGGCCCACCACAGACATTGCCAGGATAGAATGGGATCACAGGGTGAGGCCCACCACAGACATTGCCAGGATAGGAAGGGGGGGGGGGGGGGGTCACAGGGTGAGGCCCACCACAGACATTGCCAGGATAGAATGGGATCACAGGGTGAGGCCCACCACGAACATTACCAGGATAGGAAGGGGGAGGGGGTCACAGGGTGAGGCCCACCACGACATTGCCAGGATAGGAAGGGGGGGGGGGGGGGTCACAGGGTGAGGCCACCACAGACATTGCCAGGATAGGACGGGGGGTGGGGGTCACAGGGTGAGGCCCACCACAGACATTGCCAGGATAGGACGGGGGGGGGGGGGGGGGGGGTCACAGGGTGAGGCCCGCCACAGACATTGCCAGGATAGGAGGGGAGGGGGTCACAGGGTGAGGCCCACCACAGACATTGCCAGGATAGGAGGGGGGGAGGGGGGGTCACAGGGTGAGGCCCACCACAGACATTGCCAGGATAGGAGGGGTGGGAGGGGGGATCACAGGGTGAGGCCCACCACAGACATTGCCAGGATAGGAGGGGTGGGGGTGGGGGGATCACAGGGTGAGGCCCACCACAGACATTGCCAGGATAGGAGGAGGGGAGGGGGGGTCACAGGGTGAGGCCCACCACAGACATTGCCAGGATAGGAGGGGGGGGGGGGGTCACAGGGTGAGGCCCACCACAGACATTGCCAGGATAGGAGGGGGGGGGGGGTCACAGGGTGAGGCCCACCACAGACATTGCCAGGATAGGAGGAGGGGAGGGGGGGTCACAGGGTGAGGCCCAAAACAGACATTGCCAGGATAGGAGGGGGGGGGGGGGGTCACAGGGTGAGGCCCACCACAGACATTGCCAGGATAGGAGGGGGGGGGGGGTCACAGGGTGAGGCCCACCACAGACATTGCCAGGATAGGAGGAGGGGAGGGGGGGTCACAGGGTGAGGCCCACCACAGACATTGCCAGGATAGGAGGGGGGGGGGGGGGTCACAGGGTGAGGCCCACCACAGACATTGCCAGGATAGGAGGGGGGGGGGGGGGTCACAGGGTGAGGCCCACCACAGACATTGCCGGATAGGAGGGGGGGGGGAGGGGGGGTCACAGGGTGAGGCCCACCACAGACATTGCCAGGATAGGAGGGGGGGGGAGGGGGGGTCACAGGGTGAGGCCCACCACAGACATTGCCAGGATAGGAGGGGTGGGGGTGGGGGGATCACAGGGTGAGGCCCACCACAGACATTGCCAGGATAGGAGGAGGGGAGGGGGGGGTCACAGGGTGAGGCCCACCACAGACATTGCCAGGATAGGAGGGGGGGGGGGTCACAGGGTGAGGCCACCACAGACATTGCCAGGATAGGAAGGGGGGGGGGGGGGGGGTCACAGGGTGAGGCTAGGCTACGTGTGTGGGATGGGTAGTATAACACCAGGTTTGGTTGAATTAATGCGGTGTTGTGTGTTCGCAACTATTACCAAGGCGCAGTGGTTAGCGTTATGTGTTGCAGACGGGGAGGTCGTGGGTTCGGGTCCCATCAGAGGTCCACATTTGTGGGATTTTGATCTTTTACCCCGGCCGGCTCCTAACCAAAGTTGTGGTGTGTGCCATGGGATCTTTGGAAGACAGAAATCACGTGGTGGAGGTTTACCATCATAATGAACGAATCTCTGATGCGTCGTTCAGATGCCCTGACCAACCCTGCAGGAGTTTGTATCTCCGGTCTGAGCTGACAGCAGGATACATTGTGGAGGAAGGCGTAAGGATAGCCCTGTCATGTCGTCTCATTGATCATCACTGCAATTCATGTTGACTACCTTTAAAAGGAACTAGCGGCGCCCTCCCCTCCTAAGGGGGGATGTACACGTATACTGCCTCTGCAACTAAGCAGTCACTGTAGGAGGCATAGTAGATGGTAATTAGTGTATGTTCGATCAGAACGGGCACTACTTATTAACAGAACCAAAATGACTTGGCAGCAGCGCAATCTGTTCTCTTGGGGGATTGCCTTATAATGATCAGACATTGATTGTTTCCTTGTGGATTGTCGACTCTGAGGACAATCATAGCCAGACATTGATTGCTGTCTGTGGACTGACTGTCAACTTGGAGGATGATCATAGAAGTGGATGTGGCTGTGGAAACAACAGTACTCAGAGAGCACGAGGAATGACATCATCAACTGGGTAGAAATAATGACACTCAGTGAGCATGAGGAATGACATCAACTGGGTAGAAATAATGACATTCAGAGAGCACGAGGAATGACATCAACTGGGTAGAAATAATGACACTTAGAGAGCATGAGAAATGACATCAACTGGGTAGAAATAATGACACTTAGAGAGCACGAGGAATGACATCAACTGGGTAGAAATAATGGCACTCAGAGAGCATGAGAAATGACATCAACTGGGTAGAAATAATGACACTCAGAGAGTATGAGAAATGACATCAACTGGGTAGAAATAATGACACTCAGAGAGCACGAGGAATGACATCAACTGGGTAGAAATAATGACACTCAGAGAGCACGAGGAATGACATCAACTGGGTAGAAATAATGACACTCAGAGAGCATGAAAAATGACACAGCAA
This sequence comes from Conus canariensis, assembly GCA_033310375.1. Taxonomy (NCBI): domain Eukaryota; kingdom Metazoa; phylum Mollusca; class Gastropoda; order Neogastropoda; family Conidae; genus Conus; species Conus canariensis. The sequence continues at coordinate 38,540,315 of CM065739.1, forward strand.
TTGTGCAGAAATAATGGCACTGAGGGAGGACGGGGAACTGGAAAGCAATTGTCTAGAAATGATAGCAGCGAGAGAAAACGAGGAATGGGACAGCAATTGTGTCGAAATGATGGCAGTGAGAGACACGGAGACTGGGATAGCAATTGTATCGAAATGATGTCAAAGAGAGAGGGCGAGGAGTGGGACAGCAATTGGGTAGAAATACTGGCACTGAGTAAGGGCGGGAAATGGGACAATTGCGTGGAAATAATGTTCCAGAGGGAGGACCAGGAAAGGGACAATAACTGGGTCGAAAGAATGGCAGTGAGAACGGACAGAGAAATGAGACAACAATTGTGCAGAAATAATGGCAATTTCTGAAAAATACTCACTGCAAGAGAGGAAGAGGAATGGCACAGCAATTGTGTCAAAATAATGGCAGTGAGAGAGGACGAGTTATGGGGCAGTCCTTGATCCCTTAGACTCCCGTCCGTAGGGGCACCTGTGTAGCTCTGACAACCAGTCCTCTCCATTCATCCCGGCACTCCGCCCTCCTCAACACGTCCCTCAACTCCAGGCCCGTCCACTCTGTGATGTTGTCTTCCCATCTCTTTCTTTGTCGACCTCTCCGCCTTCCTCCTCGTACTGTGCCCTGCAGGATTGTTTTGGCAAGGCCTGATGACCTCGTGACATGTCCATACCACTTCAGTTTGCGTCGTTTAACTGAAGTGAGGAGATCTGTATATGGACCGATTTCATTCTCGATGCGTCTCTTTACTTCCTCGTTGGTGATGTGATCTCTGTATGTAATGCCAAGGAGTCTTCTATAGCACCTCATTTCAACTGCTTTGATCCTTTTTTCGAGGTCAGCTTTTAGTGTCCATGATTCGCAAGCATAGAGGAAGATTGCCATGACTAAGGATCGCATCAGTCTGATTTTTGAGCTGATGGAGATGTTTTTGTTGTTCCATATTGGCTTCAACTTTGTCAATGCGGCTGTGGTCTGAGCAATTCTGGAGATAATTTCTCGTCTTGATCCTTCATCTGCGATTGTTGCACCTAAGTATTTGAAGCTGTTGACGGGTTCAAGCTTCTTGTTGTTGATCATTATGTCGTTGGCAAAACCGATTGGGTTGTTGGTCATCACTTTGGTCTTTTCTGCGCTGATCTCCATGCCAAATTTTGTGGAGGTGTTGTTCAGCCTGTTGATCAGATTGACTAGTTCTTGCTCCTCTCCAGCTAAACCGTCGATGTCGTCGGCAAAACGGAGGTTTGTGATGGTTCTGCCTCCAGTATTGACTGATCCTTCATGGTCTTCAAGTGCATCAGTATGATTCTTTCCAGGAAGACGTTGAAGAGCGTGGGAGAGAGTAGACAGCCCTGGCGCACTCCGACAGTTGTTCGGAACCATTGGCCTATGTTGTTGTTGAAGAAAACCGCACTGGTGGCTTTGTTGTAGAGGCTCTCGATGACTTTGATGAGGTTGGCATTGATGTTGTAGAGTTTCATTATCGCCCATAATGCTTCATGCCACACTCGGTCAAAGGCTTTCTTGAAATCTATGAACACGTGGTACAGATCTTGTTGGTGTTGGTTGTACTTTTCACACAATATTCTTAAACTGAAGATTTGCTCTGTTGTACTGCGGCCTGGCCTGAAACCCGCCTGTTCTTCGGCAATGATCTTTTCCACTTGGGGATTCAGTCTGTTCAGGATTACCTTAAGCATGACTTTGCTTGGGTAGCTGATGAGGCTTATAGTACGGTAGTTCTGGCATAGTTGGAGATTGCCTTTCTTTGGCAGAGTTATAATAAGGGATTGCGTCCAAGGCACTCGCCAGTTTCCCAGATCTTGTTGCATATTACTAGTAGTATGTCTACCATTGGGTCTCCTCCCGCCTTGATCATCTCTGCTGGTATGTTGTCCACACCAGGTGATTTTCCGGGCTTCAGTGATTTAAATGCTTCGACTATTTCCTCCCGTATTATACTGTCCTTACTGTTGTTCGTTGGTTGAGGGGCGACCAGGACTGTTGTATTTCCTTTAGCGTTATGCGTGTACAGCTCTGAGCAATATTCTGTCCATCTCTTTTGTACTTGTTCTTCATCGTGTAGACATTTACCACTTTTGTCTTGGATCGTTGTTGTTTTTGCTTGTGTCGTGTCTGTTAGGTCTTTTACAATCTGGTAGGCCTCTTTGCTGTTGTTTCTTTCAAGACTGTTTTCGATTTCTTTGCATCGGTTGTCGATCCACGTCTCCATTGCTGTCTTTAGCTCTGTTTGGACTTTCCTGTTGACATCATTGTATTGTTTCCTACCTTCTGGTTCATTCTTCTTGTTCTTTAGTTCGCGGCGTTTGTCGCATAGCTCCAAAATATCGTCGGTCACCCATGGTTTCTTTTTCGGTCGGTGTTTGCCTAGCACTTCAGTTGCTGTTTCTGTGATGGCTTTGTTGAAGGAGTCTGTGAAGGCTTCTAGGTCGATGTCCTCGTTGGTCAGGACAAGTAGCGGTGCAAATTTTCCTCCGATGTTCGCTTTAAAGGCTTCCATTATCTTTGGATCTTTAAGTTTCTCTACATTGAATTTTAGTCTGATGTTTCCTCTTCTCTTGTTGTTTTTGAGGCGAAGGGCAAACGTCATCAGTACCAGCTCATGATCACTTCCAATGTCAGCTCCAGGGAAGCTTCTGGTTCTGGTGATGTTGACACTGGATTGGAAGCGGTGTTTAACCATGATGTAGTCAATTTGATTGTGATATGTTCCTCCAGGACTGTGCCATGTCATCCTCCTTGACATCTTGTGAGAGCCAAAGGTGTTCATTATCTTCAGGTTATTTGAGCTAGCAAATTCGAGAAGCCTCAATCGTCTGTCATTTGTCTGGGTGTTACAATATGGCCCACATGTTTCTTTCCAATCTTTGCAAGCGTCTTCACCGATCTTTGCATTCCAGTCGCCTTGCACTACTAGGATGTCTTTCTTGGGTATTTCATCCAGCACGTCTTGTATTTGGCCATAGAATTTTTCGACTTCTTCATCATCGTAGTCTGATGTTGGTGCAAACTATGCTACTGGTGGACCAAGAAACATTATCCGTGCCAGGAATAATATCGTTATTGGCACGTGGAACGTAAAAACACTTCGAAGTACTGGAAGATTGGAACAACTAGAACATGAGATGAAGAGATACCGCTGGAACATCCTAGGGTTATGCGAGGTACGCTGGAAAAACTTTGGAGAAATGAACACCCCAGAAGGTCACAAACTCTACTACGGTAGCAGGGAAGATCGCCACGAACATGGAGTTGGATTTCTTGTCAACAAGGACACAGTTAATACCGTGATGGCATGCAGACCAGTCTCCAGTCGAACCATGACCATACGTCTGAGGGCATCGCCATTCAACATAACCATCTTACAGGCTTATGGGGCAGTAACTGGACAGTAATAATGGCAGAGGGAGGGGACGAGGAATTATCCAACAATTGTGTCAAAATAATGGCAGAGAGAGAGGACGAGGATAGGTAAAGCAATTGTGTCAAAATAATGGCAGAGAGAGAGAGAGAGAGGACGAGGATAGGGAAAGCAATTGTGTACAGATAGGGCACTGAGAGTAGACGAGAAGAGTGACAGCAATGGGTACAAATAATGGCAGTAAAGAAGGGCGAGGAGAGAGAGAGAGAGAGAGAGAGAGAGAGAGAGAGAGAGAGACAGACAGACAGACAGACAGACAGACAGACAGACAGACAGACAGACAGACAGAAGGGCGATGAAGGGGACCGCAATCGGGTAGGAATAATGGCACTGACAGCGGAAGACGAAAGGGACAGCAATTGCCTAAAGCATAATGCGTTGCTGATACATCAAGGATACCTTACACATTGCTGAGACCCTAGTACATCCAGTACATTGCTGAGACATCAAGGACATCTAATGCATTGCTGACACATCAGGACATGCAATACATTGCGGAGACATCAGGACATCTAATACATTACCGAGACATCAGGACATCTAATAATTTGCTGAAACATCAGGACATCTAATGCATTGCTGAGACTTCAGGGCATCTAATGCATTGTTGGGACATCAAAAACCCTAGTACATCTAATGCGTTGATGAGACATCAGGACATGCAATACATTGCTGAGACATTAGGACATCTAATAAATTGCCTGAGACATTGGGACAATTAATACATTGCTGAGACATAAGTACATCTAATACATTGCTAAGACATAAAAGACATCAAAATTTAACCATTTTTTCTCCCAGAGTGATTCTTCTCACCCGGACCCCCCCCCCCCCCCCCACTCTAACCTACAGATAGTTACTCCTAACTGGCCACCCTTACCCCTAGTTATAATTTTTTTAATTCATTTTTTGAGTTATGTATACCCCCTTTCCATCCCTCCCCCTCCCCCTTTCCCCCCACCTCACCTCTTCTCCCGCCCTAATCCACACTGTTTTCCCATTGTAAGTTCTTTCACATTCACCGCTTTCCTTCCTGCCCCCCCCCCCCGCCCACCCAATCACTGTTAGGGTAGGGCAACCTACCCCAGGGTCAGACCCTGGGTGGCAGCTACATGCGTCTGAACCCCCTCCCCTCCCACTCTCTTTTCGTTCTTTTCAGTTCCTCAAGTGTGTCAATTTCTCTCAACCCGTGCGTTGTCACTCTCGCGCAATAAGTCAGTTGACGAGTATCATCCATAGCTTGTTTTTCATGACATTACTTGTTGATGTTGACCGTCTGACAGGTTGTATCTTGCTATCCCTCCTTCATTTTTTTTTCCCCATCCTCCCTCTCCTTCCCCTCTTTCCTCTCTCCCCGACCCCTCCTCTTGCCCTTCTGTGCTCCTCTCCTCCCTTCATACACGCACACACACACACACACACACACACACACACACACACACACACACACACCACACACAGAGGCAACACACACACACACACACACACACACACACACACACACACACACACACACACACACAGAGGCACCCCCCCCCCCCCCCACACACACACACACAGAGTGGTGGTGTGTCACTTTTGCCTTGACAGATGATTGTGAGCAAAGTGGTTTGACCTAGGTTTTAGCTATACAGTGTTGGGGCCAGTGTTGAGCCATTCAGGCCATAGACAGACAGAGTATTGTGAGCAGGAGGGTGTGAAGTCAGCCTTAGTAATAATGCACATGTTGTGAGCAGTGTTGTGTGCCCTCAGTGTCAGAAAGAGTATTATGAGCAGTAGGGGGTGACAAGGTCTCAGGCAGACAGAGCTGTTAGCAGTGTGGTGTAACTTGGGGTGTTGACGGATAGTGTTGTAATCAGAGAGGTGTCACCTAGGCCTTAGACAGTGTTGTGAGCAGTGTGATGTCACCTAGGGCTTGGACAGTGTTGTGAGCACTGTGATGTCTTATAGGACTTAGTGTTGTGAACAGTGTGGTGTCACCCAGGCCTTAGTGTTGTGAGTAGTGTGGTGTCACCTAGGCCTTAGTGTTGTGAGCAGTGTGATGTCACCTAGGCCTTGGTCAGTGTTGTGAGCAATGTGGTGTCACCTAGGCCTTAGTGTTGTGAGCAGTGTGATGTCACCTAGGCCTTGGACAGTGTTGTGAGCAGTGTGATGTCACCTAGGCCTTAGTGTTGTGAGCAGTGTGATGTCACCTAGGCCTTGTGACATGAAGTTCGTTGGAGCACTGTGGTGTCACCTAGGCTTTAGTGTTGTGAGCAGTGTGATGTCACCTAGGCCTTGGACAGTGTTGTGAGCACTGTGATGTCTTATAGGTCTTAGTGTTGTAAACAGTGTGGTGTCACCTAGGCCTTAGTGTTGTGAGCAGTGTGATGTCACCTAGGTCTTAGTGTTGTGAGCAGTGTGATGTCACCTAGGCCTTAGTGTTGTGAGCAATGTGATGTCACCTAGGCCTTAGTGTTGTGAGCAGTGTGATGTCACCTAGGCCTTAGTGTTGTGAGCAGTGTGATGTCACCTAGGCCTTAGTGTTGTGAGCAGTGTGTGTCCCCACCTTTGTGCGCACTAGCTTAGACAGTGTTGTGAGCAGTATGATGTCACCTAGGCCTTAGACAGTGTTGTGAGTAGTGTGATGTCACCTAGGGCTTAGACAGTGTTGTGAGCAGTGTGATGTCACCTAGGCCTTAGACAGTGTTGTGAGCAGTGTGGTGTCACCTAGGCCTTAGTGTTGTGAGCAGTGTGGTGTCACCTAGGGCTTAGACAGTGTTGTGAGCAGTGTGATGTCACCTAGGCCTTAGTGTTGTGAGCAGTGTGGTGTCACCTAGGGCTTGGACAGTGTTGTGAGCAGTGTGATGTCATCTAGGCCTTAGTGTTGTGAGCAGTGTGGTGCCACCTAGGCCTTAGTGTTGTGAGCAGTGTGATGTCACCTAGGCCTTGGTCAGTGTTGTGAGCAGTGTGGTGTCACCTAGGCCTTAGTGTTGTGAGCAGTGTGATGTCACCTAGGCCTTAGACAGTGTTGTGAGCAGTGTGATGTCACCTAGGTCTTAGTGTTGTGAGCAGTGTGATGTCACCTAGGCCTTAGTGTTGTGAGCAGTGTGATGTCACCTAGACCTTGGACAGCGTTGTGAGCAGTGTGAATGTCACCTAGGCTTTAGTGTTGTGAGCAGTGTGATGGTCACCTAGGCCTTGGACAGTGTTGTGAGCACTGTGATGTCTTATAGGTCTTAGTGTTGTGAACAGTGTGGTGTCACCTAGGCCTTAGTGTTGTGAGCAGTGTGATGTCACCTAGGCCTTAGTGTTGTGAGCAGTGTGATGTCACCTAGGTCTTAGTGTTGTGAGCAGTGTGATGTCATCTAGGCCTTAGTGTTGTGAGCAATGTGATGTCACCTAGGCCTTAGTGTTGTTAGCAGTGTGATGTCACCTAGCCTTAGTGTTGTGAGCAGTATGATGTCACCTAGGCCTTAGTGTTGTGAGCAGTGTGGTGTCACCTAGGCCTTAGTGTTGTAGCAGTGTAATGTCACCTAGGCCTTAGACAGTGTTGTGAGCAGTACGATGTCACCTAGGCCTTAGTGTTTGAGCAGTGTGGTGTCACCTAGGCCTTAGTATTGTGAGCAGT
>CM065739.1:38554873-38562373 GCA_033310375.1 Conus canariensis
TTGTGAGTGCCCCTTCAGCATTAAATGGAGATATGCCACGCATAGTCTGTAATTTGTATGGTATTCTCACCACTCACGGTTCAGACACACAATCTAACGGTAACCCCCAATCAGCCGATGAAGGATAGAAAAGGTAAAACGAGACGAAAAAACGCTGTAGAGAAATGAAAATCATTATGTAAAGAGTATAAACGGGGGGGGGGGGGGGGGGGGGGGGAGGAACTAAAACCGTCATTTTAAAAGGTACTTGAAGTAACCCCACCAGACAACATGGACGAACGAATTACAGGACAAAACACGGCGTGTTTCGACCTCTTGGGTCTTCTTCAGGCAAGATGAACAACACTCAGGACAGCGAAAATGAAGAACGGGTAGTCACTTATCTTGTCAAATTCGGCGCAAGATGGCCGTTTCAAATTTGTTGAAATTTTCATCTGCAGTCACCTCGCTTTGCAGCTCACTAAAATCATAAGGCATAGAGTATAAATGTAGGGGGAAAACTAAAACCATAATGTACAGAGTTTAAACGTAGGGGGAAAACTAAAATTATAATGTACAGAGTATAAATGTAGGGGGAAGACTAAAATCATAATGTACAGAGTATAACTGCAGGAGGGAAAACTAAAATCATGATGTAAAGAGCATAAATGCAAGAGGAAAAACTAAAATAATGTACAGAGTATAGATGCAGAGGGAAAACTTTGAGCCTATGCTTGAGGATCCATTGACAGATGCAAGGGAGGTCAAAAGATGTCGATAACCAGAGCGGTCAGCTCTACTGTTGGACACACATCTATCTATCTATCTATCTATCTATTTTTTTTTTAATCAGTCTATACCCCCTGACGAAGGCAATTAAAGCCGAAAATTCCGGACATTTTTACCCAGTTTGTTTTGATTTTTATCTATTTTGACTCTTTATATAAACACACACACACACACACACACACACACACCACACACACACACACACGCGTGCGCGCGCGCGCGCGCGCGCACGCACGCACCCACACCCACACCACACACACACACACACACACACACACACACACACACACAATATGTATGCAAACGGAACGGATACGGATATGCCCGCACTCCATTTGTAAACACCATGCTCCCGGACATTGACGATCAAATGTTTTATGCGAACATTTCATGTTGTGCAATATAAATACAGGGAAATGCTGTGTCTGTGTCACGTCACATCCCACGCACCAATCGTCTGGCCATTAAGTATAGCGAAATTGACCGGCCATTAAGTATACTTGAAAAGACCGGCCATTAAGTATACGCGAAATTGACCGGCCATTAAGTATACGTGAAATTGACCGGCCATTAAGTATACGTGAAATTGACCGGCCATTAAGTATACGTAAAACTGACCAGCCATTAAGTATACGTGAAATTGACCGGCCATTAAGTATACGCGAAATTGACCGGCCATTAAGTATACGCGAAACTGACCGGCCATTAAGTATACGTGAAATTGACCGGCCATTAAGTATACGTAAAACTGACCAGCCATTAAGTATACGTGAAACTGACCGGCCATTAAGTATACGCGAAATTGACCGGCCAATAAGAATACGTGAAATTGACCGGCCATTAAGTATACGTGAAATTGACCCGCCATTAAGTATACGTGAAACTGACCGGCCATTAAGTATACGCAAAAACTGCCTGGCCATTAAGTTCACGTGAAATTGACCGGCCATTAAGTATACGTGAAATTGACCAGCCATTAAGTAAACGTGAAATTGACCGGCCATTCAGTATACGTGAAACTGACCGGCCATTAAGTATACGTGAAACTGACCGGCCATTAAGTATACGTGAAATTGACCGGCCGTTAAGTATACGTGAAATTGACCGGCCATTAAGTATACGTGAAATTGACCAGCCATTAAGTATACGTGAAATTGACCGGCCATTCAGTATACGTAAAACTGACCGGCCATTAAGTATACGTGAAATTGACCGGCCATTAAGTATACGTGAAATTGGCCGGCCATTAAGTAAACGCGAAATTGACCGGCCATTAAGTATACGTGAAACTGACCGGCCATTAAGTAAACGCGAAATTGACGGGCTATTACGTGAAACTGGCCTGCTATCAAACTGAAGTGAAATTGGCTGACCACTAAGTAATCTTGAATTGACCGGCCACTAAGTACACGTGAAACTGACCAGCCACGAAGAAAAAGTGACACTGACCGGGCATCGAGTGTATGTATAACTGACCGGCCGTTAAAATACACAAGAAATTGACTGGGAATGAAGTCTACGTGAAACAACTTGGCCGGTCATGAACTCTCTCTCTCTCTCTCTCTCTCTCTCTTTCTCTCTCTCTCTCTCTCTCTTTCATCTTCGGACGTAGGGTCTACGATGAACTGAGAAAACAATAATGTATTGTTCTAAGAGCAATAAAGCAGAGAGGAAGGGTCTAATTTAAATCGAAACGTTTGATAGTACCATTGTGATTGCATCGCTTGCAAAATACATTTTTTCAGAGGCAGGGTCGATTGCGGAAGAAGTAAATGCTTGAAGAGTGAGTGTATGAAAAGGTTTACTGTTTATAATGTAGTTAGCAGTTCAAGTACCCGGAGGAGTATAATTATATTACTCAGCAGACACGACAAGATCACTGATTAATGTTATATTTCGATGGTTGATTAGGTAGAATTATTCGCGTGGGCGCGAGCGCACGCGCGCGCGCGCGCGAGCGAGCGAGCGAGCGAGCGAGAGAGAGAGAGAGAGAGAGAGAGAGAGAGAGAGAGAGAGGAGAGAGAGAGCGAGAGAGGGTGTTTGTGTGTGTGTGTGTGTGTGTGTGTGTTGTTGTTGTTGTTGTTGTTGTTGATTTATAGTCTGTTCACACTTGGTGATATTAGACTTTACAGGGGGGGGGGGGGGGGGGGGGGGAGGGAGGAGGGGGGAAGGAGGACAGGGTGGAGGAAAAGGTAAGAAATAATGTCAAGAACAGTACAAATCTAAATATAAACTACACTATCATAATTATAAAAATATGCTAATTTGAGATTGAGAGATAATTTTTGCAACCTCAACCATTTCTGAACTGAAAGAAATAGCGTGAACCGGTTTAGATTTCGAAATTTCAATGTTTGCTTTTGAATAAAGAGCATTTAAAATGGGGCAATGGAAAAGTATATGTTCACCAGATAATGGCTTAGAACATGCACACGCTATATCTTGGGAATATTTGGTCTTCCAAGAGTTCAAACGTATCTTGTATATTAAACTAGAAATATGTCTAGGATATGTTCCCATTACATATTTATCTTGAGACTTCTTAGTTCGGAAACAGCTTTCCAATAACGAATGTATTTCATATATATCTAACTTCAAATTACTTTTTGCAGCATTGCCCATTACCCGCGTCTGGCTAGTTTATCTGCTATTTCATTCCAATAAATACCACAGTGTGAAGGGACCCAGCAGAAGACTATATTTATTCCTGTGGAAATAATGTAATTAATTAGATGCTTTATTTCAAAGATTACATCTTTCCTTGCTTTAACATCCCAAACTTTCAAACTATCTAACACTGCCTTAGAATCAACACAAAATAAAATGTTACAGAAAGAATGATTACTATCACAAATAAAGAGTAATGCCATAAGAATAGCATACAATTCTGCCGTGAAAATAGAAAATCCTTTTCCTAGGCTGTATGCTTTTTGAACTTTTAAAGCCGGAATAACAAAACCTGAACCTGCACTTAACTGGCAAACGGAACCATCCGTAAAAATTTTTAAATGATTTGAATATTTGTTTTCTAAGTTTTCTCTCACTTTAGAAGTTAAAATGTTAATGTTATCATTTTTCCGGACATCAGTGTAATCTACATCAAAGATAGCTTGGCTATGTTCCCATGGAGGCACCGGGGGAACAACAGGGGCAGGTGAGAGTGAAGTGACATCAATATTGCATTTTTCAAAAGAATCTTTCGTGTAATTTCGAACGGGACAAAGATAACCTAGCTGTTGAGCTCTTTTGGGATATTCAACATTTGAATCCATCAACACTTCGTTTTCGACTGAGTTAGGTACTGAAAGACTTCTTGCGATATATTTGGCCACAGCTAATCTACGTTGATCTGACAGTGATAGCATATTAATTTCTTTGTACACCTTCAACGTGCTTGTGTGCACTGGGACACCAAGCGCTAATTTGAGAGCTTTGCTGTCTATACTTTGCAATTTTTTCAGTAGGCTTTGAGGGGCTGAAAAATAAACTTCTTGTCCGTACACTAGTTTTGATCTTATTAGAGAATTAGCTAGGTGCAGGAGGGTTTTTGTATCTTGAGCCCACGGTTGAATACAAATAATTTTCAATAAGTTTAAACGTTTCCTTGTTTTAGCTATCAAGCTTTCAATGTAAAAACGCCAGTTCAGTTTAGGGGTTAAATTCACACCCAGAAATTTTATGTTTTGTGAGTACTGCAATTCAGAACCATTCAATTTGAAGCTTGGCAAATACACTGGATTGTCTCCATTATTGAAAAACATTAACTGTGTTTTTTCACCTGAGAGAATAAGCCGTTATTTTCCATAAAGTTGTTTAATTTATCTATCTCTAACTGATATATCTTCTGTATATGATTCGTAATTCTCTTGCCAGTATGCTTTCGGATATTTGTATTTATCCACATAGCAATGTCATCAGCATATTGTACTAAACTCACACTTTTTGATAATATCTTTGGAAGATCATAAATAAGAATGTTAAACAACATGGGGGCTATAATAGAACCCTGTGGAATTCCGATATCAATGCTCTGAAAAGACGAGTAAACTTTCCCTATTCTTGTACATATGGATCTCTGCGATAAAAAACTTTTAAAGTATTGAAACATCGTTCCATTAATTCCTATTTCTTTCAATTTATAAAGTAGTCTAGCGTGCCAGATACTATCATACGCTTTTCTGATATCAAAAAAGGTAGCAAGTGTACTTTTCCGTCTAGCAAACTGCTTTTTAATTTGACTTGTAAGTTTCACCAAATGATCTATTGTACATCGACCTTTGCGAAATCCCGCTTGATTCACTGGGATTATACTTTCTTTTTCACAAAAATATAAAAGACGTCTTTGTATAATCTTTTCTAACAACTTTCCAACGTGAGAGGTTAGTGCTATTGGCCTGTAGCTTCCAATGTCTGACCTGGGCTTACCTTGTTTTGGAACTGGGACTACAACAGATCTCTTCCAGATACTAGGGAGAGTTCCATTAAACCAACATTTTTGGTAAAATGAGTGCAGTAATCGTTTCCAATGTGAAGGCAAGTGGTATAACAGTTGATAGGATATACCATCTAGGCCAACAGCACTTGAATTTGAAGAAAAAGATTCTAACGTCTCACAAAATTCATCATATGTAATAGGAGCGTTTAAATAATGGAAATGATTTGGTGGTGGATCCTGATAGATAGTTCGTTTTTCTTCCTCCTCTCTAAAACACCTGATAGATGGACTGAGACTAGACATCAAGTTATTTTCTGAAAATATTTTGACGAATGCCTCAGCTTTCTCCTGTGAGGATGGAAGAGCATTATTATCTAACTTAATTGGGTACTGTTGCAAGCAATAACCATTTTTCAATTTTTTAAACATTTTCCAAACCTTATGGATATCTTTTGATTCCGATATTTTGGATCTACAAAATTCTGAGAAATGTATTCTTTTCGCTCGGGCAACAACCTGTTACTGTTATTTTTGGCATGTTTCATCGCTATGAAGTTTTCATCTGTTCTCACTTTCAGCCAAGCTTTATAAGCTTCTTTTTTAAGAGCTACAGCTATCGCACAGTCTAAATTCCACCATGAATTAGCAACATATTTCCACTATTGGGCATCTTTACAAATAGGAATAGATTTTCCGGCAGCCTGTAAGACATGTCGACAAAACTCTGTATAATATGCATCTATACCTTCATTTTCAATACTACTGAAATGTGTATTGGACAAGATCTTTTCATACAGAGACCAGTTTGCATTTTTATATGAAAATTTTGGGATACTATCTTCATTTCCATCTTCTTCATTTTCAATATGTTCCTTTAACTGTATGATGATTGGGAAATGATCGCTGCCCAAAGTATCATCCTCTGTTGACCATACGAGTTTACTGCCAATTCCGGAGAAATTAAAGATAAATCAATAGAAGTAGGTTTATGAGTGGAAATGTCTGGCAGTCTGGTAATACTACCATCGTTTAATAAAACCAATTTGGAGTCAACAATATTTTCAACTAAACGGTTGCAAGTTATAGTGGTGCAACCATATTCCCAAAATGGAGCATGCGCATTAAAATCTCCCAGTATTACCCATTTGTTGTTTGAAAAAGGAAGGTTTTTTTATCCAGTCTGTATTATCTGCCTTTGGGCCACTGGGATAGTAAGCAGAAATTATGTTTAAATTTGTCTGCTTGTTCAGTTTTACAGTAACCCCAGTTGCGAAAACTTCAGCATTAGTAGGAATAGGAGGGTTCAGAGGACAATAATTTAGATCCCTTCTCACATAAATGGCAGTTTGAATCTTTTTACCATCATTCCTATAGTTATACAAAGGTGGATAATAAAAATTTCGTATTTTCGGGAGCTTATGAACATCTACATTTAGTGATTGTAATGCTAGCACTGAATAATTATGTTGATATATATGATTTTCAAAGTGTAAGAGATTTGTTGATATAGACCGACAGTTCCATTGAAATATCAATAAATTATCATTGGAAGTTTTCATAGGACATAGTTAACAGAATCGAATGGCAAGGTGAAGTTGACGAGTCACCAAGGGACGAATTGCCAGCTGAAAGAGTCCCATGTGTCCCCTGCACGAGGATGGAAATGCCACGGACCGGGAGCTCCGACACGACCAGCAGGAGGTGGGGGGAATGGCTCGTGGTCCCAGGCGCCTCTCCCGCGTGTCTGATTCTGGCGATGTCTCCGACGTTGCTTCTGCCAAAAGAGACGATGGACATGCCGCCCCAGATTTCCGGCGAGGATGCTGGTACCTCTGTCAGACGGGTGGATGGCATCCCTCAGGAGCCGGTTGTTGAAAGGATCAAGGTTCTCATGAGAGAGAAGAGATGTCTGATGACGAGGAATTTCAGAAAACAATAATGCGTTGAATAGTTGTCGCCTCCCCTCCAGAATCTGATCTTTGACTGGCGTTGCTTTGCTTACCACGATTTTTGTTTTCGGAGATTGCTGTTTGATTTTGTTGACAACGCTAATCATCTTTTTTGCTGTAACTCCGGGGTCAGTACTTTTCAGATCATTTATTCCAGTATGCAGTATCACACAATCAACCGGAACTTCTGAACCAATGTTTTCAAGTTCTTTTTCACAGTCTGAGATCTTGAAAGCTCTTTTGGAGACAACTTTAAGTCCGTAGGCCTCTCCCAGGCGCCTAGCGTTGACTCTTGACATAACAGAGTCGTGCAGAAAAAGAACATTGGGAAGAGAGTCGGAATGTACC
>CM065739.1:38569873-38572373 GCA_033310375.1 Conus canariensis
ACACACACACACACACACACACACACACACACACACGCACGCACGCACGCACGCACACACACACACACTCACTCACTCACTCACACACAACCCCCCCCCCCCCACACACACACACCTGTTTGCTCAACAGTGCCATGTGCTGTGGGGGGGGGGGGGGGGGGGGGTGAGGAGAGAGAGAGCAGGGCGGTATTATGATATCAGTCGTACTGTGATACTAGCATCACAACACTGCTTTGAAAGGGAATGAGATTCTAGGCAGCAGAAACGAAACCTCTCCTTCGGCTTCGTTGTAAGTTCTGATCGATCAGTGACATTGTTGTTGTTGGTTTTGTTTTTAATCATGAACCCCAAGTTCCATTCCTCGTTTGGAATTAATTGGTCTTATTTCTGAATGTAAAGCTTTGTAAAAGTTCTCGTTTTAAAAAAAAAATCAATTTGTGAATTAGAAAACTAGAGAGCACATTCTGTACAGCGCATCCCAACATTTGCATTTGCACGTGTCGCTCGTCGCATAACATATCCACATGGCACATGAAGGCAAAGATCGATAATTATGTTGTGTGAGGCTAGGAACGCTGAGGGTTCACGAGAAGAAGACACAAACCAAACACATGATCACACACAGGTGAGGAAATAAATATGGGCAGGAATGACATTCTGCGAAAAACTACTGTTCACTGTCATGAACAACCCTCTCCCTCCCCCCCCCCTCTCTCTCTCTCTCTGTCTTTCTGTCTTTTTGTGAGTCTGTCTGTCTGCCTGTCTGTCTGTTTGTCTGTCTGTCTCACTCCCTCCTCCCTCTCTCTCTCTCTCCCTCTCTGTCTGTTTCTGTCTCTCTCTGTCTGTCTGTCTCTGTCTCTCTCCCTCCCTCTCTCCACCCACCCACCCTTCCTCCCTCCCTCTCCCCCCCCCCCTCTCTCTCTCTCTCTCTACCGTCCTGTTCTCCCCCATTCAGTTCAACCCCCCGCCCCCCTCCCCTCCCCGACAATGTCATACGAATAATCGTTTACCTGGTACAGCAAGAATGTTTCTCCCTGTAAAGAGGCGGCCTGTCGACGGGGAAAAAACTGATTCGTTGGGGTTCTTCCCGTGGAAAGATGAATGTTCTCTTTCAGGCAAAACAAATGTGGCTGTCGCAAATATTACAGTCAGAGACGGGGAAAAATGTGGCTATGGTAAATATTATTGTCAGAGGCGGGAAAAAATGTGGCTATGGTAAATATTATTGTCAGAGACGGGGGAAAATGTGGCTATGGTAAATATTATAGTCAGAGACGGGCAAAAATGTGGCTATTGCAAATATAGTCAGAGAAGAAAACAAATGTGGCTATGGTAAATATTATAATCAGAGACGGGGAAAAAATGTGGCCATCGCAAATATTATAGTCACTGAAGAAAACAAATGTGGCTATGGTAAATATTATAGTCAGAGAAGAAAACAAATGTGACTATCGAAAATATTATAGTCAGAGACAAAAAAATGTGGCTATAACAAATATTATAGTCACAGACGGGAACAAATGTGGCTATGGCAAATGTTAGTCAGAGACGAAATAAAATGTGGCTATCGGAAACATCATAGTCAGAGACAAAAAAAAAAGTATGGCTATAGCAAATATTATAGAGACAAAAAAATATGGCTCTCACAAGTATTACAGATACGAAAAAATGTGGCCATCGCAAATATAGTCTGAGACGGAAAAAAGGCTATCGCAAATGTTATAGTCAGAGACGAAAAAAAGAAAGGCTATCGTAAATATAAACAGTAAACAAGTGGGGTAACTTTTGCTCCCATAAGAAAACCTAACACGGAGTAACTTTTATTCAAGACTGGCACAGCCTTTTAAACCTGAATAAAGTCAGACAAATACACAGACGAACAATCTAATAGTGGGGGGAAAAACAAACGCAGGCCAACAACTCAACTGTCTTCATAGTAATGACTTGGCAAAGATTTGCACTCAAGGAGAATGGGGGGCGGGGGGGAGTTTGAAGATGGAAGAAACTGGGAAAATGAAATTAAGAAAATATATTACAGATATGAAAACTCTTCACTAGCTGCATAAGGGAACCATAGCAATCCCTTTTGAAGGCAGATATATTTGTATTGCCTGCTCCGAGGCCTTTCGTCCGCTGGATCGGAACTCATCAGGGAGACACGGCTGGTTGTGTCTGCGCTCCTGGCGTCAAATAGAGACACACCACAGTCCATGATACCGTGGTGTTCTCACCACCAAGTGTGCAAAAAAGAATCCAACAGCACCCCCAAAGCAGCCAGCGAAGGGTAGTAAATGAAACCAAACGAAAGTGTGGGGAGGAAAAAAAGTTACTGAAAAACTAAAGACATTATGCAAATAGTATAAAATGAAGGGGACAATCTTTGAGCCTACGCTTGAGGATCCACCCAAGGATGCAAGGGAGATCAAAAGACAAACACACAGAAACAAATATAAATAACCACTATTTAATCGAAACGAAATTGGAAATGAAATGAGGCAGG
>CM065739.1:38574873-38587373 GCA_033310375.1 Conus canariensis
ATCAATTTTCTTAATCCAGTTAATCACATCAGTATGTCATCCGAACCAATGTGTTCATGTCTTAGCTCCTGATCCATATTTCTGTGTGGTTCATATTTCGGGTTACAGTCTTTTTTTTTCTAGCGTATTTTGTGGTGTTCACGTTTTGAGTCATAGTTCCATGGATATGTTTGTGGTGTTCACGTTTTGAGTCATAGTTCCATGGATATGTTTGTGGTGTTCACATTTTGGGTCATAAGTATTCTCATGGATATATTTGTGGTATTCATGTATAGGGTCATAACTACTCACGGGTAACTTTGTGGTGTTCTCGTTTTTGGGTCATAATTACTCATGGACAGTTTTGTGGTGTTCACATTTTGGGTCGTAGTTCCTAATGGATACTATGTGCTGTTCACTTTTTGGTCATACATACTGAGGGATATTTTTGTGGTGCTCATGATCTGGGCCATTATTCCACAGGAAGATCAGTTCAGCTCAGTAGAGTTGTTGTTTTTAACCTATCTCCATCATCGATAATATACCTATACAATCCGTACTACAGTTCTGATAGATCAATATCGAAACTTGCATGATCAATTTGGCAACTTTGGCAACAAAGCGTGAATCATACAACATGCTGCCCACATTTTGATAGTTATCAGTACAAAGACATTTCTCTTTATAACTTTGTATAACTATTGTGTAACGTAATAAAACATGACGCATAGAAATGTATTTCGCAGATACACATGTGCCATCATAAGAACATTTAGTATTTCGCGTGTTTAACTCTGTCTGAGTAATCATCTTAACGAAGCGTCCTGGGCAGGTAGGCAATATATCTGACTTTTCGCAAAAAAAGTGTACTTATCAGACATTATTTTTCTTTCCTGTACTTGAAGTATTTCTGAAAGAGAAAATGGTAAACGGCTACCTCTAACCTTTTCTACATGTTCCCTGGTGCTCTGTTTTGTTCTATGTCCCTTAACTCTCTTGTTTAGCCAGACACTTAGCAAATGTTTTGTTGCTCACGAATATGTCTGGGGTGTCCAATATTTGGGTCCAAGGTCTGCATGGATATGTCTGTCATGATCACGTTCATAGTTCCCATGGGTGTTTCCATGGTGCTGAATGCTATGGACCAGTGCATCATGGATGTTTCTGTCATGTTCACGTTTATAGATCTCATGGATGTTTCCATGGTGTTGAATGCTACGGACCAGTGCATCATGGGTGTTTTTGTGGTATTTACGATTTGGATACCTAGTTCCTCATGGGTCTTCGGTCATGTTCACTGTTTGGGTCATAGTGGCTCAGAGGGATTTTAGTGACTTCCATGTTTGGGGTCACACACCACTTTCTCGTGAACATGTATGTGACGTCAAAGTTTTAGGTCATACACACTTCCTTATGGACATTTATGTGACTTCAACGTTTTGGGTCATATGCACTTCCTTATGGACATTTCTGTGACTTTAAAGTTTTCGTTCATACACATTTCCTTATGGACATTTCTGTGACTTTCACGTTTGGGTCATACACGCTTCCTTATGGACATTTCTGTGACTTTCACGTTTGGGTCATACACGCTTCCTTATGGAAATCTCAAGTCAGACGAGGAAGCAAGGAAAACTCGACCGGAACAAACAAAGTAACCCGGTGAAAAAAAAAAAACCCAGAAAAACACAATAAAAATGAAAACAAAGAAAAACAGACAGAATGTGAATTACATCCAGGTCTGTTTGAGAGAGAGAGAGAGAGAGAGAGAGAGAGAGAGAGAGAGAGAGAGAGAGAGAGAGAGAGAGAGAGAGAACAGGATAACAATTTTTATTTGTCCAAAAGATGGAAAATTCATTTTCGACAGCACAGCAACCATATACCAGGACAACACACACAACACACACACACACACACACACACACACACACACACACACACACACACACATACAGACAGACACACACACACACATATATACAGACATACACACACACACACACACACACACACACACACACACACACACACACACACACACACACACACACACACACACAAGGCGTAAACTGCCTGTGTAAGAATCCATAGTAAATCAATCCCATCAGTAAAATATCTTCATGCAAGCACAAACACTCTTCCCCCCCCCCCCCCCCCCCCCCCCCCCCCCCACACACACATCAACACACACACACACACACACACACACACACACACACCACACTCACACACACACACACACATACATACACACACACACGTACAAATACATGTGCGTGCGCAGCTACAGTACACATCCACTCTCTTTAAAACATGGAACCTAAAATTACAAAAGAGAGCATCATCATCATCATTAAAAGAAACACATACTCTATTTAAATATATTCAGTTTAATAAGATTGAAATAATAAATAATATTATTTAAGACCAGGCATCCCTCGATACATACGATTTAAACACACCACACACATGCGCACGCGCACGCACGCACGCACACAACTACACACACACACACACACGTGCGCATGCGCGCGTGCGCGCGCGAACACGCGCGCGCGCGCGCGCGCACACACACACACACACACACACACACACACACACACACACACACACACACACACACACACAGAGCACAAAAAAACCCAACCAACCAAACAAAAAAAAGAATCGTACCATAAGGGAGTTTTGTTCCTTCAAACGATTGCCATCTAAGCAGTTCAAAGTTAAAGTTAAGAATCCAGGTCATGGGATACACGCGAGTTGTTCGATGATGTCTGTGTAACAATATCCAGACAGATACTATCTAGACCTCAGCAATAAGCTAACTTTTGGTGAGAGTGGCGTTGGAAACCATTCGCAAGTTTATTTTGTTTATTTGTTTGTTTGTTTGTTTTTTCGGGGTCCCAAGCCCATTAGGCTAAACTGGCAAATAAGAACGTAGGTTTCTGGATTCTGGATTCAACATGAGAAAAAGGGTTATAGGACTCAGAATCAAAACTTACTTGGAGAACATTTCGGCAGGATCGCCCTGAGCTGATGAAGACAGGGCGATCCTGCTGAAATATTCTCCAAGTAAGTTTTGACTCTGAGTCCTATAACCATTGTTCTAAACTGACAGAGTCCTATAACCATTGTTCTAAACTGACAAAGACATGACAAAGAAGATCATGAAACTCCTCACCTCAATGACACACGAGACGTGCTGCCGCTGATATCCCAACAGTCGAACTCCTCGACAACACAGGAAAAAAAACAACGACAGAGCGATCACGGATCAGCGAAGCTGACAACAGACAACTCCTGTCACTTCTCTCCCCACTAGTCCTCCCCCGCCCGTCCACCCATGCGCTAGATACTCGCCGCTCCGACTGCTGCTTCGACCGTCGACCAGCAGGTCACTGAACGAAGAGAGGAAAGTGACGCACGCACAGGGCAACGAATGTAAAGCGCCGCGCCGCCACCTCGGGCTGAAATGAAGCCAGTCTGGCAGCTCCAAGACCGTGTCCCCACCACCGCCTTCCGCCGACTGTCGAGCTCTAGTAGGCAAAGTATAGGGCGACGACTTGTCCTGTTGGACAACGTGAAGTCGCTCAGACTTGCAGAGGGGGAGGGAACGAACGACACGCGGAGAGAGAGAAGAGAGAGAGAGAGAGAGAGAGAGAGAGAGAGAGAGAGAGAGAGAGAGGAGCGCCTCAACACCCACACAACCCAGCCCGAGAGCCTAGCAGAGAGAGAGAGGAGAGAGAGAGAGAGAGAGAGGAGAGAGAGAGAGAGAGAGAGGAGAGAGGAGAGAGGGGAGAGAGAGCGCAAAGCGTAGAGAGTAGGGTAGGGTAAAGGATCGGGTCGAGGTGCAGAGAGGGAAGGGTGGGGGAGGAGGGGGTGGGCGGGAGGGAGGCAAAGGGGGGAGGGGATTGTTACGAGTAATAGGCGGGTTGTTAGGGGGGGGGGGTGTGGGGTGAGAAGGAGGGAAACAGTGCTATGTTCATGTTTTTTTTTTTTTTTTTTTTTTTTTTTGTAATTCTGCTTTTTCTGCTCCACGTTTAGCCAGAGTTAGCAAAACCGGTATGGAGAGCCCAACTGAACCATTCATTGAAAAAGCAAACAAACAAACACACAAAAAAAAAACACACACACAAACACACGAAACATCATCATACCCTCCCCTCCCCTCCACACACACACACACACACACACACACACACACACACACACACACACACACACAAATCCCCGTCCTCCCTTTTCTTCACCCCACCCCCGTTTTTACGATCTCACGCAGGGGGGGGGGGGGGGGGGGGGGAATATTGTGTGGCTGAATTGCTGGAGGTCTGAGAAGCCCGCAGTCTGCCTTACCTGTCGCCTTCTGGCCTGCGATGAGTTATGGGTTTTTTTTTTCTTTGGGGTTTGGTTGGGGAGGGGGATGGGATGGGGGTGGGGGTGGGGGGGGGGTTCTTTTGGGTTTTGTGCGAAGCTTGTTTTGTTTTGGTGGATCCTCTTCGCTCTTCCTCTTCATCCACGCTCCTCCCCCTCCTCCTCCCCCTCCCCCCATCCCATTCCCTGCATACCTCCCACGTCTTATCTCTGTCTTCCTATGCGATAGATCACCTCATCCCCCCCTTCCCTCTCCCCGCTTCCCCTCACCCTTTTCCCCCTGTGCTCACCCGACTTCATTACCCCCTGCCCGCCCTCCCCCCCCCCCCCCCCCCCCGGTCCTCTTATCGTTTCAAAGTAATGTTTCCAACTTCGTCACGGACAAGTGTGTGTGTGTGTGTGTGTGTGTGTGTGTGTGTGTGTGTGTGTGTGTGTGTGTGTGTGTGTGAGTGTGTGTGTGTGTGTGTGCGTGCGTGTGTGTGTGTGTGTGTGTGTGTGTGTGTGTGTGTGTGTGGTGTGTGTGTGTGTGTGTGCATGCGTGCGTGCGTGCATGTGTGTGTTCAAAGCTGAGAGGAGGGAAAGTAGAAGGGAGTGGGGGGTTCCCTGTCACCGTGCACTGACGTCAGCCAACGTCAAAGGACTGCCGACGCAGGGTGGATGATGGCGGCGCGGGGGAAAGGGGTGGCAGGTGAATGGCGGGGGGGGGGGGGGGGGAGGGGATAAGGATTGGGGAGAGAGTGAATATGGGGTTACTGGACACTTGACTTAAGCGACCAAGGGACTGCCCATGAAGAGACAGTGTGGCAGTCTGCCTGCACAAAGTAACACTCATTCAGTCTTCGCCCAGCGACTCCAAGGACGATCGAATCAGCGATAGTGCCGGGTCATGTCTGGAAAGTGACTTTATGGCGATCTGGTCTGGACAGCAAGAGCGAGACCAGGACGCGCTGAAAAATAGATGTGGTTCAAGAGGCCATGCCCTATGGCGTAACATTAACAGAAAAAAAAATGTGGACAACAGAAGGATACGGGCAACAATACCCGCCTTGGCTCAAGGCTGTGTCAGGCCAGTTGACATAGGCTAGAACACCAAGGCTACATCCAAATGTTGTTAGGCTCTGCATAGTTATGCGGGGATTGTCTTCAAGTCGTGACAAGCTCCTAGCATAACATTATCAGTCTCCAAAATCCCCCGAAGTCGGAGTGTGGCTGCCCATGTGGCGGGGTAATCAAAAACGGTCACACACGTAATGTTCTCATCCCTAGCTGATGCATTTGTACCATTGTGTTCAAGTGCTTCGGATGATCCCTGGAGTCTTTTAGCCAGGGTACGACGACGACGACGACGACGACGACAACAACAACAACAAACACACAACAACAACAACAACAACAACAACAACGATACGGGCAACGAAATTAGGACAGAAGTTCTTCAGATCAGATAACACCGGACAACAACCACCCGGGTGACTCCAGCCGTGTCTCCTCTGCTCTGAGTTGTGTGGTAACGACCCAACATGGAGAGCTCCCTGTGAATGTCGAGACGAGAGAAACTGTCAGGGGCTGGGTGTGGGTGTGCCGGTGCGAGCTGGAATGAGCAGAGTGGTGCTTGTGCAAATGTGGGGGGTGAGGTGGGTGGGTGGGGGGTGGGGGGTCTATCTATCTATCTATCTATCTATCTATCTATCTATCCATCCATCCATCTATTTATCTATCTATCCATCTATCTATCCATCTATCTATCTATCTATCTATCTATCTATCTATCTATCTATCTATCTATCTATCTATCTATCTATCTGTCTGTTTGTCTGTCTACCTGTCTATCTATCTATCTGTCTGTCTGTCTGTCTGTCTATCTATCTATCTATCTGTCTGTCTGTCTGTCTGTCTATCTATCTATCTATCTATCTATGCGGCGTATTCAGAGTTACACATGCTCAACAGAGCGTACGGGAAATATGCGAATAAAATCATGTCTGTCAGCGTAAAAAAAAAAACAACGTTCACGTGAGTACGACCACCTCACACCAGTATTGGTGGTTCCATGATGCTGACTCTGAACAAAGTCTCGGACAGTTCTAAAACCCCATACCTTGCAATTATTGGTGATCACATTCATTCCATTTTTTTTGTGTGCTTTGTGCATGTGTGAGGGTAGTGGTTAGAGTGAAACAGAGCATGACTGAATAGGAAAGGAATGCATGAAATATATTTCAGTCATGCGTAAATTCACAGACGCTTCAGACAAATAATTTCAGATTTCTGTTTGCTTCAGTTACGAAGAGACTGGCAAGTGTTGCGCACAGAGAGAGAGTGAGATCAGGAGAGATAAGAAGAGAAGAAGAAGAAGAAGAAGAAGAAGAAGAAGAAAGGAAAGGGAGAGAGAGGAGAGAGAGAGAGAGAGAGAGAGAGAGAGAGAGAGAGAGAGAGAGATGATGATGATGATGATGATGATGGTTAGGAGGGAGGAAGAATCATTGGGTTTTTTTTTAATATCGCGGCCAGAAAGTTACTTAGACTTACAGAAAAGAGAGAAAAACAGCAATAAGAACCATAAACTAAAACAAAGAAATAAACCTTAAGGATGGCGCCATCTTTAAATGTTAAATGCTGCAAACTGTTCTTATGCTGCAGTGGCCAAACAGATCCTTTTCTTCTAAAGGTAAACAAACGACACTTGCGAATACATTTGCACAGACACATGCACGCATGTACACAGAGCGAGAAAAAGAGAGAAAAAAGGATGTAGAGAGAGAGAGAGAGAGAGAGAGAGAGAGAGAGAGAGAGAGAACGAATCATTACTTTTATAGGTAATGGATTAAGCATACATACTTTTTCACATCCAACACCTTTGGCAAGAAATAATGACGACAAGAATTTTTTTTGAAAATGCAGCAAACATTAGAGAGAGAGAGAGAGAGAGAGAGAGAGAGAGAGAGATTACTGGTATGTTTGTGTGTGGGTGCTGCCAGAATTGTTTTCCTGGCGCTGCCGGGATTCGAACCCGCAATTTCTTAAGGGTTGGACGTCTCAAGGCACCGCAGTTTTAGACGGATGACTTACCCACCTCGCCATCAGACACCTGTTCTATGCTGGATAATATAACCTTTATGAAATTCATTGTTCTTCCTCTTGGACCAGGTCCAGCCGGAGCTCTTGTCAGCTGCCTGTGCCATTGCATGCAGAGCTGCAGTCCAGTCTTCACCATACCAGAAATTTTGAGTTGTTTTATAAGTCACAGGCTGACGAGTCTATAACCTCCCCCACCCCTCCTGTTGCTTTAGCTTCTTATCGTGACGACTTTGGCTTGGAAGCCAAATTACCTCAAGCTGCTGACTAAACTGGCATTGTGTTCAGTCTCAGGAGATGTGAGCCTGCTCCATTCTGTCATTATGGCAGACTGAACTTCATCAGAATCAGTTTTGTTTTGACGACCCTAACCGGAAGGCAGCGGCCGGTCTCATGCCAACTCTTCCTGATGATCTCTTGGATGGTTCCCCCATTTCTGGGGAGGAGGTCTTTCTGGCGATGGTAAGTCATCCACTCCCTCGATCCAGCGCACCTCCGATCCCAGGCTCTTGCTGTCACGGTGGTTCCAGACCATGGTTTAACTTGTGGCCTCCTGGCCTGTCAAATGTTGTTGTAGCTGGAGCTTCTGGTGGCGTGGTGGTCCTCAGGCAGTTCTGACCACATGTGCGAATCTCCTGAAGGACTTGGTTGTGGTTCCTGCGGGACCTTTTCGTTGCGCTCTGCTGTCGCTCGGCAGGTCTTCAGCTGTCCCTGAAGTCCATCCTGGAGGACTACAAAGGGGGGTAAACCATGCTGGAGGAGTACAAAAGGGGGGGGGGGGTAAACCATGCTGGAGGAGTACAAAGGGGGGTAAACCATGCTGGAGGACTCGTGAGACAAGACTGTGAGATCAGTCACATAGCATTCCGAAAGCAACAATGCCGGCAATTGTTTATACCACGCTGGTCACTGCTTCAGTGTCATAGGTCAGAGAGAGAGAGAGAGAGAGAGAGAGAGAGAGAGAGAGAGAGAGAGAGAGAGACTTACATACATACATACAGACAAACAGGCAGACTGACAGACAGACACACGGACGGACAGACAGACAGACAGACAAAGAGAAGGGTTGGTCGGTAGATTGTTCGCCAGTTTTTAAAAGCGCCACAGTAGGAAGCACTCTATATGTTCATGAATAGAATGAGCAAGAGACAAATGGAATATAAAGCATCAAGAAAGAAGGAAAGGACAAAGGAACAGTGGTAAAAGTCAATTGATTAAAGAATAAACATTTCATGAATGAATACAGAAATCAGTCAATGAAAATGAATAAAGATAAGAAAAATAAACAAATCAATCAATTGATCAATAGATAATTAAGTCAATGAAATGAAATAAAGTAAATAAATACACAGATGAATAAAAGAATAGATGAAGAAAATAAAGAAAGAAATAAGTAAATAAATAGATAAATAAATGAATAAATAAAAATGAAGAAAGAAATAAGTAAGTAAGTAAATAAATAAATAAATAAATAAATGAATGAACAAATAAACAAATAAATAGATAAGCAACCTTTCGAAAGAACACGTCCAACCACAGGCTAATTAGTTCACTTAGATTTAGTTTTTTTCCCTCTCCTCGTTGTTGTCAATTATCACGATGAAACAGAGGTCTGAACATCTTTGCTGTTGCTGAGACAAAATGATGTATAAGGTGTAGAACAATAAAGCACATACACACACACACACACACACACACACACACACACACACACACACACACACACACACACACACACACATTTATTTGAACTTTTCACAACACCAGCCCGGAAGAATTGTAGGTCAGACAAGCAGTTAGTGTTATCAAGCCCTACAACTGATACATCCAGAACAATTTTATCTTACTCGGAATCATTCCATGGAGTTCTAGCCATGTGAATGTCGGAACAACATTCTTTCAATGTTTCCTGTTCAATATACTTGGTTTTGTCAACACCTCTAAACCTGAGACAGAATCAAATATGTGTAGCCTACTTACGCGCATGTGCATGCATTTGCATTTCCGCGCGTGCGCTTCTGTGTGTGTGGAGGAGGGGGGAAGGGAGAGGGTGGGGGGGTGGGGTGCCGGGGTGGGGGGGGGGGGGGGGGGGGGGGGGGGGGGGAAGAAGGCTGGCTTGTAGTCAAAGCAGTCTCCGAAAACACAAGTCAGAAAACTAATTAGATGAAAAATCTTGATCACAAACATTATGCTGGACCGAAAAGCGCCTCTCCCTCCAATGTCTTCCCAACAAAACATGCCCAACCCAATTCTCTCTCTCTCTCTCTCTCTCTCTCTCTCTCTCTCTCTCTCTCTCTCTCTGTCTCTCTCTCTCTCTCTGTCTCTCTCTCTCTCTCTCCTAAAATATTTGATTTATGATTTCTTCTCGTCTCCTCTTCTTCTTCTTCTTCTTCTTCTTCTTCTTCTTCTTCTTCTTCTTCTTCTCTTCCTCTCTTCTTCTTCTTCTTCTTCTTCTCCTCCTTCTCCTTCTTCTTCTTCTTCTTCTTCTCCTTCTCCTCCTCCTCCTCCTCCTCCTCCTCCTCTCCTCCTCCTCCTCCTCCTCCTCCTCCTCTTCTTCTTCTTCTCCTCGTAGTTCCCAAACCATTCTCCACACATTGCTGTGTCAGTTTGGGGGGATACGTGGTGCTGTCTATACAGGTTCACTGGACCAGACAGGACGCCTTTTCCTCAGATTGGAACATTTGGGAAATATCTACATTCCGCTTCAAGAAGCAGCGCTGGCTTTCTGTCCTTTGAGCGAAAGCGTTTGGTGCACAACGCCCCCCCCCTCCCCTCCCCTCCACCACCGTCCCCCTCTCCGCCAATCTCCCTTTACCTCATTCACTTTCACCCCCCCCCAAGTTTCTTCACATTTTCCCTCCTTCATCCTTCCCTTACTCGCCCTTAGCCCCCCCACCCCCCTCCCCCTCCCCCCGCCTCCCTCCTCCATCATCCACCGTAATCCTCATGTGTCCTGCCTTGGAAAAACCCACCCACCCCTACCTCACCCCATCTCCACTGTCGAGGTCTGGCTTTGTCTCTGTGCTGTCTTCTCTGGTCCTAATGTTCTGGCCTCTCCCCTCCCTCTATCCGACATCTCCACTGTCTTTCTCTGTCCCCCCTTTACCACTCTTTGTTCTTTCCTCTTTCACTCTCTGTCCTCCACCCCCCCCCACCCACCCCCCTCTCTCTCTAGTCCTCTCCCCTCCCTCTATCCAACATCTCCACTGTCTTTCTCTGTCCCCTCCTTTACCACTCTTTGTTCTTTCCTCTTTCACTCTCTGTCCTCCACCCCCCCCCACCCCATCCCCCCCTCTCTCTCTGTCCTCTCCCCTCCCTCTATCCAACATCTCCACTGTCTTTCTCTGTCCCCTCCTTTACCACTCTTTGTTCTTTCCTCTTTCACTCTCTGTCCTCCACCCCCCCCCACCCCACTCCCCCTCTCTCTCTGTCCTCTCCCCTCCCTCTATCCGACATCTCCACTGTCTTTCTCTGTCCCCTCCTTTACCACTCTTTGTTCTTTCCTCTTTCACTCTCTGTCCTCCACCCCCCCCCACCCCACACCCCCCCTCTCTCTCTGTCCTCTCCCCTCTCTCTATCCGACATCTCCACTGTCTTTCTCTGTCCCCTCCTTTACCACTCTTTGTTCTTTCCTCTTTCACTCTCTGTCCTCTACCCCCATCACCCCACCCCTCTCTCTCTCTCTCTGTTTCCCTCCCACTCTCTCTATCCGACATCTCCTGTCTTCTCTGCCCTCTCCTTTACCTCTCTCTTTCTCTTCCTCTTCTCACTCTCTGTCTCTCTCATCCCCTCCATGACCCCTGCGCCACCAGTCGACCCCCCCGTAATGCTCTCTGTCACTTCCACATCCGGTTGAATCTCCATGTCTTTCTCTGACCCCTCCAATTTTATCCACTTTTGTACCCGTTGTCTTCTTTTGCTCATTTTCCACCATCCCCTCCACAGCCACAGCCCCCCCCGTTCTCATCAGTTACGTCTCCCCTCTATATCTAGTGTCGACAACTTCGGATGATTTTCGTGGATGTGCCCTCCTTTACCACTCTTTGTTCTTTCCTCTTTCACTCTCTGTCCTCCACCCCATCACCCCACTCTCTCTCTCTCTCTCTCTCTCTCTCTCTCTCTCTCTCTCTCTCTGTTTTCTCCCCTCCCACTCTCTGTCTTCACCCTCCGCATCTCTGTCTTCTCTCCCTCTCTGCTCTCTCCTCTCTCTTCTCTCTCTCTCTCTCTCTCTCTCTCTCTCTCTCTCTCTCTCTCTCTCTCTCTCTCTGAGTGACTTTCCTTTTCTGGCTGCCAGCAAGTCGAACTTTCTTCACCTCCGGTAAAATGTTGTCTGTTTTACAAACTTCCAACATGCCGGTTTGAAGGTCTACCATTGAGTGTAGAAAGCATGCTGAACGCCGCGCTGCGAGATATGGTGTTATCATCTTTCAAAATCGAAGGTAGTGAAAGCCAGACTGTTGTCGTTCTTCGGCTGAAAACATTTTCCGACCAGTCCCCTGCCATGAAAGCAACATGCGCAAACTGGCACAGTGTGACATAGACAGTGAAACAGTTACTGTTCTCCCCAAATTAGAATTTTCATATGATACTAGTGTCGACAAACGAAGTTTTCGTGATGAGTATGGAGAGTTTTCTGAAGTAGGATGTGAACACATTCCGTCGGTAACTACAACACACACTTCCACACAACATGGCGCTGAAGCCTTCGTTGCAGAAGGAAATCAGTGTATGAGAGACTGTGGTTGTGATGATGGAGATTCCTGTGATGTTAATGAGTCACCCGCAGCCCCTTCAGACAATACAACAATAAGAGACATTATGTTGTATTTAGAAGAAATGTCAAAGAAAATGGATGACCGCTTCGGTGCCTTGAAGGAAGAGGTGACAGGCAGCGCAACACATAGCACAGGGGGTGAAAACGGAAAACTTCGCTCTCCACCGTGACAGCTGCACTCTCGCATCTGTTGATAAACATTTCTTGGAAATTCTGATTGACAGTTATTTATGTTCGATGTCGAGAACTGAATTGTGTGCTTTTCCGTGATCTGGACTCCTCATCACGATGAACTTTCTTG
>CM065739.1:38597373-38599873 GCA_033310375.1 Conus canariensis
GTGTGTGTTTGTGGTTGTGTCCCTTTGTAATCATTTTGTTCTTGTTTGTCCCTTCTTGTAGTATTGTTTTTGTTATGTCCTTCCCTATACATCATTGTTCCTTTGTTATGTTCCCCTTCCCTATACATCATTGTTCCTTTAGTATGTCCCTTCCTATACATCATTGTTCCTTTAAATATGTCCCCTTCCTATACATTCATTGTTCCTTTAGTCATATGTCCCCTTCCCTATACATCATTGTTCCTTTAGTTATGTCCCCTTCCCTATACATCATTGTTCCTTTAGTCATGTCCCCTTCCCTATACATCATTGTTCCTTTAGTTATGTCCCCTTCCCTATACATCATTGTTCCTTTAGTTATGTCCCCTTCCCTATACATCATTGTTCCTTTAGTTATGTCCCCTTCCCTATACATCATTGTTCCTTTAGTCATGTCCCCTTCCCTATACATCATTGTTCCTTTAGTTATGTCCCCTTCCCTATACATCATTGTTCCTTTAGTTATGTCCCCTTCCCTATACATCATTGTTCCTTTAGTTATGTCCCCTTCCCTATACATCATTGTTCCTTTAGTTATGTCCCCTTCCCTATACATCATTGTTCCTTTAGTCATGTCCCCTTCCCTATACATCATTGTTCCTTTAGTTATGTCCCCTTCCCTATACATCATTGTTCCTTTAGTCATGTCCCCTTCCCTATACATCATTGTTCCTTTAGTTATGTCCCCTTCCCTATACATCATTGTTCCTTTAGTTATGTCCCCTTCACTATACATCATTGTTCCTTTAGCTATGTCCCCTTCCCTATACATCATTGTTCCTTTAGTTATGTCCCCTTCCCTATACATCATTGTTCCTTTAGTTATGTCCCCTTCCCTATACATCATTGTTCCTTTAGTTATGTCCCCATCCATCATCATGTCCCCTTCCCTATACATCATTGTTCCTTTAGTTATGTCCCCTTCCCTATACATCATTGTTTCTTTAGTTATGTCCCCATCCATCATCATGTCCCCTTCCCTATACATCATTGTTCCTTTAGTTATGTCCCCTTCCCTATACATCATTGTTCCTTTAGTTATGTCCCCTTCCCTATACATCATTGTTCCTTTAGTTATGTCCCCTTCCCTATACATCATTGTTCCTTTAGTTATGTCCCCTTCCCTATACATCATTGTTCCTTTAGTCATGTCCCCTTCCCTATACATCATTGTTACTTTAGTCATGTCCCCTTCCCTATACATCATTGTTCCTTTAGTTATGTCCCCTTCCCTATACATCATTGTTCCTTTAGTCATGTCCCCTTCCCTATACATCATTGTTCCTTTAGTTATGTCCCCTTCCCTATACATCATTGTTCCTTTAGTCATGTCCCCTTCCCTATACATCATTGTTCCTTTAGTTATGTCCCCTTCCCTATACATCATTGTTCCTTTAGTTATGTCCCCTTCCCTATACATCATTGTTCCTTTAGTTATGTCCCCTTCCCTATACATCATTGTTCCTTTAGTTATGTCCCCTTCCCTATACAGCATTGTTCCTTTAGTTATGTCCCCTTCCCTATACATCATTGTTCCTTTAGTTATGTCCCCTTCCCTATACATCATTGTTCCTTTAGTTATGTCCCCATCCATCATCATGTCCCTTTCCCTATACATCATTGTTCCTTTAGTTATGTCCCCTTCCCTATACATCATTGTTTCTTTAGTTATGTCCCCATCCATCATCATGTCCCCTTCCCTATACATCATTGTTCCTTTAGTTATGTCCCCTTCCCTATACATCATTGTTCCTTTAGTTATGTCCCCTTCCCTATACATCATTGTTCCTTTAGTCATGTCCCCTTCCCTATACATCATTGTTACTTTGGTCATGTCCCCTTCCCTATACATCATTGTTCCTTTAGTTATGTCCCCTTCCCTATACATCATTGTTCCTTTAGTCATGTCCCCTTCCCTATACATCATTGTTCCTTTAGTTATGTCCCCTTCCCTATACATCATTGTTCCTTTAGTTATGTCCCCTTCCTATACATCATTGTTCCTTTAGTTATGTCCCCTTCCCTATACATCATTGTTCCTTTAGTTATGTCCCCTTCCCTATACATCATTGTTCCTTTAGTTATGTCCCCTTCCCTATACATCATTGTTCCTTTAGTTATGTCCCCTTCCCTATACATCATTCTTCCTTTAGTTATGTCCCCTTCCCTATACATCATTGTTCCTTTAGTTATGTCCCCATCCATCATCACGTCCCCTTCCCTATACATCATTGTTCCTTTAGTTATGTCCCCTTCCCTATACATCATTGTTCCTTTAGTTATGTCCCCTTCCCTATACATCATTGTTCCTTTAGTTATGTCCCCTTCCCTATACATCATTGTTTCTTTAGTCATGTCGCCATCCATCATCACGTCCCCTTCCCTATACATCATTGTTCCTTTAGTTATGTCCCCTTCCCTATACATCATTGTTCCTTTAGTTATGTCCCCTTCCCTATAC
>CM065739.1:38604873-38609873 GCA_033310375.1 Conus canariensis
TCATATGCACACACGGACATACACACTCACACACACGCACGCGCACACACACACACGCACGCAAACACACACGCAACACGACACCACACACACACACACACACACACGCACGCACTCACTTACGCACGCACACACACACACAGACACGCGCGCGCGCACACACAACACACACACACACACACACACACACACACACACTCCCCCTTCCCTCCCCCCCCCCCCAACACACACACACACACACATTGCACACCCACACGCGCGCGCGCATTGAAGAAGAAGCGACTGACTAAACGCTCGGAAATCATGACGAGCATCACGTGCTCTGTGCACGGGCCCACGAGCATCACGTGCTCAGGGCCCCCACGACAGACCCAACTTTGCGTTGTGAGTGGATAGCATGCTCTGCTCGCCCGCCAGCCCGAACACGACTGGTTGGATGTCTTGTCACTTCAGCTGTTGCGAAAGTTCGGAGCAATGTCACACAAATATGGAGACCTGGAATTGGAAAAGGAAAACCCAGTTTATCTTCTGTGAACATGTTTATTACCATCATGTTAGTGATACCGTCTGACTCTGGATGTTAGCGTGCGCGCGTGTGTGTGTGTTCAGGGATGCTCCAGTTCAGACAAGAAGACTGATCGAATACGATAGGTGTGAAGCGAACTCACCCCCTAATACCTCCTCCTTCGAAAAAAGAGAGTAGAAACCAATAGAAAGAAAACAGGTGTGTGTCTGCTGTCAGCGGCCCACCACCAAGTTTTCTCTGGACCGCGGAGACAAGTTTAACCTGGACGAAAAGACCTGGCAAAGGTGAGTTTTTTTTTTCTTTTCTTTTCTTTTTTTTTTTTTTGTGGCATCAGTTATCGGATCAATGGAGCACCTAAGGCGGTGATTTTCTTTTCTTTTTTTTTTCCCTAAGGGCAAAATCCACCTCTCATTTTTTGGTGCTTCACACTGTCCTTCATCTGCAAAAAAAAAAAAAAAAAAAAAAAAGCCCAAAACAATTTCCACTACTAGTTTTTTTTTCCCCCCAACCAGTCTCTTACACACCCTGCATAGTCGGTTCATTTACAAATGGACACATTTTTGCAGATTTTAATGTTTTGGCGTTTGATACAAAGTGTCTGGGTTTGTTAGTGTTCTAATGTGTGGTGAACTGTCACACTCACTCTGACAATGTGTTGTTTGTACAAGGAAAACAAAGAGTAAACAAATGACTTAATTATTTCCTTACATTTCATTTTTTTTTTCAAAGAACGAGAGAGATGGAGAATCTTATCTACTGGCTCCATTTTGTGTTGCACACACACACACACACACACACACAACACACACACACACACACACACACACACTCTCTCTCTCTCTCTCTCTCTCCCCCACCCTCTCCCCACTGTCTGTCTCCCCTCTCCCCCCTCCCCCTCCCTCCCCCTCTCTCTCACATATGTTAATGGTAGTTACATGTCAAAGGTGAGTTGAACACTTTTGCCTGTCTGGAAGGATCTTACTTAGTCCCCCCCCCCCCCACACACACACACCCATCTACATCTCCAGACTGCACAGTTCTGTCCTGAGACTTGAGTTCAGTCATGTTCACATGTAGATACAGGAAACATCGGTGAGAAAGGTTTCCGCCCATCCCAGTAGGCCTACACGAGCTTCTTTCCGTCAAATGTGACGGATTGTTCACGATGGCATGATGTGTTCCTTTGGTAGTTTAGAGTTGTTTTTCGGCTGCCCGGTTCATCTGTGTTCCTTTGGTATTTTAGAGCTTTTTTAACTGTTCAGTTCGTCTGTGTTCCTTTGGCATTTAAGAGCTTTTTTCACTGTTCAGTTTGTCTGTGTTCCTTTGGCATTTAAGAGCTTTTTTCACTGTTCAGTTTGTGTTCCTTTGGCATTTTACAGCTTTTTTTTTAACTCTTCAGTTCATCTGTATTCTTTTGGCATTTAAGAGCTTTTTAACTCTTCAGTTCATCTGTGTTCCTTTGGCATTTAAGAGGTTTTTTTAACTGTTCAGTTTGTGTTCCTTTGGGATTTTAGAGCTTTTTCGGTTGTTCAGTTCATCTGTGTTCCTTTGGCATTTTAGAGCTTTTTCTGCTGTTAATTTCATCATTTTTTTGACGGAAAGAACCTTGTGTTGGGGGTGAGGGTACTTACTTAATCCTCTTCATCCCGCAACCCGAGACATAAGGTGCCAACAAGCTCCCTCCAGCCCGCTCTGTCCTGGGCAAGCCAGCTCAGTTCATTCCAAGTCTTGCCTGCCTCTCTCATCTCCTCCTCCACTGTCCTCCTCCAGGTGCCGAGTGGTCTGCCTCGCTTCCTCTTCCCCGGTGGTGCCCATCTCAGCGCAGTATGAGGGAGTCTGGTCTTGTCCATCCGAAGGATGTGTCCCAGCCACCTCCATCGCCGCTGCTTCACCTCGGCCACAATGTTGTTTATGCTGGTGCGCCTTGACACTTCCTGTTGGTGACACGCTGCTGCCAGTGAAGTTTCAGGATTCGGCGAAGACACCTTCCTTCGAAGCCTCTGAGCCTACTCTCAATCTTCTTGTTGGTTCTCCATGTCTCTGAGGCATATAGGAGCACTGAGCGTACGTTGGACCTGTAGATCTTCAACTTGGTTTTGGTTTGCAGGACAGTTGACTTCCAGATGTTTTTCAACCTGCTGAATGCCCGGGCTGCGAGTCCTATCCTGGTTGAGATCTCCTTCTCGATGTTGCTGTCGGCCGAGATATAGCTGCCGAGGTACTTGAAGTGTTCCATCTCCTCTAGAGCTGAGCCTCGCACACTGGTCTTCTCTGCGCTCTTCGTCTTCACCTTCATGATCTTGGTCTTGTCGGGGGTGAATCTTGAGTCCCATACTGCTGGCTATTAGGTCCACTCTTGATGTTTTTTCCTGGATGTCTTTCTGGGCGTGTGACAGCAGTGCAATATCGTCGGCGAAGTCGCAGTCTTCAAGCCTGGCTGTCAGTCCCCATACAAGCCCTCTCGCCCTATCGCTGGTGGCCTTCCTCATCACCCAGTCAATGACGACAAGGAAAATTGTCGGCGAGATCACGCAGCCTTGCCTGACCCCGGTCTGCACGTGGAACCACTCGCTCTGCTGTCCATCCTGTCGCACACAGCACTGGTTGTCTGCGTACATGTCCTGTAGGATGTTGATGACTTTGAGAGGAAATCCGTAGGCTTCCAAGATCTTCCACAGCGAAGGATGGTGGATGCTATCGAAAGCCTTTTGGAAATCGATATAGTTGATGTAGAGTGATGAATTCCATTCGATGGACTGTTCCACAATTGTTCGTAAAACAAAGATCTGGTCTGTGCAGCTTCTCCCGCTTCTGAACCCTGCCTGTTCTTCTCGTAAGGTTCTCTCAATGGCTTGCCTCATGCGCTGTAGAAGGACGCGGCAGATCTTCCCTGGGACGGAGAGCAAGTTGATTCCCCGCCAGTTGCCGCATTCCGAGAGGTCGCCCTTCTTGGGGAGCTTCACTATGATGCCTTTCTTCCTTGTGTCCGGGACTTTCTCCTCTTCCCATACCTTGTTGAATAGCTTCACTAGAGCCTTTGCACTCGTTTTGGGGTCTGCCTTCAACATGTCTGCTGTGATTCTGTCTTCACCTGGTGCCCTGTTGCCCTCTGTCTGCCTGATGGCCTCCACAATTTCCTGTTGGGTGATGCGTCCATGTCTCATCTCTAAGTTGAAACCCATGTCTTCGATGGTGGCTTCCTCATCTGGGTCCGGTCTATTTAATGTCTCTCTAAAATGTTCTGCCCATCTGTTGAGTTGGTCTTCGTCTTTTGTCAAAACTTTCCCGGTCTCGTCCTTCACAACTGGTTTTACTGGTGAATCCGCCATTTAGGGTCTTGGTAATCTTATAGACGGTCCTGGAGTCTCATTTCTCTGCTGCAGCTTGGGCGTCTGCTGCCAAGTTGTCTGCAAACTGTCGCTTGTCTCTCCTTGTGCTCTTCTTCACTTCTTTGTTTTTCTCTTTGTACGTTTCGGCGAATGTTTGTCTCTCATCTTCTGTTCCAGTGAGCGTGCCGAGTTTTGCGATCTTTCTCTCCTCTCTGAGTTGCCATGTGGCGTCTGATATCCATTCCTTCCTCTCTCTTCTTCTGTAGCCCAGCACAGCCTCGCTGGTGTCTATGAAAGCTTTCTGTACATTGTCGCACAGGGCGTTGATGTCGTCTTCTGGTGTGCTGTCCAGGACTTGGAATCTGTTGGAAAGTTCAATGGTAAACGGACTTTTCACCGCCTCACTGGTCAGTTTCCTCGAGTCAAAGAGTTGTTCACTTTTCTTTTTTTGTGTTCTCTCGAGCTTCAGCTGGAGTCTGCTTAACACAAGATGGTGATCACTGCTAGCGTCAGCTCCTCGGATGGCTCTCACGTCTTTCATGGAGCTCCTCCACTTCTGGTTGATGGCAATGTGGTCTATCTGGTTACTGGTTCTTCCATCTGGTGATACCCATGTCAGTTTGTGGATGGTTTTGTGTTGGAAGATGGTACCACCTATCACCAGACCGTTCTCAAGACACGCATCTGCAAAACGCTGTCCATTGTCATTTCTATCTCCCACTCCCTCTTGTCCCATGCAAGTCTCAAACCCAGTGTTCTCCGCTCCAACTTTCGCATTGAAGTCTCCCATAAGAAGTAGGATGTCATACTGTGGTGTTTTGTCTATCTGTTCCTATAGGATGTTGTAGAACAGGTCTTTCTCCTCCTCCGTGGCTTGCTCTGTCGGTGCGTAACACTGTATGATGGTGGTCTTGGTATACTTGGAGAAGAATCTGGCTGTGATGATTCTTGAGTTGACTGGCTCCCATCCCATCAAGCTCTTCCTGGCCTCCTTATCCATGATGATACCCACTCTCTCCTGATGTTGCCCGTCCGTGCGACCAGAATAACATACTGTCTCTCCTGAGCCAAGGGTCATGATGCCTGAATCCGTCCACCTCATCTCACTGATTCCTAGGATGTTCAGTCTATACTTCATCTCTTTC
>CM065739.1:38614873-38632373 GCA_033310375.1 Conus canariensis
CCTAGATTTCCAA
The DNA here is from genome assembly GCA_033310375.1 of Conus canariensis. Taxonomy (NCBI): domain Eukaryota; kingdom Metazoa; phylum Mollusca; class Gastropoda; order Neogastropoda; family Conidae; genus Conus; species Conus canariensis. Next base: position 38,614,887 of record CM065739.1, read on the forward strand.
GTGGTAGCAGAATTGAGAGCCCTAGATCTACTAGTGGTGACAGAATGGAGAGGCCTAGATTTCCAAGTGGTGAGAGAATGGAGAGACCTAGATTTCCAAGTGGTGAGAGAATGGAGAGACCTAGATTTCCAAGTGGTGAGAGAATGGAGAGACCTAGATTTCCAAGTGGTGAGAGAATGGAGAGACCTAGATTTCCAAGTGGTGAGAGAATGGAGAGACCTAGATTTCCAAGTGGTGAGAGAATGGAGAGCCCTAGATTTCAAGTGGTGACAGAATGGAGAGCCTAGATTTCAATGGTGACAGAATGGAGAGACCTAGATTTACAAGTGTGACAGAATGGAGAGCCTAGATTACCATGGTGACAGAATGGAGAGACCCTAGATTTCCAAGTGGTGACAGAATGGAGAGACCCTAGATTTCCAAGTTGGAGACAGAATGGAGAGCCTAGATTTACAGTGGTGACAGAATGGAGAGACCCTAGATTATACAAATGAGTGTTGGTGTACAGAATGGAGAGACCTAGATTTAGAAGTGGTACAGAATGGAGAGAGGAAGATTTACAAGTGGTACAGAATGGAAAGACCTAGATATACAAGTGGGTGACAGAATGGGGAGATTATTTAGAAGTGGTGACAGAATGGAGAGACCTAGATTTCCAAGTGGTGACAGAATGGGAGACCTAGATTTAGAAGTGTAGCAGAATGGGAGAGAAGATTCACAAGTGGTGACAGAATGGAAAGACCTAGATTTACAAGTGGTGACAGAATGGAGAGACCTAGATTTACAAGTGGTGACAGAATGGAGAGACCTAGATTTAGACATGTGACAGAATGGAGAGACCTAGATTCAGAAGTGGTGACAGAATGGAGAGATCACGATTTACAGGTGATGACAGAATGGAGAGACCTAGATTTACAAATGATGACAGAATTAAGAAACCAAGAATTACAAGTGGTGACAGAATGGAGAGACCTAAGCTTACAAATGACAGAATGGAGAGATCAAGTCTTACAAGTGGTCACAGAACGGATAGACCAAGAATTGCGCATGATGACAGAATGGAGAGACACTGATTTCCAAATAATGTTAGAATCGAGAGATCTAGATTTACAAGTGGTGACGGAATGGAGAGACCAAAATTTACACGTGGTGACAGAATGGAGAGACCAACATTTACAAGTGGTGACAGCATGGAGAGACCTAGATTTACAAATGATGACAGAATCGAGAGATCTAGATTTACAAGTGGTGACAGAATGGAGAGACCTAGATTTACAAGTGGTGACAGAATGGAGAGACCAACATTTACAAGTGGTGACAAAATGGAGAAACCAAAACTTACAAATGGTGACAGAATTGAGAATACAAGATTTAGAATTGGTGACAGAATGGAGAGACGTAGATTTACAGGTCGTGACAGAATGGAAGGACCTAGATTTCCGAGTGGTGACAGAATGGGGAGACCTAGATTTACAAGTGGTAGCAGAATGGAGAGACCAACATTTAAAAGATGTGACAGAATGGAGAGACCTAGATTTACAAATGGTGACAGAATGGAGAGACCTAGATTTCCAAGTGGTGACAGAATGGAGAGACCAAGAGTTACAAGTGGTGACTGAATGGAGAGATCATGATCTACAAGTGGTGAGAGAATAGAGAGACCAACATTTACACGTGGTGACAGAATGGAGAGACCTAGATTACAGTGGTGACAGAATGGAGAGACCTTGATTTACAAGTGGTGACATAATGGAGAGACCAAGATTTACAAGTGGTGACAGAATGGAGAGACCTTGATTTACAAGTGGTGACATAATGGAGAGACCAAGATTTGCAAGTGGTGACAGAATGGAGAGACCTTGATTTACAAGTGGTGACAGAATGGAGAGACCTGGATTTACAAGTGGTGACAGAATGGAGAGACCTGGATTTACAAGTGGTGACAGAATGGAGAGCCCTTGATTGGCAAGTGGTGACAGAATGGAGAGCCCTTGATTTACAAGTGGTGACAGAATGGAGAGACCTGGATTTACAGGTGGTGACAGAATGGAGAGACCTAGATTTACAAGTGGTGACAGAATGGAGAGACCAAGATTTACAAGTGGTGACGGAATGGAGAGCCCCAGATTTACAAGTGGTGACAGAATGGAGAGCCCTTGATTTCCAAGTGGTGACAGAATGGAGAGACCTTGATTTCCAAGTGGTGACAGAATGGAGAGACCTTGATTTCCAAGTGGTGACAGAATGGAGAGCCCTTGATTTACAAGTGGTGACAGAATGTAGAGGTCAAGATTTACAAGTGTTGACTGAATGGAGAGACCAAGATTTACAAGTGGTGACAGGTTTGAGAGACCAAGATATGGAAGTAGTAGCAGAATGGAGAAACCTGTGTGTAGAACTGATGACTTGATGGAGAGACCTAGATATTTACAAGTGGTGACATGATGGAGAGACATAGATATTTACAAGTGGTGACAGAATGGAGAGACCTAGATATTTACAAGTGGTGACAGAATGGAGAGACCTAGATATTTACAAGTGGTGACAGAATGGAGAGACCTAGATATTTGCAAGTGGTGACAGAATGGAGAGACCTAGATATTTACAAGTGGTGACATGATGGAGAGACCTAGATATATACAAGTGATGACAGAATGGAGAGACCTATATATTAAAAGTGGTACAGAATGGAGAGACCTAATACTTAAAAGTGGTGACAGAATGGAGAGAGACCTAGATACTTAAAAGTGGTGACAGAATGGAGAGACCTAATATATAAAGTGGTGACAGAATGGAGAGACCTAGATATATACAAGTGGTGACAGAATGGAGAGACCTAGATATAACAAGTGGTGACAGAATGGAGAGACCTAGATATATACAAGTGGTGACAGAATGGAGAGACCTAGATATATATACAAGTGGTGACAGAATGGAGAGACCTAGATATTATACAAGTGGTGACAGAATGGAGAGACCTAGATACTTAAAGTGGTGACAGAATGGAGATACCTAGATATTACAAGTGGTGACAGAATGGAGAGACCTAGATGATACTTAAAGTGGTGACAGAATGGAGAGACCTAGATGTATACAAGTGGTGACAGAATGGAGAGACCTAGATATATACAAGTGGTGACAGAATGGAGAGACCTAGATATATACAAGTGGTGACAAATGGAGAGACCTAGATATTACAAGTGGTGACAGAATGGAGAGACCTAGATTATACAAGTGGTGACAGAATGGAGAGACCTAGATATATACAAGTGGTGACAGAATGGAGAGACCTAGATATTTACAAGTGGTGACAGAATGGAGAGACCTAGATATATACAAGTGGTGATAGAATGGAGAGACTAGATACGTAAAAGTGGTGACAGAATGGAGAGACCTAGATATATACAAGTGGTGACAGAAAGGAGAGACCTAGATACTTAAAAGTGGTGACAGAATGGAGAGACCTAGATATATACAAGTGGTGACATGATGGAGAGACCTAGATATTTAGAAGTGGTGACAGAATGGAGAGACCTAGATATATACAAGTGGTGACAGAATGGAGAGACCTAGATATATACAAGTGGTGACAGAATGGAGAGACGGGGGTCCTCGCCTGAGGAGACCTCAGCCTGCGCATGTGACCTCCGTCTTTCAGGTCCAGTTGACGGCTCTGAGCTGTCACCCCCACCAGATGAAACACAGCACGGACACTGGAGCTGACTTCCAAGGTGGATTCATTTACACAAAAAAAAAAAAAGAAAGAAAGAAAGAAAAGAAGAAGAAGAAGAGAAGACGAGAAAGATTTCAGATCTGAAAACAACCACCACCACCACCACCACACCACACAACAGAAACAATAATGATTATAATGATGATGAGAATGATAATGACAGTCAAGAAAGTGAAAATACTAAAGCTTTGGAAAAAAAAAGAAAGAAACAGGACAGGACAACAGGACAGGACAACAGGACAGGACAGGGCAACAGGACAGGACAACAGGACAGGACAACAGACAGGACAACAGGACAGGACAGGACAACAGGACAGGACAACAGGACAGGACAACAGGACAGGACAAGACAGGACAACAGGACAGGACAAGGACAGGAACAGGACAACAGGACAGGACAACAGGACAGGAAACAGGACAACAGGACAAGGACAACAGGACAGGACAACAGGACAGGAAGGACAACAGGACAAGACAACAGGACAGGACAACAGGACAAGACAGGACAACAGGACAGGACAACAGGACAGGACAACAGGACAGGAACAACAGGACAGGACAGGACAACAGGACAGGACAGGACAACAGGACAGGACAACAGGACAGGACAACAGGACAGGACAACAGGACAACAGGACAGGACAACAGGACAGGACGACAGGACAGGACAAGACAGGACAGACAGGACAGGACAACAGGACAGACAGGACAGGACAGGACAAACAGGACAGACAGGAAACAGGACAACAGGACAGGACAACAGGACAGGACAAACAGGACAAGGACAGGACAACAGGACAAACAGGACAGGACAACAGGACAGGACAACAGGACAGACAGGACAAGACAGGACAACAGGACAGGACAGGACAGGAACAGGACAGACAGGACAACAGGACAGGACAGGACAACAGGACAGGACAACAGGACAGGACAACAGGACAGGACAACAGGACAGGACAGGACAACAGGACAACAGGACAGGACAACAGGACAAGACAGGACAACAAGACAGGACAACAGGACAGGACAACAGGACAGGACAACAGGACAGGACAACAGGACAAGACAGGACAACAGGACAACAGGACAGGACAACAGGACAGGGCAACAGGACAAGACAGGACAACAGGACAAGACAGGACAACAGGACAGGGCAACAGGACAAGACAGGACAACAGGACAACAGGACAGGGCAACAGGACAAGACAGGACAACAGGACAACAGGACAGGGCAACAGGACAAGACAGGACAACAGGACAACAGGACAGGGCAACAGGACAAGACAGGACAACAAGACAGGACAAGACAGGACAACAGGACAGGGCAACAGGACAAGACAGGGACAACAGGACAAGACAGGACAAGACAGGACGAAACAGGACAAGACAGGACAACAAGACAGGACAACAGGACAGGGCAACAGGACAAAACAGGACAACAGGACAAGACAGGCAACAGGACAGGGAACAGGACAACAGGACAACAGGACAAGACAGGACAACAGCAGACAGGACAGAAACAGGACAAGACAGGGCAACAGGACAACAGGACAACAGGACACAGGGAACGAAAACAGGACAAGACAGGACAACAGGACAACAGGACAACAGGGCAACAGGACAAGACAGGACAACAGGACAAGACAGGACAACAAGGACAGGACAACAGGACAAGACAGGACAACAGGACAGGACAACAGGACAAGACAGGGCAACAGGACAGGGCAACAGGACAAGACAGGGCAACAGGACAGGGCAACAGGACAAGACAGGGCAACAGGACAGGGCAACAGGACAAGACAGGACAACAGGACAGGACAACAGGACAAGACAGGACAACAGGACAGGACAACAGGACAGGACAACAGGACAGGACAACAGGACAGGACAGGACAACAGGGGCAGGACAGGACAACAGGACAGGCAACAGGACAGGACAGGGCAACAGGACAGGACAGGGCAACAGGACAGAGAGGGCAACAGGACAACAGGGCAAGGCAACAGGACAAGAGAGGGCAACAGGACAACAGGGCAAGGCAACAGGACAAAACAGGACAACAGGACAAGGCAACAGGACAAGACAGGGCAACAGGACAAGGCAACAGGACAAGACAGGGCAACAGGACAAGACAGGACAACAGGACAAGGCAACAGGACAAGACAGGGCAACAGGACAAGAAACAAGGACAACAGGACAAGACAGGGACAAAGGACAAGGACAAGGACAACAGGACAAGACAGGACAACAGGACCAACAGGGACAGAGACAAGGGCAACAGGACAAGGGCAGGGCAACAGGACAAGACAGGACAACAGGAAAAGGAACAGGACAAGACAGGACAACGGACAGGACAAGGACAGGACAACAGGACAGGGCAACAGGACAGAAGAACAGGACAACAGAGGACAAGGACAGGACAACAGGACACAGACAGGACAACAGGACAAAGACAGGCACAGGAACAGGACAGACAGGACACAGGACAGGGCAACAGGACAGCGGACAACAGGACAAGACAGGGCAACAGGACAAGACAGGGCAACAGGACAAGACAGGGCAACAGGACAAGACAACAGGACAGGACAACAGGACAAGACAGGACAACAAGGACAGGACAACAGGACAAGACAGGGAACAGGACAAGACAGGACAACAGGACAAGACAGGACAACAGGACAGGACAACAGGACAAGGACAGGACAACAAGACAGGCAAACAGGACAATACAGGACAAAGGACAAGACAGGCAACAGGACAACAAGGACAGGGCAACAGGACAACAAGACAGGACAACAGGACAAGACAGGACAACAGGAACAGGACAAACAGGACAAGGACAGGACAACAGGACAGGACAGGACAACAGGACAGGACAGGACAACAGGACAGGACAGGACAACAGGACAGACAGGACAACAAGGACAGGACAACAGGACAAGACAGGACAACAGGACAAGACAGGACAAACAGGACAAGACAGGACAACAGGAAAAGACAGGACAAGACAGGGTAAACAGGACAAGGACAGGACAACAGGACAAGACAGGACAACAAGACAGGACAACAGGACAAGACAGGACAACAAGACAGGACAACAGGACAACAGGACAAGACAGGACAACAGACAGGACAACAGGACAACAGGACAAGACAGGACAACAGGACAAGACAGGGCAACAGGACAAGACAGGGCAACAGGACAAGAAGGAAAAGGCAACAAGACAGGACACAGGACAAGACAGGATCAACAGGACAAGACAGGACAACAAGATCAGGACAACAGGGACAAGCAGGGGCAACAGGACAAGACAGGACATAGGACATGGGCAACAGGACGGCAACAAGACAGGGCAAAGACAAGTCAGGAAACTGGACAGGACAACAGGACAAGCAGGCACAGGACAGGGCAACAGGACAGGACAGGACAACAAGAAGGGCAACAGGACAAGACGGACAAAAGACAGGGCAACAGGACAAGACAGGACAACAAGACAGGACAACAGGACAAGACAGGACACAGGGACAGGGAAACAGGACAAGACAGGGCAACAGGACAGGACAGGACAAGACAGGGCAACAGGACAAGACAGGACAACAAGACAGGACAACAGGACAAGACAGGACAACAGGACAAGACAGGGCGACAGGACAACAGGACAAGACAGGACAAGACAGGACAACAGGACAGGACAACAGGACAAGACAGGACAACAGGACAGGACAACAGGACAGGACAGGGCAACAGGACAGGACAACAGGACAACAGGACAGGGCAACAGGACAAGACAGGACAACAGGACAGGGCAACAGGACAAGACAGGACAACAGGACAGGGCAACAGGACAAGACAGGGCAACAGGACAGGGCAACAGGACAAGACAGGGCAACAGGACAGGGCAACAGGACAAGACAGGGCAACAGGACAGGGCAAACGGACAAGACAGGGCAACAGGACAGGGCAACAGGACAAGACAGGGCAACAGGACAGGGCAACAGGAAAGACAGGACAACAGGACAGGACAACAGGACAAGACAGGACAACAGGACAGGACAACAGGACAGGACAACAGGACAGGACAACAGGACAGGACAGGACAACAGGACAGGACAGGACAACAGGACAGGACAACAGGACAGGACAGGGCAACAGGACAGGACAGGGCAACAGGACAAGAGAGGGCAACAGGACAACAGGGCAAGGCAACAGGACAAGAGAGGGCAACAGGACAACAGGGCAAGGCAACAGGACAAAACAGGACAACAGGACAAGGCAACAGGACAAGACAGGGCAACAGGACAAGGCAACAGGACAAGACAGGGCAACAGGACAAGACAGGACAACAGGACAAGGCAACAGGACAAGACAGGGCAACAGGACAAGACAGGACAACAGGACAAGGCAACAGGACAAGACAGGGCAACAGGACAAGGCAACAGGACAAGACAGGGCAACAGGACAAGACAGGACAACAGGACAACAGGACAGGGGCAACAGGACAAGACAGGACAACAGGACAAGACAGGACAGGGCAACAGGACAAGACAGGACAACAGGACAAGACAGGACAACAGGACAAGACAGGACAAACAGGACAGGACAACAGGACAAGACAGGACAACAGGACAGGACAACAGGACAAGACAGGACAACAGGACAACAGGACAAGACAGGACAACAGGACAACAGGACAAGACAGGACAACAGGACAAGACAGGGCAACAGGACAGGGCAACAGGACAAGACAGGACAACAGGACAGGGCAACAGGACAAGACAGGACAACAGGACAGGACAGGACAACAGGACAAGACAGGACAACAGGACAAGACAGGACAACAGGACAAGACAACAGGACAAGACAGGACAACAGGACAAGACAGGACAACAGGACAAGACAGGACAACAGGACAGGACAACAGGACAAGACAGGACAACAGGACAGGACAACAGGACAAGACAGGACAAGACAGGACAACAGGACAAGACAGGACAACAGGACAGGGCAACAGGACAAGACAGGACAACAGGACAGGAAAACAGGACAAGACAGGACAACAGGACAAGACAGGACAACAGGACAGGACAACAGGACAAGACAGGACAACAGGACAAGACAGGACAACAGGACAGGACAAGACAGGACAACAGGACAAGACAGGACAAGACAGGACAACAAGACAGGACAACAGGACAAGACAGGACAACAGGACAAGACAGGACAAGACAGGACAACAGGACAGGACAACAGGACAAGACAGGACAACAGGACAGGGCAACAGGACAAGACAGGACAACAGGACAGGGAACAGGACAAGACAGGACAACAGGACAAGACAGGACAACAGGACAGGGCAACAGGACAAGACAGGACAACAGGACAGGACAACAGGACAAGACAGGACAACAGGACAAGACAGGACAACAGGACAGGGCAACAGGACAAGACAGGACAACAAGACAGGACAACAGGACAAGACAGGACAACAGGACAACAGGACAGGACAACAGGACAAGACAGGACAACAGGACAGGACAACAGGACAAGACAGGACAACAGGACAGGACAACAGGACAGAAAGAAAGAAAAGATGGTCCGTACCGAAGATCGGTGCATCATGACATTATCGTTCCTGGCATTCCTGGGATTGATAAAGGAATCTTGGCTGAGATCGCCAGGGATTTTTGTAGTTGTTGTTGTTGCTGCAAAGAAATGCTCGCCGTCAGACTGTCGCAGTCTGATGACGTCTGCTTTGACAGTGTACACGGAGCCTTTTCCAGCCCGTTTCTCCGAGCTTTGGCACCCTGTACCTCAGGAACCAAAGATGAGAATTTCTCCCAGCGAAGAAGGCAAGGGAAAATGTAGTGGGGACACTCCCTGGTGATGACTTGTTTCCCCCAACTGTGAGGCGGACTCGACAGAAATGTTGGTGCCAGACTGAACATCAGCTTTTGATGATCAGGGCAGAGAATGTGTTGGTTTATGACCCTCTGGTCGTGGTAGGGAAAAAAGAGTGGTGGTGTGGATGAGAGCCGAGACGGGGTCTGATGCGGTCAACAAGATGTCCGAACGAGGATAACGGGCCAGAATCTCGCTGTATAGAGGAATGGCTCACTCGTCTCTCTCTCTCTCCTCTCTCTCTCTCTCTCTCTCTCTCTCTCTCCTCTCTCTCTGTGTGTGTGTGTGTGTGTGTGTGTGTGTGTGTGTGTGTGCATGCGCATTTAGTGTGGAGGTCAAACAAATGGTAAGTCATATGCATGGGATCCCAGTCTTAAATTCTTTCATCTCAGTTATCTGTTTAATTATTCCTCAGCTGTAAATTCTACGCAGGTCTCGTAGTTTAGAAGGTGCGGTGAAGCGCAAATGGACCAGTCCGCCATACAGTGACACCACCACCTCGATGAAACTGAAACTGTGGAATACATAGCTGTCGAAACTTTACCGGTCTGTTCCGTATTGTTTAATAGAGTTAGCGTTATTTGCATCTTGTGTTTGTATGTGTCCTTTTGCTTTGATATGGTCCTGAAAGTTAAACGGTTTGACATGCCGACAGTGTGATTTATCCAAAAGAAGATGAAATTTGTTTCTGTTTTTTTTTTTTGTTTCCTGATTTTAGGGGATTGAAAAAGAACCTAAGTAAACCAAAGTGTTGATTTTTTTTTTTTCAACTTGAATTTGCGCACGTCATCAAGAATCGAAAATGTTAAAAAAAAAAAAATTACAACCCCAGGTAAACGGAAGTATTACAACGATTTTTTTTTTTCAAATCAGATTTATTCACGTCATCAAGAATTGAAAATGTTCGTTTCCAATTTAGCGCTGTGTTTTTACAGAGCTCAGAAACTGTGAGATCTTGCAAACGAAATAGCATGTACATACAAGGAGCTCGTTTGATTTTAGATGGTAGAACAGATGGTCATTGTTTCCCCCGTTGAAGTGAACTTCGAGTGTCAAGAGTTGTAACATTAATTTGTCTTGTTTATGTGTTTTCTGCACGTGTAGACCTTTCAGTGGGGGATCTTGGTCCGAGAATTGGAAAAACATTCGTATTCGTATTATCTGTGTTTCTCACTTTCAGTCTGTCCATATTCGTATTCGTATTCGTGTTCTCTCTCTCTCCTCTCTCTCTCTCTCTCTCTCTCTCTCTCTCTCTCTCTCTCTCTCTCTCTCTCGTCTTTTTTTCTTTATCAAGCCTTTAAGATTAAACATGTATTGTGTTCTTAGCACAGTTTGACTTTTGATGGTTGCTTTTGGCACCATTTAGTGCTTTTCCTTGTTTTGAATTCTTTGAAAATGTCGCACTCCCCTTCATAATCGAGATATGGCATGTATACATGAATAAATCATTTTCATTTCTCTGTCTGTCTGTCTGTCGGTCGGTCGGTCTGTCTCTCTCTCTCTCTCTCTCTCTTCTCTCTCTCTCCTCTCTCTCTCTCTCTCTCTCTCTCCTCTCCTCGTCCCTTTCTCTCTCTCTCTGTCCGCACTTGAATGCAAGATACGTAATGCATTAAAAAAAAAAAAAAGCACATGACGTCGTGTTCATTATCTTTATTGCATGAGGGGAACCCGTGACACCTGGGCTTTTTTTTTTTTTTTTTTTTTTTTAAGCTAGGAAATTGTTCGCTTGGGGCGTTGGCCTTTCAACAGCACGGTCATCTCACCCATAGGTTTTGGACAACATGCTGGTTGGTCCTTTGTGGAGGAACGCATATCTTTCACTGGAAACCCTTCTCCAGCTTGCCGTGTGGCACGTAGCTTCCGTCCTCGCTTGGCTGGTTTGTTGAGAGCATGATTTAGTAATAACGAACAGGATATGGCTTTATCAGCTCCACGCAACTTCATGTGGAGAGAGAGAGAGAGAGAGAGAGAGAGAGAGAGAGAGGAGAGGAGGGAGCGAGAGAGAGAGAGAGAGAGAGAGAGAGAGAGAGAGAGAGTCGTCTCTCTGTGCTTCCCTATTGCAGTAGTTTTTATTTGACGAATCCAGTGTGTGTGTGTGTGTGTGTGTGCGCGCGCGCGCGCGTGTGCGTGCGTGTGTGTGTATGTGTAGGCGCGCACGCGCGCGTGTTGTGTAGTGTGTGTGTGTGCGCACGCGCGCGCGCGCGCGCGTGTTGTGTAGTGTGTGTGTGCGTGTGTGTGTGCGTGCGCGTGTGTGTGTATGTGTGGGCGCGCACGCGCGCGTGTGTTGTGTACTGTGTGTGTGTGTGCGTGTGTGGTGTGTGTATGTATGCGCGCGTGCGGGCGTGCGCATGAATTAGCTGAATTAGTGGACATTTCACACGGATTCAGAAAGTTGTCATATCCTTGGAGACATGGAAGATCCGCCCCGTTTAAAGTGAGCTCCAGGTGTGACATAGAACAGAACGCGCACCACAAGCTATTCAAACTCTGAAAAAAAAACAACAAACACACAAACTAACAGACCGGCCAACAAATATACAAACTGTCATTGTATAGCCCCGACAGGAAGACTGAAACATTCCACGCAGCACACAGAGCTGTATGGTCAGGCCTGGACACGCTGCAGTCCGTCTGACCGTCCGCCTGGCTGTCCGCCTGACCAGTGCCTCGTAAGGTGAGGGAATGTGGCTTATAGCCCAGCCGACCGCAAAGGGCCATATCCGGGCTGTCACCGCGTTGAAGTCATCTCACAAGTCATTATATAAAACAAACCAACAAAAACTCATTTACACAACCCTTTAAAATACACCTTGTAAAAGCGCAGGGGAAATTTGGTTAAAAATCTTTCCTCCGTAGAATCTTAGGTCAGATGAAAAATGTTGATCTCTTTCAGAAATTCAAAGATCACATCAGGTAGGACATCTTTCCCTGGTAGTGATCAGGAACTGGTCATGCTCGCGTTTAAACAATTTTTTAAAAATTTGTTTCTTCCTTTCTTGTCAAGGTTTTTGTCTGTTGGTCGCTTTTTTTCTGCCTGTTTTCCTTGTTTTTTTTGTTTTCTTCTGTCTTTCTTTTCTTTCCTTTTTTTCTTCTTTGTTCTCACCGAAAGTGGTCTTTTCCGCAACTGGATTTGTATATCTGCAGTTTGTCCATGGCTTGTTTGCTTAACCGCTACATGCATTCAGTATTTGTTACAGCTTTTGCTGTATGCAGCAGCTTAGACTGGCACTTAAATGATATGGAATCTTGGTTCCCCAGTGCCATTGAGTTTCCTTCAGGCATCTTATCTCCCGTATGAATGCAGGTTTTGTAGATGTACGCTTGAATCAGGGCACTGGGTAACCAGAATCAGTGTGTGAGAGCAAAAGCAGTTGTTGCTAGACCGCCTAGCAAATGGAACAACAACAACAACAACAAACAAAAATAGTCGCAATGCAGGCTCACCGCGTTTCGAGCTATTAGTCTTGTTCGGGCAAGACGATTAACATCAGAAACAAATGAAACAACAACAAAAGAGAACACACACACACACACACACACACACACACCACACACACACACACACACAAAACCACACACACACACAAACCCACACACACACACACACACACACACACACACACACACACACGTCACTTTACCTTTTCTTGGCCGACACCTGCCAATCTCCGACCCGAGCCGGTCTCTCAGTCCTCACAATGCCAGAGTGAGAGCTTGTAGCGCACCATCCAGGCATGTCATCTCGATGCCAGACCTGAGGAACCCTTCGTCCACTTGGCATCAACATCCGGAACTAGCATACCTGTCCCGCTCCTCGGCACCCGCCTGCACAATCTCCACGGACACACACCGTCACACTGCTCGTTGTTTGCTTCATGTAATGTCTGCAATGCTCACTTTTCTTTTCTTCCTCCTCCCGCTATTATTTTTTGTGTTTACATTTTCTCGACGAATCTGCAATTTTTCTTATGTACTGACCCACCTTTCGTTTTATTTTCTGTACATACACGGCTGCTACTTTTCTTTACATTTTTTTTTATAGGTAATCTAAGTTATTTTTTCGGCTTTGTCTTAAATGCACCGTTAGATTTTCGCTAACTCATCACTGTCATGACCTTTCCACCGTGAAAGGGCGGAGAGGGTTCAGGAATGAAGACTTGGGAGATTTAAAAAAAAAAAAAAAAAAAAAAAAAAAAATCACCTCTGCTGCAGGTGTCCGTCATGCGATTCCAGAGTGAGTCACATCAGTGGATTCCAGACTCCGCGGCCAAATGACTGGACAAAAGGGCGAAGACGGGCGAGTCCAGAGAGAGAGAGAGAGAGAGAGAGAGAGAGGATTTTCTGCAGGAGGCCGAAAGGCGATTAGAGACAGGCCTGGTTGTGGACGGAGAAGGAGAGGGGAGGGGGGGGGAGGGTCCTGGCAAAGCGAAAGGGGATTCATAGCAAGAAAGAAGGGAGGGTCGGGTAGACAAGAGGGGAAGCGGGATCTAAGCAAGAGAGAGAGAGAGAGGAGAGAGAGGGGGAGGGGGGGGGGGAGAGAAGTCCTGGGGCAAAAGCGGAAAGGGGATTCATGAGCAAAAGGAAAGAGAGGGAGGGGTCCGGGTAGTACAACGAGGGGAAGGCGGGATCTTAAAGCAAAGAGAGAGAGAGAGAGGAGGGGGGGGGGGGGAGACAGACACAGACAGTGTCCAAGGGTAGAGGGAGAGAGTCCGGGTGCAAAATCATGGGTGGGGACCAGGGACAAGATAGGGAGGTTTCCAGGGGCCAAAGGAGAGAGAGAGAGAGAGAGGGGGGGGGGGGCAGGAAACGGGAGGCAAAATGAGGGGGAGAGAAGGAGCAAAGAGAGAGGGGGTTCAAAGGGTAAAAGGAGAGAGACTGGGCGAAGCCCTGTGAGCGAAAGGAGATAGAGGGATGAGAACAAGTGTAACAGGTGAGAGAGAGGGAGGGACGGGTCCAGAGGGCAAAGGGAGGGGTTGTAGCCGGCTGTTTTGTCCGAGGTTGGACAAAACGGCTAAAACCCGCTGTTGTGTCCGACTTTCAATCTTTTGTCGGACAAAACGGCCTGGTTGGACAAAACGGCCGGCTCTAAATCAGCGGCCGTTTTGTCCGATATATTTTGTAATTGTTCTTTGCCCAGTTTCACTGGCAAAGAAGTATAAGTTTGTCGCGCTCTGTTTTCTTGTTTGTTCGTTTGTGTTTTTTTTTCTGTCTGTCCCAAGGATATCTTCCGAACGGAAAGTCGGAGTCGCGTCAAACTTTGTGTGGTGGTGTGGCACAAGAATGGCAAGAGATCCGAACAAGAAGGTCATGACCTTGACCGCATACGACACACACACACACACACAACACACACAACCACACATAACACACAACAACATCACAACACACACTCAATAAACACGCGACGAATTTAATACTTCTTTCGCAGTGAAATCGACAAAACGCTGCGTTTTAGGCCGGCCGTTTTGTCCAACCAGGCAGTTTTGTTCGACAAAAGTTGGAAAGTCGGACAAAAGCCGGTTTAGCCGGCCGGTTTTCTAAAACCCGGCCGATTTGTCAACTAGACAAACGGCCGATGGCAAAACGCCGGATACGAGGGGGTTCAAAGGCAGATGGAGAGATGGAAAGGTCCAGAAGGCAAACAGAGAGAGGGAGGGTTCCGGGGGCAAACAGAGAGAGGGAGGGTTCTGGGGGCAAACAGAGAGAGGGGAGGGTTCCGGGGGCAAACAGAAGAGGGGAGGGTTCCGGGGGCAAACAGAGAGAGGGGAGGTTCCGGGGGCAAACAGAGAGAGGGGAGGGTTCCGGGGGCAGAACAGAGAGAGGGGAGGGTTCCGGGGGCAAACAGAGAGAGGGGAGGGTTCCGGGGGCAGACAGAGAGAGGGAGGGTTCCGGGGGCAGACAGAGAGAGGGGAGGGTTCCGGGGGCAAACAGAGAGAGGGAGGGAGGGATCCAGGGGCAAAAGGGAGAGAGTGATGGATTCAGCGGCAAGAAAGACAAAAGGGGAGAGAGAGAGAGAGAGGGGGGGGGGGGTGAAGGAGTCCAGGAGGGAATAAGGGGAGGGAGGGGGAAAGGTCTGGTGAAAGTGACGGGTAAGCAGAAAGCCTGTGGGAGACAAGAGGGAGGGTGGAGTGAGGGCAGAGACGAGGGGTGGGTGGGGGTGGGGGGCAGCTGTAAGTTAATGGGTGGTCGAGCTAAGTGGTCGTCGTCAAAGTCATCTCCGTTTCAGAGTCATGTACCCGTTCCTTGCCGGACACCGGGCGTGGTACTGGCAACCACGACTTTAGTCAGACTGGTCTGTGCAGAAATGTGACCATGTCTGTGCCAGACTTTGGTCTCCCTACGCCGGCTTTCAGTCGTTCTGTTTCTTCTTCTTTCAGGATCATCCCAGAAATGTGACGTGTCATCAGCAGCTTGATCGTGATCGTCCTCCTAACCTTGGAAGGTGCTATTAGAACTGACCGTCCGTGACTCTCTTCTTCCTCCTCCTCCTCCTCCCCCTGTGGACTGTCGTCGTTACACGTGATTCAAAGAGGCAAGTGAGTCTTTTTTTTTTGTCTCTTTCTTTCTTTGTTGTTGTTGTTGTTGTTGTTGTCATTACACGTGATTCAAAGAGGCAAGTGAGTCTTTTTTTGTCTTTCTTTCTTTCTTTTTGTTGTTGTTGTTGTTGATGTTGTTGTAGTTAATGTTTGCATATCAAAGTTGCGCTATTCTGTTCGTGTTGTCAGAATAATAGTACATCAGTTATCTCATAGGCAGCTGATATCTAATGACATTAACGTGTTACAGTCTCTCGTTACCCCGCATTTAGGTGTGTAGTGTTCCTTTCCAATGTCCAGTCTAACAATATCGCCCCTTCCCCTCATTCCCACCGCCTCTATAATTAAAAAAAAAGATGGAAAGACAGAGACGCTTTACAAGTGGACCTAAACGGCATAGTCTTTTCATCATACAGTACTGATTTTTCTGGTAATGCATAGAGAGACTTGAGAGCGCCATACCGTAACTTAGAAATGACCGACCACTCAAACTGCGTGGGTATGGCGCCTCCTGACACGCCGTGCGTCATGATCAGGGAAAGCTGATTACGTCGCTAGGACGCACGCCTGATTTGGTGTATTTGATTGGTGTACTCTGAAACAAAACGAAAAAACAAAACAAAAACAAAGGAAGGAAACATATACAAAGCCACGAGTAATGGAATCTTCCTCGTTTTTTTTTGGTGTGGTTTTAATCAAAGTTACGCATCGTTCATATTGGTTGTCTTGTGTCAATGTGATTTCCAAGACTTGTTGTTGTTGTTGTTGTTGTTGTTGTTGTTGTACTCTGGCTAAAAGACTCCAGGGATCATCCGAACAGCTGAAGCACTTGGACACTACGGTACAAATGCACCAGCTGGGGATGAGAACATTACGTGTGTGACCGTTTTTGATTACCCCGCCACATGGGCAGCCACACTCCGACTTCAGGGGATTTTGGAGACTGATAATGTTATGCTAGGAGCTTGTCACAACTGAAGACAATCCCCGCATAACTATGCAGAGCACAACAACATTTTGATGTAGCCTTGGTGTTGTAGCCTATGTCAATTGGCCTGCACAGCCTTAAGCCAAGGCGGTCCAAGACCGTCGATCTGTTTCATTTGTATTCACGTTTGAAAATGCTCGTGTTGTCTGTGCAGATGAATTCTAACTGCACACCGTAGTATACTGTATAGCTTTATTCGTTATGATTTTAATTGTCATGTAGTTTGAATTGGATGATTCGTCAATTCCTTGGTCTGTTGAGAGTCCAATTCTGCCCCGCCCACCAGTGTCATTGACCCTTTTCCCTTCAGAGGTCTTTTCATCGAGCACT
>CM065739.1:38637373-38657563 GCA_033310375.1 Conus canariensis
TTTTTGTCAGTTGGCCTGTGTTAGTGCTGGAGAAAGGTTTTATACTAAACCGAAATATGGCAGCTTATTCATGGATGTTGTGTGGCTTCAACTTTTTATCTTCTCAAAATGAAAAACTTCGTCATTTTTGTCGTAAAAAAATCCTGAATTTTTCTAGGTTGATTAAGGTTCGTGAATAAAGAACGTTGGTGAATAGTTTAGTATAGATTTAACTTCACACCGCGAAAATTGGTTCTGCTCACGTACAACCCAATCGGGAGTTGGCGGGGGGGGGGGGGGGGGGGGGAGGCATGAATTCTGTGTTAATGGTTGATTTATAGAGGCATGTCGATGGCGTACAACTTGTTGGACTGACTGTCGAAGATGAAACTGAAACCAGGGACATAAGCTGTCAATCCCTGGTTCAGTATGGACTTATGCCTGACTCAGACAGAGTGGTGATCTCCCCTCAGTGTTCAGTGCAGTACAGGTACAAGCTGAGAACAGTGCGGACCTGCCTGTTAACATACACAGATCAGAAAAGAAAAGAAAGGAAAAACGACTATTGGCATCGCTTTTACTCATCTTATACGATTGTGTCATGACAGCATGTCATTTGGGTAGCGGAACGTAGCCACCCCAGTCCTGTAGGATGTCTGTCCCAACCCTGTATGTCTGTCCGAGCCGCCTGTGGTCCGCGCCGCCTCTGGTCGTCCTCTGGGACTCTCGCCCTGTATTGTTGGCTTGTCGTTGACAGTCATTGCGAGATGCACGCCCCTGCAAGGCAAGCTCACGGCGTTCGGAGAGGATGTTATCTGCCAGCCTGTTGTTTTTCTTTCTCTGCCCGACAGTATTTTGCTCCTGTTGGTTTTCTTTCTCTGCCCGACAGTATTTTTGGCTAGCGTTCTTCCCATGCGATGCAGAGAGTCCCTCTGAACCACAGTCACGAACTCTTGAACTAATCCTACTTTGCTAAAATTACATTTTGCGAATTTAGCATAAATAGTGAGCAAATACCGGAGTGGGAGCTTGATATTTACCAATGGCATGGGGGTCTATGGAATTCAATCTGCTGCGTAGCCTAACACTTACCACTATTGATGAATAGATGGGAGAGATGACAAGTTTAAACACCCTAGCCTTTGATTCCGCCTTCTCACCGTTTAAAAATTGTCTCCACCTTTGACAAGAACATGATACGTGGTATTCTTAGGGACTAGAGGTTAGAATCCGCTTTTAAATTCAACAAGAAATCGTTTCTGCTTATGCACTGTACCCATTTTCCCCAGTCCACCATAAATGGTAACGTTCTGCGATTGTGGACATTAGAATTGTCACTCTCCATTAACGGGGGATAATGCGTGTGCTATAGACGACCATAGACCGTAGTTGACCCCAGTTTTGCGATCGTGTGCTATCAGAGCGTAACAAACTGAGTTGTGTAAGGCAAGACAGATTTGGTCTAGCATGCAAGGGAAGTAATGGGAAGTTCTGATATTGCTGTTATGCCACTGAGTACCGCGTTCACTTCTTTGATCATGTAGAATATTTATCATGAACGGTAGTAGCAGAACAGAAAAAACAAGGCTTGTCATGATATAATCCCAGGTTCAAAAATGTAATTATAAGATGAGTGCACATGTACATGTACACGCTATGTACATGTGCACTTGTACTATATAGTACTCTATACAGTACCACAACAGAGAAATGTTTTTTTCTTTTTTGGGATTTTGAGCTGTTAGAAATCTCCCCCCCCCAAGCCCCCTTCCCTTCCCTCTCCCAGCAAAACGAACAGCCAGTATCACCCTACCCCTCACGTTCCGTTAAAAACACAACCATATCAAGTAATGATGTGGAGAGTGACTGTGGTCTTTCGAATGGACCATTGACGTGGAGTGACTTTTTTTTTTTCCAAATTGGAGCATTTATAAGGAAAGTGATAAAAGACGGACCATTGATGTAGAGAGTGACTGTGGTGCTTTGAATGGACCATGTGTGTGTGTGTGTGTGTGTGGGGGGGGGGGGGGGGGGTGGTGATGGTGGCGTGTGTGCATTAGTGCCCGTGTGTGTGTGTGTGTGTGTGTGGGGGGGGTGGTGGTGGTGGTGGTGGCGTGTGTGCATTAGTGCCCGTGTGTGTGTGTGTGTGTGTGTGTGTGTGTGTGTGTGTGTGCGCGCGCGCGCGAGCGCGTGCAACATTAATCACACATGGAAAAGAACACACGCATCTTCGCGCACCTCGCTGTTTACAACAACACACGTTCAAACACACGCATTTTCAGCATGTTGACACATTCCAACACAGCAGACCATCTTTAATGGCACAATTGTATTAGTAGTAAGACTATGCTTCAACACTGCGTAGATGTCTCACACCGCAGTGTGACAGGGAACGGGAAGAACTGGGCAAGAGAGAGAGAGAGAGAGAGAGAGAGAGAGAGAGAGAGAGAGAGAGAGTGAAAAGCATTGGGAAGAGGGGGGGGGGGAGGGAGTGCGGCTGAGCGGGGTGGAGGGATGCGGGAGGGTGGGTGGGTGGGTGGGTGGGTGGGTGTTAGCTCAGTTTCTAATGAATACAAAAGGCTTGAATAAGCGGGTAAGCCGACATGCTCTCGCTCCGATGAGCATTTTCTGATGAGATGAATGTCTCGCGGAGTGACAATGCTTCCGACAACAACGATCACCCTTGGTGAAGTCTTCCATTTAACAACAACAGACGACTCCCCGGTTCCACTTCAAAGCATCTTCTACCTACCAACAAAGCAGCCTCACACCCTTCAACAACTTTCAATGCTCATGTTAAGACTTTTAACAAATATTATATATTAGAGAGAGAGAGAGGAGAGAGAGAGAGAGAGAGAGAGAGAGAGAGAAATGGGGTGACCGGGGTAGAAGACACAGAAAGAACTAAAGCAATGAGGACTATAATACGAGTTCAGGCAGAGGCAGAGAGAGAGAGAGAGAGAGAGAGAGAGAGAGAGAGAGAGAGAGACAGGAGGTGGATGTTCAACAAAACAATCAGTTATCAACAATAACAACAAAAAATGACACTCGTTGAAACATGTGATCGAAGTCTCCATCCTTCACCAAAGAATGCTCCCTGTATGACTTGGTTAATGTTTAAATAAAAAACAATAAACGCACATCGAGAATTGCCCTAAGAAATGACTGAACAGATAGCATTATAACCCGTGATTATCATAAAGAAAAAGGGTCGGAACTACACGGCAGTACATTTTTAAGCCTCCGCGCGTGTTGGGCTGCCTGCATGAGCTCGCCCGTGTTTGTTACGCGCGGACGCGCGCGCCTCTGTGTGTGTGTGTGACAGCGTGTGTGTGTGTGAGCGTGTGTGTGTGTGTGTGTGGGTGGGGTGGGGGGGGGGGCGCGCGGCGCGCGCGCGCCTGTGCGTACGCCCGTACATGTCAAAGTCAGCGGCTGGAAAGACACGGCCCACAGAACTGATACAAGTGAAGTCGGCGCAGAGAAGAAGGAGCAGGTGGGTTGCCTCCCATCCCCGCGACTGACTGATGGAGTCAGACCGCATGCCTGCCACTGCTGTTGCCACCGACCAAGAGTTGGTCAGTCCCCCCAGCCCCACGAGTCACTACAAAGACAAGCTGACCTCAGTTGGAGCGGAATGAAAGGTTGGAGCGGAATGGACACGTGGCAAGATCCCGTGGATTCTTCCTAGACCTTCCTCCAAGGACCAGCGCTGGGGAAGGGAAGAAAGACAAGACAGAGAGAGAGAAAGAGGTGGACAGACAACATGGCTGAGTGGACAGGGAAGAGGAGACAGGGTGGACAGAGAAAGAGGTGGACAGACACCATGGCTGAGTGGACAGGGAAGAGACAGGGTGGACAGAGAAAGAGGTGGACAGACACCATGGCAGAGTGGACAGGGAAGAGACAGGGTGGACAGAGAAAGAGGTGGACAGACACCATGGCAGAGTGGACAGGGAAGAGGAGAGAAAGAACAGACAGAGAAAGAGGTGGACAGACACCATGGCAGAGTGGACAGGGAAGAGACAGGGTGGACAGAGAAAGAGGTGGACAGACACCATGGCAGAGTGGACAGGGAAGAGACAGGTGGACAGAGAAAGAGGTGGACAGACACCATGGCAGAGTGGACAGGGAAGAGGAGAGAAAGGACAGACAGAGAAAGAGGTGGACAGACACCATGGCAGAGTGGACAGGGAAGAGACAGGGTGGACAGAGAAAGAGGTGGACAGACACCATGGCAGAGTGGACAGGGAAGAGGAGAGAAAGGACAGACACAGAAAGAGGTGGACAGACAACATGGCAGAGTGGACAGGCAGCAGTTCGGCCACAACCCAGACATCTGCCCTCAAACATCAGAGCTGCAGACAACGGGTGTGTAACATTGTTTGTTTCGTTTGTAACTTTGTTGCTCAGAAGCGTCTGAATGGAAAAGGCACATGGATAAGCTCAATGTATGTCAAACAGTCAAACGCTCGTAATGAGTGCCGTATACGTACGCGCGCACAATGGCAACAAAACTACATGGTTGCACGTAATATACCGACTGGAAACCTCTATGGGAAACAGTGTGCGTGTACGTACGTACGTAGGTACACACACACACACACACGCGCGCGCGCGCGCGCGCGCGCGACACACACAGAGTTGTCCCACATGTACACCCACCCGCACTTCCACCCCTCAACATGCCGTAGTGTGAGGCGCAGTCCCCACCAACGCATGCATCCAAACACACATTCTCCTTCACTCGCCCCGACTCCGTCCGCTCACCTGCTGCACCAAACAGGTTTCTATGATCACCCCACGTCCCATGCAAGTGTCGGCCAACATCGTAGCGCAAAAAAACCTCAGCGCTGATAGGATACCGCAAATGAGTCAGGGAACGGGTTGAAAGGTAAATAAATGTGTGTTCTGTGTTAGTTATTTCTTGCACAGGCGATTTGTTGTCGTAAGCATCATTCGTTCGGAGTTTTGCAAGTGTCAGTGTCTCTGTGTGGGAGCAAGAGTTTCCCTACGTGTTCGGGTTTTTTTTTTTTTTGGGGGGGGGGGGGGGGGGGGTTTGCGGAGCTGATGGCTAGGGACGATCGGTGAACGGAATGGAGTGTCTGTCAACATGGCGGAGCGAAACTAGCACCCGAGCTGATGGTGACGTTTTTTGGGGTGGACACATGCCACGTAGCGCAAAGACGATCCCGTGAGGTGATGATGGGGACTCGGATCAGAGAACGGATCCGGAACCGCTAGATCTTCGCGGAGGTATACGCAAGAGAGAGAGAGAGAGAGAGGAGAGAGAGAGAGAGAGAGAGTTGTTTCCATTCCTCTGTCCTCCTAGATGTTCTCCGTGTCGTATTCTGTGAGAGAGAGAGAGAGAGTGTGTGGTTATTTCCCTTCCTCTGTCCTCGAAAACGTTCTCCGTGTCGTATTCAAATAGAGAGAGAGGATTGTTTCCCTTACTTTGTCCTCGAAGATGTTCTCGGTGTCGTACTCCAAGAGAGAGGGAGAGAGAGAGAGAGAGAGAGGGGGGGAGAGTTATTTCCCTTACTCTGTCCTCAAGGATGTTCTCCGTGTGGTATTCGAGAGAGAGAGAGAGAGAGAGGGAGAGTTGTTTCCCTTACTATGTCCTCAAAGATGTTCTCCGTATGGTATTGAGAGAGAGAGAGAGAGAGACAGAAGTTGTTTCCCTTACTCTGTCCACAAAGATGTTCTGCGTATTCTCTTGATCTGGCTGATCATCCATACCCCCCTCACATCAAACGGGAATAGGTATCCCCGGAGAGATGATCTATTGCCCTCACACAGATTAATGAGAAGGTAAAGAACAGGAAAAGAAACATCATGTAGAATAGGAAGCAATACGGATGAATAACTACGCATGATTTGGCGACAAGAACAAAGAAGGCATACCAAAACAACAACAAAAAAGTATTTTAAAAAATCACCCAAGAAGAATTGAGAGAGCACAGTCAAAAAAGGAAGTAGAGGTGAACTGGTCAGTAACAAAGACACGGAATATGGACAAAGAATGCGAAACTATAAGAACAAGGAATAATGAGATTTAAAAAAAAAACGGTAAGTTCTTAAGGAGTGATAGAAAAAAAGCGAATAGGAAGACACATGAAAAAAAAAAGGAAATCAAAAGAAAGAATAAATCAGTGTCCAAAAGAGACGAGGAACAGAACAAGGAGGGATAAGAACAACAACAAGAGATTCGTCAAAAGCTACGAAAACAAAGAAATACAGATTTGGGGAACCAGAAACACGGACAGAGAGGAAAAGACAGAAGGGGGAGGAGTGTGAAGAAGAAGAAGAAGAAGAAGGCCATGCCTGCCACAGCCCCAAGGCGTAGCAGAGAGGACAGTGAGCACCTGACCAGCTTTCCTACAGAATGATGATCAACAGAGTGCTGATCTGGAATGACCGCGCGAATTATGGGCAGCGGGTCCTGCGGATCACTTCACCACGAATCGTACCTGCAACAGCTAACGACCGCGAGTCAGCTGACACGGTGTGCTATCGATTATTTTGTCGTCAGCATTTATCATACTATAATATATAAATCAACGAAAAAAAAAAAAAGAAGAAAAAACGCCAACAAAATAAAGAAAACTGCGAAGCCAGTTTTAGACTGTAATCCATCGTAACCCATATTGTGCGCTTAGATGGAGCAGCAGCAGAAGAGAAGGAGAAGACGGCAACAGTAACAATAATCAGAAGAAAAACGAGGACGACGACGAAGAAGAAATAGACTAATAACGATGACATCAGTTGACATTGACCGGTCAGTTGCCTGTCGATCTGGTCAGAATGATGAGCAGTAAGCTGTCTGCTCACCTTCTAAGAAGGCCACGCAACTCACTACGGCCAGCACAGTTAGTAAACAGTCCTACAAAGGCCTCTGCCACCTCCCCCACCCCCCTTCCCGTACGTACACATACACACATACACACACACGCGCGCGCGCACACACCTGTACAGACGAATAGGGTGGAAACCCCACCAAGCGTCAAAAGCCTTTCGGGACAGAGCAAGGAGATTTCGGCCTAACACCGTGCCCAGCCCCCATCACTGACGTCACGCGTACCAACAACCTGTGATGTATCCTTGTCAAAAGGTAACGTCAAATAACACGCTGGCAGATAGAAAAAGAAAAAAAAAATCACGTTTCTAAAAATAGCCCGTTCTGAAAGTACATGAGGTAAGGAATCAACATGGACTAAAAAAAAAGAAAGAAAAAGAGGAACGATGAGGCATGGGAGGAGGGGGTAAGATGGGTGGGCTGAGGGAGGGGGGGGGGGGTAACATAAAATCCGAATAGTATGTCACAATACCGATAATAATTGAAAAGCAGTGAAAGTACAATAAGAAAACGTGTGAAAACCCAGTTGAAGCCACTGGTACCGAATTTGGTTTTGTTGTTCCTGCTGATGTTAAATGGCCTGGATTCACAAACGAACGGATGATGAAGAAAACGAAGGCATATCCACGTCATAAATACATTAATAGTTATAAAACGAAAAGCAAAACAGACATGAAAATACACGTTCAAGCAAACGAACAAAGAAAAGGGCAAAAAAAAAAAAAATGACTATGCATCCGAACAACTACTTTCTTCTCGGGTTCCTAGGCTACACAACCAGAACTCTCGTGACAGAAACCGCCATGCTGACTCTGGCAGCAAGATGAACTGTGATAGTTGCTGCTGTCGTCGTAGCGGTGGTGGCAGTAGCCATCCTCATTTTGTGACTACAGTTATAGCAGCAGGAGCAGCAAACAGTAGCTGCAGAAGCAGTAACAGTACAAGAAAAACGAAAGAACAGACCCCCCCCCCCCCCCCTCCAGAGCTATAACGATGTTCAAGCGATGAATGCCAAGGCGACAATAGCGGAAAGCCAGGTCTCACCGGATTGAAGAGCGGAAGGGAGAAGCAATCTCATGATCATCGTATTAATGAAACCAAAGCAGCAGCAGCAGCAGCAGCATAAACAGCAGTAGTAGTCGCAGTGCCAGAGAAGCAGATATAATAGAAGCAGACACCGCCGCAGCAGCAAGACAATATCGAAAATTGGAGAAAAAAAAAGTATTCCGGAAAAAAAAGAAACCGAGTACCTACACAGTCTTACAGGATTTGAGAAAATACATGCTGCAGCTTACAAGCTCTGTGGGGAAAAAGGAAGACGAAAAAGTAACAAAAGGAAACACGAAAAAAGAAACAAGAAAACAAAGTGAGATTAGAATGACATGATGAAAGCCCTAAGCAAACCAGCATACTGCAGTCAACGAGGATTTAAAAAAAAACAAACCTTCAACAATTACCAGACAAGTAGAATGCAGACTGTTGAACACATCCACAGTATAGGTCACATTTCTGCTTATAGGAATACACGAAAAGTCCGTACAGTTCCTGATTTCTTCCACTTCATTTTTACACAGAATTACATGGGATCCATTACATAATCGTGTTAAATTCAAAGGGGCAACTGAGCTCTCTCTCTCTCTCTCTCTCACACACACACACCACACACACACACACACACACACACACACACATGCATTAAGTGAGGAATACTTCACCATCACATACATTCACAGATAATCATTTTCAAGTGTGTGGTTTCTTTCCAAATCTTTTGCATTCATGACTGCTGTGAACACTGAAATCCGATCAAATGTGATCATTGTCTGTACAAGGAATATGAAAAAAAAATTCTTGTTTTGTGGAATTACTACTCACGCTCTCTCTCTCTCCCCCTCTCTCTCTCTCTCTTCGCAGAAAAATGACCTTTCAGTTTTCCTAGCACAACAATTGGATAATAAAGGGAGGAGCGCGCTCTCTTGTCATTATATACCTTCTACCGTTATTTCACAATATCCTCTCCAAAACATTAGAAGAGACCATTCGAGATTTAGACAGAATTACGTGCGCGCGCACACGCACACCACACACACACGCGCGCGCGCACACACACACACACACACACCGGAATAACCGTTTACAAACAACTGACAAATACCAGAAGAAAAGTACGTCAGTCTGGGTTAAGCTGGAAAAATCTTTAAAGCGTGAAATGTACACACACACACACACACACACACACACACATATATATAATATATATATATATATATTATTATATAGTATGTATAAGTCTGCAATTGCAGTAAGCCTTACTAACCACATTCCTCAACACCCAGCACGTATGGTAGCGGGGAAAAAAGCATACGGTCACGTCTCGTACACACAAAGCCAGTCATCTTCGCTACCCATGCACATGTCCATCTAACTACGGTTTTCCTGTCAGCCGGTAATCTGTTCGGGGAAAAACACTCACGTTGTGATGACTGACCATAACAAAATGTTGAGGACAACACCACAGAGACAGAGAGAGAGAGAGAGAGAGAGAGAGAGAGAGAGAGAGAGAGAGATTGATTCACAGCAGGGCAAAATGGTATTCCAAACTAGCAGTAAGGAGACTGTTCAAAGATGACACAGAGACCATCCAAAACTGCCATCAAGGCCAAAAGTACAGAGACTGTTAGGATTTGTCCAGGCAGTTGGTACAGACAGATTTGTATTTTTGTCCAGGCAAGTACAACTAAGTTGTTGTTGTTGTTGTCAAGGCAGATAGTACAGAGATTATTCAAAGTCGTTGTCAAAGCTGATAGTATACACATTCTTCAAAGGTATTGTTGCAAAACAGATAGCACAGAAATTATTCAAAGTTAAAGGTTTTCGAGTCAGATAGCACAGAAATGATTGAAAGTTGGTGTTGTCGAGTCAGATAGCACAGAAACTATTTAAAGTTGTTGTCATGGCAGATAGTAGAAAGACAGTTCAAAGTTGTTGTAAAGGCATATAGAACAGAGACCGTTTAAACTTGTCAAGGTAGATAGTATACCGTTCAAGGCAAACAATACAGAGATTATTCAAAGACGTTATTGTCAAGCCAGACAGTACAGAGAGTATTCAAAGTTATTGTCAAAGCCGAGTGAACAGAAATTGTACAAAGTCGTTAAGGCAGATAGAACAGAGACTGTTCGAAGTTGTCGTACTGAGACTGTTTAAAGTTGTTGTCAAGGCAGATAATTCAGAAATGTTTAAAGGTGTTAAGGCAGATAATTCAGAGATGTTTAAAATTGTTGTCAAGGCAGGTTAATTCACATATTGTTTAAAGTTGTTGTCAAGGCAGATAATTCAGTGACTGTTTAAAGTTGTCAAAAGTTGTTGTCAAGGTAGATAGTACACAGGCTGTTTAAAGTTGCTGTCAAGGCAGAGAGTAAAGCTGTTCAAAGTTGTTGTCAAGTAGAGAGGTGTTAAAAGCTGTCGTCAAGGCAGATAGTACAGAGGCTGTTCAAACTGGTGTCAAGGCAGTCGGTACAGAGTCTGTTCAACATTGTTATCAAGGCAGACAGTACAGAGATTGGTCACAGTTGTTGTTGTCAGGGGAGGTAGTAAAAAAAAAAAAAAAAAACCCTTCAAAGTTGCTATCAAGGCAGCAAGCCCAGAGATTGTTCAAGGACATCATCAAGTTGATAGCCCAAAGTTTGTTCAAACTCGTACAAGGCAGATAGCCCAGAGATTGTTCAAAGTGTTCTCAGGGCAGACGGCCCAGAGATTGTTCCAAACGATCATCAAGGCAGATAGCCCAGAGACTGTTCAAAGTTGTTCCTGTCGGCATCGTAGTTGTCTTGGCGGCCTTGCAGGCTGAAGTTGGTGAACATGCTGGCGATCTCGGCGTCCTTCTTCCGGCCCATTTGCTTCTCGTCGTTCGCCGCGCTGCTGGGCGCCGACATCCCTCCATCCCTGCCCCTCGGCGCGTAGTCCCCCTGTCCTGGTGCCATGTCGTAGGCCATCTTGGAGCGCCACTTCCCGCCGCCCGCGTCATCCCCGTAACCACTGCCCTGACGGCTCTTGCCGGCCGCAGGGAGGTCCTCATAGCGTCCGGGGGGCCTCGTCTGCATGGTGTCCTGGTCAGAGAACTGCTCGATGTAGCGTCGCTCGTCCTCCCCTGCAGCGTAACGTCGGTACTGGGGGTCGTATCCAGAGCCAGGCTCCGCGGGCGAGCGGCCGTCGTCGTTCCAGTTGCTGGTGTAAGTTCTGGACTTGCTGGGCGTGTCCAGGTCGCGGTCCTCGAAGCTGGTGAAGCCTTCCTGGGAGTCCTGCTCCTGCAGCTGCAGCTGCTTGTACTGCGCCAGAATGTTCTTGTGGTTGTCGTAGCCGTGCTCCGACTCCTCGGATTCCGCGCGCTGCTGCTTGGGCTTTAGTTTGACGGCCAGGAAATCCGAGGGCAGCACCTTGACGCCCTTGAGGTGAGGTGGGACCTTGGCCACGGGCTTGCCGTGGGCGGGGGCTTCTTGCTCCCCCTCGTCGGCCCGGCTCTCGCGATTGGACAGAGAGAAAGCGGGGCCTTCATTGAAGAGGGGTCCCCCAGCGGCGGGCCCTGGTGGGGGGGAGTAAGGCGAAGTGGGGGTGCGTGGAGAATCGGCACTGACGCGAGGGGAGAGTGGTGCATGGCCTCCTGTGGGGCTGGTAGGACTAAAGGGGGGACCAGCTGCCGCACGGATGGGCGACACCGGCTTGTTCATCACCCTAGGGGGAGCCTCAGAGCGGGGACTGACGGGGCCAAAGCGAGAGTCCTGAGGCTCCATCCCCCGCACACCTTCCCTGTTGTGCTCGGAGCCGCACTGATTTTGCGGTTGAGGCCGGTGACTCTGCTGTCCCCGCTGTCTCCGGACCTCTCTCTGACGTGGACGACCTCCGCGCGTTCGTAGTCGGCTCGTCTGTAGCCCTGATTGTAGCCTGAGCCTCCGTGGAAGCCTCCTCCCCTCTCGTCTGCCCCTTCCCCAGAACGCCTGTCCGCCTGGACCTGGCCGCCTGCGCGGTTGTCGGCGTAGTACAGGTTGCCTTGACGACTGTCGGCCGGCGGCGGGTTTCCGGGGCGTAGTTCTGCGCTGACCGGCCGACCAGCATCACCGCCGTAGTGTCCGGAGATACGTCGGAAATCCTCCCCGCTCTGCGGCTTGTCGTAGGACCAGCCAAAGCGGGGTCTTTCGCTGCTCTCCGCCGGGTAGGTCTCCCGGGGGCTGGGCTGGGCCCCTCCTCTGGGCCCGGGCCCGGGTCCCGTGTCTAACGGTGGTGGGAACCCCCCTCCACCACCGCCCCCGTCACCCCTTCCTCGGAAATACTCGTCTTTGAGTTCAAACTTGTGCTGTCCCTGGGGTCCCTGGGGTCCCTGGCCCCCCCGGTACACGTTGTAGTCGCCGAACTCGGTGCGGATGAAGTCTCCGCGCGTACTGCTGCGGTTGAAAGCGGCGTCCCCGGCCGTCGGCCCTCCGGGGGTCATGAGCTGCTGGACACACGACTGCACGTACAGCACGCTCTCTGGCGAGTCCATGCCGAAGACGTGGCAGTCCAGGGCCTTGACCCCCTTGGGTCTCCTCAGCACGCAGACCAGCAGGGGCTGGTGGCTGGCCTGCACCAGGAAGTGGAACGGCTTCTCCAGGCTGAAGGCCACCTTGTCCACGTTCACCCGGCTGTCGTCGATGGGGACAAACACCGCCTTCGGCTTCTTCTCCGTGCCCTTGGCGATGGCGAAGCGGACGGCCTGGATGAGGTTGATGCAGTTGATGTCGAAGATCATCTCCAGCGACCCCCCGCCCTCGTGCAGCGAGACCATGAGGCCTCCCGGCGTGATCTTGAAGCTGGACTTTTTGGAAGGAGCGCCTTGCTGCAGGCTCCTCCGGAACTGCAGGTAAAGGTCCTTGACGGTGCCCTGAAGGCCGGCGATGCTGGTGGCTGGCTTGTTGAGCGTCTTGTAGCCCAGGTAGTCGCAGACATAGACAGGGCCCTCCATGGCCGCCCAGGACGTCTTGTGCGGAGAGCTGCCGCTATCGGCTTTCTGGCTTCCTCCCCCGCCCCCTTCTCCGGAGCTGGGTTTGTCTCCCTTCTGGGTGTAGGTTCCGGTTCCCTCCCTTGCCTTGTTGGCGCTTCCGCCCCGATCTGTGAACATAGAGAGCACGTCATGTAGACACACTGTTATGTCATGCTTCACGTGTCAGCTGCCTCGTCTTTCAGACTTCACATGAGTCCTGCATGTGGGAACATAGACTATGTTCAATGTTTTCCTTCCTTTCAATTGAGAGATGGACAGATAGCAGACACATTCTCTCTCTCTCTCTCTCTCTCTCTCTCTCTCTCTCTCTCTCTCTCTCTCTCTCACACACACACACAACACACACACACAGATCGAGAGAGAGAGAGAGAGAGGGTCATGCTGAGATCTGGAATTTCATTGTAACTATGTCTGACACGCGCGTTCGCGCGCGCGCACGCACGCACACAACACACACACACACACACACACACACACACACACACACACACACCGACCAGAAATGGGCAACTGGCGTGGGAAGATGCCAGGAGTTGGAAGGGGGGGGGGGGGAGGAGGGGGAACGGGAACGGGAGGATTACACTGGATCAACTACTTACACACAAAGTATTCGCCATCGAAGAGATGAACCGGCTCCCACTGCGCGGCCATGGCCAGTTCCCCCATGATCATTTCATTCACCCTCCCTGTAGTGCCTGCTCACCGCACTCCCCCTCCACCCTCCCTGGGGTGTCCGATCACTTCACACTGGTGTCTCACTGACACAGTGGGTCGCTACTGCACTCACTCTCCACGAAGTGTCCGATCACTTCACACAGGTGTCTCGCTGAGACAATGGGTCACTACTGCACTCACTCTCCACTCTCCCAGGAGTGTCCGATCACTTCACACAGGTGTCTCACTGAGACACTGGGTCACTGCACACTAATGGTTTCATACAAATGGTGCAATGTTCAGTGTCCGTCCATCAGCTTTGTCCACATCACTGTCCGGTCCTGCCCGCCGATTTCAGAGCTGGACGTTCCTCAACAGCTAGTCTCTTTCTAAATAAGAATTTAGGTTTCTGGATTCTAGATTCAACATTAGAAAAGTAGTTAAAGACTCAGAATCAAAACTTACTTGGAGAATATTTCGACAGAGTCGCCCTGTCTTCATCAGTTCATTGTTGCTGTTGTGGCAGTGAGGCCTGGTGGGGCGACTGTTGTGTGGGGTGAACGGTTGTCAGGATCGGATTGTAGATAGGGGAAAATTCAAAGCCTTGATCTCTGTTCAGGCTGGGGCGTCTGGTCTTGATTTCGATGGCTTCTTTAACTTTTCTTTTTGTGAGAAAGGGCTCTGTAGATAAGATCTTGGTTTCTTGGGGGCTGAAACTGTGGCCTGTGGCTTGTAGGTGTTCGTGTATGGCAGAACAGATCGGTTTTGGTGTTCCTGTAGACAGGTGGTGAGTGGTCTTGCTGTCTCGACAATGTAGGTATGGGCACAGTCTTGACAACCTACCTGGTACACTACACCACACTGCATGAGGGGGTCCGTTTTGTCTTGAACATGAGTCAGTTGCTGGTGTAGGGAGTTGGTGGGTTTGTGGAACACTTTGCATCCATGTTGTTGGAAGGTCCTGGCTAGACGCTCTGAGACTCCTTTAATATATAAGGGAACCCTACTTTCACACTGTCCGTATCTGTAGAAGAAGGGTAGGGAACTCGAGGGTTGTTCCACATCCATGCAGGGTATCCATTAGTGGAAAGGGCAGTCTTGATGTGTTCTTCTTTCCGCTCTTCCTCCTTAGTGGAACACAGTACAGAGGCTCTGTGCATGAGGGTGTTGACAACAGATCTCTTGTGCTGGAGGGGGTGGTTAGAATGAAAGCAGATATTGGTCAGTGTGGGTGGGTTTCCTATAGACTCTGGTCTCCACCCTGTCGTCATGGGTTCGGGTGATGAGAGTGTCCAGGAACGGGATCTTACCTTCTGCTTTAGTTTCCGAGGTGAACTGGATACTGTCGTCAATGGAGTTCAGGTGAGTGGTGAAGCTGTCAACCACTGTCTCCTGTATGCGGGTCATGGTGTCATCCACATAGCGGTGCCACATGCTGGGAGGGTTGGCAGCGGTCTCAAGGGCTACTTTCTCAAAATGATCCATGTACAGGTTGGCTACCATTGAAGATGCTGGTGAACCCATGGCAGCTCCTTGTTTCTGCTGGTAGAACTCATGGTTGAACATAAAGTAGGTGCTAGTGAGGCACAGTTCCAACAGTTCTAGTACCTGTTCTGTAGTGTGTTCACACTGGTGACGAAGGTGGTAGTCATCCTCAAATTTTCTCTCGAATGACTTGGAGAGCCTTGGGTACAGGGATGCTAGTGAAGGTTGCACATACATCATAGGAGACAAGTTTCTCACCTGGAGCCAGTTGCTGGTTTTCCATCTTCTGTACAAAGTCTGTGTTGTTGACTATGTGGTTGCTCGGTCTGCCCGACTGAAGGTCCCAATACTTGTGTCAGGAATTTGGAGGCATCGTACATGACACTGCCACAACTGAACTTAATGGGGCAGAGGGGGGCGTCCTTCTTGTGTATCTTGGGTAATCCATACAGCTTCGGCGGGGATTCTGAAGTGGGGTTAAGTCGTTGGTAAAGGACTAGGGGAGATGGAATCTTCTTTCTTCCGTTTCTTTAGTAGGTTGATAAGTTGGTTTTTCACTTTCTTTGTAGGGTCAGTCTTGAGTTTTTCATAGGTGTCTGTATCACTGAGAAGGGTCTGTACTTTCTTGTTGTACTCATCTTTCGGTAACAATACTGTGGTCCTACCTTTGTCAGCTGGAAGGCTGACGATGCTGTCGTCCAGTCTCAGGTTTTTCAGGGCTTGTTTTTCTTCTCGTGAAATGTTGGACTTGGGTGGCTTACTGGACTTTATGACTTTGACCACTTCGCTCTGTAGGCTGTCAGCTGTGGCTTTGTCTTTGATCTGGCTGCACGCTGCTTCAGTGGAAGCTACGATTTCCTTGACTGGAATCGATGTGGGCGCAACACAGAATTTGAGTCCTTTCTTCAGCACACTTGATTCACTGTCACTGAGAGCACGGCTGGAAAGAATGATAATCCATTTGTTGGTGTCTATGGTGTTGGAGGTCGGTAAGTTTCCGTTAGGATGTTGTTTCTGGCGAAAGCGTTCGAACTTGTCTCGTTGCCTGCGTTTGCAAACATCGAACTCGTGCGCATGCGCGAGATGGAATGAAACTAAAATGTCATCTGCTATTTCCTGTGAGAGGATTCTGTGAAGTTCCGCGTCTGTCTCTCGGATCTCGTTATCGAGCCTCCGGATGTTGTGGTCGCATTGCCTGATTCTTTCTTGGATCAAAAGTCATTCAGCTTTCTTCAAGATCTTGGAAGCATTGGTTCCTTTCACACAAGTTTTCAAATGTAGGCTTGGGGTAGTGATCTGTTCACGCTGGCACCGAATGTTGAAATGTTTATGGTTTTGCCATTTCGCTAGTTTGAGTTGCCGTTTCTCCTGTTTCCTCACTGTCTTCAAGACTTCACGTCCATGTTGGCGAAATAAATAAGAATATAGTTTTCTGGATTCTGGATTCAACATTAGAAAAGTAGTTAAAGACTGAGAATCAAAACTTATTTGGAGAATATTTCGACAGGGTCGCCCTGTTCAGCTCACTGTTGCTGTTGTGGCAGCGAGGCCTGGTTGGCCTGGTGTCGAAATATTCTCCAAGTAAGTTTTGATTCTCAGTCTTTAACTACTTTTATAATGTTGAATCCAGAATCCAGAAACCTATATTCTTATCTATTTCGCCAACATGGACGTGAAGTCTTGAAGACAGTGAGGAAACAGGAGAAACGGCAACTCAAACTAGCGAAATGGCAAAACCATAAACATTTCAACATTCGGTGCCAGCGTGAACAGGTCACTCCCCCAAGCCTACATTTGAAAAATTATGTGAAAGGAACCAATGCTTCCAAGATCTTGAAGAAAGCTGAATGACTTTTGATCCAAGAAAGAATCAGACAATGCGACCACAACATCCGGAGGCTCGATAACGAGATCCGAGAGACAGACGCGGAACTTCACAGAATCCTCCCACAGGTAATAGCAGATGACATTTTAGTTTCATTCCACCTCGCGCATGCGCACGAGTTCGATGTTTGCAAACACAGGCAACGAGACAAGGTCGAACGCTTTCACCAGAAACAACATCCCAACGGAAACTTACCGACCTCCAACGCAATAGACACCAACAAATGGATTATCAATCTTTCCAGCCGTGCTCTCAGTGACAGTGAATCAAGTGTGCCAAAGAAAGGACTTAACTTCTGTGTTGCGCCCACATCGATTCCAGTCAAGGACATCGTAGCTTCCACTGAAGCAGCGTGCAGCCAGATCAAAGACCAAGCCACAGCTGACAGCCTACGGAGCGAAGTGGTCAAAGTCATAAAGTCCAGTAAACCACCCAAGTCCAACATTTCACGAGAAGAAAAACAAGCCCTGAAAAACCTGAGACTGGACGACAGCATCGTCAGCCTTCCAGCTGACAAAGGTAGGACCACAGTATTGTTACCGAAAGATGAGTACAACAAGAAAGTACAGAGTCTTCTCAGTGATACAGACACCTATGAAAAACTCAAGACTGACCCTATGAAGAAAGTGAAAAATCAACTTATCAACCTACTAAAGAAATGGAAGAAAGAAGATTCCATCTCCCCTAGTCTTTACCAACGACTTTACCCCACTTCAGAATCCCCGCCGAAGCTGTATGGATTACCCAAGATACACAAGAAGGACGACCCCCTCTGCCCCATTAAGTTCAGTTGTGGCAGTGTCATGTACGATGCCTCCAAATTCCTGACACAAGTATTGGGACCTTCAGTCGGGCAGACCGAGCACCACATAGTCAACAACACAGACTTTGTACAGAAGATGGAAAACCAGCAACTGGCTCCAGGTGAGAAACTTGTCTCCTATGATGTATGTGCACTATTCACTAGCATCCCTGTATCCAAGGCTCTCCAAGTCATTCGAGAGAAAATTGAGGATGACTACCACCTTCGTCACCGGTATGAACTCGCTACAGAACAGGTACTAGAACTGTTGGAACTGTGCCTCACTAGCACCTACTTTTCGTTCA
Organism: Conus canariensis; assembly: GCA_033310375.1. Lineage (NCBI taxonomy): Eukaryota > Metazoa > Mollusca > Gastropoda > Neogastropoda > Conidae > Conus > Conus canariensis. The sequence goes on from CM065739.1 coordinate 38,655,371, forward strand.
ACCATGAGTTCTACCAGCAGAAACAAGGAGCTGCCATGGGTTCGCCAGTATCTCCAGTGGTAGCCAACCTGTACATGGAACATTTTGAGAAAGTAGCCCTTGAGACCGCTGCCAACCCTCCCAGCATGTGGTACCACTATGTGGATGTCACCATGACCCGCATACAGGAGACGGAGGTTGACGGCTTCACCACACACCTGAACTCCATGGACGACAGTATCCAGTTCACCTCGGAAACTGAAGCAGCAGGGAAGATCCCATTCCTGGACACTCAAATCACCCGAACCCATGACGACAGGGTGGAGACCAGCGTGTATAGGAAACCCAACCACACTGACCAATATCTGAACTTTCACTCTAACCACCCCCTCCAGCACAAGAGATCTGTTGTCAACACCCTCATGCACAGAGCATCTGTACTGTGTTCCACTAAGGAGGAAGAGCTGAAAGAAGAAGAACACATCAAGACTGCCCTTTCCACTAATGGATACCCTGCATGGATGTGGAACAACCCTCGAGTTCCCTACCCTTCTTCTACAGATACGGACAGTGTGAAAGTGGGGTTTCCTTATATTAAAGGAGTCTCAGAGCGTCTAGCCAGGACCTTCCAACAACATGGATGCAAAGTGTTCCACAAACCCATCAACTCCCTACGCCAGCAATTGACTCACGTCAAAGACAAAACGGACCCCCTCACTCAGTGTGGTGTAGTGTACCAGGTAGGGTGTCAAGACTGTACCCATACCTACATTGACGAGACAGCAAGACCACTCACCATCCGTCTACAGGAACACCAAAACCGATCTACTTCTGTCATACACGAACACCTACAAGCCACAGGCCACAGTTTTAGCCCCCAAGAAACCAAGATCTTATCTACTCAGCCCTTTCTCACAAAAAGAAAAGTTAAAGAAGCCATCGAAATCAAGACCAGATGCCCCAGCCTGAACAGAGATCAAGGCTTTGAACTTCCCCCTATCTACCTACAATCCGATCCTGACAACCGTTCACCCCACACAACAGTCGTCCCACCAGGCCTCACTGCCACAACAGCAACGGTGAGCTGATGAAGACAGGGCGACCCTGTCGAAATATTCTCCAAGTAAGTTTTTGATTCTGAGTCTTTAACATACTTATCTAAAGTCTCTTTCTAGATCTAACCCTTTCGCCCCTAAATTCGAAAAGAACAATTAAAAACATTACAGTATACTCCCACAATAGTATCATCATTATTGTTGTTATTATTATCATTATTAAATTTTAACCTTGAAATCCCCCTGTAGTCTTTGGACTTTGGAAAATGTCATTTTTGGGAAAAATTTTTTTAAAATTTTTTTTTAAACTCAAAAAAAACCCTTTCTTGAGAAATATACTCATGTCATCAACCTTTTTTTAATTACAGACTAATAAAAAATTTAAATTTTTCATTTTGTAGCCCAGGAAATCGTTATGAATTTTTTTTTACCCCCCCCCCTTCCCCCCCTCGGTGACAAGCTCTTTTTGGGAAAGGTTTTTTACAGAGAAGGGTGAGCGACTCTTTAAAAAACCCTTTTAGGGTCTTAAAGGGGGTCTTAGTTTTAAAACCAAGGTGAAGATGGGGTTTTTAAAACTGGTCACAAAGGGTTTAAACAGCCAGCCAGGCTCTTCAGTCTTTTCATGGCGACATTTTTCCCGGAATTTTTTTTCTTATTTTGCCCCCCATATTTTTTTGCCCTTGGGGTCAGGTGGTTAATTTTTTCTGCCCCTTTAGGGGTGCCTTTCTTTTTGGGGGGGATTGGGGGGTGGGTGTGTGTGGTTTTGGGTGCTGTGTGTGGTTTTGTGTTTTGGGGTTTTGTGGGTTTGTGTGGGGGTGTCAAAGACGATATAATGACACTATTGGGAGTGAATTTAAAGTTTTAAAGTTCTAACCACCCCCCCCATTCCCCCCTGGGTTTTTTTTTTTTTTAAAGTGAAGTCTTGGAACTGGAAAATTTAAAGTTTCAACCAAAAGGCCCGTTCCGCCCTTTTTTAAAACAGTGGAGAGAGAGAGAGTGGGAGGGGGGGGAGAGGGGGTTGGGCCCGAAAGGGGGGGTGGAAAATTTTTTAAAATCCCCAAATCACGTCTCTAAAAAAAGGGATGGATTGTTTTGGTTTAAAAAAGTTTACCCCCCATTCCTCCCACCCCCCCTCTCTCTTTCCCACCTTTTTCACTTC
>CM065739.1:38657663-38672663 GCA_033310375.1 Conus canariensis
TCCGGTCCTGCCCGCCGATTTCAGAGCTGGACGTTCCTCAACAGCTAGTCTCTTTCTAAATAAGAATTTTAGGTTTCTGGATTCTAGATTCAACATTAGAAAAGTAGTTAAAGACTCAGAATCAAAACTTACTTGGAGAATATTTCGACAGAGTCCCCTGTCTTCATCAGTTCATTGTTGCTGTTGTGGCAGTGAGGCCTGGTGGGCGACTGTTGTGTGGGGTGAACGGTTGTCAGATCGGATTGTAGATAGGGAAAATTCAAAGCCTTGATCTCTGTTCAGCTGGGGCGTCTGGTCTTGATTTCGATGGCTTCTTTAACTTTTCTTTTTGTGAGAAAGGGCTCTGTAGATAAGATCTTGGTTTCTTGGGGCTGAAACTGTGGCCTGTGGCTTGTAGGTGTTCGTGTATGGCAGAACAGATCGGTTTTGGTGTTCCTGTAGACAGGGGGTGAGTGGTCTTGCTGTCTCGACAATGTAGGTATGGGCACAGTCTTGACAACCTACCTGGTACACTACACCACACTGCATGAGGGGGTCCGTTTTGTCTTGAACATGAGTCAGTTGCTGGTGTAGGGAGTTGGTGGGTTTGTGGAACACTTTGCATCCATGTTGTTGGAAGGTCCTGGCTAGACGCTCTGAGACTCCTTTAATATATAAGGGAACCCTACTTTCACACTGTCCGTATCTGTAGAAGAAGGGTAGGGAACTCGAGGTTGTTCCACATCCATGCAGGGTATCCATTAGTGGAAAGGGCAGTCTTGATGTGTTCTTCTTTCCGCTCTTCCTCCTTAGTGGAACACAGTACAGAGGCTCTGTGCATGAGGGTGTTGACAACAGATCTCTTGTGCTGGAGGGGGTGGTTAGAATGAAAGCAGATATTGGTCAGTGTGGGTGGGTTTCCTATAGACTCTGGTCTCCACCCTGTCGTCATGGTTCGGGTGATGAGAGTGTCCAGAACGGGATCTTACCTTCTGCTTTAGTTTCCGAGGTGAACTGGATACTGTCGTCAATGGAGTTCAGGTGAGTGGTGAAGCTGTCAACCACTGTCTCCTGTATGCGGGTCATGGTGTCATCCACATAGCGGTGCCACATGCTGGGAGGGTTGGCAGCGGTCTCAAGGGCTACTTTCTCAAAATGATCCATGTACAGGTTGGCTACCATTGAAGATGCTGGTGAACCCATGGCAGCTCCTTGTTTCTGCTGGTAGAACTCATGGTTGAACATAAAGTAGGTGCTAGTGAGGCACAGTTCCAACAGTTCTAGTACCTGTTCTGTAGTGTGTTCACACTGGTGACGAAGGTGGTAGTCATCCTCAAATTTTCTCTCGAATGACTTGGAGAGCCTTGGGTACAGGGATGCTAGTGAAGGTTGCACATACATCATAGGAGACAAGTTTCTCACCTGGAGCCAGTTGCTGGTTTTTCCATCTTCTGTACAAAGTCTGTGTTGTTGACTATGTGGTTGCTCGGTCTGCCCGACTGAAGGTCCCAATACTTGTGTCAGGAATTTGGAGGCATCGTACATGACACTGCCACAACTGAACTTAATGGGCAGAGGGGGCGTCCTTCTTGTGTATCTTGGGTAATCCATACAGCTTCGGCGGGGATTCTGAAGTGGGGTTAAGTCGTTGGTAAAGGACTAGGGGAGATGGAATCTTCTTTCTTCCGTTTCTTTAGTAGGTTGATAAGTTGGTTTTTCACTTTCTTAGTAGGGTCAGTCTTGAGTTTTTCATAGGTGTCTGTATCACTGAGAAGGGTCTGTACTTTCTTGTTGTACTCATCTTTCGGTAACAATACTGTGGTCCTACCTTTGTCAGCTGGAAGGCTGACGATGCTGTCGTCCAGTCTCAGGTTTTTCAGGGCTTGTTTTTCTTCTCGTGAAATGTTGGACTTGGGTGGCTTACTGGACTTTATGACTTTGACCACTTCGCTCTGTAGGCTGTCAGCTGTGGCTTTGTCTTTGATCTGGCTGCACGCTGCTTCAGTGGAAGCTACGATTTCCTTGACTGGAATCGATGTGGGCGCAACACAGAATTTGAGTCCTTTCTTCAGCACACTTGATTCACTGTCACTGAGAGCACGGCTGGAAAGAATGATAATCCATTTGTTGGTGTCTATGGTGTTGGAGGTCGGTAAGTTTCCGTTAGGATGTTGTTTCTGGCGAAAGCGTTCGAACTTGTCTCGTTGCCTGCGTTTGCAAACATCGAACTCGTGCGCATGCGCGAGATGGAATGAAACTAAAATGTCATCTGCTATTTCCTGTGAGAGGATTCTGTGAAGTTCCGCGTCTGTCTCTCGGATCTCGTTATCGAGCCTCCGGATGTTGTGGTCGCATTGCCTGATTCTTTCTTGGATCAAAAGTCATTCAGCTTTCTTCAAGATCTTGGAAGCATTGGTTCCTTTCACACAAGTTTTCAAATGTAGGCTTGGGGTAGTGATCTGTTCACGCTGGCACCGAATGTTGAAATGTTTATGGTTTTGCCATTTCGCTAGTTTGAGTTGCCGTTTCTCCTGTTTCCTCACTGTCTTCAAGACTTCACGTCCATGTTGGCGAAATAAATAAGAATATAGTTTTCTGGATTCTGGATTCAACATTAGAAAAGTAGTTAAAGACTGAGAATCAAAACTTATTTGGAGAATATTTCGACAGGGTCGCCCTGTTCAGCTCACTGTTGCTGTTGTGGCAGCGAGGCCTGGTTGGCCTGGTGTCGAAATATTCTCCAAGTAAGTTTTGATTCTCAGTCTTTAACTACTTTTATAATGTTGAATCCAGAATCCAGAAACCTATATTCTTATCTATTTCGCCAACATGGACGTGAAGTCTTGAAGACAGTGAGGAAACAGGAGAAACGGCAACTCAAACTAGCGAAATGGCAAAACCATAAACATTTCAACATTCGGTGCCAGCGTGAACAGGTCACTCCCCCAAGCCTACATTTGAAAAATTATGTGAAAGGAACCAATGCTTCCAAGATCTTGAAGAAAGCTGAATGACTTTTGATCCAAGAAAGAATCAGACAATGCGACCACAACATCCGGAGGCTCGATAACGAGATCCGAGAGACAGACGCGGAACTTCACAGAATCCTCCCACAGGTAATAGCAGATGACATTTTAGTTTCATTCCACCTCGCGCATGCGCACGAGTTCGATGTTTGCAAACACAGGCAACGAGACAAGGTCGAACGCTTTCACCAGAAACAACATCCCAACGGAAACTTACCGACCTCCAACGCAATAGACACCAACAAATGGATTATCAATCTTTCCAGCCGTGCTCTCAGTGACAGTGAATCAAGTGTGCCAAAGAAAGGACTTAACTTCTGTGTTGCGCCCACATCGATTCCAGTCAAGGACATCGTAGCTTCCACTGAAGCAGCGTGCAGCCAGATCAAAGACCAAGCCACAGCTGACAGCCTACGGAGCGAAGTGGTCAAAGTCATAAAGTCCAGTAAACCACCCAAGTCCAACATTTCACGAGAAGAAAAACAAGCCCTGAAAAACCTGAGACTGGACGACAGCATCGTCAGCCTTCCAGCTGACAAAGGTAGGACCACAGTATTGTTACCGAAAGATGAGTACAACAAGAAAGTACAGAGTCTTCTCAGTGATACAGACACCTATGAAAAACTCAAGACTGACCCTAAAAGAAAGTGAAAAATCAACTTATCAACCTACTAAAGAAATGGAAGAAAGAAGATTCCATCTCCCCTAGTCTTTACCAACGACTTTACCCCACTTCAGAATCCCCGCCGAAGCTGTATGGATTACCCAAGATACACAAGAAGGACGACCCCCTCTGCCCCATTAAGTTCAGTTGTGGCAGTGTCATGTACGATGCCTCCAAATTCCTGACACAAGTATTGGGACCTTCAGTCGGGCAGACCGAGCACCACATAGTCAACAACACAGACTTTGTACAGAAGATGGAAAACCAGCAACTGGCTCCAGGTGAGAAACTTGTCTCCTATGATGTATGTGCACTATTCACTAGCATCCCTGTATCCAAGGCTCTCCAAGTCATTCGAGAGAAAATTGAGGATGACTACCACCTTCGTCACCGGTATGAACTCGCTACAGAACAGGTACTAGAACTGTTGGAACTGTGCCTCACTAGCACCTACTTTTCGTTCAACCATGAGTTCTACCAGCAGAAACAAGGAGCTGCCATGGGTTCGCCAGTATCTCCAGTGGTAGCCAACCTGTACATGGAACATTTTGAGAAAGTAGCCCTTGAGACCGCTGCCAACCCTCCCAGCATGTGGTACCACTATGTGGATGTCACCATGACCCGCATACAGGAGACGGAGGTTGACGGCTTCACCACACACCTGAACTCCATGGACGACAGTATCCAGTTCACCTCGGAAACTGAAGCAGCAGGAAGATCCCATTCCTGGACACTCAAATCACCCGAACCCATGACGACAGGGTGGAGACCAGCGTGTATAGGAAACCCAACCACACTGACCAATATCTGAACTTTCACTCTAACCACCCCCTCCAGCACAAGAGATCTGTTGTCAACACCCTCATGCACAGAGCATCTGTACTGTGTTCCACTAAGGAGGAAGAGCTGAAAGAAGAAGAACACATCAAGACTGCCCTTTCCACTAATGGATACCCTGCATGGATGTGGAACAACCCTCGAGTTCCCTACCCTTCTTCTACAGATACGGACAGTGTGAAAGTGGGGTTTCCTTATATTAAAGGAGTCTCAGAGCGTCTAGCCAGGACCTTCCAACAAATGGATGCAAAGTGTTCCACAAACCCATCAACTCCCTACGCCAGCAATTGACTCACGTCAAAGACAAAACGGACCCCCTCACTCAGTGTGGTGTAGTGTACCAGGTAGGGTGTCAAGACTGTACCCATACCTACATTGACGAGACAGCAAGACCACTCACCATCCGTCTACAGGAACACCAAAACCGATCTACTTCTGTCATACACGAACACCTACAAGCCACAGGCCACAGTTTTAGCCCCCAAGAAACCAAGATCTTATCTACTCAGCCCTTTCTCACAAAAAGAAAAGTTAAAGAAGCCATCGAAATCAAGACCAGATGCCCCAGCCTGAACAGAGATCAAGGCTTTGAACTTCCCCCTATCTACCTACAATCCGATCCTGACAACCGTTCACCCCACACAACAGTCGTCCCACCAGGCCTCACTGCCACAACAGCAACGGTGAGCTGATGAAGACAGGGCGACCCTGTCGAAATATTCTCCAAGTAAGTTTTTGATTCTGAGTCTTTAACTACTTATCTAAAGTCTCTTTCTAGATCTAACCCTTTCGCCCCTAAATTCGAAAAGAACAATTAAAAACATTACAGTATACTCCCACAATAGTATCATCATTATTGTTGTTATTATTATCATTATTAATTAACCATGAAATCACCCTGTAGTCGTGGACTTTGGAAATCGTCAAGTTTGGAAAATCATTAAATCTTTTTAACTCAGAAAAATCCTACTTGAGTCATATACTCATGTCATCACCTTTTTATTACAGACTAATGAAATCAATTTTCAGTTTAGACCAGGAAAATCGCTATGAATTTTTTTTTTATCCCCCCCCCCCTTCCCCCCCTCTGTGACAAGCTCTATTTGAAAACGTTTTACAGAGAACGGTGAGACGACTCATAAAATCCTATGGGTCTTGAAAGGGTCATACGTATACACCAAGGTGAAGATGTGGTTTTAAAACTGGTCATGAAGGTTAACAGCCAGCCAGGCTCTTCAGTCTTTTCATGGCGACATTTCCGGATTGATCTTCTTCTCTGCACCCATATTTTTTTGCCCTCTGGGTCAGGTGGTTCATTTGTTCTGCTCTGATGGCTGACCTACTTTTCTTGGCATTGGTGTGTGTGTGTGTGTGTGTGTGTGTGTGTGTGTGTGTGTGTGTGTGTGTGTGTGTGTGTGTCAACGACGATATAACTGACACTATGCAGTGTACTTTCAAAGCTTGAAACGCTTCTAACCACCCACCCCCATCCCTCCTGGGTTTTTTTTTTTCTTTTCAAATGTGAAGTCTTGTGAACATGCGCAAGTTAGACAGTTACAACCTAACGACACGCCGCGAAATCTCTCGCTCTGTCTTTGTCACAAGAGAGAGAGAGAGAGAGAGAGGAGAGGAGAGAGGATGGTAGGGCCAGAAGGAGGTGGAAGAACACATGTAGGTCCAACATCACCAAGTCACGTCATCTAAAACAGTGATGGATTGTCTCCTCCCTTGTTGACGTTTTACCACCCATTGCCGTACTCTACCAAACCCTCATCTCTGCCCGCACGCACACACATCGAGAGAGAGAGAGAGAGAGAGAGAGAGAGAGAGAGAGAGAGAGAGAGAGAGAGAGAGAGATGTTCATTTTGTTTTTCAGTGCTGTTCGAGACTCGTTATGTGTAAGCACATCGTTTTTCACTATCGTCTTTTCGTTACGTGTTAGCCCACTACTACTCGTCTCACACTCACTCCCTCTCTCTTCACCTTCTCATTTTTTTGCTCCGTCTCTCTCTCCCCTCTCTCTCCTCCCTCCTCCTCTCCTTTCTCTCTCTCTCCAACTACGTTTCTTTCTCCTCTCTCGAATTCTCCCCCCCCTCTCCCCCCTTCCCTACGTGACGCGAGGTCTGACATGAGGCATCTCCTGAAATCAAACTGTCATCCATCCTTCACCACATCCCATTCCCTTCCCTCTGTCTGAACGATAGCAACGCAGGTACGAAAGAAAAAAACGAAGAAAAGTCGCGTCTCTCTCTCTCTCTCTCTCTCTCTCTCTCTCTCTCTCTCTCTCTCTCTCTCTCTCTCTCTCTCTGCGTGGTTAAATCCATCGCGTGAAAGCAAACGTTTATCTTCCGGAAAAATCATAAATCGTGCGAAACGCACGCTATTTGACAGCATCACTTTAACGACCGCCATCATCATGATTTATCGTCATTATTATTACCATTAATATTATTTTCATTAGTATTGTCATCGTCATCATTATCATTACAACTATTACTGATATTTCTTTGTTGCACGGGGCGGGATGTAATAAATCCTCCATCTCTCGAGAAATGACAGCGTTAATTGCACACTGTAACACTGACGGGGTTTTCCTTTTTCCCCAGAAAAAGGGCAAATCACCCTGGCCTCACCCAGCTGTCCTCCCGAAGGCGACACGCCTCCCTCCTCACGCTTCTCTGGCTGCTGACCACAGAGGAACCCCCCCCCCCCCCCCCCATCCCTGACCCAGCCCACTAATCACGAGGAAAGTGACAGAACTCGGCCGTTCAGGTAGCTCCACACAGAACAAGAGACAGAGAATAAACACACAGAGACCAAAAGACCACAATCCCCCTTCTCCAGGTCAGTTCTTTCCATTAACTATCTTGCTCATCTTTCGTTTGATTTCTGTTTTTAAGTTGTCTTTAAAGCTCTGGAGGTCAGAAATTTAATCTATATTCTAATTATGTACACCATTATCTCCCCCCCCCCCCCCCCCCCTCATCAAAACTAATGACGTCATCTGATCGGTCGAAGGAACTGTCCGATTTGTTACCATCCAGTAAATGACATCACTTTCTTCGTTCTCACTGAAACTTCGTGGGCGCGGTGGGTTGCTTAGTGTCCTGCTTCAGTTCGATTCCGAAGGAAAACACCTTTGCCCTGCCGACAGGTGACGTGAAATTGAATGGAACCACCACGGTCGCACTGCTGCTTTCTTCTTTCAAACGGGTAGAACATTATTTTGTTTTCTCATTTCCTTGTTCCTCCCTCCACACGATCGTGAAATTTCGTCCAAAACCCAAATCTTCCACAGACAAACCCAGTTCTTCGGCAAACACAACCTCCACACTTTTGTTTGTTTTTAGCTGTCCTTCTCCGTCACAGAGGCGATCCTGTTCCCCTACCACTCGTGAGAGAAAAACCACCGGCCACTGTCGCAGTTATCTCCCGTCACCTCTTAAAGATGGTCACACCCCGCAATTAACGCCAACACGACGACCTGTCCCTTGGTCGCTGACGACCGGGACGGTTCTTCGCCAAGTTGTGAAATGGTGGGGTCAGGTGTCTGATTGGTAGTTGTGTCCCACAACGCCCCTTCCCTACCCTCCCTCTCCCCCCTCCCTTCCTCACAACGCCCTACCTTTCTCAACTACGCGCACCTGGTACCTGCACGCACACACACACACACACACACACACACACACACGCACGCACGCACGCACGGACGGACAGACATATACATACATACACACCCCCGCGCGCGCGCGCGCGCACACACCACACACACACACACACACACACACACACACACACACACACACACACACACACATGCCGATTGTTCCGATAATCTCAGAATGTCTTTCGCGGATCAACTCTAAACGTTAACAGGGCTGGCACGGCATGTTCAGTTGCAGTTTTCAATTGATGTTGCCGACTGACTGAACTAAACTGAATACTGCAATTACAAACGCACGCCTGCGCTGTTATTGTCTAGAATCAGGAAGTCAAAGATAAAATGATAACGAATTCTCAAGTTTTAACAGAAATCAGTGCCCCCCCCCCCCCCCCCCCCCTCTCTCTCTCTCTCGCTCGCGCGCGCGCACGAATTGCCCATGAGTGTCGGATTCTGACCCATCAGGAATTCTGGGAAACGAGAGGACTGACAGCTCAGCCAAACACGGTGCCAACGTCAGACTGCTGAACCTACCACACTTTCATGTTCACGAGAGGGGTACTGGCTTCAGGAGAAACACGTGGAAACCATGTCAGCTATCTCATGCGCTTTGCGTGCTTTTTATTGCCCGCTTTGGCGTTAACTATTAAAAACAACAAATGCACACATCAACCGAATAGCTCATAAGCGTGCTGTAGACGATCAAGCTATGTATGACTCCGTGACAACAGAAATATGCTCTCTGCTAAAGACAACTATTAGCTATATCCTGCTAAAGACATATCTCTGCTAAAGACAACGTATAGGTTATCTCTGCTAAAGACAATCAAGCCATGAATGTAGCGGCAGCAGTAATAAGTTGCTCTCTGTTGTAGTAATTGAAGCTTTGAGCACAGTGACAATAGAAACATGCTCACAAATCTGCTGTAGACAATCAAGTTATGATTAGAGTCCCAAAAGATATATGATCAGAAAGTCTGCTGTAGACAGCCTGGCTTTGAGAACTAAGTTTACGAAGAAAGCTAGATTTATACGTAGACATGAAATCATTTCTCTCCCTGTCATGGCGGCTTGACGAAAACAATACCGACTTCAATTCAGATGCGGGCATCGTTAAGACTTCTGTAGTGCTATTCTCATGTTTGACCAGTCGCTGTGGCACAGTGGTCAGCATTGCAGATTCCACATTGGGAGTCATGGATTCTGCCCAGATTTGACTTGGCTCTGGGCCCCAGAGCCACACACTCCATATTCCATTCAGTTACTAGACGCGTTTCTGAGTGTTCCTCACATTTCCTTACCAACGCTGCAGGTGTCTGTATCTGCTGGGTCTGCTTCACGTCGGGTTATGCTATGACAATCAGCATAGAGTACAACTCTGTCACAGGCATGGTGACGCCCTCTGGAGAGAGACGACCACTCACTCTGACCTCGGGGAAAAAGCAATTATTTTCGCCAGTCCGGGGTGGGGGGGGGGGGGGGGGCTAGTAGGTGGTGTCCTGCGTATATTGAATCATAACAGGCACCACTGCACATCAGTTTAGTGACTCGGCAAGAGTGCAGTGTCTCCTCTGGTGGGCTGCCTCGTGACGACTGAAAACTGACTGCTCCATAGGGACTTTCAGTACCCAGACTGCGTCGGGACATGCCAGCGTATGGCTCTGGACGGGGAACCGGAATCATGGACGTGGGGGGCCGGGTCAAGCCACTGGGTTGCTACCAGAGATCTGGCATTGTGTACGGTTCAGTTGGGAGCTCTGTCACACGTTTGCTTTCGTAACTTAGTGTTTCTTTCTTCCACTCAGTGTTTGGTTTGGACACTGATGTTCTTTCTTTTTTTTTTTTCTGTCCTTTCTTAAACAATGTAGGCGTGAGCGCGCACACAGCACAGACAGACAAGAGCATACACAGACACATACCAGTACACATACCACGCGCCGCGCGAGCGCACACACACACACGCACGCACGCACCACGCACACACACACACACACACCAATGCACACACACACACACACACACACACTTCACACAAAACACACGACGCACGCGCACACACACACACACACACACACACACACACACACCACACACACACCATGAGCACAAGAAAGCAGCGACCGACAATACGACGTTTTGTCTATATCACTAAATTCTGATAGACTCGGATTGAAGGAAACACCACACACACACACACACACACACCAACTCACACTCATAAACGCACGCACACAGGACGAGAGAAAGAGAGAGGGTCTGCCTTCAAACAACATTTCGTGGCTCCAAACAGGACTGAGAAACCAAGGCCAACTAAGAAAGAAGAGGGGGATAATTATGTCAGGAGTCGACAATTAACTCCGCTCACCTGCCCTTCATTCTCTCGCCTTACCCCCTCACCCTTTTCCCTACTCTTCTCCCTCTTCATTCCTATCCCTACTCTCCTCCTCGTCCTCTTCGCTTACGTCATCACAGAGAGAGAGAGAGACAGAGACAGAGAGAGAGAGAGAGAGAGAGAGAGAGAGAGGGGGGGGGGGAGAAGACTGAAAGACAGTTATGGCTACAAACTCGAAACAACTTTATGAGCGTAGGTGAGAGAGAGGAGAGAGAGAGAGAGAGAGAGAGAGAGGCTCAGACAGCTTTTATTTGATCAAGGACTGAGATTTTAGGCAAGAGAGAGAGAGAGGAGGAGAGAGAGAGAGAGAGAGAGAGAGTGTGTGTTGTGTGTGAGAGAGAGAGAGAGAGAGAGAGAGGGAGAGAAAATGAATAAGTGTGTCTACACGCGCACGCGCGACCGGTGTGAGGGATGGGGGGGGGGGGGGGGGGGAGAGAAGCGTGTGCGCGAGCGCGCTCTTTTTCGCACAGGAAAGAACGACGAGCCTACACTGATATCATTGCTTTGACTTGGTAGAAGATAGTAAGGGAGACAGATTAAGTCACCACGATGATCCCAGCAGTCTGAAGGTACACTATACTTTTTTTTTCTTTCTATTTATTTTTTTTTTCTCTCTCTCCATTGTTTTATTGCTGCCCTTCATCTTGAAGTGCAGCTCAGAATTCCTCTTTCAGTCAAAGGGACATAACTGCGGGCGGAGTGGTACATAGGCACTAACTAAACCCACGGTTTGCCAACGCAGAACACTACCTGTATGAAAGTCAAAACGCATACACGTTAAGTAACAGAACTTCAACAACAACAAAAAAAAGTGGGTGGGTGGTTAGTTAGTGGAATTAAAAGTCAGAATGGCGGCAGAAAGTGGGGTGGGTGGGCTAGGGAGGGTAGATAGGGGGAAGCAGAGAGAAGGGAATAGGGGTGGGGGTGGGGGGTGTCTCCTGGACGAGACGTCAGATGCCTGACGTGAAGCCTGATGTGGTCCAGTCTCCAGTGCTTCAATAACAAGATCCGACTGTCAACGTGCCTTGCAGTCTAAACCTGTTATGTTGTATGTTGTCACCGCGTGCGCGGTTCGTGCGACGCGCGCTCACGCGCGCACGTGTGTGTGTGTGTGTGTGTGCGTGGTGCGCGCGCGCGTGTCCGAGCGTGCGTGCGTGTGTGGTCGAGTGTTAGTGTGTGTGTGTGTGTTAATGCTGTTAGTGTGTGTGTGTTAGTGTGTGTGTGTGTGTGTGTGTGTGTGTGTGTGTGTTAGTGTTGGTGTGTGGTGTGTTTGTGTGTGTGTGTGTGTGTGTTAGTGTGGTGTTGTGTGTGGTGTGTGTGTGTTGAATGAAACGCATGACTGTCAGACAGGCGGGGCTCCATTTCACTGACATTTACATTTACCACAGGCGGTCTTGGTGTTGCGCTTAGTGTCCCGGACTTAACAGGCTCAGATGATGTAGGTTGATATTCCATCACAGCGTCTGTTTTTTTTTTTTTTTTTTGGGGGGGGGGGGGGGGAGGGCAGACCCGAGCGACCCAGAGTTGAGGGTGCTATGGACTCCGCTGGGAGACTGGAGCCCCGCAGTGGAGTTTCGTCCATTTAATGGAAGTGTCTCTGACAGTGTGGCTCAAATTTCCTGACCAACACTGCAGGTGTTGGTATCTCTCGGACCTGGTTGACATCAAAAATTGCTATGAGAGGAAGCGTACGGCACAACCCTGCCAGGCAGCCTCGGCCTTAAACGGCACTCTACTTCAACAATGTCATTATCCTAATTCATTCATTATTTTCAATAGTAATAAAAAAAAAAAGTCTCTCAGATTCTGTGGCCCATCATGCCCTGCTCTGATAGTGAACTCAGCTTTCATTTCCTGTCCACAGCCACGTCCGTGTGGAGCTGCAGTCCAAATGATCTATCGGTTAGTAATGGTGACTGCCGTTGGATGGCCCTGGGGGGGGTCGTCGAAGAGACACGCTCACTCACCTGAGGCCGCCACAACTAATCAACGCTCACAGCCACGGGGTGCAGGGGATGTCCCGACTATGCCGAATCAGAACAGGCACCACTGACAGCACCAACCGACTCAAACGGCAGCAGTGCAGTGTCTCCTCTGGTGGGCCGTCTCACGACGATCTAACAACAATGATTGCTACCTGTGGATCGTCTGTACTCGAGGCGAGGCAGCTTGCTAAACTCTACTACACCCGGAAAACGGTTGAGAAAAAGAAAATGAGGGAGAAATACAAACTCACGATTGAACTGCCACCGCCCCGTTTCAGACACTGCCCACACAAGTGCTGAAAGTAAGCGCGGGGGAGGGGACAGAGGGAAATGGCGCATGACAGACACGGCAGTCAAGGCCGCAAAAAGATATTCACGCCTGTCTGTCTAAGCTTTATCCCCATATTCCCCGCCCCCTCCGCCGCGCACACAAACAATTGTCCCTATGTCAAACCTCACCCTCCCTCTCTCTCTCTCTGTCTCTCTCTCCCTCCTCCCCTCCCTCCTCCTCTCTCTCTCTCTCTCTCTGTCAGCCGAAACATCCGTTTCCTGCGGGTCCACCCATCTGCATTGAAGGGAGAGTTTCAAAGGATCTTTAAGGAGAGCAATGTTGCCGGGTTGTCCTCCACCCATCTCTTCACAACACCCCAACATCTAGGCGCTAATGCCGACGACGCCATACCCAACCCTAGTCAAAAGCTGGCATATAATATATTCACGTTTGATAAAAAGGCGCCCACACGTCGTACAGACACAATATTGTTGTAATGTACTCTCCCCGTCTCCTCCCCCCCCCCCCCACTCCCTCTTCCACGTCCTAACCACACCACTCTAACCCCCCCCCCCCTTCCAACTCTCTTCTTTTTGCGTCATTGTTCGTTCATGCTCGCATTAAAAATGAATCATATTTCATGCAAAGTAATCTACGGAATTATATATATATATATATATATATATATATATATATATGATATTTTGATATTTTGATACCATGAATAGACATTAAAGAAAAAACGAACACACACACACACACACATACCCCTACACACACACACCCCTACACACACACACACACACACACACACACACACACACACACACACACACACACACACCACCACGGCAGATGCACAGAGACAGACAGACAGACAGACAGAGCGAAATCCCCAAAGTGCGGGCCAAACGTGTTCCGGGTCTGCTAACCGTGGAGCGTGACGGGAACGCCCTCCAGTCTGCGCAAAACACCCGCTCCTGCCCCCCCCCCCCCTCCACCCCCTTTCTCCTCTCTCCTTAACGACACGTGTGGTCAGTCAGCTTATCCCCCTGACTGACCACCCAACACCTCGAAACCACGGACAACAGATCTGTAGGGCCATTAACAACAACACAGGTATACAGACAGAGAGAGAGAGAGAGGAGAGAGAGAGAGAGGAGAGAGAGAGAGAGAATTCTTTATTTACGAGGATAATAGATAAGCACTGCTGTGCTTATTTACATTCAGTCCCTCCTGACTAGGGACTACAGTATGCGACGAAATGAAATGATTATATGAACAAAAATCGATCCTGCAATGGTGATAGTGATGATGATGATGATGATGATGATGATGGCGATGAATGAAGATGGGTGGACCCACAGAAGACGGATGTTTCGGCTGAGAGAGAGAGAGAAGAGAGAGAGAGAGAGAGAGAGAGAGAGAGGAGAGCAGCAGACAGGCAGACAGACAGACAGACAGGGAGAGGCCACACAGAGTGAGTCCAGACACAAATCGTGACCACCTCCACTCGGCTGTTTGCTGACGGGGGAACTCGGTTGTTACGCTGTTGGGTTCAACACAGCGCCTGACGGGCATGGGTTAGCGTGGGACAGTTGTCTCCCTTCCACCATCGCTTTATCAGTGGACTGACTGTGTCTGACGTATGTCCGCAGCCGACAAACCGACCGACTGATTGACTGACTGACTAAACATAGGAAAAGGAAGAGGATGACTGGAAAGGGAGGGAGGAGGAGGGGGTAGAGGATTAGCGGAAAGGGGGAGGCTCTTGTCTTGTTGTCTTTAAACACAGGGGGACATCTCAGGACAGATTTGAAGAGTCCAAACAAGTGGCCGCAGAGGCAGAGAAAGGCGTTGACCATGGTCTAGGGCAATGGCACGATGACAGTCAAAGTCACCTTAACTTCCTCGAACAGAATCACGTACGTGTTTTTGTTTGTTGTTGTTGGTTTTTTTTTGTTTTTTTTGAGTGGAGCCTCCATCTTCCTACCTCCCCCCCCCCCCCCCCTTGTCTTTTTTTTCTTTCTCTCCCTTCGTTTAAAACAAGCTCGCTCACCATGCACCATCTGTTAGTTTCATTATCGATAGACATTCGCGTGCTGACTTTAATATTCTAACGTGGGTATGATCCAGAGCGTCTGGGTTTATTTCTGTACTGATGTGTGGTACATTCATACTGCTA
>CM065739.1:38677663-38682663 GCA_033310375.1 Conus canariensis
ATGCAAAACAATTTTCATTTCACACACACATTGCACGTTTTACTACTTTTAGTCACATGTGTCACCCACCTTCAATCATGAAAAAAAAATGGCCACGCCTTTGACACGTCGGGCTGTGTAATCAAGAAGCACAATACTGGCATACTGTGGTTCACATTTTACGATTTTTTTCCCCTTGCATTGAAAGCAGGAAAGAAGAGTGTGGAACAGCAAGGAAGGAGATAAACAGAATGGAAGAGCAGGGAAGACATGATAAACAGAATGGAAAAGCAAAGAAGAGGGATAAACAGTATGGAAAGGCAGGGAAGAGGAGATAAACAGTATGGAAAAGCAAAGAAGAGGGATAAACAGTATGGAAAAGCAAGGGAAGAGGAGATAAACAGTATGGAAAAGCAAAGAAGAGGGGATAAACAGTATGGAAAAGCAGGGAAGAGGAGATAAACAGTATGGGAAAAGCAGGGAAGAGGAGATAAACAGTCGGGAAAAGCACGGAAGAAAAGGTAAAATTAGGGAAAAGCAGGAAGGAAGAAATAAACGGTACAGAAAAGCAGGGAAGAAGAGATAAACAGTTGGGAAAAAGCAGGGAAGAGGAGATAAACAGTCGGGAAAAAGCAGGGAAGAGGAGATAAACAGTCGGGAAAAAGCAGGGAAGAGGAGATAAACAGTCGGGAAAAAGCAGGGAAGAAGAGATAAACAGTCGGGAAAAAGCAGGGAAGAAGAGATAAACAGTTCGGGAAAAAGCAGGGAAGAGAGATAAACAGTCGGGAAAAAGCAGGAAGAGGAGATAAACAGTCGGGAAAAAGCAGGGAAGAAGAGATAAACAGTCGGGAAAAAGCAGGGAAGAAGAATAAACAGTCGGGAAAAAGCAGGGAAGAGAGATAAACAGTCGGGAAAAAGCAGGGAAGAAGGAGATAAACAGTCGGGAAAAAGCAGGGAAGAGGAGATAAACAGTCGGGAAAAAAGCAGGGAAGAAGAGATAAACAGTCGGGAAAAAGCAGGGAAGAAGAGATAAACAGTCGGGAAAAAGCAGGGAAGAAGAGATAAACAGTCGGAGATAAACAGTCGGGAAAAAGCAGGGAAGAAGAGATAAACAGTCGGGAAAAAGCAGGGAAGAGGAGATAAACAGTCGGGAAAAAGCAGGGAAGAGGAGATAAACAGTCGGGAAAAAGCAGGGAAGAAGAGATAAACAGTCGGGGAAAAACAGGGAAGAGGAGATAAACAGTCGGGAAAAAGAAGGGAAGAAGAGATAAACAGTCGGGAAAAAGCAGGGAAGAGGAGATAAACAGTAGGAAAAAGCAGGGAAGAGGAGATAAACAGTCGGGAAAAAAGCAGGGAAGAGGAGATAAACAGTAGGAAAAAGCAGGGAAGAGGAGATAAACAGTCGGAAAAAGCAGGGAAGAGGAGATAAACAGTCGGGAAAAGCAGGGAAGAGGAGATAAACAGTAGGAAAAAGCAGGGAAGAAGAGATAACAGTAGGAAAAAGCAGGGAAGAGGAGATAAACAGTACGAAAATGGAGGGACGAAGAGACAAACAGAAGGGGAAAAGCATGGGAAAGTGTGAAAAAGTAGAGAAAGGGAGATAAACAGCTAGGGAAAAGCAAGGAAGAGGAGATAAACGGTATGGAACAAGTAGAGAAAGGGAGATAAACAGCTAGGGAAAAGCAAGGAAGAGGAGATGAACGGTATGGAACATGTAGAGAAAGGGAGATAAACAGCTAGGGAAAAGCAAGGAAGAGGAGATGAACGGTATGGAACATGTAGAGAAAGGGAGATAAACAGCTAGGGAAAAGCAAGGAAGAGGAGATGAACGGTATGGAACATATAGAGAAAGGGAGATAAACAGCTAGGGAAAAGCAAGGAAGAGGAGATGAACGGTATGGAACAAGTAGAGAAAGGGAGATAAACAGCTAGGGAAAAGGAAGGAAGAGGAGATGAACGGTATGGAACATGTAGAGAAAGGGAGATAAACAGCTAGGGAAAAGCAAGGAAGAGGAGATGAACGGTATGGAACATGTAGAGAAAGGGAGATAAACAGCTAGGGAAAAGGAAGGAAGAGGAGATGAACGGTATGGAACATGTAGAGAAAGGGAGATAAACAGCTAGGGAAAAGCAAGGAAGAGGAGATGAACGGTATGGAACATGTAGAGAAAGGGAGATAAACAGCTAGGGAAAAGCAAGGAAGAGGAGATGAACGGTATGGAACAAGTAGAGAAAGGGAGATAAACAGCTAGGGAAAAGAAGGAAGAGGAGATGAACGGTATGGAACATGTAGAGAAAGGGAGATAAACAGCTAGGGAAAAGCAAGGAAGAGGAGATGAACGGTATGGAACAAGTAGAGAAAGGGAGATTTTAAACAACTGGGAAAAGCAGGCAAAGAAAATAAAACAAAAAAAAAAAAGAAAGAGGAGATAAACAGCAGGGAAGGGAAGATAAGCAGTAGGAAAAAACCGGAAAGGGGAGATAAACAGCAGGGGAAATGCGCGAAGGGGAGATAAACATCAGGGGAAAGCAGGGAAGGGGAGATAAACAGGGAAGGGGGGGGGGGGGGCTAAACAGTAGGCAAAAAAAAAAAAAAAAACCGGAAAGGGGAGATTAACAGCAGGGGAAAAGCAGGGAAGGGGAGATAAACAACAGGGAAGGGGGGATAAACAGTAGGCCAAAAAGAAAAACCGGAAAGGGGAGATAAACAGCAGGGGAAAAGCAAGGAAGGGGAGATAAACAGCAGGGAAGAGGAGATAAATAGTATAGGGAAAAGCAGGGAAAAGGGAGAGCTGTCTGAACGCACCCTGCCCTACAAAACCGAGTTCTCCAACTGTAGGGACGAGACACAGGATCCGATTCATCCTCAACGGACCTCCGCCGAACACACGTCGTGACGTCAGCACAGGCAGGCTGTATAGTTTGTGTCCCCCTCCCCGTCAGCGACGATTCCCGGTCAAGCAGGAGCTGGACACTGGTTTGTCTACTGCAGAAGATTCAGGACCAATCATCCACACCACTCTCTCTCGACAGAGCTGCTGTTTCAGAACTGGACACCACTGGTGACAGGCGAGCCAGGAGAGAGAGAAAAGAGAGAGAGAGAAGAGAGCGAGGAGAGCGAGAGGCGAGAGCGAGCACTACACATAAAGATACAGTCCCTGAACTTTTCAATCAGCAGATTGGTTTCGGTCGTGTTTAAACTACTCCCCCAACCATCATCCCCTCTCAGCTCTTCCCCTGTATGATTTATTGACGATGATACATGCAGGTGCCTACTCCATCTGTCGGAATACTTGTATCCCTCTCTCTCTCTCTCTCTCTCTCTCTTTCGTGTGAATGAGCGTGTTAGCACGTGCGCGCGCGCGTGTGTGTGTGTGAGAGAGATATCGCTCCTCTCACTCTCGCCCCTCTTACCCTCAATTTCCCTGATCACACACCCTAAACATCACGTGCGCGCCCACACGCACACACACACGCATGCGCGCGTGCGCGCACGCACATACACGCTCACTGTGCTCATGTTCTCTTTCTCTCTCTCTCTCGGTGAGGGGGGGGGGGGGGGGGGGGGAGGGGGAGAGAGAGAGGGGAGGAGGAGAGAATGTAGGAGGGAAGGATGGGAGAGAGAGAGGAGGTGAGAGAGAGATGGGGAAGGATGGAGAGAGGGAAGAAAGGTGGTAGATCAATTTGTCACAGACGGACAAGCTATACGTCACCATTGCACAGTCGTCCAATTGTAACAGCATACTACAGTCTATCTATTGCTGTAGTTCCGAATCTGTCGTCAACAGACGCCACTTAACCATATCAGTTCCTATCCATTTATGCTGTATTCTCCCCAAAATGTGTTGTCAACAGACGACTGTATACCATACAGTTCCTATCTATTTACTGCTGTAGTGTCTCCCGAAAATCTGTCGTCAACAGACGACTGTATACCATACAGTTCCTATCTATTTACTGCTGTAATATCTCCCCAAAATGTGTTGTCAACAGACGACTGTATACCATACAGTTCCTATCTATTTACTGCTGTAGTGTCTCCCGAAAATCTGTCGTCAACAGACGACTGTATACCGTACAGTTCCTATCTATTTACTGCTGTAATGTCTCCCCAAAATGTGTTGTCAACAGACGACTGTATACCATACAGTTCCTATTTACTGCTGTAGTGTCTCCCGGAAATCTGTCGTCAACAGACGACTGTATACCATACAGTTCCTATCTATTTACTGCTGTAGTGTCTCCCCAAAATGTGTCGTCAACAGACGACTGTATACCACACAGTTCCTATCTATTTACTGTTGTGCTGTCTCACAAAATGTGCTGTCAATAGACGACTGCATATCATACAGTTCCTATGAATTTAGTGTTGTGCTGTCTTTCCAAAATGTGTCAACAGACAGCTGTATACTCTTACAGTTCCTAACCATTTACTGGTGTGCTGTCTCCCCAAAAGCTGTCGTCAACAGACGAATGTATGCCATACAGTTCTCATGAATTTAGTGGTGAGCCATCTCCCCAAAACGAGCCTGTATGCCATACAGTTCCTGTGAATTCAGAGCTGCGCTGTCTCTCCAAAACGAGCCGTCAACAGACGACTGTATACTATACAGGTCCTACGAATTTAGTGTTGAGCCATCTCCCCCAAAGCGAGCCGTCAAGAAACGACTGTATGCCATACAGTTCCTATGAATTTAGTGCTGCGCTGTCTCCCCGACACGAGCTGTCAACAGACGACTCTATACCATACAGTTCCTATGAATTTAGTGCTGCGCTGTCTCTCCAAAACGAGCTGTCAACAGACGACTGTATGCCATACAGTTCCTATGAGTTTAGCGCTGAGCTGTCTCCCCGAAACGAGCTGTCAACAGACGACTGTATGCCATAAGTTGCTGTGAGTTTAGCGCTGAGCTGTCTCCCCGAAACGAGCCATCAACAGACGACTGTATACCATACAGTTCCAATGAATTTAGTGCTGCGCTGTCTCTCAAAAATGCGCCGTCAACAGATGACTGTACGCC
>CM065739.1:38687663-38692663 GCA_033310375.1 Conus canariensis
TTAAATTTTGTGTGTGGGGGTACCTTTGGGGACACAGAGATGGTCCTCTTGGTCCGGGGGGAAAAAGCGGGGCATTTTTCCCCTCAAATGACCTAAGCAAAAACCCTCACCAAAAAAGTTTTTCCCCCTTTTTCATCATACGCTCAAACCCCCCACTCAAAGCCCTTAAGGGGGGTCAGACTAATACAACACCACGTCATATTCCCGAACAGGTAAAAAGATAAAAAAAATATTAATTATATTTAAAAAAAAAAAGAGAGAGAGAGAAGAGAGGAAAAAGAGAGATGGGGAAAAACACAAGCAAAAATGACATGGAGCTTAAGTATTGACTATGATGGAATATAAAATGGGGTGTGAAAGCAATAGGTTCCCCCTTTATTTTTTCCCTCACAGATTTAAAGAAAAATTTAATATAAAAAAACAACAACAATAAAGAAACAATGCAAAAAATTTAAAAAATCAAAACAAAATAAGACCTAGAGCACAGACACGAATGGCAGTTATGTCCCCCCCCGGTACGTGTACAATTTTTTTCCCCTTTCTAGCGCCGAAAATTGAAAAAAAAGGGGAATTTTGATTGAAACAAAAAAAAAATCTCGGATTCCGAACAAGACGGAAAAAATTCCATAAAGCAGACACACTACACAGTAGCGACAGTAAAAAAAAAAAAAAAAAAAATGAACACGCCAAAAACCCAAAGAAATAAAGAGAAAGAAATTTTTCCCAACTTCCAAAAGGGGGGGGGGGTTGAACTGTACGCAGAAAAAAACCAGGACTACCCCCAAAGTGCGGGGGGGCCGCGGACAGCATCGGGGTCCCCCCGTCCGCCTCCGGACCTTGTCCCCTTTCCCTTCCCCGGCGTCCCAGGAAACGCGGGGGTGTTCCCCCCCCCTCTCATAAGGCGTTTGGGGTAGTTGTTGCAGCAGACAGCCCCCCCCCCCCCCCGTCCCCACTCCCCGGAGGGTTTCCCCGTCTGCCGCTTCTTTGGTGGTCAGGGGTGACCTGAGGACAAACCGCACGGCCCCCAAGACCACCATCGCTCCGCACCAACCAACAGTACGATCCGTCCCCCGGGTGCCCCCAGAACCCGGGGTTTTTAGAAGATTTTAGCGAGTCCCCGAAAACCCCAAAGGCAAAAAACAAGTTACAAGCAAAACACGACGCGGGTTGGGGGCCCTTGGTTTCTTGAGAAAAAAATAACAACATTCCGGGGAAAAAAACGAAGAAAAAAAGCAGCGTCATTAACTTTTTATAGTCGGGTAAGAACAGCGTTGAATTCCCCCAAAAAGACCTAAGAGGGGGAAAACGCCCTTTTTGTCCCCTTTAAACTTGCTTGTCCCCCCTTGTTTTGGGCACCGCTAAGAAAAAAATTTTTAAAGTTGGTTCAGTTTCCGCCCCCCGTCACCTCACCCCGAGCTTAACTTTTAAAAAACGCCCTTCCAGGCTGATCCCCCGGGGTTAAAAACCTTTTAAGATAAAGGGGGCGGGGGGGGGCATGGAGGGAAGCAATGGGGGGGTCACTCAATGGCTTTAAACCCGGGGCCCACCCGTGCGTTTTTTTGAAAGACACCCCCCCCCCCTCTGTGCAAAGAGGGGGCCAAAAAAGTGGACAGTTTTTGGGAAACCCCAGGGAGACCAGTCCGGGGGGGCCCCCGGAGGGGAATTTTTCACGTTTGACTGGGCCCAGGGCGGCAATTTAAACCATCAGTCCTTGGGATTTCTCGGGAAGGGGGGGGTTTGGGGGAGGGTACGGGGTGCGCGAAAAAAATTCGCGCGGCCCGACAGAGGAGAGAGAAGAGAGGAAGGGGAGAGGGGAGAGAGAGAGAGGGGGGGGAGGATAAGGGGGGAGAAGGGGGTTTTAAAAAAAAAAACTTGCGGGGGGGGGGTGCCGAAAGGTGCTACGAAGGGAAATTTGGGGGAATGGTGCAGGAGACATCCTTCACTGAAGGTGGAAGGGGGTGGGGGGAAAGGGGGGTTTGGGGGGGGGAGCAGGGAACCCTTTTCTGAAGGTGGGAAGGGGGGGGGGGGGAAGGGGTTTGGGGGGGAGGTGCAGGAGATCCCTTTTCTAAGGGGGGAAGGGGGTGGGGGAAAGAGGGGGTTTGGGAGGTGGATGCAGGGGGCTCCCTTTACTGAAGGTGGGGGAAAGGGGTGGGGGGAAAGGGGGCTTTGGGGGGGATGGATGCAGGAGCATCCTTCCATGGGTGGGGAAAGGGGGTGGGGGGAAAAAAAGGGGTTTTTGGGGGGGATGGATGCGGAGACCATCCTTTTCCTAAAAGGGGGGGAAGGGGTGGGGGGAAAAAAGGGGGGGTTTGGGGGGGGTGGATGCCGGAGACCCCTTCACTGAAGGTGGGAAGGAGGTGGGGGAAAGAGGGGTTTGGGGAGGATGGATGCAGGAGACATCCTTCACTGAAGGTGGGAAGGAGGTGGGGGGAAAAGAGGGGGCTTTGGGGAGGATGGATGCAGGAGACATCCTTCACTGAAGGTGGGAAGGAGGTGGGGGAAAAGAGAGGGGTTTGGGGAGGATGGGATGCAGGAGACATCCTTCACTGAAGGTGGGAAGGAGGTGGGGGAAAGAGAGGGTTTGGGGAGGATGGATGCAGGAGATACCCTTCACTGAAGGTGGGAAGGAGGTGGGGGAAAGAGAGGGGTTTGGGGAGGATGGATGCAGGAGACATCCTTCACTGAAGGTGGGAAGGAGGTGGGGGAAAGAGAGGGGTTTGGGGAGGATGGATGCAGGAGATACCCTTCACTGAAGGTGGGAAGGAGGTGGGGGAAAGAGAGGGGTTTGGGGAGGATGGATGCAGGAGACATCCTTCACTGAAGGTGGGAAGGAGGTGGGGGAAAGAGGGGGCTTTGGGAGGATGGATGCAGGAGATATCCTTCACTGAAGGTGGGAAGGAGGTGGGGGAAAGAGGGGGGTGGGGTTGAAGGGAAGGATGGAGGAGGATATTGTTCACTGACAGTATGGGCACGGTCTTGAACTCCAAGAGAACACTGATATCATAACTATGCGCGCGCGCGCGCCGCACACACACACACACACACACACACACACACACACTGCCCATAAATATCCTCGGCCCCGCTCTCCTCTGTTTTTTTCTCTCTGTCACTCTCCTCTCTCTCTCATCTCTCCATTCTCTCTGTGGTAATTATAGTCCTATGCCTCTGTCTATCTCTGTCTCTCTGTTTCTGTCTCTGTCTGTCTGTCTGTCCGTCTGTCTCTGTACGTGTGTGTGTGTGTGGGGGGGGGGGGGGGGAAGGGAGGGGGGTTGCGCGCGCATGCATGTGTGTGTGGTGTGTGTGTGTGTGTGTGTGTGTGGGCGCGCGCGCCTCCTTACACACACGCACGCGTATGTGTGTGTGTGTCAGTGTGTGTGTGACTCGCAGACGCTATAACCGTAAACCACTGACCACGATAAGCAGCCGTTTCGCTACAGGCCGTTTGCCTCGGCTTGCAGAAAACTTAAAACTGCCACAAAGAGAGAGGAGAGAGAGAGAGAGAGAGGAGAGAGAGAGAGAGAGAGAGAGAGACCAACGAAAGGTGACTATATCATGAGAATGACGGTGTCAGGGGAAAAAAACAACAACAAAAAAACCAACAATGACGCCAACCAAGGTGAACAAAAACGAAATCAACCAGGTAATCAATACGTCCCACGCGATTCGTCGTCATCAGCACAACAGAAGACAAGTAACGCCCCCCCCCCCCCATCCCCCTTCCCTCCTTCTCTCCTCACCCCGTTCCAGTGGGTGTTTGTTCTCTTCGGTCCAAGATCAATAAATCAATGTCTACCGATCAGCGCCACTTGCAGGCCAGGAACAGGACGCACTTCGCTCCACACAGATATTATACAGACTGTGTTCGGGGCAGTTCCCAGGGGAAGTGGGGGGGGGGGGGGGGGAGGGAGTTGAATGAGGGGAGAGGGAAAGTGGTTTCAGCGATGGGGGGGGGGGGGGGGGGCGGGGAGGGGGGGAGGGGGCGAACATATTAGAAAGGGGGGGTATAGGGATAAAGGAATGTACGTGGGAAGTGAGGGTTGGAGGGTGCGGGAAGGGAGGGGGGGGGGGGGGGGGGGGGGGGGGGGGGAGAAGACATAGAAAGGTTTCCCGAGCAAGTCGGTTAGGCCGCTTATTTTTTGTTGTTTTGTTTTTTTTGCGTGTCCTTTTTTTCCCCCCTCCCTACCCGTTTGCTTGTCGGAGAATTGATCATCAAGGTATTTTCCACAACGCTGAATTATCTGCGACACTTCGGTGCTCTCTGTCCGCTTTGTGGTGTGTGTGTGTGTGTGTGTGTGTGTGTGTGTGTGTGTGTGTGTGTGTGTGTGTGTGTGTGTCTCTCTCTCTCTCTCTCTCTCTCTCTCTCTCCCTCTCTCTCTCTCTCTCTCTCTCTCATTCATCCCCAAACTGCTAGACACAGACAAGCATATATATTCATTTTCTTTTAAATAAAGGAGACGTTTATGAAAGGGGCATGTATGTAGATACGATGGCACTCTCAAAGGATGTTGACACACGCCCCACTTGGCATAATTGTAAGATCTGTGTTGTATTGCTAAGATGTTCGACACACGCCCCATTGGCATAATTGTAAGATCTGTGTTGTATTGCTAAGGATGTTCGACACACGCCCCACTTGGCATAATTGTAAGATCTGTGTTGTATTGCTAAGGATGTTGGACACACGCCCCACTTGGCATAATTGTAAGATCTGTGTTGTATTGCTAAGGATGTTCGACACACGCCCCACTTGGCATAATTGTAAGATCTGTGTTGTATTGCTAAGGATGTTCGACACACGCCCCACTTGGCATAATTGTAAGATCTGTGTTGTATTGCTAAGGATGTTCGACACACGCCCCACTTGGCATAATTGTAAGATCTGTGTTGTATTGCTAAGGATGTTCGACACACGCCCCACTTGGCATAATTGTAAGATCTGTGTTGTATTGCTAAGGATGTTCGACACACGCCCCACTTGGCATAATTGTAAGATCTGT
>CM065739.1:38700163-38702663 GCA_033310375.1 Conus canariensis
CTCAGCACAGGTAGATAGTTAGGTACCGCTTTCTGAACAGTCATCAAAGGTAGATTGGTACCGCTTTCTGAACAGTCATCAAAGGTAGATGTACCGCTTTCTGAACAGTCATCAAAGGTGGATTGGTACCGCTTTCTGAACAGTCATCAAAGGTAGATTGGTACCGCTTTCTGAACAGTCATCAAAGGTAGATCGTACCGCTTTCTGAACAGTCATCAAAGGTAGATTGGTACCGCTTTCTGAACAGTCATCAAAGGTGGATTGGTACCGCTTTCTGAACAGTCATCAAAGGTAGATTGGTACCGCTTTCTGACAGTCATCAAAGGTAGATTGGTACCGCTTTCTGAACAGTCATCAAAGGTGATTGGTACCGCTTTCTGAACAGTCATCAAAGGTAGAATGTACCGCTTTCTGAACAGTCATCAAAGGTAGATTGGTACCGCTTTCTGAACAGTCATCAAAGGTAGATGGTACCGCTTTCTGAACAGTCATCAAAGGTAGATTGGTACCGTTCTTCTGACAGTCATCAAAGGTGGATTGGTACCGCTTTCTGAACAGTCATCAAAGGTAGATTTGGTACCGCTTTCTGAACAGTCATCAAAGTAGATTGGTAATTCTTTGGACAGTCATAAGTAGAATCGTACCGCTTTCTGAACAGTCATCAAAGGTAGATAGTTTGGTACCGCTTTCTGAACGGTTAATCAAAGGTAGATCGTTTTGGTACCGCTTTCTGAACAGTTGACACAGGTAGGCATTACTTACTGTACCGCTTTCTGAACAGTTGACACAGGTAGGTAGTTATTTCACAAGTACCGCTTTCTGAACAGTTGACAGAGGTAGGCAATTACTTAATAGTACCGCTTTCTGAACAGAGGTAAGCACTTACTTAATAGTACCGCTTTCTGAACAGAGGTAAGCACTTGCTTAATAGTACCGCTTTCTGAACAGTTGACAGAGGTAGGAAGTTAGTTAACAGTACCGCTTTCTGAATAGGTGACACAGGTAGGGCAGTGACTCACCCCCTTTTCTGACCACTCACGGCAGTGAACCCGAGCACACCGGCACCAGGGACTGCACACCGTCTACCACAGACACCCCCCACCTTCACTCAAAGACTGCAGTCCCTGTCTGTCAGCGGACCCCCCTCTCAACCCCAACCTCAACCTCTGTTTACCCCACCGCAGCACACAACCTCAGCTTTGCGGCTTTGTCTCACCACCACACGACAGCAACCCGACCGTCGTGCTTGGCGCCGAATCATGTCTCCCTGACCGGGTAAAACTCCACGCCTCACAACCCCCGGGAATCCAGTCGTCATATAATCCTCAAAAGTACACGCCTGAAATTCAAACGGTTGGTGGTGAGGGAGGATCTGGGTAGGATCTCCAGCATGTATCGCAATTCTCATGTGTTGCACCCCCCCACCCCCCACCCCTAACCCCTCGTTCTCTCCAAACGTCAAAAAATGATGGGCTGGAGAAGTCGCTGTGTCTTGTCAATCACACTAACACACACACACACACACACACCTGACTGGAGGTGGGCTTGTCACGCCTAGATCCACACGCAAGTCGTCACGGACACTGACTCCCAGCGAGCTGTAGAAGAAACTGTACTAGCCCAGTTTTCCACTGCATGACAGATCGTAGGAAAGGAGAGAGAAAAAAAAAAAAAAAAGGTGACGAACAGGTTCCCGAACCGACCTATCCCTTCCGCATCTGACTCAACCCTTTTCTCTCTGTAGATATTGTGAAAGCCACAGGTCTTAACTCTCTCTCTCTCTCTCTCTCTCTCTCTCTCTCTCTCTCTCTGTCCACATCGACAACCTACTTCATACTATACAGGCGTCGTCCCGAACGACAATAGACTTGTCTTGCGTGAAGCGGTCGGTCGTCACACTCACACGCACAGCACTGGGTCCTTGGGGGGAAAAACAAACCAACAAACAAACAAACTACAGGTCTATATTCGATTCGTGCCTGCTCACATGCCGACACAAAATCACAAGCTGCTCACACAACCCGAATGCACCAAAGACTTGAAAGCACACACACTGGCGTTGGCGCGCGCATACGGAGAAGTCGCCAAGCCAGGTGTGTCTGCTAGCATATACATATATACACACACACACACACACCCATTCACACAGAAGCAAGCGAGCGCGCGCGCGGGCGGGCGGACCGGGCGACATGCGACACTGACAGTGAAAACCGAGCAGGTAGACAGGTAGAGCAGAGAGCGGAACGGAGCGGGGAGAATTATTGACGTGGCTCAGGACTCCCATCACAGACTCTCTCTATCTCCCTTTGTGTGTGTGTGTGTGTGTGTGTGTGTGTGTGTGTGTGTGTGTGTGTGTGTGTGTGTGTGTGTGCGCGTGCGTGCGTGCGTGCGTGTGTGTGTGTGTGCGCGTGTGCGCTTGCTTGCTTGCACATGTATATGACTATGCATGTTTTTTTTTTTTTTACATAGTTTAAGTCAAACATGCAGACGCTCGCATAGA
>CM065739.1:38707663-38720163 GCA_033310375.1 Conus canariensis
GGGAAGCTGTGGCCGTTGGCCTGGCTTTAAAGGAACAGACTTGATGGTTTACTGCTGCTGTCTTCAGAAGAAAGGAGAGATGAACTATGCGAATACAAAAAAAAAAAAAAAAAAAAAAAAAACAGTGAGTGAGAGAGAGAGAGGAGAGAGAGTGGTGAGGGGAGAACAGAGAGAGAGAGAGAGAGAGAGAGAGAGAGAGAGACAGACAGACAGACAGACAGAGAGAACAGACAGACAGATAGAGAGAGACACGAAAGAGGGATGAATTAAATAAAGGAAGGGGGGGGGGGGAGAAAGAAAGAAAGAACAACACACACACACACACACACACACACACGCACACGTCCACACACACATACACACGCACACATCCACACCACACACACACACACACACACACACACACACAACACACATGTCGACGGTCTCACCGAACTTCCAACGCCACATTAATTAAAGTGAACACGTGACAGCGGTCGAACGCTTTTCCACCTGACCGAACGAAGCCACACAGAAATCAACACCTTGATCTTACAACCACCACCATCACCACCCATCCCCCACCTCCAACCCCACCCCCCACCCCACCCCCTTCCAGCCTTTCCCCGTCTCTCTGACCTTGGCCATGTCTTCAGGGAGCCCGTGGCCTAACCTGCCACGCCTAGTGTCTGTCATACGACCACCAATGTGTAAGTCGAAGCATCATACAGCATGACTGGCCCTCTTTAACCCTCAACCCCCGCCCCCCCCTCCTCCCAACCCCCCCCCCCCCCCCCCCCCCCCACCCCCCCCCCCTCTCCCCAACCCCGCCCCCCCCCCCAACCCCCCCCATCCGCCCTTTCCCAGCCAACCCAGTCGACCCTTTCGCAGTGAGGAGCGAACCAGTCTGGTCTGGTTGTTGCTCAGTGATTTACAGCACCACGTTCAAGAGCGACGCCGCGCCGTGGCCGGCCACGTGGTCAGCCGTGTCGCGCGACTTCCGGCTTGGGAGGTCGACGGTTCGATTCCCATCAGAGCATTTTTTTTTTTTTTGTGAGACTTTTCTGCCAAGACCGGCTCCTGGCCGGAGTTTGAGTCTGTTTGGGCGGCTTTAACTGGGAAGACTGGGACCAAACAGTCGAGTCACATCCATTTGATGGGTGCGTCTCTGAGAGCGTTGCTCGGATTTCCAGACCAACACTGCAGGTGTCTGTATCTCTCGGGCCTGACTGACGGCCGGAATGTATTATGAAAGTATGCGTAAAGCACAGCCCAGTCACGCAGCTCATCATCGTCATCGTCATCCTTCAGCATTACAAAGAAGGAAAAGAAGGGGGGGGGGGGGGGGGAGAAAGAAATAAACCTTTGCGGTGAGATGTCGTGAGTTGAAATCGAGCTAATGCCTAACATCAAAATGCCATTGTGGCTGCCCATATGCACGAGATGTGGTTCTGATGCTGTCCTGAAATAGAAGAGAGAGACCCCTACCCCCAGCTGTAACAGGATGGGGAAAACCCGTCTGCCGTATCACCATAGGTGCGTCTGAAGGTAACCACCTAACTAACCGAAGCCGACAATGTCGGTGGAGTTGTTATCCTACGCACGCACAGGGGTCGGACAATGATTCAAGATACTGCTTTTGACCCTGCGTTGTCTTGAGTGTCTGGGGAACAAAGGCAGACAAAGCAGACAAATATTCATCCCGTTGTGTTCGGGCGATCTGTAAGGTGATCACCTTGAGGTGGACGCATTCTGATGTCTCTGGAGTCAGATGTGACCACCTGGAGTCGTACCACACATGGAAGGGTTGGATTCTGGTAGTGGGATCAACCCCTACCAGGGTCTCTAGGAAACAGTTCTCAAGCAAAATGGTCTGTAAAATGTTTTTATTTTTATTTTTTTTAGTTACACATTTCTCAAAACTGAACAAGCCTGACTACATCGTAATACCATAGTCTAAAAGCTGTTTTCACACACAAAGTCTGAACGAGACGCGTTGTTTATGTTTGTCTGATCTGGGCGAATTAGTAACCAATCCATTCCCCAAGACACACACACACACACACACACACACACACACACACACACACACACACACACTGTAAAGTAGCGTGAACCGGCCACAAAGCTTAAATAAATGTTAGCGAACCGCCCCCCAAAAAACGTGGACAAACGAATCACGAGACAAAACACGACGCGTTTCGACCTCTTAGGTCTTCTTCAGGCAAGATACAAAACAATAATTATTAAAAGCACTCGTCTCACTTTGCCACTAAATCGGCAACAAAGGAATACCATGTCAGACGTCAAGTCATTAACTAACTTGCTCTGTTCACGTGCGAAGTATTGAAGCGGTGTTGAGAGCAAGCGCTAGGTTCCGGTCCCCAGTGTACAGTGTAAACATCATTTGATTAATGATATTCGATGACTGAAATACACATACAGACGGTGTGCGAAAATGTCACAGTCTGTACAAATCGATGGCCCCTCTTGTATATTTGGCTGACCTATTTATCGGGGAAACGGATCGACATTTGCGCGCTTTATCGATGGCATGGCCTGGGCCTACCAACCTACGGGGAAGCAAACCATGTGCTGGGGAATGACATCACACTTTCAGCTCTCAGTTTCCTGTGTATCAACCCCAATGAAAGCTGAGTTCGTGTTCAGCAACAGGACTGGTAGCAGACGACACAACGTACATGGAACTGAATATGATGAGCGGCGTTTAGACTGTATTCAACTGTGCCATCTTCTAACGTCGCCCCAACAAGCATCAAGTCTTCCACTCTCTATTTCCTGCTTGTGTCTTGTTGACAACATATTCTTCATCGATCAACGTGGTGGCGATGTCGGAGAGCGGCACGCGCATTAAGCTAATCCTGAATGCGTACTATAGTTGTGGTGCCTCTCTTTTCTTCATTGGGTCACTCTTACACCTTTGTTTGTGAACCGTGCTAGGCTCTCAGCTAGAAGAGTTAACCAGTTACTGATGGCAATGATATATCAGACTGTGTAAGCCACTCTCTTCATCGCAAAAGCCATACGCGTGTTCAGTTTATTGCCGTGGTGTAGTAACTTCATCTCCCGCACCTTTTTTGCTGCTCCAAGACCCATTCCCGTAACCCCTGAGCGTGTTGCCGTAGGCAGTGCTCCTCAGCCCTAATGTCCAGCTCCGGTCCACTTCGCCTGGCTGACCACCAGTGGCCGAAAGGTCAACAAAGGGACGGGTTCCGTTCCAGTTTGTCTGGACTCCGACGCTAAGTAAGAAAACTGACCCCCTGTGTTATAATATTCCTACCTCACAGGATATATGAAGTGTGTGGTGTGTGGGGGGGGGGGGGGGGGGGGGGGGGGGAGGGGAGTATGTGCGCGTGTGGTGCTTACGTGTGTGTGTGTGTGTGTGCGTGTTGCGGGAGGTGTTGGTGAGTGTGCATGTATGCGTGAGCGCGTACGTGTGTGTGTGTGTGTGTGTGTGTGTGTGTGTGTGTGTGTGTGTGTGTGTGTGTGTGGTGCGTGCGTGCGTGCGTGTGTGTACACACGTGCGTGCATGCGTGTGCGTGCGTGCTCCCTGCACCCCCCCCCCCTCCCTTTTCATACGCAGAGGAACGTTAGTGTGTAAAACCGCAAACAACATCCGTATCATCATTGAAAACAACTAGACCAACGTCAATTTCAGTCAGAACAAAAACCACATTGTCGTGAACAAACGAGAAGATCTAGGCCAACAATGGGAGGAGGGTGCAGACTGACCGTAGCAGACCGGCACTGGCCATCACTCTACTATGGCCATCTAAGATGCCCCCTCAGGCCTGGCTGGGACCAGCTTGTTCTTCACCTCACTGCTCACGGAAAAGACTACAGCTACAGTCATTCTCAGGAGTTGATGATGATGATGAGAGGAGGAGGAGGAGGAGGAGGAGAAGGTGATGATGATGACAATGAGGAGAGGAGGAGTAGGAGTAGCAGCAGCAGCAGCAGGAGAAGGAGGAGGAGGAGGAGAGGCGAAGGAGATGTTGTGCTTGTGTATCAAAAGATAGAAGGTCATTGTATATTAATGTTGATTAACCTCGTTCTGATAACTATTCGTCAAGTATCAAATCCAGCGCAAGCAAATGAAAACAGGTTTTAGGCGTATTGTGATCAACAACAGCCTTCCCCTAAACCATCAAACCAATGACGAGATGAAATTGCATTTTAAGCGCGCGCGCGCGCGCGCGCACACACTCACACACACACACACACACACACACACACACACACACACACACACACACACACACACACACCGGAACGAGCAAACCACACGGCACGTTTGGAGCGGGGATGGAGCCGGAGCGTCAGCAGAAAAAAATCGTCCGGAAGATGCATTCCAGGGGGGATGGGTAGATTTCTGTGAGGTGACACCTGCAGCCTCGTGTCTGGAAGTGACCCATAAAGCCACTGTGCTGAGTAGGCGTGTCGGCCTGCTGGTCATACAGGTTATTTACAGTGGTCAACAAAGTACATGGGCAAACAGCTTACGATGACCGAGCTTTTCCTACGACCCCCGAGTTGACCCCAAAGGTGCTCGCTTTGGTCGAGTTCGAAGTCATGTAATGTGAAGGAACTTGACCCCCTGACACACCACCCTCTCTCTCTCTCTTTCTTTCTCTCTCTCTCTCTCTCTCTTCACCTCTCACACACATACACGCACATGCGCGCGCGCGCGCACACACACACATACACACACACACACACACTATCAAACGGACAGAGCAAACAAACGCACAAACATCGAAAGAATGAATTTTGCAGGTAGTGTACGAGTCAAAAGCCTGCTATCATACCAACAAATGACTAATATACAAGTTTGAAAGAGAGTTTTCTTTTTTTTCTTAACTATTTAAGTCCTTCAGTTGACCTTCAAAACCTCGCCCAAAGGACAAGCTCAGACATTACTTCCATCTGTACCTCCGTAATACGAAGTGTGTCGGTCTACATGATGTTAGTGTCCAGGGCTGTGGGATACGGTCGTGACTGTGACTTCATGAAGCCTTTCTAACATGACATATGCCGTCAACAGACAGTACCGTTTCGCTTTTAGATTCGTTACCAATTCAGTCTTGCTGGATAAACCAGTTGCATTTTTACACAGTCAATTAAGTGATATTTTTTTTTACTGTACTTAAGTAATATTCTTTAACTGCACTTATCCTTTTTTTCCCCTCAAATGATGAAATTCTCGTGTGAAAACGATTTTATCTAGGTGTTAGAATGAGCTGCTATGTGTGACGGGTTTCCTAAGTACGCGCCTGCGTGCGATTTCTCCCCATCCATCTCTCTCTCTCTCCACAGCCACCCGCCCTACCTCTTCTCTTCTCAGAAGCCTGTTTGTGCAACTCTGTTAAACACACTGTGGGAAATGGCGCCAATCTGTAGCCTGTATGTGTCAGTCTGTAAACACATTACGGGCAGTGGCAGTCTGTAGCACGTCTGTGTCAGTCTGTGAACTCTATCAGTGAATTACAGGTCAGTTACCTGTCTGTATCAGTCTGTAAACACACCAGGGACAGAAGCGGTCTGTTACTTGCCTGCATGAGTCTGTAAAAACGTCAGGAACAACAGTGATCTGCAATCTTTTTGTATCGGTCTGTAAACACACCAGCGACAGTTACGATCTGTAGCCCATCTGTATCAGTCTGTAAACACACGAGGGACAGCAGTGGTCTGTAAACTGCCTGCATCAGTCCGTACAATAAACACCAGGGACAGAAGCGATCCGCAATCTTTCTGAATCAGCCTGTAAACACAACCCGGGACTGTAGCCGTCTGTAAACTGTCTGTATCAGTCTATAAACACACCCGGGACAGTAGCCGTCTGTAAACTGTCTGTATCAGTCTATAAACACACCAGGGACAGTAAACGTCTGTAGCCAGTCTGTTTCAGTCTGTAAACACACCACAGACAGTAGCGGTCTGTAAATGTCTGGGCAAGTCTGTAAACACACTAAAGACGATGGCGGTCAGTCGCTTATCGGAGTATGTTTGTCTGCCTGCCTGCCTGTTTGTCTGTATGTTTGTCTGCCTGCCTGTTTGTCTGCTTGTCTGTCGCCTGCCCGCCTGTCTGTCTGTCTGCCTGCCTGCCTGCCTGTATGTTTGTCTGCCTGCCTGTTTGTTTGCCTGCCTGCCCGCCTATTTGTCCACCTGTCTGTCTGCCTGCCTGCCTGCACGTCTGTCGATCTGTCTCTTTTTCTTTCTCATTCAGACCCTCTCAGGACGTGCTAGATTGTGCAGAAATCAAACAGAGAGGGTAAAGTAGGGGAAGAGAGAGAGAGAGACAGAGAGAGAGAGAGAGAGAGAGAGAGAGAGAGAGAGACAACACACACACACACACACACACACGAAGAGAGAGGGCGGAGGGGGGAGTAAGAAAGAGTGAGAGAGAGGGAGGGGGGGGGGGAGATAAGAGACAGACGGACTGACGGACAGACAGTAAGACACACAGGGAGGGTGAATGGTAGAGAGAGAGAGAGAGACAGACAGACAGACAGACAGAGAGAGAGAGAGAGACTGACAGGCAGGCAGGCAGGCAGACAGAGAGTGAAGGAGAAGGAGAGAAGAGAGAGGGAGGGAGGGGGAAGAGAGAGAGAGAGAGAGAGAGAGAGAGAGAGAGAGAGAGAGAGAGAGAGAACAGATACGGATACTTCATTGCGTGTAAAATGCATAAGCTACCATGAAAAGCAAAGGTTTGGATAGAGCAGAGAAAATCAATACTGGTCTATAGTTTAATAGATCATTTACGTTACATTACCAGTTTTTAAGACTCGGCAGTACTTCGGCTTCCTTAAAACTAGTAGATACCAATATTCATTCTCCCATATAATAGGTGCTGACATTCTAATAATATTACTTTGGTGGGGGAAGGGAGGGAGGAAGAGATGGAGCGAGTGAGATGGAGAGAGAGAGAGAGAGAGAGGAGAGAGAGAGAGAGAGAGACAGACAGACAGAAGACAGCAGAGACAGAGAGAGAGAGAGAGAGAGAGAGAGAGAAAGTCCAGACCAAAAGAATTGCATCGTTTCAATACGCACAGTCCCCTATAAACTTCGTGAACATTTCGATACTGACATTTGAGACTTGTCGCATATACTTGTAGACTCACAAAACTCTTTCAATTGTGATAAACCGTTGTTTTCTGTGTAATCAGCCTTGATCCCCCCCCCCCCCCCCCCCTGCTATTGGTGGGGAAGAGGTTACTGAGTTGTTCAGGTGATAAATCTGTTGTAGGGGGAACAGCAGCTGTGGACTACAGTTCATCAACGGGTTTCCAGATGAGTCAGCTTTTTTTTTTCTTCTAAAGCGTTTTCAAAGATCTAACAATATTTTTAGCATATATCTTTTTTTTTTCACTCACTTTATCTATTTGTTACCTAAACTGTATTGATTTCCGTAAATCCTCACGAATTTTGGTCGCCGCATCAATTTCTTCAGTTAATTAACCTTCAGGTGGAACACGTTTATTGTCCAGATAATTTACCTTCAGGTGGAACACGTTTATTGTCCAGATGGTGTATGGCGGATTGGAACAGAGCGAAAAATGCGATACCAAGCTGCGACTTCCTTGACAGGATCGTTTGAACGATAACAACTGAAATGAGAGAGAGAGAGAGAGAGAGAGAGAGAGAGAGAGAGAGAGAGAGAGAGAGAGAGAGAGAGAGTATAGATAAGGGCTTTATGACCGATATAGTAACAGAGAGAGCGACGGGATCGGTGCTTGGGAGAAGAGAAGGAAGGGTGCGCGCGCGCGTGTGTGTGTGTGTGTGTATCTGTGTCTGTGTGTCTGTCTCGTGTGCGCGCGCGTTCGTGTTTGTATGTGTGCATGTATATGTGTGAGGCGCGCGCGCGCGCGCGCGCGTGTGTGTGTGTGTGTGTTGGAGAGAGAGAGAGAGAAAGAGAGAGAGTGTGTGCGTGCGTGTGTGTGTGCGTGCGTACGTGTGTGCGTGCGTGTGTATTTGTGTGTGCGTGCGTGCGTATGTGTGTGCGTGCGCGCACGCGCGCGTGTGTGTGTGTGCGTGCATGAACGCGTGCATGCGTGCGCGCGCGCGTATGTGTGTGTACGTGTGCACGCGCGCGCGTGTGTGCGTAGGAACGAACGTGCGTGCGTGCGTGCGTGCGTGCGCGCGCGCGCGCGCGCGCGCGTGTGTGTGATCGGGTACTGTGGTTATCAGGCGGCACAGACTGTGCCATTCCATGGGTGTGGGTTTATCGATCAACCCTATACACCCTCCCGGGGTCACAGCTGTTGGACATGTCTGCCGCCAGGCCTCCAGCAAGTAGCCGGGTGTGCACTTCAGTCCTGCCCTTAACCCCTGTCTGTCTGTCTGTCTATCTCTATCTCTCACATACACAACACAACACACACACAACACTCTCTCTCTCTCTCTCTCTCTCTCGGCCGCCCTGTTCACCTAACGGATGTCAAATGCACAACACAAGCACGCGGCTGTGGGCAAAATGCTCAAAGCAACTTCCGCGACTTCCCGAGTTGCTGCCATTGATCATTCTGGTCATGCACGCACAAAAGCATAAAAAAAGGCAAGCGCGCGCACCTATGCATACACGCGTGTGCGCGTGCACACACTGAGACTGACACACATACACACACAAAAAGAGGCATGTGCGTCAACGCACAATATTCAAGCACACGCATACATAAAAGAAACACACACCGAAACAAACATGCGCGCGCACACGCACACACACACACACACTTACTCATACTCACACACATACACTCACACTCACACACACAAACGCGCGCGCGCGCGCGCGCGCACACACACACTCACACACGCACAGGGAGAGAGATGGGTGGGTGGAATGCACGCACGCATGCGCAAGCACGCACACACACACAAACACACACGCACGTACAGAGAGAGAGAGAGAGAGAGAGATGAGAGAGAGAGAGAGAGAGAGAGAGAGACGCCTGTACCCACGCACGCACCTTTGCATGCCAACACACACACACGCGCGCGCACATACAGAGAGATAGGGGAGAGAGACAGAGAGACGCCTGCACACAGGCACAAACACACGCAGACAGACAGAGAGAGAGAGAGAGAGAGACAGAGACAGAGACAGAGAGAGCTAGAGGGGGCGGGGGTGGGGGCACAAACTGGCTAGTCACTGAGAAGAGAACATCCACCCGGGATTGCTAGTCGCCCTACGTGCCCTGTTGAGGGAACAGCTGGTTAAGGCTGAAGACACGTGAACGTCCAACACGCTGTCAGACTGACCCGATTCCCCCAGCCAGGAACGTCGTGTCTCGCCGACACACTGCACTGGGTGGAGATTGCCACCACTCCATCTACCAATCGAAGGGAAGCTGACAGACTTCGGCCAATCGTGTAGAACGACATATCTAATAATACTTGGAAGTAAAAGAGACAGGGATTAGGAAAACAACAACAACAACAACACCACCACCACCACCACCACCACCACCAAAGAAAAACAAAAAACAAAACAAAAAAACCTGAACAAGCTAGATACTAATTCATCCTTTCTCTCTTCGATACGAACGACGCAAATATTGTGTGTTAGTCTAAAAGGTCAAGCAGAAAGTCTGCTGAATAATATTCAGCCATACTTTCCCCCTCCCACGCACCGAAACCCCACCTGGTGAGGAATGCTCCCTGAAGAGTTCCTCTCACTGCATGATTTCCTCGCTGACTGACTGCTCCAAGGGGGAGTATTTTTTTGGGGGGGAGCATTTTATACGTCTACTGTTTGTCCAGCCTGAAGAAGCCATCGGAGCAGCCCATCCACTGAAGAACAGTTCGCCACGTTCCTCCACTTCTGTCAGTGGTGTGCCCAGACCTGAGTGTCTTGCAGATGTTTTTACTTGTCCGCTATGTCGTCAAGTCCGTCTGTCAAACACACACACACACACACACACACACACACACACACACACACACACACACACAACAACACAACACAACACAACACACACACACACACGTCTGTTCTATAGTTTATCCTAAACCTGCGTTAGTAGTGATGTCCTGCGTGTTCATGATTATTTTCGCCTCGCTCAAACAATCCACCAGGGAAGCTGCTGAAGGAGGGAGAGGCAGGGGAAGACACGAGAGAAAAACAAACAAACAAAAAACGAAAACAAAAAGGATGGACTGACAGCATTGAAGAGTGGACTAGGACAACATCTGCGCAGACCCCAGTCTTGTAAAGCAGCTCAGAGAACTGAAGGAATCCGGTGAACTGTTCCTCGGTGTGGTGCCCCTGTAACTACCCATGGAGTAAAGGAGGAAGGAGAAGAAGAAGAAGGAGAAGGAGAAGAAGAAGGAGGAGGAGGAGGGGGAGGAGGAGGAGAAGAAGAAGAAGGAGGAGGAGGAGAAGAAGAAGTGAAGAAGAAGAAGGAGAAGTGAAAAAGAAGAAGGAGAAGAAGAAGGAGAAGTGAAGAAGAAGAAGGAGAAGAAGAAGAAGAAGGTGAAGCAGAAGAAGAAGAAGTTGTAGTAGAAGTAGTAGTAGTAGTAGTAGTAGTAGTAGTATAGTAGAAGAGAAGAAGAAGAAGCAGAAGCAGCAGCAGAAGAAGAATATAAAGGGTTTCCAAGCAGTAACAATCCTACTCCCATGAGTCGTTCAAACTCGCCACCGTCAGCTCCACAGCCAAAGGCCAAAGGAACAAACCATTCAACTAAGCCACCCCCCCCCCCACCTCCCCCTCCCCCTCTCACTGCGCTAGACCCTGCTTTGAAAAGCCAGTGTGACCGGCCTGCTTCAAAACCTTTAACATGAAAACAAAAGCTTGGTTCCTGATGGATTTCTTCCAAGGCCACCGTCACCTTTGGGAGGTGGTCTACAGGGTGGAGAGAAAGCAGGCACCAACAACCCGGCAGCCGGATCCCATTGATCCGTCAGCGCGTGCCTCAGCAGGCAGCTGGCGCCACACTGCCACGGCATGAAACGTGCCATCGACCGTCAGAACGTTTTGTCCCTGCCAATTGCCGTCAGCAAAACAGATGGCAAACGCTCAACTGTCGTACTTTTGGCGCCTCATTAACGACCCTGTTTCAGCTGAAATCTCAGCCGACAAAGTAGTGCACGAAACAAGATAGATCTATAGCCATCAGCACTGGTGACACGCCGCAAACTAGGCCTCACAATACGACGTTTATCATTTTTGATACATCGCCTACATCGTTTAACATAAAGCAGTGTTTATAAGAACCGTAAAACGTTTAATATAAAACAGTGTTTAAAAGAACCGTAAAACACTAAAATTCGACGACACAAAACAAGATAGATCTGTCAGGATGAGTGAAACATGCCACCTATGCCTCAAATAACAACGCTGACCAGCACTGGTACAACGCCTGCAACATACAATAACACAGTGTTTAACAGAACGATGGAAGACCTACATCATACAACACAAAACAGTCTTTAACATACACTGCCGAATACAATACAGCATTTGACTGTTTGGTAAAACACCTACAGCGTAACACTCCAAACAGTGTTTAACACTATGGTAACACACATATACATTGACAGTATGGTTAAACACCCATACTGTGGAATACACTATCCAGTAACAGTACGGTTGATCATCTATACTGTAGAACACACAACAGCATTTAACAGAATAGTAAAACAACCTCATCATACAACACACAGTCTTTAATAGAATAGCTTAAAGAAAAACGTACATCATACAATACAAAAACAGTACTGAACAGAATGGTTAACACACGTGCATCATACAATACAAAAACACTATTGAACAGGATGGTTAAAAAAACAAAAACACGTACATCATACAACACAAAACAAAATCTAACACTGTGGTAAAAATACCTACATCATATTACACGACAGAGCGTAAAACTACGGTACAACTCCTACATCACACAGTACAAACCAGCACCACGCAACGTTGACAGAAACAGCTTTGCAATCACTCCCCAGCCCCGAGTCGCGAGGACCTCTTTGGAACGAGTTATCTCCCGTGGAAACAGCATGGTGTCCCCTGATGCCTCTCAGACCTGAAACAGCTCTGCTCCTCCTCCCCCCAGTCCCCCCCCCCTCCCCCACCCCTTCCTCCCCCCTTCCCGGGACAGATCTATCTATGGCAGGCGTAATGGACCCAGGGCTGGTGAACAAGCCCTGTCACAGCTGGTCATCAATCACGTGTGCAGGACAATGCATGATTAATGGCGGGGATCTTTTAAGCACGAAAGACATCGGCACGTTTTGGCTGAACGGTCAACGAATCTCTCCTCTCTCTCTCTCTCTCTCTCTCTCTCTCCTCTCTCTCTCTCTCCTCTCTCTCTCTCTCCCTTCTTCTTCTTCTTCTTCCTAAAAGACTGGTTCGCTCAAAAACGAGTAGGTCACCAGCGCGCATGTTAAAAAGTAAAATAAAATAAAATAAAGTGCGACTCAGTCTGTTGGCCTCTGGAGCAAAATTTGGCAACAAGGGGTCGCACACGATCTCTCTCTCTCTCTCTCTCTCTCT
>CM065739.1:38732663-38735163 GCA_033310375.1 Conus canariensis
GAGGGAAACCAGACGGACGGAAACAAAGGAAACGGGAAGATAAAGTGAAATAAAGGAGGAAAGAAAGATAGGAGTGAAACAGAGCGAGTGGAAGACAGAATGAAACAAAGAAAGAAAGACAGAGTGAAAAAAAAAAAAAAAGAAAGTTGAGTGAAACAGAAAGAAGACAGGTTGAAACAAAGAAAGGACGGAAGACTGTGAAATAACGAAAATAAAAAAAAAATTCGTGTGAGATAAATACAGAAAGAAAACAGGCTGAAATAAGAAAGTGAAACAGAGAAAGAAAGAAAGACAGACAAAGTAAAAGAAAGAAAAGGAAAGGAGACCATTAAATGTATACATTTAGGGAAACCGAAAGAAATAAAGAACTTGGGAAGAATGAAGTAAGTAGATAAAGGAAGGGGGGGACGAAATAAGAAAAAGAAAGGAAGACAGAATGAAAGGAAGACAGAGCGAAATAAATAAAGGAAAGAAGTCATGAGAAATGAAAAAGAAAGGAAGACACTGAGAAATAAAGAAAAAAAAACAGAGTGAAACAAATAAAAGACAACAAGCTAGAGTGAAACCAAGAAAAGACAACCGAGTGACATCAAGAAAGGAAGAAGGTTAGAGGGAAATAAAGAAAAAAAATGAAAGAATAATATAAACAACTGGAAAACCAGACGGAAAGAAAGAAAGAAAGACAGCGTGAAATAAAGACATTAAGGAGAGAGTGATATAAAGGAAGAGAGGAACACGTAGTGAAATACAGAAACAAAGAAATACAGAGAGAAATAAAGAAAGCAAGACAGAGTGAAATAAAGAAAGAAAGCCTGAAATAAAATAAAGACAAGACAGAAAGAAAAGTGAAATAATGGGAGAAAGCAAGACAGCTTAAAATAAAGACAAGACAGAAAAAAACAAAAACTGATGTAGAAAGAAAGCTACAAAGAAAGAACAAACAGTAAAGTGAACTGAAGAAAATAAGACTTAGAGAGAAAAACAAAACAAAAGCTAGACTGAAAGGAAGACAGGGTGATATAAGAATGAAAGAAAGAAGGAAAGATTGAAAGAAAGAAAGAAAGAAAACTACAGTGACAGAAAAAAGGAAGACAGAGTGAGGTAAAGAAGAAAGGAAGACAGAGTGAGAAGAAGAAGAAGAAGGAGAAGAAGAAGAAAGGGAGAAGAAGACAGAAGAGAAGAAAACGAACAAGAAGAGGAGCTACAGACCAGGAAATAAAAATTGGGGGGGGGGGGGGGGGAAGAAAATAGAAGAAAGAAAAAACAAAAAAACAACTAAATATGCGAGCGGGGATGGAAGACAGGGTAGGTGGAAGGGCGGGATGGAAGACAGCGTAGGTGGAAGGGCGGGATGGAAGACAGGGTAGGTGGAAGGCGGGATGGAAGACAGGGTAGGTGGAAGGGCGGATGGAAGACAGGTAGGTGGAAGGGCGGGATGGAAGACAGGGTAGGTGGAAGGCGGGATGGAAGACAGGGTAGGTGGAAGGCGGGATGGAAGACAGGGTAGGTGGAAGGGCGGGATGGAAAACAGGGTAGGTGGAAGGCGGGATGGAAGACAGGGTAGTTGGAAGCGCAGGGAGGTGGAAGAGGCCGGCGGCGGAGGGAAGGGGAGGGAAGGGTAAGGGACGAGGCGGGGGGGAGCAGCCAACTGAATCTCCGTGACCCGTAGCGCCCTCTGAACTCCCTGGTGCCTGCAGATGGGAAAGGTAAGTCAGCCCCCCCCCCCCCCCCCCTCTCCCCATCTCCCACTTCACATCTACGCGAACCATCTGTACACATTCCACCGCGTCGCACCAT
Source organism: Conus canariensis (assembly GCA_033310375.1). NCBI lineage: Eukaryota > Metazoa > Mollusca > Gastropoda > Neogastropoda > Conidae > Conus > Conus canariensis. The sequence continues at coordinate 38,734,461 of CM065739.1, forward strand.
GCATACAGAATGAATCATCGACAATCTCTCCTTCTCTCTCTAGCTCTGACGTCTGTCCTGTCCGCGTGGCTGCTGCTGTGTCTCGCTCGTCTCTCTCTCTCTCTCTCTACTCTTCTGCTCTCTGCTGGCTCTCTCCTCTCTCTCTACTTCTCCCCACCACCGACCCCTCCCTCCATCCCATTCTGTTACTCCCCTCCTACACCACTCACTCCCACCCAACCCTCCCCACACCAACCTCGACCTCACAACTCAACAGTCTTTTGATGTGTGTGATTAAAGGAGGCGAGAAACAAGCAGGAGGAGCAGGAGAAGAACGAGGAGAAGGAAGCGGTGGAGGAGTAGGAGAAGCAGAAAGAGGAGGAAGAGGAGGAGGAGGAGGAGGAGAAGCAGAAAGAGGAGGAAGAGGAGGAGGAGGAGGAGAGGAAAGGGAAGAAAAAAAAAAAAAAACGACGTCTCTACGGTTGTTATCACCACCGTTACAAATGATGTACATGCAGTACTACATGATGATCTCAGCAGACCATCAGGGTACAGAAATAGGTCTGTTTAGAAGCAGTGTTGAAAAAACAGTGCGACTATAGACTGAATCTCTCTCTCTCTCTCTCCTCTCTCTCTCACCACACACACACACACACACACACACACACACACACACACACACACACACACACACACACTTCTAGCTTCACTAGCTTCATTATCC
>CM065739.1:38740163-38742663 GCA_033310375.1 Conus canariensis
TCCTCCACAAAGTGACCCTTCTCACTGGGGTCCTCCACATAGTGACCCTAGTCATTGAGGTCCTACACATAGTGACCCTTCTCACTGAGGTCCTCCACAAAGTGACCCTTCTCACTGGAGTCCTCCACATAGTGACCCTACTCATTGAGGTCCTCCACAAAGTGACCCTACTCATTGAGGTCCTCCACATAGTGACCCTACTCATTGAGGTCCTACACATAGTGACCCTACTCATTGAGGTCCTCCACAAAGTGACCCTACTCATTGAAGTCCTCCACATAGTGACCCTACTCACTGAGGTCCTCCACATAGTGACCCTACTCACTGAGGTCCTCCACACAGTGACCCTACTTATTGAGGTCCTCCACATAGTGACCCTACTCATTGAGGTCCTCCACAAAGTGACCCTACTCATTGAGGTCCTCCACAAAGTGACCCTACTCATTGAGGTCCTCCATATAGTGACCCTACTCACTGAGGTCCTCCACACAGTGACCCTACTTATTGAGGTCCTCCACATAGTGACCCTACTCATTGAGGTCCTCCACAAAGTGACCCTACTCATTGAGATCCTCCACATAGTGACCCTGCTCATTGAGGTCCTCCACATAGTGACCCTACTCATTGAGGTCCTCCACATAGTGACCCTACTCACTGAGGTCCTCCACATAGTGACCCTACTCATTGAGGTCCTACACATAGTGACCCTTCTCATTGAGGTTGTCCACAAAGTGACCCTACTCATTAGGGTCCTCCACTTAGTGACCCTACTAATTGAGGTCCTCCATATAGTGACCCTGCTCATTGAGGTCCTCCACAAAGTGACCCTACTCATTGAGGTCCTCCATAAAGTGACCCTAGTCATTGAGGTCCTCCATATAGTGACCCTGCTCATTGAGGTCCTCCACAAAGTGACCCTACTCATTGAGGTCCTCCACAAAGTGACCCTACTCACTGGGGTCCTCCACATAGTGACCCTACTCATTGAGGTCCTCCACAAAGTGACCCTACTTATTGAGGTCCTCCACAAAGTGACCCTACTCATTGAGGTCCTCCACAAAGTGACCCTACTCATTGAGGTCCTCCACAAAGTGACCCTACTCATTGAGGTCCTCCACATAGTGACCTACTCATTGAGGTCCTCCATAAAGTGACCCTGCTCATTCAGGCCCTCCACAAATGATCCTGCTGAGAGAGCCCCTCCACAAATGACCCTGCTGAGAGAGGCCCTCCACAAAGCTACGCTACCCGGGTGTGGTCCTCCTCCTCAAAGTGACCCTGCTCCGAGTGGCCCTCCATAAATTGACCCTACTCAAAGGGGCCCTCCACAACAGCGGCCGTCCACAGAGGCCACAGACAGGCAGACCCACCCCACTGTCCACCAGTGTCTCCTGGCCGTCGTTCCATCGTCGGATGCAACCACACAACTATCACTGAATATCATACATAATTCCCTGGTGTTAGAACCAACATTGTCGGGTAAAGGGAGGGAAGAGTGGAGAGAGTAGAGAGAGAGAGAGAGAGAGAGAGAGAGAGAGAGAGAGAGAGAGAACACACACACACACAGACACAGAGAGAGAGAGACAGACAGACAGAGAGAGAGAGAGACAGAGACAAAGAGAGAGAGAGAGAGAGAGAGACAGACAGACAGAGAGAATGTTTACCGGGAAGTGTAGGCAAGAGGCAGGAAAAGGTGATAGAATGGGGAATGAAATGAACGAGGGTGCGTTGCGCAACTTCCAGTTCCTGTCATCACTCACGAGTGGTCCCTTGATTCATTTACCTAATGTTCCTATCCACAAGCCTGCAGTGTGGTGTGGATGACCTTGCTGTGTTGTTCGGGGGGGGGGGGGGGGGGGGGCAATGTTTGTGATCTGCTTTGTTTGTGTTTCATTTTGCAGTCTTGGGAATGATCATACTCACGGCAGAGAGCGGCAACAGGCCGAGTTCATGCCAGCCTGATGACGTCAAGTGGGGCAGCTGTCACAGGCAGCTGGGAGTTGGGCAGCCGGGGATGATGATGACGATGGCACCACTCAACACCATGGCTGGAGGTTCACGTTCACACTGGTAGCGACCAGCAGGGATCATCGCCCCCCCCCCCCCCCCTCTCCGACTTCAATACTACCTTTTACTGAGAAGAGTTTGTCCCCCCCCCCTCCACACACACACACAAGACACGGCCTTGCGCTCTAAACGTAATGCTCCCGTCTCGGCAGGAGCGAAGAGTTTTTCTACTAATCTGCCACATGCCAATCTGATGGTGAATGCTCCTTATGGACTACAGTGATGGGGCTGCAAGAAGACTGGTCAGGGTGTAGCTGTGTATACAGTTACATCAATGACAGGCTTGGGCTACTGCTTTGGGGGGGGGGGGGGGGGGAGGAAGTTAGGACAGGTACACAAAAAACACCAAACCAAATATGACAATCACTAGGGCTCCCCCTGCCCCCCCTCCTCTCTCTCTCTCCCTCGTTCGCTCACTCTCACTCTCTTCCTC
>CM065739.1:38752663-38755163 GCA_033310375.1 Conus canariensis
GCACGCGCGCGTATGTGTTGTTTGTGCGCACGCGCGTGCGAGCGCTTGTGTCTGTATTCATGTGTGTGTGTGTGTGTGTGTGTGTGTGTGTGTGTTCGCACACGTCTGCCGGTGAGAACGATCAGCTGCCTAAAGCGTGTGTCTGGCATGCACGTGTGCAAAAACGGTTTGCTTGTCGAATTTTTTCCCCTCGCTAATTCCTTGCGGCTTCATCCCTCCGCCCCCACCCCCTTCTTCCCTGCTCTCGCCCCCACCCCCTTCTTCCCTGCTCTCGCTCCCACCCCCTTCTTCCCTGCTCTCGCTCCCACCCCCTTCTTCCCTGCTCTCGCTCCCTCCCACTCATCTCTCTCCCGACTCGCTCTTTCCCTGCCGCCACTCCCCATCGACTCTAAATCTACACTTGTCCGATTCTCAGCTTCCTCCGTCGGGTCCCAAATCCTCTATCTGCGTCCTCACTGATGCACACGCGCATCGCATATACTGGCGCGCGCGCGCGCGCGCACACACACACACACACACACACACACACACACACACACACACGCACACGCGCACACACACACACACACACACACACACACACACACACGAGTCCGTGCCCACACACAGGTGCACACACATACACATACACACGTGTACACTCACCACACACACACACACACACACACACACACACACACACACACACACACACACATTATATACAATGATAATAATGGCACAGCCAATGTTAGGTAGGTACCCAAGATCTAACCAGCGCGTTGGGGGTGATGCGTAGGTCAGACCTCTGCTCAGTCGGAGCCACGAGACCCTCTTCTTTAAATTACCTCATCTTAGTCATTAATTCAGTTATCCATCAGCTTTGAATCGTACGCAGTGTGGTCTCGACACTTAGCGGATGAGGTGGAGCGTATACGGACCAGTCCGAACGCAGTGGCACCTCCTTGATGAAACTGACACTGACACGTCACTCTGAAATCCGCTCTGGAATCACGGGACTCGGGACATTCACGATGCCAACGAACAGAAAAGGAGGAGGGAGGTAGATGAAAGCGGGGGAGGGGGGAGGGGCAGAGAGGATGAGGGCGGGGTTCGGTGGAGGAGGGCGGACGGTGTGAGGGAAGGAGGTGGGGGGGGGGGGAGGGGGTCTCTGAAATTGGTATGTCGCATACACATCCAGACAAGCTGTGGTTGAACAGCAGAACTGCACGTGCTCTACACGAGGCAATCCTTCTGTATCTCTTGTGATCCACCCAGGATCCTGTCGCCAAAGCCACCCCTCCATCCATCCGCACCCCATCCCCTATCACCATGCACTCCGCAGCCCCAGAGAGAGAGGGAGGGAGGGAGGGAGGGAGGGAGAGAGAGTGAGAGACAGACAGACAGAGACAGAGAGAGAGACAGAGAGTGACAGATAGAGAGACAGACAGACGGACAGACAGACAGGCAGGCAGGCAGGCAGACAGACAGACAGACAGAGACAGAGAGGACTCGATCCTAGACGGAAGAGGATGCACCCCCAACTCCATGACCTGTACAGTTCTGTCAACGAAAACAATTCATGGAGTTTTCAAGACCCGAACATCGACTTAGAGTGCGTGAACTGGACTCATCAAAACGAATGAGTATTGATGGGGAAACTCGTCAGCACATCAATACGAAAACGCCGCTCGCACGTCTTCCAGCCGTGAGAAAAATCATTCACGATCAAATGAAGTCACTTAGATAAACAGTGACGTAAGAAAGTGCAGATAGCCGCTTCACGATCCCCTCAAAGTGAACGTGTAGATAAGAGAAACATAAAGAAAAAGAAAAAAAAGAAAAAGAAAAAGAAGAAAAATTCATTTCAGAAGCGGCACGTGCAGGTAAAAAAAAAAAAAAAAGAAGAAGAAAAACCGCGCACACCCAGCAAATCACAACGTTTACGTTTCGGGGAAGCGTCAGTAAAACGGTGTTGGCAAAAACAGGGGATCCTACTGTCCTGAAAAGATAACATTAATAGGTTTAGAGTCGAGAGTTGGATGACGGTCAAGAATCAAGAGGGTCTGAGAATGAAAGGCATTCGGTTCCAGTCTGCTGGGGGCTTGGTAGGTAACCGATCCTTCGCGGTGGATTTTATTTACTTTTTTTTTTTTTGTACTGAAAGAAGGGAAAGTTCCAGACTTGTGCTGGAGCAAGTGCTGCGGAACATAACCGACGAGGAGTATAGAAGTTTTAGCGAGATGCTGTTCCACAGACGGCAGAACAGGTCAAGGTGGAAAGTTTAACATTTGTTTTGTGTGTGTGTGTGTGTGTTGTGTGTGTGTGTGTGTGTGTGTGTGTGTGTGTGTGTGAGAGAGAGAGAGAGAGAGAGAGAGAGAGAGAGAAGAGAGAGAAACAGACAGATAGACAGAGACAGGAAGACAGACAGACAGACAGGCAGAGAGAGAGAGAGAGAGAGAGAGAGAAGGAGAGAGAGAGAGAGAGGGAAGGGGTGGGGGAAGCTAATGAAGTGAGCGAG
>CM065739.1:38767663-38770163 GCA_033310375.1 Conus canariensis
GGGATCAGAATAACTTTTAAAAAGGGATCAGAATAACTTTGAAGAAAGGATCAGAATAGCTCTAAAGAAGGGATCAGAATAACTCTAAAGAAGGGATCAGAACAACTCTGAAGAAAGGAATAGAATAACTATCAGTAAGGATCAGAATAACTTTGAAGAAGGGATCAGAATAGCTGCTTCAGGAGCCAGAATGACATTGCTCCAGGCACAAGAACTGCATTGCCCCATTTGGGAAGCATCACTAAGATTCCGGAATAACTTTCCTCGGGAAACCAGGAAAATATTGCTCCAGGTACCACAGTTGCTTTGCTTCAAATATGAGGAGATGAAATTTGCTCCGGGCACCGGAAAAGAAACTTTGCTCCTGGTACAAAAATACCTGTACTTTGTTTCAGGTACCATAACGGGCTTTGCTCCTTGTATTAGAATGAACTTTGTTTCAGGTACCATAATGTTTTTGCTCTACGTACCCGATCAACTGTGCTCCTGTAAACGAGTCGCTCTGGTCCAGATAAAGAGTAGGTTTTTCACGTACTGGTGCGTGAATGCCTGCGTTTCAGATGCCAAAGTGGCTTTATTCCAGTCACCACAGTGGCTTTATTCCAGTCACCACAGTGGCTTTATTCCAGGCACCATAGTGGCTTTATTTCAGGCACCACAGTGGCTTTATTCCAGGCACCACAGTGGCTTTATTCCAGGCACCACAATGGCTTTATTCCACAGTGGCTTTATTCCAGGCACCACAGTGGCTTTATTCCAGGCACCACAGTGGCTTTATTCCAGGCACACAGTGGCTTTATTCCAGGCACCACAGTGGCTTTATTCCAGGCACCATAGTGGATTTATTCCAGGCACCACAGTGGCTTTATTCCAGTCACCACAGTGGCTTTATTCCAGGCACCACAGTGGCTTTATTCCAGGCACACAGTGGCTTTATTCCAGGCACACAGTGGCTTATTCAGCACCACAGTGGCTATATTTCAGGCACCATAGTGGCTTTATTCCAGGCACACAGTGGCTTTATTCCAGGCACCACAGTGGCTTTATTCCAGGCACACAGTGGCTTTATTCCAGGCACCATAACTGCTTTTCCTTCACGTCCCAAAGTGCCCCGCTCCAAGTTTGACAGTGGCTTTACCCCTGGTGCGATTGTGGCTTTGCTCCAGTACTGAGACTGGCTCCATTGCAGACCTCCCAGTGGCTTGCTGCATCACCAGTGACACAAGTGGGCATGATGCGCCATGGGATTCAGTTCGCGAAAGAGGTCACTGGTTCTGAACCCCGTGCGATCAGGCAGGCTACACTAGAGTGGTTCTGATGGCTGCAGAGATAGGCAGCATTTCTTTGTTTCAAGAAGGCTCTCGGGGTTTGTGTGTAGGTGTGTGTGGGAGAGAGAATCTGATGAGACAAAGCGTATTTGTAAGATTTTCATTTGTACAAACTATCTGTCTGTCTGTCTGTCTGCCTGCCTGCTTGCCTGCCTGCCTGTCTGTCTGTCTGAGTGTGTGTCTGTCTGTGTCTGTATCTCTCTCTGTCTGTCTCTGTGTGTGTGTGTGTGTCTCTTCTGCTCTTTCTCTCTCTCTCTCTCTCTCTCTCTCTCTGTCCGTGTCTGTCTGTGTTTATCTGTCTGTCTGTCTGTCTCTCTTTCACCGCTGTACAACGACAGTTGAACAAGACAAGATACGCCCCGGCAGGCAGACAGACCTCAACAGCCTCCACAGCCGAAGGGACTTTGCACTCTTCCAATATTGACTCCAGAGTTAGACCTAGGACCGGAGCCCCAACACGCAGCTACACTCCCTCCCTTGGGCACGATCCTTCGACACACACACGATTAACAGAAGAGCAGACGAACAACGGGAGTAGGAGGAACGAGACAAGGAGTTGCATGAGGACATGCAAAAATAAAGGAGAGAACTGGGAATGAAAGAACAGTAACCCGAAAAGTCCACAGGCGGGAAGAAGGGGGGCAAAAAGAAGGACGAGGACAAGACAGGCGGGGGGAAGAGGTAGACCTGGAAGGGTCGGAGTGGGGGAGGGGGAGGGGTCGAGAGAGAGAGAGAGAGAGAGAGAGAGAGAGAGAGAGAGAGAGAGAGAGAGAGAGAGGTGTTACGTGTGTGTGTGTGTGTGTGCACAAGTATTGGAACTGAATCCCTCAGTCAATGCACCTTTTTCGTTGATGCAGGACACTCGCTGTGAAGACTGCGCATTCTGAGTCTTCCACCATGTTCTAGTGTCTGCCAAACCTGACCCGCTTTAAAGTCACGTAATGTATCATGCACGTCTTTTCTGTGAAGTAATGTGTGTGTGTGTGTGTGTGTGTGTGTGTGTGTGTGTGTGTGTGTGTGTGGTGCTGTGCGTGCGTGTGCGTGCGTGCGTGTGTGCGTGCGTGCGTGCGTGCGTGCGTGGTGTGTGTGTGTGTGTGTGTGTGTGTGTGTGTGTGTGAGCTGTGCGTGTGCGTGTGAGTGCAGGCGTGTCTGACAGTCTGCTCCGAAGATGA
>CM065739.1:38780163-38782663 GCA_033310375.1 Conus canariensis
TGTGTGTGTGTGTGTGTGTGTGCGTGCGCGAGTGTGTGCGTGCGTGTGTGTGTGTGTGTGGGGGGGGGGATATTCAAGAATCATTTCAAGATAATTACAAACGGTTACTCTAGGAAGCCGTAGAAAAAAAGTATTAAGTGTTATTACAGACAATGTAAAAAAAAAAAGATCATTTTAAAGAAAAATGAAAATAAATTATCTTTCTGATATTTTATTATATTTCGTGAAACTTATGAAAGACTTACAGAAAACTTACAGAAAGAAACAAACTGAAACATACACGACAGACTGGGATACAAAATGACGATCACGGACACAGACATACAGTAAAATAGAAAGAGAAATGGACAGAGAAAGACAGATAGAGAGACTGAAAGAGACACTAGGGCCACAGAAAGACAGAGACACAAAAAGACAGACATGGACACCGAGAGACAGAGAAAGGGACACAGAAAGACAGACAAGGACACAGAAAGATAAGACAGGGAAAGGACACAGAAAGACAGACATGGACACAGAAAGACAGACAGGGACACAGAAAGACAGACATGGACACAGAAAGACAGACAGGGACACAGAAAGACAGACAAGGACACAAGATAGACAGGGACACAAAAAGATAAGACAGGGAAAGGACACAGAAAGACAGACAGGGACACAGAAAGACAGACAGGGACACAGAAAGACAGACAACGACACAAGATAGACAGGGACACAAAAAGATAAGACAGGGAAAGGACACAGAAAGACAGACAGGGACACAGAAAGACAGACAGGGACACAGAAAGACAGACATGGACACAGAAAGACAGACATGGACACAGAAAGACAGACAGGGACAAAAAAAGATAAGACAGGGAAAGGACACAGAAAGACAGACATGGACACAAAAAGACAGACATGGACACAGAAAGACGGACATGGACACAGAAAGACAGACAGGGACACAGAAAGACAGACATGGACACAGAAAGACAGACATGGACACAGAAAGACAGACAGGGACACAGAAAGACAGACAGGGACACAAAAAGATAAGACAGGGAAAGGACACAGAAAGACAGACAGGGACACAGAAAGACAGACAGGGACACAGAAAGACAGACAGGGAGACAGAAAGACAGACATGGACACAGAAAGACAGACAGGGACACAGAAAGACAGACATGGACACAGAAAGACAGACATGGACACAGAAAGACAGACAGGGACACAAAAAGATAAGACAGGGACACAGAAAGACAGACATGGACACAGAAAGACAGACAGGGACACAGAAAGACAGACAGGGACACAGAAAGACAGACAGGGACACAAAAAGATAAGACAGGGAAAGGACACAGAAAGACAGACAGGGACACCGAGAGACAGAGAAAGGGACACAGAAAGACAGACAAGGACACAAGACAGACAGGGACACAAAAAGATAAGACAGGGAAAGGACACAGAAAGACAGACAGGGACACAAAAAGATAAGACAGGGAATGGGCTCAGAAAGACAGACAGGGACACAGAAAGACAGACAGGGACACAGAAAGACAGTCAGGGACACAGCAAGACAGACAGGGACACAGGAAGACAGACAGGGACACAGAAAGACAGGGACACAGAAGACAGACAGGGAAGACGGACAGGGACACAGAAAGACAGACAGGGACACTGGAAGACAGACAGGGACACAAAAAGATAAGACAGGGAAAGGACTCAGAAAGACAGACAGGGACACAAAAAGATAAGACAGGGAAAGGACACAGAAAGACAGACAGGGACACAGAAAGACAGACATGGACACAGAAAGACAGACAGGGACACTGGAAGACAGACAGGGACACAAAAAGACAAGACGGGGAAAGGACTCAGAAAGACAGACAGGGACACAGAAAGACAGACATGGACACAGAAAGACAGACAGGGACACAGGAAGACAGACAGGGACATAGGAAGACAGACAGGGACACCGAAAGACAGACAGGGAAGACAGACAGGGACACAGAAAGACGGACAGGGACACAGAAAGACAGACATGGACACAGAAAGACAGACATGGACACAGAAAGACAGACAGGGACACAGGAAGACAGACAGGGACATAGGAAGACAGACAGGGACACCGAAAGACAGACAGGGAAGACAGACAGGGACACAGAAAGACGGACAGGGACACAGAAAGACAGACATGGACACAGAAAGACAGACAGGGACACAGGAAGACAGACATGGACACAGAAAGACAGACAGGGACACAGAAAGACGGACAGGGACACAGAAAGACAGACATGGACACAGAAAGACAGACAGGGACACAGGAAGACAGACAGGGAATAGGAAGACAGACAGGGATACCGAAAGACAGACAGGGAAGACAGACAGGGACACAGAAAGACGGACAGGGACACAGAAAGACAGACATGGACACAGAAAGACAGACATGGACACAGAAAGACAGACAGGGACACAGAAAGACGGACAGGGACACAGAAAGACAGACATGGACACAGAA
>CM065739.1:38787663-38792663 GCA_033310375.1 Conus canariensis
TCTCCCTTTTCTGGTCCCCTGTCCATTTCCCTGTCTCTCTATAAGTACTGTCTTCACCCCTTCTCTCCCTTTTCCTGGTCCCTTCCATTTCCCTGTCTCTCTATAAGTACTGTCTTCACGCCTCCTTCTCCCTTTTCCTGGTCCCCTGTCCATTTCCCTGTCTCTCTATAAGTACTGTCCTCACGCCCTCTTCTCCCCTTTTCCTGGTCCCCTGTCCATTTCCCTGTCTCTCTATAAGTACTGTCTTCACCGCCTTCCTTCTCCCTTTTCCTGGTCCCCTTCCATTTCCCTGTCTCTCATAAACGTCTTCACGCCCTCTTCTCCCTTTCCTGTCCCTTCCATTTCCTGTCTCTCTATAAGTACTGTCTTCACGCCCTTCTTCTCCCCTTTTCCTGGTCCCCTTTCCATTTCCCTGTCTCTCTATAAGTACTGTCTTCCACGCCTTCCTTCTCCCTTTTCTGGTCCCTGTCCATTTCCCTGTCTCTCTATAAGTACTGTCTTCACGCCTTCTTCTCCCTTTTCCTGGTCCCTTCCATTTCCCTGTCTCTCTATAAGTACTGTCTCTTCACGCCCTTCTCCCCCTTTTCCTGGTCCCCTTCCATTTCCCTGTCTCTCTATAAGTACTGTCTTCACGCCCTTCTCCCCTTTTCCTGGTCCCCTGTCCATTTCCCTGTCTCTCTATAAGTACTGTCCCACGCCCTTCTCCCTTTTCCTGGTCCCTTTCCATTTCCCTGTCTCTCTATAAGTACTGTCTCACGCCCTTCTCCCCTTTTCCTGGTCCCCTGTCCATTTCCCTGTCTCTCTATAAGTACTGTCTTCACGCCCTTCCTCTCCCCTTTTCCTGGTCCCTGTTCCATTTCCCTGTCTCTCTATAAGTACTGTCTTCACGCCCTTCCTTCTCCCCTTTTCCTGGTCCTCTGTCCATTTCCCTGTTCTCTATAAGTACTGTCCCCACGCCCTTCTCCCCTTTTCCCTGGTCCCCTGTCCATTTCCCTGTCTCTCTATAAGTACTGTCCCCACGCCCTTCTCTCCCCTTTTCCTGGTCCCCTTCCATTTCCCTGTCTCTCTATAAGTACTGTCTTCACGCCCTTCTCTCCTTTTCCTGGTCCCCTGTCCATTTCCCTGTCTCTCTATAAGTACTGTCTTCACGACCTTCCTTCCCCTTTTCCTGGTCCCCTGTCCATTTCCCTGTCTCTCTATAAGTACTGTCTTCACGCCCTTCTCCCCTTTTCCTGGTCCCTGTCCATTTCCCTGTCTCTCTATAAGTACTGTCCCCACGCCCTTCCTCCCCCTTTTCCTGGTCCCCTTCCATTTCCCTGTCTCTCTATAAGTACTGTCTTCACGCCCTTCTCCCCTTTTCCTGGTCCCCTGTCTATTTCCCTGTCTCTCTATAAGTACTGTCTTCCCCTGTCCATTTCCCTGTCTCTCTATAAGTACTGTCTTCACGCCCTTCTCCCCTTTTCCTGGTCCCCTCTCCATTTCCCTGTCTCTCTATAAGTACTGTCCCCACGCCCTTCTCCCCTTTTCCTGGTCCCCTGTCCATTTCCCTGTCTATAAGTACTGTCTTCACGCCCTTCTCCCCTTTTCCTGGTCCCCTTTCCATTTCCCTGTCTCTCTATAAGTACTGTCTTCACGCCCTTCCTTCTCCCCTTTTCCTGGTCCCCTGTCCATTTCCCTGTCTCTCTATAAGTACTGTCCCCACGCCCTTCTCTCCTTTTCCTGGTCCCCTTTCCATTTCCCTGTCTCTCTATAAGTACTGTCCCCACGCCCTTCTCCCCTTTTCCTGGTCCCCTTTCCATTTCCCTGTCTCTCTATAAGTACTGTCCCCACGCCCTCCTTCTCCCTTTTCCTGGTCCCCTTCCTTTCCCTGTCCTCTAAAGTACTGTCCCCCCCCTTCTCCCCTTTCCTGGTCCCCTGTCTTCCCTATATTTCCGCCCTTCTCTCCCTTCCTTCCCTTTCCTTCATTTCTCATAAGTACTGTCCCTTCACGCCCTTCTCCCCTTTTCCTGGCCCCTTTCCATCCCTGTCCTCTAAAGTACTGTCCCCCGCCTTCTCCTTCCTGTCCCCATCCATATCCCTGCTCCTAAGACTGTCCCCACGCCCTTCTCCCCTTTTCCTGGTCCCCTGTCCATTTCCCTGTCTCTCTATAAGTACTGTCCCCACGCCCTTCTCCCCTTTTCCTGGTCCCCTGTCCATTTCCCTGTCTCTCTATAAGTACTGTCCCCACGCCCTTCTTCTCCCCTTTTCCTGGTCCCCTGTCCATTTCCCTGTCTCTCTATAAGTACTGTCCCCACGCCCTTCTCCCCTTTTCCTGGTCCCCTGTCCATTTCCCTGTCTCTCTATAAGTACTGTCCCACGCCCTTCTCCCCTTTTCCTGGTCCCCTGTCCATTTCCCTGTCTCTCTATAAGTACTGTCTTCACGCCCCTTCTCCCCTTTTCCTGGTCCCCTGTCCATTTCCCTGTCTCTCTATAAGTACTGTCCCACGCCCTTCTCCCCTTTTCCTGGTCCCCTGTCCATTTCCCTGTCTCTCTATAAGTACTGTCTTCACGCCCTTCTCCCCTTTTCCTGGTCCCCTGTCCATTTCCCTGTCTCTCTATAAGTACTGTCTTCACGCCTTCCTTCTCCCCTTTTCCTGGTCCCCTTTCCATTTCCCTGTCTCTCTATAAGTACTGTCTTCACGCCCTCCTTCTCCCCTTTTCCTGGTCCCCTGTCCATTTCCCTGTCTCTCTATAAGTACTGTCCCCACGCCCTTCTCCCCTTTTCCTGGTCCCCTGTCCATTTCCCTGTCTCTCTATAAGTACTGTCTTCACGCCCTTCTCCCCTTTTCCTGGTCCCCTTTCCATTTCCCTGTCTCTCTATAAGTACTGTCTTCACGCCCTTCTCCCCTTTTCCTGGTCCCCTTCCATTTCCCTGTCTCTCTATAAGTACTGTCTTCACGCCCTTCTCCCTTTTCCTGGTCCCTTTCCATTTCCCTGTCTCTCTATAAGTACTGTCCCCACGCCCTTCTCCCCTTTTCCTGGTCCCCTTTCCATTTCCCTGTCTCTCTATAAGTACTGTCTCACGCCCTTCTCCCCTTTTCCTGGTCCCCTTCCATTTCCCTGTCTCTCTATAAGTACTGTCTCACGCCCTTCTCCCCTTTTCCTGGTCCCCTTTCCATTTCCCTGTCTCTCTATAAGTACTGTCCCACGCCCTTCTCCCCTTTTCTGGTCCCCTTTCCATTTCCCTGTCTCTCTATAAGTACTGTCCCACGCCCTCTCTCCCCTTTTCCTGGTTCCATGTCCATTTCCCTGTCTCTCTATAAGTACTGTCCCCACGCCCTTCTCCCCTTTTCCTGGTCCCCTGTCCATTTCCCTGTCTCTCTATAAGTACTGTCCCCACGCCCTTCCTTCTCCCCTTTTCCTGGTCCCCTGTTTCCATTTCCCTGTCTCTCTATAAGTACTGTCCCCACGCCCTTCTCCCCTTTTCATGTCCCCTTTCCATTTCCCTGTCTCTTCTAAAGTACTGTCCCCAGCCCTTCTCCCCTTTTCCTGGTTCCTGTCCATTTCCCCTGTCCTCTATAGTACTGTCTTCACGCCCTCTCCCCTTTTCTGGTCCCCTTTCCATTTCCCTGTCTCTCAAAGTACTGTCCCCACGCCCTTCTCCTTTTCCTGGTCCCCTGTCCATTTCCCGTCTCTTAGAAGTACCGTCCCTGGATCCTTGTCACCTCCCCCCCCCCCCCCCACCGCCCGATCAGTTTATTTGTGCACGGGATTCTTTGTCATTTTATTCCATACGCTGGGTTCTTTGTCAGCTCATTCCGTATTCGAGGTTTCTTGTCAGTATTTTCCGTAACAGGATTCTACGTCAGTGTATTCCGTGCTTGGACTGTTTGTTTGTTTTCGTGTACCGGGTTCTTTGTCTGTTTGTTCCGTACACTGGTTGTTCGTTTATTCCGTTGTGTCCCACTGCCGTATTTCCTGTGATTTACTGTCGGCTCTTTCGTTCACTACTGCTTTTTACTTTTGCAATTGCTCCGCGGACTGCGATATTTGTTCGTTGCGGGCATTATTTTGCACACACACAAAAAAGAAAAGCCCGTTTACATGTCCATTTTTGCCCCAACAGATATTTCCGCTGTAGGCTGTTTTCAAAGCGTGAACTGACCAACCTGTCTACACACTAAGAAAACTCCAACATTCTGTTCAGAGGAAGCGTAACTTTAACTGTGTTCAGTTTGGAAGATGCTTGATTCCCTAGGGCCTGTTCTTTTCACCTTGTACACTTGCCCCGTCTTCTCTTTTATAAACCAACATCCCCTTTTCCATCCCAGTTTCTTCTTGGCAATCAGCTTCATGTTTCTGGACCTCTTTCCTCTCTCCCCACAATGACTGAAAACACCCAATCCTGCGTGTCTGACTGAAAAAAAACTGGATGACAGACATCAAAGTTCAACTGAGCAAACGTACTAGAAAAACTACAGTTCCACCGAACGAAAGAGACAAGCAACGTACACGACAAAACACGACGTGTTTTGACCTCTTTGGTCTTCTTCAGGCAAGACAAACAACATTCAACACATTGAAAACGAAGAAGGACCAATCACTTATCTCCTTGAATCGGGCGGAAAATGTAAGTCATTTGTCTTACCTGAAGGTTGAAAAGGTCAAAACGCGTTGTGTTTTGTCTTGTAGTGTCTTTGTCTCTTTCGCTCGGCGGAACAATGATTTTTCTTCTAAGTTTGTTTCAATTTCTCCCTGCAGTCACCTCATTTTGAAACTCAACTGAGCAAAGAAACAAACAACAACACCGAAATGATGCTGACGACCTCACACATTATTTGACTCATCCCTCTTTCATTCATCTCATTGACTCCTCCCTCCATCACCTCTGCTTCTTGTACTCGTAACTTTGGTGTAACACTAAATCAAACTCTGTCCTTTCAACAACGTGTTGCCAAATGTCGTTCCCATTTGTTTTCTTGTATTCCGTCGCCATGCTTCCACACATTACCTCCTTTCCG
>CM065739.1:38797663-38805163 GCA_033310375.1 Conus canariensis
AGGACAGACAGATCGACAGATAGACAGACACAGAGACAGAGAGACAGAGTGTGTGTACGCGTGCGCGCGCGACACTGGTGGATGGAGAAGCAGAAGTGAACCCACAGATTGAGAATGACGGAGAGGGGGGTGAGTATTGGGCTGGGAGTGAGTGTGATGGGGAGGGTTGGTGGAGTGGAGGCAGAACTCGGAATTTCAAGCTTTTAATTACACATGTTCTCCCCCACCCCACCCCACCCCCACCCCCACCCCCGCCCACTCCTCCCGCTTTCCCGCCCCCCTCCCACCCCCGGCTGTCCCTTGCGAGTCGACCTCTAGAACGTGCTGTAATCAAATAAGCAGCAAAACGGGATGAGCGAAGAAGAAATACAAGAAGAGAGAGAGAGAGAGAGAGAGAGAGAGAGAGAGAGAGCAGAAGACAGAAGAAGACAGAGACAGACAGACAGACAGACAGACAGACAGACAGACGGGCGGCAGGCGGCAGGCAGGCAGGCAGACAGACAGACAGGCGAGGCACAGAAGCAGACGATGTGAATGCGGTAGAGACAAGTCACACAGAGCAGCTAGGAAGCATCGCCTGAAATTTTCATGACTAATCAATTTCTTCCGCACGCCAAGGCTCCCCCGTGCGGCTTCTTCCCGAATCACTCCTCTCACCCTCCACCCCCTCCCCTTCTCCTCCCCAACCCTTCTCCTTCCTCCCTCTCCCGCCCAGCACGCCCCTCGCACTCGCCCCCTCTCGCTTCGTGCCTGTACTAGGATTGGACCCAGGCAAGCGAGGAGGAACCAAGACGACGAAAAGCAAAAACGAAAGGAACCGGTGAGCAGGAAACAAAAGAAAAACGACAATGAAGAAGAGTCTAAGTATTGAATAGAAGCGACTAAAAAAAAAAAAAAAAAAAAAGACGAAAAAAAAAAATAATAAGAGAACCAGTGTATTGGAGGAAAAAAGAAGACTGCCGAAGAATTAAAAAAAAAACAACAACAACAACAAAAAACCATCAGTGAACTGGAAACAAGAAGACGAAAAAGAATAAGAAAAAAAAAAAAAAACTGAAGAGAAGGAAGCACGGGCGACGACAAAGAATAAGACACCCAGTTCACAGGAAACAAAGATGGACGACATAGAAATATGAGAAACAGTGAACAGAAGAAAACAAGAAAAAAGGACGACAAAGAGGTTTAGAAATGGGCACACACACACACACACACACAAAAAGAAGGAAGACAAAGAATAAGAAGAACATTGCACTGAAAGACACCAGGACGACAAAGAATCAGCCAAACAACGAACAGAAGGAAACAAGAAGGGCGACAAAAGTTAAAAAGAATCAATGAACAGTGAGCAACAAGGACAAAGAAGAATCAATGGACATGAGCAACAAGGACAAGTCAAGGACAGCAACAAGGACAAAGAAGAATCAATGGACAGTGAGAACAAGACAAGGAATCAAGGAATGAGCAAAAAGGAAAGAGAATCAATGGACAGTGAGCAACAAGGACAAAGAAGAATCAATGAGACAGTGAGCAACAAGGACAAGAAACAAGACAGTGAGCACAAGAAAAGAAAATAATGACAGTGAGCAACAAGGACAAGAAGATCAATGAAAGTGAGCAACAGACAAAGAAATTAAGTGAGAAGGACAAAGAGAACATGAACAGTGACAACAGGACAAAGAGAACAATGGACAGGACAGGACAAGACGAAAATAAGTAGAAACAAGAAGGAACAACGAGACAAAGATAGAGAACAAGAACAGAACAAAAGACTACAAGGGAATAAGAAAACCAGAGAATAAGACGGAAAGAGAGAGAAGAGAGAGAGAGAGAGAGAGAGAGAGAGAGAGAGAGAGAGACAGACAGACAGACAGACAGACAGACAGACAGAAAGACAGACAGACAGACAGACAGAAGAGAGAAGAGAGGAGACAGATAGGCAGAGACGAAAAGCGAGACAGACAGACAGACAGACAGACAGACACTGACACTAACACAGTTTTTATTGCCAACAGCAGACAAGCCCTGTTGGCAAGGGGGGTTACAATTACTGCATTAACAGACTGCGTCAGGTACATGCAACTGAAAGAGATAGAATTCAAACAATTCAACTAGAAAGATAGGGAGAGATAGATAGATATAGATAGATAGAGATAGACAGAAGATAGATAGGATATAGATAGATAGATAGATAGATAGATAGATAGACAAGATAGATAGATAGACAGATACAGAGACAGACAGACAGAGTGTGCATGTGTAGCTTATCAGCCCAGCCGATCGCAAGCCCGTGAACAGGAAACAAGAAGGACGACAAAGGATTAAGAGAACTAATATACAGAAGCAAGTAAGAAATCCGACAAAAAGTAAGAAAACCAACGAAAACGATACAAGAAGGACGACAAACAATGAGACAACCAGTGAACAGGAAACAAGAAGGATGACAAAGAAAGAAGAGAAGCAGTGAACAGGAAACAAGAAGGACGACAAAGAAAGAAGAGAACCAGTGAACAGGAAACAAGAACGACGACAAAGAAAGAAGACAACCAGAGAACAGGAAACAAGAAGGTCGACAAAGCAAAAAAAAAAAAGAAAGAAAGAAAGAAAACTAACAGAACAGAAGAAATACAAAACCATGCCTGACTACTTCATAGGGATTTGTGCATTGTCGATACAGTTTATCCCCACCCAACCTCTCTCTCTCTCTCTCTCTCTCTCTCTCTCTCTCTCTCTCTCTCTCTCTCTCTCTTCGCACCCTCTCCAAAACCATATCTTTTCTTCATTTGATCTTTTTGAGTTTCTGCTCAATGTAATCTTGACCAGTGGTCAAGCCATGAGATTAAAAGCTTTGAACAATAATGTTCGTAAGGTGACAGTCGGAGTTAACGCAATTATCACCTCTGAGTGTGAGTGTGTGTGTGTGTGTGTGTGTGTGTGTGTGTGTGGTGGTGGTGCGTGCGTGCGTGCGTGCGTGCGTGCATGCGTGTGTGTGCGTGCGTGCGCGTTCGTGCGTGCTGTGTGTGTGTGTGTGTGTGTGTGTGTGTGTGTGTGTGTGTGTGTGTGCGTGCGTGCGTGTGCGTCGTCTGGTTCGACTCTCTGCTGTGCTATGGTGTCCTTCCCCTTTTCAGGACTCTCTCTCTCTCTCTCTCTCTCTGTGTTGTGTGTGTGTGTGTGTGTGTGTGTGTGTGTGTGTGTGTGTGTGTGTGTGTGTGTGTGTGTATGTGTGTGCGTGTGCGTGTGCGTGCTCGTGACAAAAGCAGGATGAAAAGGTTATTGTCCTGTTACATCCCTTGTCGAAAGACTCTTTTCTTCTAATGACAGTAAAATATCAAAGTGTCAAAGCCCCCACCTCTCTCTCTCTCTCTCTCTCTCTCTCTCTCTCTCTCTCTCTCTCTCTCCTCCCCCCCCCCCCCCCATCTCTCTATCTATTTACGTAAAGGTAGTACATTTATGATTATAGGCAGTACTCCCCTATTTAATACCAAGGGCATACCGACATAATCAGTTGCGTTACGCTGATAGGTCCCAGTCAGGGAACGAAAATTGACCCCCGAGAGGCGATGCAAATGGTTTTATTTTCAAAACAGACTTGCTAGTGATGGGTTGTGATATTCCAATTACTTTTTTTTAATTCCCGTCTTCTCTACCCCCCTCCTCGCCCTCCCTCCCTCCCTCCACACCCAACCCACCTTCTTAAAAAAAAAAAGAAAGAAAGAAAAAAAAAAACGCCTCCCCTAAGTCATTATCTTAATGACGGAGGAATTGCTGGCTTCCGGTTGTCCTCCCCCCCCCCCCCCCCCCCGTCTCCCCAGTACTTAACATTGTTCAGATCATTATTGTTCCGACAATCAGTGAGAGAAAGCACCTCCTGGGAGGTCCAAGAAAAGGCTGTCCTACAGAAATCTTCGGCCCTATCAGTACGGATGTGACTGATAATTCCTGGTTTATTCAACAGTAGTGCCGACGTCTCTGAACTGTTAGTACCTGTTGATCTCAGTCCTGTTCTTAACAGATCCTCAAGTATAGGCTCGAAGTTGTCCTCTGATATGCACTGCCCAGAAAAGACTGATTTTAGCACTTTCACATTATTTCCCGTTTTTTTTTGTTTTGTTTTGTTTTGTTTTAACCCTTCGTTGCTTAGAGGGACTGTCGAATTTTGTTTTGGTGCCTCTGGTGGTAAGAATACCACAGAATTATTGGTGGAATATCTCCCCTTTTGTGGTAGTAATTTTGTATGTCAGAGAAAAGAAAAAAAATGCTGAACCCGGGTCGCCCGCGTGCCAGGCGGGGAAACTAACCACAGCACTATGGAAGAGCTTACAATACAGGGTTACAATTAAGTTTATAAACCGTTACTGCTTAACCTGTACATCACAACATTGTCATTCATAGCCGTTAGTAACGGCTATTCTGCTAAAATAAAACAGCGGGCATCATCCGTGACCCATAATGAACATATCTACAAATTTCCAGAAAGATCGGTCCAGCAGTATTGTCTGGAGCGAGTGGAACACATTTTGACCACGGACGGACGGACACACACACACACACACACACACACACACACACACACACACACACACACACAAGAGCATTTCTTCGTTCCCATTGTAAAGTACTCCCTGTTCTGCAAGAACTGGGAGTACAAAAAAAAAAACGATGCAAAGACAACGTTGTACAGTGAACAGGGAAATAATTTGCGGAGACCCAAGCCCTGGCACAGGATCGACGACACTGGAGCTATCTGGTGAATTGTTCTTAAGTGCGGTGCTTCAATGACTCCCCACGCAGTGAAGGGAGAACAAGAAGAATCAACGGAGAAGAAGGAGAAGAAGAACTGTTGCCCAGTAAGCCAGTGTGTCTGCTGTCTTCGTTTCCCCAGACCTTTTCCAATGGAAGGCCGCGCATTGTTTTATGCCAACCCGTTTCACCTCCCACGTCTTGAAGCAGTTTTCTGTTACCGTCACCACCAACAACACCACCACAGCAACAACAAACAGAAGAAGAGAACAAACACGAGTGAGCGAGAGGAGATTAAACGGGAATCCATGGAACCACTGTCAGCAGTGAGGAATGACACAGACATTGAGAATGAGTGGGAAGAGGTGTTTGAAGGAAGGAGAGAGGTGGGGGAGCACAAAGACACAAAGAGAAGGAGGGAGGCACAAAAACACGAAAACTGAGAGCGAGACAGACAGACAGACAGACAGACAGACAGAGTGAGAGAGAGGGACGGAGAATGGAGGGGAAGGTAAAATTAAGATTTTGGAATGTCAGTTATACATGGGTTGTGTTATTCCAGACAGAGCGCATTATTGTTGTTGTTGTTGTTGGGGAGGGGGGGGGGGGTAGAAGGTGGATTTGGGCGAGGGAGGGAGGTATAGAAAGACGGGAAGGGAAAAGGACAGAGGGGGTGAAGGGAGAAGGGCGGTGTAAGTAGACAGATTGAGTCAGAAAATCAATTTGTTATATAATGGATCTATCCTATCCATAACAAATATTCTGACCCATAATGAACATTTCAAGCTATAAAAATGTCCAGACTGAGTCAGAAAGTAAGTTTATCATATAATGGATCTATCCTATCCATAAAAAAATATCCGGATCCCATAATGAATATTTCCAGCCCATAAAAATGTCATAAATAAATATTATATAACTATATCTCATACTGAGTATCCCTTTCCCACGATGAAAATGTGTATAGATCTTGTAATGAATATCTATTCACGATGAAAAACTCCATCTCGTAATGAACAGCTCTGTCCCATATTGCACAATTCTATCCACAAAGACAGGTCTCCATCCAATTGTAAACAACTCTATCTGACAAAAACTCTATCCCGTAAGGAACAAGTACCATAATGAATAATTCAACTCCAAACTGAACACCACATCCCGTCATGAACAACTCAGTCGTATTTGTGACAATGTCCAAATAATAAGTGAACAAGTATCGTATTCTGAATACGTTTATCTCACAGCGAGCAGTTCAGCTCCAACCTGAAAACTACATCCCACCACGAACAACTCAGTAGTATTTGCGACCATGTTAAGCTAACAACTGTCATGAACAGCCCACCTACGCCGCTCGTCTGTCGACGATGACCAGGACATCACCACGCTGAAGAGGGCTGGGCACAGTGTATCTGAATATGGCTGATCAGTTCAATGCAGGCACGGAAGGCTCTGCTACAACTAGGACACAAGTGGTCCGCGGGCACTGAAGGTAACAGGCAATCCTGGAGGTGGCCCTGGATTTGAGAAGCTGTGAAGGCAATCCAGGAGGTGGATTTGAGAAGCTGTGAAGGTCATCCAGGAGGTGGATTTGAGAAGCTGTGAAGGTCATCCAGGAGGTGGATTTGAGAAGCTGTGAAGGTCATCCAGGAGGTGGATTTGAGAAGCTGTGAAGGTCATCCAGGAGGTGGATTTGAGAAGCTGTGAAGGTCATCCAGGAGGTGGATTTGAGAAGCTGTGAAGGCAATCCAGGAGGTGGATTTGAGAAGCTGTGAAGGCAATCCAGGTGGTGGATTTGAGAAGCTGTGAAGGTAATCCAGGAGGTGGATTTGAGAAGCTGTGAAGGTAATCCAGAAGGTGGATTTGAGAAGCTGTGAAGGCAATCCAGAAGGTGGATTTGAGAAGCTGTGAAGGCAATCCAGGAGGTGGATTTGAGAAGCTGTGAAGGTCATCCAGGAGGTGGATTTGAGAAGCTGTGAAGGTCACCCAGGAGGTGGATTTGAGAAGCTGTGAAGGCAATCCAGGAGGTGGATTTGAGAAGCTGTGAAGGTAATCCAGGAGGTGGATTTGAGAAGCTGTGAACGCAATCCAGAAGGTGGATTTGAGAAGCTGTGAAGGCAATCCAGGAGGTGGATTTGAGAAGCTGTGAAGGTCATCCAGGAGGTGGATTTGAGAAGCTGTGAAGGCAATCCAGGAGGTGGATTTGAGAAGCTGTGAAGGTCATCCAGGAGGTGGATTTGAGAAGCTGTGAAGGTCATCCATGAGGTGGCCCTGGATTTGAGAAGCTGTGAAGGTCATCCAGGAGGTGGCCCTGGATTTGAGAAGCTGTGAAGGTCATCCAGGAGGTGGCCCTGGATTTGAGAAGCTGTGAAGGTCATCCAGGAGGTGGCCCTGGATTTGAGAAGCTGTGAAGGCAATCCATGAGGGTGCCGTGGATTTTTGAGAAGCTGTGAAGGCAATCCTGGAGGTGATCCTGGATTTGAGAAGCTGTGAAGGCAATCCTGGAGGTGACCCTGGATTTGAGAAGCTCATACGTCCTCTTGACCTCCCCTATCTTGTCCTGGTCAACAGAAACAGCAGCTCCGCTGATCCAACTTCACCCGGCAGGACAGTCCAGCGCCACCGATGCCCACTTGTCTGAGCCGACGTTTAAGCTCGTTAGTCTGGATTTGCACGTTTGCGGCACTTTTTTTTTTTTTTTTTTTGCATTTGCGGCAAATGTTATGTTTACGTACCTGTAACGTTTGTGGCACCGGTTTCGTTTGC
>CM065739.1:38810163-38817663 GCA_033310375.1 Conus canariensis
CCCCTTGGCGTGTGGAGAGTTGAGGGGCGGAACATCGCCTGATGGACGAGGGTGGGGTCTCTAAGGTTAGGGTTAGGATCTCTACACTTTGTCAACCTCCTGCTGGTAAGCTTTCCCTACAGGTTCTTCCTACGCATGCATACAAGAAGAAAAAGAAGAGAAAGGAGAACAACAAAAAAGAACAAGAACCAGAATGAGATGAAGAAGTATATGAGGAGGAAAAAAAAGGAAAGAAAAAAGAGGAGGAGGAGGAAGAAGAAATAGAAGGCAAGGTGATGTTGCTTATAGCCCAGCCGACCGCCAAGGGCTACATCAGGGCATCGCGTTGACGAAGAAATAGAAGAAGAGATATGGGAGAGAGAGAGAGGAGAGAGAGAGAGAGAGAGAGAGAGAGAGAGAGAGAGAGAGAGAGACAGACAGACAGACAGAGACAGACAGACAGACAGAGACAGACAGACAGAGACAAAGTAACCTAGACAAAGAAACAAATGATGCAGATAAAGAGAAAACACAGACAGACAAAACGAAATGGCAGAGACACAGATCAAGAGAGACAGACTGACACAAACAGACGGACAGTCAGAAAATGAGAGAGACTCTACGACAGACAGAAACACACACACACACACACACACACACACACACACACACACACACACACACACACACACACACACCACGACACTACAAACAAATGAGGATAAAAATCCTCCGAGGATAACACCAAACCAACAACGCCCTCTGCCTCCCCCCCTCCTCTCCATCCCTGCCCCCTCCCCAACCCCTCCCGCGACCCTCTACTCCACTCCCCCCCCCTCCTATCACTGCGATAACCACCCAGCGCCCATCGCCCCCCTGCCCCCTCCACCCTACAAAACAAACACTCCAGGTAATGGGACTGAAGACAAGTGTCACGAACAACTTAGCAAGATAGGACGAACACATCAGCTTTTCAAAGTGGAGATGGAGATAAAAAGCCGTAAGCTGAGAGCCGAGCCTCCGCTGCCAAACAGTTCAGTCAATAGCACAAAAAGACAGCACTGCCACGAAGCAGGGAAAAACGAGAAAATTTATACAGACATTGGAAAAATAAGATGAAGAAAAAAAGAAAACAAAAAGAAAGAAAAAAAGGAAGAAAAAAAGAAAAAGTGAGCGCAGAGACAGCGCTGAAAGGCACAATCTAAGACCAGTTAAAAGAAAAGAAATCCAAACACACACACACACACACACACACACACACACACACACACACACACCACACACACGTGTGTGTGTGAACGGGGAAAGAAACAGAGGAGAGAAAGAAGGATGGGGAGAGAAGAGAGAATGACAGACACTGCGGAAAAGGGCAGAGAGAGAGAGAGAGAAGAGAGAGAGAGAGAGAGAGAGAGAGAGAGAGAGAGAGAGAGCGAGAGCGAGAGAGAGAGTGTGTGTGTGTGTGAGAGAGAGAGAGAGAGAGAGAGAGGAGCGAGAGAGAGAGAGAGAGCGAGAGAGAGAGAGAGAGAGAGAGAGAGAGAGAGAGAGAGATGGCATGGCAGAAAGAGATGGTTATAAACTAGAGACCAAGAGGACGTCAATAGAGAAAGAGTGAACACGTACGAAACTAAACTATTACCGAACGAATCTTTTAAATTAAAGGGGAAAAATAACACATAAAGGCTTGTTTACATCTTACCCTAACGGGAGATCAATGACGTAGATAAATGTAACATTTAAATAAACCTTGTATTAATTACAATCAAATATTGAAGTATCAACAATATTTACACAAACTCAAACACCTGACTCATGCCCAATGCACACACACACACACACACACACACACACACACACACACACACACACACACACACATATCAGCGCACGAGTCCTGACAGCACTGTTGCGGGAAGAACAGCGAAGAGGCGGAGGGAAGAGGCGGAGGGAAAGGGAGGGAGTGGGCGGGGTGATGGATGGGAAGGATGATGGACAGGTGGGATGGAGGTTGAAGGGGGAGGACGAGGCTTGAGAGAGAGAGAGAGAGAGAGAGAGAGAGAGAGAGAGAGAGAGAGACAGACAGACAGACAGACAGACAGACAGACAGACAGAGACAGAGAGCAGAGAGAGAGAGAGAGAGAGAGAGAGAGAGAGAAAAGAGACAGAGAGAGAGAGAGAGACAGAGAGAAACACAGAGAGACAGAACACAAGCATCAAACACATCCACCGATGCAAGGGACTGAAAGTGGTACGTATAATTATAATCAGAGGGTGCGATGCATGTCAACACAATATAAGCGGTCTCCTCCCCCTTCCCCCTAAAAGAAGAAAAACAAAAGAGCCGGGAGGAGGTAAAACAGCAGTGGTTGTGGAGCTACGTCACCAAAACAGAAGGTATTAGGTTCGTAATACAGTAGGCAAATTACCTCACTGGGTATTTACGACAATTACACTTGAAGACATACAGACATTTCGACATTAAAAGCTGCGAAGCTTGTTTTCACTAAGAATCAACCACAACTGATATAAACTGGATTTGAAGAGATCCGTTCTTGGAAGAGGGAGAATGCACGTGGTCAGTTTACCGTTAAGTGACTGACGCACAACCTGTTTGGAATTCTGGACTAAAACGGCTTCATTATTTCTTAGGTAATGGGGATTGAAGACGTCACGAACTAACGGCTTCATTATGTCTAAGGCAATGGGATTGAAGACGTCACGAACTAAACGGCTTCATTATGTCTAAGGCAATGGGATTGAAGACGTCACGAACTAAACGGCTTTATTATGTCTTAGGTAACAGGATTGAAGACGTCACGAACTAAACGGCTTCATTATGTCTAAGGCAATGGGACTGAAGACGTCACGAACTAAATGGCTTCATTATGTCTTAGGTAACAGGATTGAAGACGTCACGAACTAAACGGCTTTATTATGTCTAAGGCAATGGGACTGAAGACGTCACGAACTAAATGGCTTCATTATGTCTTAGGTAACAGGATTGAAGACGTCACGAACTAAACGGCTTCATTATGTCTAAGGCAATGGGACTGAAGACGTCACGAACTAAACGGCTTTATTATGTCTAAGGCAATGGGATTGAAGACGTCACGAACTAAACGGCTTTATTATGTCTAAGGCAATGGGACTGAAGACGTCACGAACTAAACGGCTTCATTATGTCTAAGGCAATGGGATTGAAGACGTCACGAACTAAACGGCTTTATTATGTCTTAGGTAACAGGATTGAAGACGTCACGAACTAAACGGCTTCATTATGTCTAAGGCAATGGGACTGAAGACGTCACGAACTAAATGGCTTCATTATGTCTTAGGTAACAGGATTAAAGACGTCACGAACTAAACGGCTTTATTATGTCTAAGGCAATGGGACTGAAGACGTCACGAACTAAATGGCTTCATTATGTCTTAGGTAACAGGATTGAAGACGTCACGAACTAAACGGCTTCATTATGTCTAAGGCAATGGGACTGAAGACGTCACGAACTAAACGGCTTTATTATGTCTAAGGCAATGGATTGAAGACGTCACGAACTAAACGGCTTTATTATGTCTAAGGCAATGGGACTGAAGACGTCACGAACTAAACGGCTTCATTATGTCTAAGGCAATGGGATTGAAGACGTCACGAACTAAACGGCTTATTATGTCTAAGGCAATGGGACTGAAGACGTCACGAACTAATGGCTTCATTATGTCTTAGGTAACAGGATTGAAGACGTCACGAACTAAACGGCTTCATTATGTCTAAGGCAATGGGACTGAAGACGTCACGAACTAAACGGCTTCATTATGTCTTAGGTAACAGGACTGAAGACGTCACGAACTAAACGGCTTCATTATGTCTTAGGCAATGGGATTGAAGACGTCACGAACTAAATGGCTTCATTATGTCTAAGGCAATGGGATTGAAGACGTCACGAACTAAACGGCTTCATTATGTCTAAGGCAATGGGACTGAAGACGTCACGAACTAAATGGCTTCATTATGTCTTAGGTAACAGGACTGAAGACGTCACGAACTAAACGGCTTCATTATGTTTTAGGTAACAGGATTGAAGACGTCACGAACTAAACGGCTTCATTATGTCTAAGGCAATGGGACTGAAGACGTCACGAACTAAACGGCTTCATTATGTCTTAGGTAATGGGGATTGAAGACGTCACGAACTAAACGGCTTCATTATGTCTTAGGTAATGGGGATTGAAGACGTCACGAACTAAACGGCTTCATTATGTCTTAGGTAATGGGGATTGAAGACGTCACGAACTAAACGGCTTCATTATGTCTTAGGTGACCATGCTAGGTGATTGAAGACGTCACGAACTAAACGGCTTCATTATGTCTAGGCAATGGGATTGAAGACGTCACGAACTAATCGGCTTCATTATGTGCGGTTGAAGCGTCAAGGTTTGTCAGATGATGAAGACGTCACGAACTAAACGGCTTCATTATGTCTAGGTAATGGGATTGAAGACGTCACGAACTAAAGGCTTCATTATGTCTTAGGTAATGGGGATTGAAGACGTCACGAACTAAACGGCTTCATTATGTCTTAGGAATGGGGATTGAAGACGTCACGAACTAAGGCTTCATTATGTCTTAGGTAATGGGGATTGAAGACGTCACGAACTAAACGGCTTCATTATGTCTTAGGTAATGGGATTGAAGACGTCACGAACTAAACGGCTTCATTATGTCTTAGGTAATGGGATTGAAGACGTCACGAACTAAATGGCTTATTATGTCTAAGGCAATGGGATGAAGACGTCACGAACTAAGTGGCTTCATTATGTCTTAGGTAACAGGATTGAAGACGTCACGAACTAAACGGCTTCATTATGTCTAAGGCAATGGGATTGAAGACGTCACGAACTAAATGGCTTCATTATGTCTTAGGTAACAGGATTGAAGACGTCACGAACTAAATGGCTTCATTATGTCTAAGGCAATGGGATTGAAGACGTCACGAACTAAATGGCTTCATTATGTCTAAGGCAATGGGATTGAAGACGTCACGAACTAAACGGCTTCATTATGTCTAAGGCAATGGATTGAAGACGTCACGAACTAAACGGCTTCATTATGTCTAAGGCAATGGGACTGAAGACGTCACGAACTAAATGGCTTCATTAAGTCTTAGGTAACAGGATTGAAGACGTCACGAACTAAACGGCTTCATTATGTCTAAGGCAATGGGACTGAAGACGTCACGAACTAAACGGCTTCATTATGTCTAAGGCAATGGGACTGAAGACGTCACGAACTAAATGGCTTTATTATGTCTTAGGCAATGGATTGAAGACGTCACGAACTAAACGGCTTCATTATGTCTAAGGCAATGGGACTGAAGACGTCACGAACTAAATGGCTTCATTAAGTCTTAGGTAACAGGATTGAAGACGTCACGAACTAAACGGCTTCATTATGTCTAAGGCAATGGGACTGAAGACGTCACGAACTAAATGGCTTTATTATGTCTTAGGCAATGGGATTGAAGACGTCACGAACTAAACGGCTTCATTATGTCTAAGGCAATGGGACTGAAGACGTCACGAACTAAATGGCTTCATTATGTCTAAGGCAATGGGACTGAAGACGTCACGAACGAAACGGCTTTATTATGTCTAAGGCAATGGGATTGAAGACGTCACGAACTAAACGGCTTTATTATGTCTAAGGCAATGGGATTGAAGACGTCACGAACTAAATGGCTTTATTATGTCTAAGGCAATGGGATTGAAGACGTCACGAACTAAACGGCTTCATTATGTCTAAGGCAATGGGACTGAAGACGTCACAACTAAACGGCTTCATTAATGTCTTAGGTAACAGGATTGAAGACGTCACGAACTAAACGGCTTCATTATGTCTAAGGCAATGGGACTGAAGACGTCACGAACTAAACGGCTTCATTATGTCTTAGGTAATGGGGATTGAAGACGTCACGAACTAAACGGCTTCATTATGTCTTACGTAATGGGGATTGAAGACGTCACGAACTAAACGGCTTCATTATGTCTTAGGTAATGGGGATTGAAGACGTCACGAACTAAACGGCTTCATTATGTCTTAGGTAATGGGGATTGAAGACGTCACGAACTAAACGGCTTCATTATGTCTAAGGCAATGGGACTGAAGACGTCACGAACTAAACGGCTTCATTATGTCTTAGGTAACAGGATTGAAGACGTCACGAACTAAACGGCTTCATTATGTCTAAAGCAATGGGATTGAAGACGTCACGAACTAAATGGCTTCATTATGTCTTAGGTAACAGGATTGAAGACGTCACGAACTAAATGGCTTCATTATGTCTAAGGCAATGGGATTGAAGACGTCACGAACTAAACGGCTTCATTATGTCTAAGGCAATGGGACTGAAGACGTCACGAACTAAATGGCTTCATTAAGTCTTAGGTAACAGGATTGAAGACGTCACGAACTAAACGGCTTCATTATGTCTAAGGCAATGGGACTGAAGACGTCACGAACTAAACGGCTTCATTATGTCTAAGGCAATGGGATTGAAGACGTCACGAACTAAATGGCTTCATTATGTCTAAGGCAATGGGATTGAAGACGTCACGAACTAAACGGCTTCATTATGTCTAAGGCAATGGGACTGAAGACGTCACGAACTAAATGGCTTCATTATGTCTAAGGCAATGGGACTGAAGACGTCACGAACTAAACGGCTTTATTATGTCTAAGGCAATGGGATTGAAGACGTCACGAACTAAACGGCTTTATTATGTCTAAGGCAATGGGACTGAAGACGTCACGAACTAAATGGCTTTATTATGTCTAAGGCAATGGATTGAAGACGTCACGAACTAAACGGCTTCATTATGTCTAAGGCAATGGGGACTGAAGACGTCACGAACTAAACGGCTTCATTATGTCTTAGGTAACAGGATTGAAGACGTCACGAACTAAATGGCTTCATTATGTCTTAGGTAATGGGGATTGAAGACGTCACGAACTAAACGGCTTCATTAAGTCTTAGGTAACAGGATTGAAGACGTCACGAACTAAACGGCTTCATTATGTCTTAGGTAACAGGATTGAAGACGTCACGAACTAAACGGCTTCATTATGTCTAAGGCAATGGGATTGAAGACGTCACGAACTAAATGGCTTCATTATGTCTTAGGTAACAGGATTGAAGACGTCACGAACTAAACTGCTTCATTATGTCTAAGGCAATGGATTGAAGACGTCACGAACTAAACGGCTTCATTATGTCTTAGGTAACAGGACTGAAGACGTCACGAACTAAACGGCTTCATTATGTCTTAGGTAACAGGATTGAAGACGTCACGAACTAAATGGCTTTATTATGTCTTAGGCAATGGGATTGAAGACGTCACGAACTAAACGGCTTCATTATGTCTAAGGCAATGGGACTGAAGACGTCACGAACTAAACGGCTTCATTATGTCTAAGGCAATGGGACTGAAGACGTCACGAACTAAACGGCTTCATTATGTCTTAGGTAA
>CM065739.1:38827663-38832663 GCA_033310375.1 Conus canariensis
TCTTAATCACTCTCACCTGGCCACAAACATTGCAGGCCTACCTTCTCGTCCCGTGATGTTTTCAGACGGCGAAGCAGACGACAAGTAAGCCAGGCGGGTTACCTCATGTTTTGCAGACGAGCAATTGTTTCTGTACCACGCGGAATGCCCCGCGCTGCTCGCTGCAAGCTGACGCACCACTCTTGACAGGCGCAGGAATGCGCTTCGCCCTCGGCTCAGGCGAATGTGCTCTGTCTTGTTCCGCCCAGAAGAATATGGGATGAAAAAAGAGAAACACCTGCAAAACAAAACAAAAAATCGTGATTTCCTGGCGCATGCTTTTCCCTAGCTTCCTCGTCCCGCGCGTGAAGTTCGTGTTTTCCCCTGTGAGTTTCCGGCCGGCGTTGGGTCTCGCGCTTTGCACGCGCGTGCGGCGGAGAGCGGAGTATGGATGGGGTGTGGCTAATTCGTTGGGCTCTGTGTCGGGAGTCGTCGCGATGTTATGACTCGGATGATTTGTATCAGCGACAGTTTGAAATGTCAGGTAAAAAAAAAAAATGTCACGTCATGCTGTATATAAAACGGCAGGCGAACAATTTTCCCGGATCTGTAAAGCCAACTTGACCCTATATCCTGAAGCTGTAGCGGGTCAGGGCAGCGCCAGTTCCTGTCCCACTGAAGGCAGTGTAATCCCCTGCTGGAGATGATCCCAGCTCCAACAGGACGAAGAAAATGGGGGCAGACTATCTGATCGATTTAGTATCGGCACACAGCTGGCAAGTCATTAGTAGGTGGTACTCCCTGACGTAGCATGCGTGGGAGAGGGGAACACGGGGTGAGGTTTGGGGGTAGGGGGTGGGGTGGAGGGTAGGGGATTCAGCTGCATTCTCTCTCTCTCTCTCTCTCTCTCTCTCTCTCTCTCTCTCTCTTATATATATATCTATTTTTCTATCTGTTCATATCTTATCTATCAATTAATCAATCAATATATCTATCTATCTACAAATCCTGTTGTTGTTGTTGTTGTTTACATATCCAAAGAGTGGTTTTGTCGTCATCGTTGTCGTTGTTGTTTAACCCGTGTCTCGTTTCGTGCTCCTAACCGGAACCAAAGTTTGTCAACACATATTTGTCCATCCGTTTTCAGGATCAGACAAACAGTTTCGAACCTATGGGAGCCAAGCGTTGTCGACAGATGTTCGTCTGTTTTCAGGATTACACAAACACTACTAAACCTCTTTGTCAACAGATTGTTCGTCTAGTATCAGGATTATACAAACACTGCTAAGCCTCTATCAAGAGATGTGTGTGTGTGTGTGTGTGTGTGTGTGTGTGTGTGTGTGTGTGTGTGTGTGTGTGTGTGTGTGTGTGTTTGCAGGATTACACAAACACTACTAAACTTATTGGAACAAACTTTGTCAACAGAAATATGAATTGTTTGTTAGTTTATCCTACTGGTGAAGATGACACAAAAATTGGCAATCTATTTGAACCAGACTTTGCCGACGGATAAAAGGAAATCTTAAATGAATCAGGGAACACTAAACAGAAAATAACAAACAAGTAGGGTAACTCTTGCTCCCATGATGAAATAAATACACACCCATAACTCCAAACGAACGCTGCTTATGACACCAAATCGCCTAGCAGATAACGACAGCACAGAGCACACAGAACAAGCAAGGAGACATCCTCCCAAAAAGGATGTTTGTTCACCAGATTGCGGAATTTGTCACCGAAATTTGTTTGTTCGTCTGTTTACATGCTTACACATACACCACTTAACCTGATGGAACAAAACTTTGTCTGAAGATATTTCTTTGTTCATGTGTTTGCAGGACCACACAAAAACTGCCAGCCCTATCAGGATTAAACTTTGTCTAAACTTTTTTCTATGTTCCTGTGTTTGCAGAGCTACACGAAAACTACCAAAGCTATGTGAACTAAACTTTGTCTACATATATTTCTTTCTTCGTCTGTTTGCAGGACCACACGAAAACTACCAAACCTATCGGAATTAAACTTTTTGTCTAAACATTTTTCTTTGTTCGTGTGTTTGCATAACTACACGAAAACTACCAAGGCTATGTGAACTAAACTTTGTCTACAGACGTTTCTTTGTTCGTCTGTTCGCAGGACTACACGAAACTACCAAACCTATCGGAATTAAACTTTGTCTAAACATTTTTCTTTGTTCGTGTGTTTGCAGAACTACACGAAAACTACCAAAGCTATGTGAACTAAACTTTGTCGACAGATATTTCTTTATTCGTCTGTTTGCAGGACTACAACGAAAACTACCGAACCTATCGGATGCAAACTTTGTGAAGCAAGCCAGTCAAATTTAGGGTGGATCCTTGCTTCGGGTGCCAGTGAAAGCACGGGTCCAGGATGATGAGAAATGGGAAAGCATAACCGGACTGAAGGTGTCACAAGTACCAGATGACATCGCAGGCGAAACACAGTATATATGACAGCCTACAGCTGGTCAACTTAATGTGAGGTCAAATTGCTTCTGTCGTCATCAAGAGTCCTTGGCGGAGGTCGGCACCCTCTGAAGTGCTCGTATAGTTGAGAGAGAGAGAAGAGAGAGAGAGAGAGAGAGAGAGTGGTGTGTGTGTGTTGTGTGTGCGTGCGTGCGTTCGTGCGTGCGTGCGTGCGTGTGTGTGTGGTGTGTGTGTGTGTGTGTGTGTGTGTGTGTGTGTGTGTGTGTGTGTGTGTAGGTGAGCATGTGTGTGCGCGCGCGCGTGAGCGCACGCGTGCGTGCGTGCGAGTGTGTGTGTGTGTGCGTATGTATGTGTGTGTGTGTGTGTGTGTGTGTGTGTGTGTGTGTGTGTGTGTGTGTGTGTGTGTGTGTGTGTGATATCAAGGAAACGGGCCTTTTTTCAGATAAACAGAGGCCGCAGAAGCAATGCATACTCTGATAACCGAACTTACTCCAGAAGACAGCGTTGATTTCGTTACCTTTAGGAGGAGGAGGGGGTGGGGGTGGCATTATGATTATTTTATTTTCGTTTTTAGTTGGCCGTTTTCGTTTGTAATCGGGACGGGTGTGGGCGTTTGATCTACGAGAGGCAGGAATGACTGCAATATATATTACGAATATCAGAGTCATGATCCTGATAAATAATATAAAGACAGAAACAAAGAAACGAACAATTCCATGAAAAAAAACCCAATGCGTAAATACGTCCCCAAATAATTAACAAACGATAAATAGATGAAGTATTGAATAACTAAACAAATAAATCAATGAATGAATAAATACAAGCAGGGAATTTGGAGGAGTTACCTTCGTGGTAAGAACGTCAATGCTTATTCAACAGGAAGTAAAGCTCAACAATTCTAGTCATTTAAAAGGTTAACTGGATCGAAATTTGTCAGGATTTTATGAACTGTTGATAAGAACGATAATTATAATAACAATGACTATCATTGTTATGACTGCGATTATCATTATCTTTTCTTGTTACTGTTATCATTATCATTATTGTTATTATTATTATTATTATTATTATTATGCCACACACACAGAGAGAGAGAGAGAGAGAGAGAGAGAGAGAGAGAGAGAGAGATTTACTGAGATGTTTGTTTATTAAATGTTTGCAGCTCGAACATGGAAAAGCAATAATCGTTTCGCTTTCATATCTTTCTGCTTTTCTCCAGATTAATTTGTCAGAGGGCAGTTTCCGTCAAGTCATAAACGTCAGGCGATGTAGATCATTTTGAGATACGGCGATCATCAACATCTTTCTAACCCCCAGCCTCACCTGCGTCTGTCTGTCTGTCTGTCAATCTCTCTCTCTCTCTCTCTCTCTCTCTCTCTCTCTCTCTCTCTCTCTCTCTCTCTGGCATGGCAATTTGTTGTCATGCTGATGTCAATGTTTGCGTATTCTGCTACTTTGAATTATTTTCCTAAGCAAGATGATTATTAAAAAAAAGTCAGATTACTCAACGATGAAACAGACGTGTAGCTAATCTATTGCATGTCCCTCCCTTCCGCCCTCTTCTTCCGCCCCCTCCCCTATTCGTCTCTCTCTCTCTCTCTCTCTCTCTCTCTCTCTCTCTCTCTCTCTCTCTCTCTCTCTCTCTCTCTCTCTCTCCAGCCTTATACATTGTGGAAGGCCTTATTAAAGCTGCAGACGGGCTGATATTTGCTGCATGAATAATCTGATGGTGACACTCACCATAACTTTGTGATTCATGACATCACGCTTGTATTGATTATTGTAATGTCCTATGTTCGTTGGAGAATACAGGATTGGATTCAGTGCATTCTATTTCTTTCTGTCACACACACACACACACACACACACACACACACACACACACACACACACACACACACACACAGAGGCTCGCACACACGCACGCACGCATGTATGCACGCACGCACATACCCACACTAGCACGCTCGCGCGCGCTTACGCACGCATGATCTACGATTTATATTTGACACAAAATCATATTTAGATAATTTTAATCTATCTGGTTTGTTGCTCAATGTCGGTTTTTCAGTTGACTGGGAACTAATGTCCAAAAAGGTTTATGCAAATGGATGAGTAAATTTAATGGAGAGTAAATATCTGGATATTTGTTTATGGACATGCTTCAAATGCTCAAAAAGTCTTTGACAGAGAGACCAAGGCTCCTCATTTCTCTTCATACTTTGTGTTGAAGTATTTCACTCTCTGATATGAGAAGATCAAGATGTCTGGGTTATTCAAAGACATAATCAAACTGAATACAAGCTGTCTCCGTATGCCGATGACAAAGACTCTTTACGCGTTGGAGATAGAACATCGTTTGAAACTTGTATTGATGTTCTCTTTAAATTTTACGTTGATGAATTGTTCGAATAGATATCAATAAAACGAATGTCTTCTGGCCAGAAAGATGGAAAAGGGTGAAATGCTTTCTATGGAACAGTTGGAAAAAAAAATTCGAAAATGGAATGACATCCACCAAAACTTCGAGCACTGGGTCTTAAGTGATTAAAAAAAAAAGCAGCGTAGAAATGA
>CM065739.1:38837663-38847663 GCA_033310375.1 Conus canariensis
AGCTTTTTGTGCCCCCATACACACACACACACACACACACACACACACACACACACACACACACACACACACACACACAAACAGAGAGACAGACACAGACAGACAGACAGAGACAGGTAGAGAGGAAGACAGAGCCAGTGGCATCCAAAGTGAAAGAGAAATAATGACATACATCATGTCAAACCAAACAACTTTTAAAGTTCGTTCCTGTCTGCCAGTCTGCACGCATACCAATCACACATTTAAACAGAAAAAAAAGTTTGGTAGTTACTCAGACAGTGATTTATCCTTGAATTCACGTCACAGGTCCTTAAAATCTCACAGACAAAGGGTGACGTCCGATCAGTTGTCTGCAGGTCTCAGGAGGACTGTGAGGGTGGATCCCAAAGTGAAATCGTCTGTCATGGAAGAGAGGCAGCCCCTTGGGTTCAGACGCCGACAGCATGTGTGGGATAGAGTGTTCAGTACAGGTAGTGTTGAAGCTGTGGCAGACAGATTTCCTTTCGTGCCATCTCCTGTACAAGAACTTCTTTCCGTTGCAAAATGTGGAAAATAGCATTATTCCCGTTTTATGAGATTGTGCGTTCCCCAGGTTTGCCAAGGGCGTGTTCAGTATTTTCTGCAGCCATTGCTAATTTTTGAGATTGCGCAGTGAGAAAAAAAAAGCTCTTGTATGGGGGCGGGGCACGAGAGGAACTCTTTCTGTTCTGTCTGCCTGTCAGTCTGTCTGTGTCCGTCCGTCAGTCTGTCAGTCTTTCTTTTCTTTCTTTCTTTCTGTCTGTCGTTTTTTCTGTCTTTCTTTCGTTTCTTTCTTTCTCTTCTTCTTTCTTTTTTTCTTTCCTCCTTTCTTTCTTTCTTTCTTTCTGAGACCCGTAATGGTGAACCTAAGCTCTCTTGTTATTGAAACAGTCCTCCTTGGCTCGGAAACATTTCCGACCCCCACTCCCTTTTTCTCCCCTCCCCCTTCCCCAGCACCCCCCCCCCTTCCCTCTTCACCCACCCCCATATCCTCCCTCCCCTGCAAATCGCCATCCCCGCCACTGACTTTCTCATTAAAAAGAATAAACGAATACAGAAAGATTCGGTAACACCGTTTTCTTTAGACCTGGAAGAGAATCTATATCCACATTCAGGCTTGTAATTGAAAACAATCATCTGACTGTGACAAAGCCGTCTTTTACAAAATAAAACCTTCCGTTATGGAGCGAACAATGGAAATAACCAGACGAGAACATTGTTATTGAGAAATGAAAAATGTACACGATTTGAATTATTTTTACAGTGTACGAGACTGGGAGGAGGGGAAATACGGAAATGCTGATCTGAGAGGGTTGTACAAAAACGTGAACAACCGCCAGTTTCCGTTGATCTTCAAGACATGGAGCGGAATTTATATCATTTCTCATGAGCATAGGGCATCTTGCAATGAGCGTATTCCCCTTCTGCTATGTTGAGTTTAGCCTGTCCCTTGGTCCTCTATCACTTCAAAATGAACCCCGGCGCATGTGATTGATATAATCTTTAGTTTATCTCCTGGAAACAAAACTCCTTACCCTCCTCCCCGTCTGATCCCTGTCTTATTCCCCCTTACTCGCCCCCACCCCCCCCATCCCCCCTCTCCTTTTCATCTCCGTCTCCAACCAACAGATCGTGAACTAAAATAATATCCAGCTTGATCTCCATACTAGAAAGGGTACGTCTACACTCCGCCACCTATCAACACATGGCTGCATCATCGACTTCGGAGAACAGCCCGAGAATGTTCAGGAACGACCAGAATGACACTGAGAAAACCATATTTACAGGCTCTGTGGGCTAGCTTCCCCTTCCCCCCTTCTCCCGCTCCCTTTGCCTTTCCCCAAATTGCTTTTCTTTCAAAAAAAAAAGAAAAAGATCCTCTCAAGATTCATTGAAAGGGGAGAGGGCAGGGTGGAGGAGGGTTTGGGAAGAATGATGAATCCATCGGCGCCAACACAGTCACAGCTGGAAATCCACACTGGACAAGAAGTAAGGATCGACAAAGAGAGATGTCCGTGCGTCTCTGTGGGGCAAATGTTTCTACTGCGTGGCGTGACAGTGGACGTGACTAAAAGAGCCGCATAAAGGCCCCGATGAATGAAGAGCAGAGCGCTGCGCCAGCACATCAGATTGGACCAAGGCCACGGTTCACAACACTATCAAGAACAGCCACGTTTTTGTACAGGCTTTCCATGCCACATGCCTGAATCTGAACGTGCGCCCATATTACGGAGAAATGGATATTATTATTATTATTATTATAGCAAATCTGTGTATACTGCACGAATAATAGATTTCACAAGCGACCCAAAGAGCCACTGAAGAGTGAAGGGACCTCCATGTGCTCTTTCTGGCAAATGCACATGCATCAGTTCCACACAGGATTGGTCAACTGGCCCTCGAGATGAACCATGTACTTAATAACATCTGACAAAAGGTTCATTGGCTTCTCAATGAAATTCTCCACAAAAGGAATACACAGCAGACTAGATCATTTTGGAAGTTGGCAAAACAACCGGCCGTGGAAATTCTCCAGTACTTTTCATGCTGAATGTGGAGGTAATCTTGAAGGCAGCACTGACCAGGACAGTTCCAGGAGACCTCAAATCCCTCCTCTGAAAATGTCCACAGACGACACAACAATCGATCCACACAGCTGAATAAAACATTCATGTACTGAAGCAGTTAGAGGAGTTAGGTGCCTCATACGGAAAGAGTTTCAAACCACAGAAACCACAAGCCTATAATTATTGTGAAAGTGAACACCAGCTGCGACAGTTAGGTTCGCTGTTACCAACCAAGCGATTCTAACGGTAATATATAAAACATTCAGGAGCCTTCTGAAGTGGCGTGATGACTCCTTGAAAAGTACAAAGAGGGGAAACGGAACTGAGCGAATTGACCAACCATTGAGGCGCAGTGGTTAGCATCGCCGCTTCCCGGCTAGGATGGTCGTGGGTTCGATTTCCATCAGAGCCATTGATTTATTTGTGGGCTTTGTTGGACCCGACCGACTCCCACCCACAGCAGCGTTTCTTTTTTTTTTCTTTTTTTTTCACTCGTTTTCTTCTTTTATATATATATATAGGATCAACTAGGAAAACTGGAACCACACAGTCGAGTTTCATCCACTATGTGGATCCATCTCTGAGAGTGTTGGCTAAATTGCCTGACCAAGAATACAGCTGTCTGTATTTCTCGGGCCTTGTTAGCACCGGGATATGATACGAAAAGAAGCATAGAATACAGCTCTATCATGCGGTCTCAGACCAGAAAGGAACGCCGTGGCATCATCTTTACAACCCTCATCCTCTTTTGACCGGCATAAACAGATATCAAATTCTGCGGCCCTTCACATCGTATTCTCAGGGTGACCTCAGTTTCGAGTTCCTGCCCGATTTTGTGCTTTGGCTGATTCGTACTGAGGCTGCTAGTATCGGCAAGTTCATCATGACAGTCGTTGGACGGACGTGGTGGCGCACTTCGGAGTGGGGCGCTCTGTGACGCTGGCTCCGCAAACAAAGCCACGGCAGGGCATCTGGGAGTCATGACCTGGATACAGCTCGACCGCCTTAGAGTGTATGGAGTCCAGGGGCGAAAGACTTGTCCGTTGGAGGGTGAGGGGGGTGGGGGCTTCTTCTCCGAAGACCTGCTGTTTAGCTTTGCCTAGAGTTTCTCCCAACTGATTTCAGCAATTGTTTAATTAATCTTCGGCAAGAAACGGAAGGGTGAGTGTGAGTGGGTGGGGAAGGGGAAGGGAGGGGTGGTGCTGGAGGAGGGGTGGAGGGGCGAAGGCTACAGCCTTCTCCTGTATAAAAAAAGTTTGTAAAGATTCAATCGTCTCCCGCCCTGCAGAAAAAGAAAAGTTTTCAGCCAGGATTGGAGTCGATTTATGACAAGATTTCCCGCCTGACCCGCTTCTCCGCAGAGCAAAACTACGAAAGACAGCTCGGTAGGAATGTCTTGGCTTGAGTGGTTCCTGTCATCATAGTCAACATCTTGTCTGCTTCATCTGCTCAGGCAAAAGAGGTGGATTGAAGCCACCTGAAAAAAAAGGAGAGACAGAAAGGAACTAATTCAAAATACATCGTGAGGCACTGGAAAGGACAATGCTACTTGTAACAAACCATGGTGGATGTGACACCCGTTCAACGATCCACCAGAGGTCAGGGCTAAAAGTTTACTCCAGGACCAAAGTGTCTGATGATTGGTTTCCTTCATCCCGGTACCTGTGGATCTCTCTTTGCTCAGAGACTCCCAGCACCAGGGCCACCTGGTCGTGCATTAGAGAGGTCTCTCTCTCTACTGGTTCCAGTCTTCCCGCTGTAATCCAGTCTCCTCCCCATCTCCAGTGTATAGGTTTGCGAGCTCCAACAAGACAAAGAAAAAAAAAAGGTGAGGGGGTGGGGTTGCTTGAGTCTGGGAAATTTCTAGAGCCTTTTTATGTTTCCAAGAATAATTTCACTTTAATATTTATTAGAAATGTCACAGCTACGTTTAAATTTCCACGGGTAGTTATTTAACACTAGAGTCCACGCTCTGAATTCCAGTCCCACAGTGCAAAGCTTAACGAGAACGGCTTCTGTTCCTTATCTTGGGGTCGGAGAAGTTGAAACTGGATGCACACAGATAACTTGTCAAACGCATCCTTCCTTTGACAGCCCGCACATTCCAAGCTGAAAAAAAGAAGAAACTAAAAAAGAAATTCAGATTGTTGAAAACGCGGATCTTCCTGTGATAACGTTCTTTGTCAGGCTGTTGACTCTTCGCCAGACGCACTTTGAGGTTGTTCACTATGTTAATGTGTTCACCACATACTGCTTTTGGGCTGTCGGATCGTTTGTTCTGAAAGACGACGAAATGCCCCAAA
The DNA here is from genome assembly GCA_033310375.1 of Conus canariensis. Classification (NCBI taxonomy): domain Eukaryota; kingdom Metazoa; phylum Mollusca; class Gastropoda; order Neogastropoda; family Conidae; genus Conus; species Conus canariensis. Next base: position 38,842,552 of record CM065739.1, read on the forward strand.
GGTGTAAGATCTTTGGTAAGTTTCGGAAAAGGATCCTAGTCTTTTATTTCATTTGTCTATTCATTTATTCAGTCAGTCATGTCTTCCTCTATTTATACATTTATTTATCTACGTGTTTATCTATCTATTTATCTGTTCATTCATTGTTTATTTATCAATCTATGTATTTATTAGATAGAAGAGGTCAAGATTCAAGTTAAATTATAGACCAGAAGAATTAGATTTTTGTATTCCCTAGCAGACGGGGAAAAGGTGGTATGCAAGCTTTGTGCACTGGAGATGCAAAACCTTAAAAAAAAAAAAAGATAGTGGCACAGTGTGTCTGCATACTGCTGGATAACTCACATCAAGCCAGAGCCAAACAGAGTGATTGGCCAACGTCACGTGACTCTTTGAGGAGGGAAGGCACCACCCGTCAGCCGTTATTGGCCAGTCTCCCTGGGAGACTCGACTCCAGAATCCTTAAACATGTCATTGTCAGTGCTCTCTAGAACCATCTGCCACACTGTGTCCTGGGCAATGTTGTTCCCGAGGCGGCCGTAAAGAAGAAAGAGTTTTGTGTTGTTTGCACACAGGCCACTCCTTTTACACCCATTCTTATCTTTTAAAAGGTGGAGAAGCTCTGTGGTGCACTATATGTCATGTACCACTACTCACAGTGAAACATAATATGGAAATATTCTTTGGGAGTTGTTGGGACTTGCACGATGTGAGACATAAACACTTTACAGCAGACTCCATGAAAACCTTATTCAGAGATGTCCCACCTGATGTGATCTTCGAATTTCTGAAAAAGATTAACATTTTTCATCTGATCTAAGATGTTTACGGAGGAAAGATTTTTTAACAAAATTTCTGGTGTGTTTTTACGTGTGTTTTAAAAGGTTGTGTGAATGAGTTTTTGTCTGATTTTTATTTTTATTTTTATTATTATTATTATTATTATTATATTTTTTTTACATTTGATGACTTGTGAGTTGACTGCAACGCGGTGACAACCCTGACATGGCCCTTTGCGGTCGGCTGGGCAATAAGCAACATAACCTTACCTTACCGTGTCCAGAACACCCGGATGCCGGCAAGGTCAGATCCTGTCGGGTGCCACTCCTGGACATTACCGACCAGGTTTTGCAGCCAGGGACGCAGGAAGGAGGCAGGTAGCATCTCCCTGCACTTTGTCTAAGCGTTTGATTGGGTCCTTCATGGTCTTCTGGCTCATGACTGGTGTGGGCGTGAGAAAGTGACTTGTTCAATGAAGTGGGTGATAGTAACAATGATAAAAAATAATGATGGTGAAAACAAGTCTGTTTACCGACCCTAGCATGTTCTCCCTTGCCGCAGTGCGCATGCTCTTCTTTTTCTTGTTCTGTATGTTGGTACCGATCCGGATTAACAATGGAAACAGGATCCGTTGGCCCTTGAGTCAGAATGGGATCCGCTTAGTCTCATGTTCATGCCCCTTGTCATTTCTTTAGATGTTATGTAATTTGAGCTGATCTGGGAAGGGGGTGGGGGGAGGGGGAAGACGCGTGCGTGTTCACGCCGAACACACACACACGCGCGCGCGCGCGCGCGCGCGCCACACACACACACACACACACACACACACACACACACACACACACACACACACACACACACACACATATATGCACCACACCTCATAGATACACAGACACACACGCACACACACATACACAAACGCACACACGCACACGGACACACACACGCGTGCACGCACACACACATACACACTCACACACACACACACACACATGCACACACACACACGCGTGCACGTACACACACACACACACAAACACACACACACTGTTCTCTCTCTCTCTCTCTCTCTCTCTCTCTCTGTCTCTCTCTCTTGGAGAAGGAGTAGACCCAGACACTGACAGTTCAAACGACTGGTTTTCCTCAGGAAGTCTGAGAGCCATCGATGAGGTGGATCTGGCCAAGAAGAAAGAAAGCGTGGAGGAGGAGGTGGAGGAGGACGACGACGATGAGCAGGCTTCTGAAGAGGACAGCCCTGAATGTAACTTGATCCTTTATACCATCCATTTCTTTCCCCACCCTCGTCGTCCCTCCCCCCCTCCTCGTCCGCCCCCCCCCCCCCCCCCCACTCTCCTCGTTCTCTAGGTATCAAATTAATGAAATGAAGGCAAAAAAAAAAAAAGCTTTCTCTGGAAGAATGTTTGAGCAGGGAAACAAATGTTAATATCCATTGAGCAGGGAATATGTTTGAGCAGGGAAACAAATGTTGATATCGATTGAGCAGGGAATGCCTGCAGCGTGCAGGTTATCTTGATGCCACACAATTCTCCAGCCCAGGGCGGCAGGTGGGGGGATAAGAATGACGTGGGTGCCAGACAAACACTGGTGGATGACAAAGATCGAAAGGAAACAACGTATTAAACAACGTATCGACTTGGAAAAACCTATCTTCTCTCTCTCTCTCTCTCTCTCTCTCTCTCTCTCTCTCTCTCTCTCTCTCTCTCTCTCCCTCACATATATCTCATCCACCAGGATTAACACCATTTTCTCTGGCGCTGACAAAACGGATTGCCGTGTTACATTTACATGAATTGTTCCCAAACTGCACTAATTTGAGCAGTGCGGATTATTTTGGAAGTAAGCAGTGTAACTCATGGAATTGCGCGTGGGGGCTTGCAAAAAAAAAAAAAAAAATGAAAGAAAGAAAGAAAGAAAGAAAGAAGAAGAAGAAGAAGAAGAAGAAGAAGAAAAGAACAATCTCATTTGGGATGTTGAACGCCTTGTGCCAAATTAACGTCCCTGTATCCAGAAGATGTCATTTGAAACTGGGCCCATTGTGGTCCGGTGGCTAGATCTGTCGTCGGTGGAGGTGACAGTTTGGGGTTCCAACCAGTTCTGTATCGGACTGCAGAGAATGAACAACCTCCTGTCCATCCGGATACCCGCTTCAGTTCAGGGAGGGGTCTAATACGGGGGGAAGGATAGGGGTGGGGACTGTTTTCTTCAATGGCGTACCCTTGATACCGTGAATCTTAGGGTACTGCCCCTCGACTGCCCCTCTATAGGACCTTAATCTTTTTTGAATTTTTTTTTGCCTTTTTAGGATATGAATTCCAGATTTCATCGGAACATGTCTTATGATTATCATGGGGTTTTTGGGTTTTTTTTTTGCCTCCAACCTCCAATTCTTTTTTCTTTTTCCTCCCCCCCCCCCTTTTTTTTTTCCTTTTAAAAAAAAATTAAGTGGGGCCTCCATCCTCCTATTTTTTTTACTACTTTGTAACTCTTACATCTTTCCTCCCATACCATGCATAGTCTGTGTGGTTCATTTACCGATGGACATTCTCTTGCTGGTTTACTGTTCTGTTTTCTAAAATTTGATACAACGGCGTCCGGGTTTGTTGATGTTCTGATGTTCGGCGTGCCGACACTTGCATTCTATTGCGTGTCACACTTTTCGACCAAAGGAGGATATTCTTTTAAGTCCTCCGTCATATGACGTAAGTCTTCTTGATAGAAGATGGGGACTGTCGTTGGATGGACTTGGTTGCCACCTTCTGGAGGGGGACTCCTTACTCATGCAGGCTCCGCAACATAGCAATTAGTGTCTGGATACGTACGCAACGTCCTGCTTCTGTTCCCTCAGAATACACAACCACTGAAGACTAACACGCTGACTCTGCGGCAGTGCAGCGTCTCCATCGGAGGGGTGCCTGCCTCATGGCCTGATGGTGACCGCCCTGTAGGTGCTGCCAGTCCCCGGGGGCTGGGAAGAAAAGCTGCCCTAGAGCTGCTGTCTGTGGTGGCTTGAAATGAGGGGAGTGATGATGGTGCACGGAAGATGAGAGAGAGAGAGAGAGAGAGAGAGAGAGAGAGAGAGAGAGAGAAGACAGACAGACAGACAGACAGACAGACAGACAGACAGACAGACAGACAGACAGACAGACAGACAGACAGACAGACAGACAGACAGACAGACAGAGAGAGAGAGAGAAGAGAGAGAGAGGGGAGAGTCCAGACTCAAGACTCAAATAGTTTATTGCGTTTTTTGCTTATTGCCCATTCACGATAGGGAAAGGGGAGAGGGGTGGAGATGAAAATCGATTCAGTCAATTATTACCGAGACGTAAATGATAATTCGTCGAGAGAGAAGAGAGAGAGAGAGAGAGAGAGAGAGAGAGAGAGAGAGAGAGAGAGAGAGAGAGAGAGAGAGAGAATTCAGATTCAGAACTTTATTGTTAGGCCATAGCCCCTCAGAAGGGGGATACAATAATTGAGATAATATTCTAATATCAATGCGACAAGTAAAATAAACAAAAAACAAGTTCACAACGTTCACATTGTTACAAGTTTTAAGCCTGCGATGCATCAACGCTTACACTGCTTATTGTTATACACTTAATCAAATATATGTAACCATGTTAAACGAAATTCAAGCATTTAATGATAAAAAAGAACCTAGGCTGTAAGAAATTTTCGAATCATAAATGCTTTGCACAAAAACAGGGCAAACCGCTTTACAAGTGTTTCATTTCTTGAAGTCACTGGCATTATCAGCTTGAAGATACACGGTTGTCCATAGTATTTTTCTGGAATAAACTCGTGCCTAATACAATAAAGTTCGTGGCACGAGAATACAAAATGAACTTCATTACCAAAAGCCTCGTGACATAATGGGCAAAGGAGATGATCATCACTGAGTTCTCTATAACGATTAAAATTACTACTTATTTCTGTGATACCAAATCTAAATTTTGTTAAGATGTATCTCAAATGTTTGTCTAAGTTTATAGACAAATACACTGGCAATCTATGCTCTGAGTTCAACATACGATATATATCATATCTGTCACTTTCCTGAACATGAGAATGCCAGCTTTGCCATCGACAATCTATTAATCTCTCAACTTTTGAGAGAGAGAGAGAGAGAGAGAGAGAGAGAGAGAGAGAGGAGAGAGAGAGAGAGAGAGAGAGAGAGAAGAGGTCTGAAGCTATGCTGGATTTGAAGGTGGGTCCGGTATTAAAAAAGGGAAATGAAACAAAACAAAAAACAAACAAACAAACAAACAATAGAGACATCAGGTCCATAGTGTAGTGAGGTCACCGTGG
>CM065739.1:38860163-38862663 GCA_033310375.1 Conus canariensis
CTTTTTGGAAAATGGAGTCAGACCCAGTGTTAACTCTGAGGGGAAAAACCTCCCTATACCAAAACGGCCCAGTAGAGATTCGAACCCGCCACCCCAGAATCACTAAGATTACGTCCGGCGTTCTACCCACTAAGCTATGCCGGCCCCAGTCCTGCATTACCGTTAGAAAGGACGAAAGGCAGTGAAAGATTTTATTGTCGGTTGACACTTACAGACAGCGAGCATTGGTGCTGGAATATTCTTCCGCTTCAGCAGAATTAATTAGTGTGTCAGGTATCTTTCACTGGTCGTAGGTCGCTTAATGTTGTTAATAAGTTAAAAAAAAAAAACCCACCTCAGACTTGAAAGAGAAACTGAGGTGTAACAACAGGAGTATTAATGCATAAATTCAATCTATTTCCCTTTAATGGACTTTTGAGCGAATTAATAAAAAAGTAAGCATAAAAAAGTGGAAAAATTAATAGAAAGTCATAAGAAATCGTCGTTGCTCTCACCGTCATCTGTCATCCTGACTGTCACACCTACGCCGTTCAACCGTCGGTCACAGTGGTGAGTAGAAAGTATAGAAAGGAACATACATCATGCCAGCAACCTCAACGAACAGCAGTGCCAATCGATACCATTCGGAGGCAAGGAGTCATCTGAAGATGATGTCAGAGACGGCAGCTGGTCTCGGTCTCTGTCAACCTGTCGCCTGGCTGCAAAAATCCGCTCTCTTCCAAACTCATCTTCATCATGGCCGACGAAAGCTACGCTCGCTTTCTAATTCACTGACCATTCAGAAAGTTTCATATTTTAGGGGAAAGGGGGAAAGTATTAGAAGTTAAGGCGCAAGTCTTGTACTTACCGTAAGTGCTTAACATTTGAGGATGATTTGTGTGGAGGATTTGAGAATGCATGTGTCATGAATATGTATGTAAACTGGTCTATCAGCCTTTGAAGTGTGTCGGTGATGAAACAGATGGAGCCACAATATAGAAGGTATCACCTTGCTCGTATGGGAGCTTTTCCAATCTCCTGGCCAAACGTATACTTCTATCTCGCCGCCCACAGGTTTTTCCACTCACCTCCAAGGTTAACTGAATAGAGTGCTTTCACCTAATCTCAACGAGCTGTCGATCTGCGAATAATCAACAATACTTTATGGTCAAGGAGAAGGAGAGAGAGAGAGAGAGAGAGAGAGAGAGAGAGAGAGAGAGAGAGAGAGAGAGAGAAGGGGGGAATGGCTTAGAGACAGGTAATTCTCCATTTCTGAAAGTCTTCAGAAGAACAATTCAGTATCAACTGTTGTGTTTCCTATGCATGAACAAAAAATGTCCATTACCTCCTGTGTAGATCGAGGAGACGATTCTGTTCAGATGGCGTTGTCTACATTACAGAGTGGTTACTTTTTTTCTCTAAACAGGGAAACGTTTCAATGGAAGACACATCGCTTGCAACGAAGGTTTTCCTTCACCAAAAGCACATATAGATTTCAGATCAATGTAATCTCTCTCTCTCTCTCTCTCTCTCTCTCTCTCTCTCTCTCTCTCTCTCTCTCTCTCTCTCTCTCTCTCTTGCGCGCACGCACACACACACACACACATCTCTCTCTCTCTCTCTCTCTCTCTCTCTCTCTACACACACTACACACACACCACACACACACACACACACACACACACACACACACACAACACACAACATATATATAATTATATATATTATATATATATATATATATATATATATATATATATATATATATATCACCCCTAATGAGATCCGAGTAAATGCTGTCCTGCACAATTCTTAGCTGCTGAAAATGCTTGGGCCATTTAACAGTTAAGATGATCACTCTAACTGTTGACATTTTTTTTATATCCCTTGTATCCTTAATTGGATCCTCAGGCATAGGCTCAATGATTTACCCTTTATTTTATACATGATTTTTAGTTTTTCACAAACTTATTTCTTTTCCACATTTTATTTTCGTTTGACTTTTCTATCCCCAGCTGGCTGCGATGATGTTATTATACCTCAATTCCCTCTCTCTGGCACTTCATACTATATTATACCTCAATTCCCTCTCTCTTGCACTTCATACTATATTATACCTCAATTCCCTCTCTCTTGCACTTCATACTATATTATACCTCAATTCCCTCTCTCTGGCACTTCATACTATATTATACCTCAATTCCCTCTCTCTGGCACTTCATACTATATTATACCTCAATTCCCTCTCTCTGGCACTTCATACTATATTATACCTCAATTCCCTCTCTTGCACTTCATACTATATTATACCTCAATTCCCTCTCTCTTGCACTTCATACTATATTATACCTCAATTCCCTCTCTCTGGCACTTCATACTATATTATACCTCAATTCCCTCTCTCTTGTACTCCATATTACACTATACCTCAATTCCCTCTCTCTTGCACTTCATACTATATTATACCTTAATTCCCTCTCTCTTGCACTTCATACTATATTATACCTCAATTCCCTCTCTC
>CM065739.1:38872663-38877663 GCA_033310375.1 Conus canariensis
GCTGTCAGAGCACAGAGAGCCATTGCATTCCTCACGCTCGCACTTCTGTCAAACAACCATTAGACTGGGATGTCTGCCGGGCCGACGCTGAGAGACGTGTCAGTTAAAAACAACAAAACCAGTATAACCCAGACTGTCAGGCAACACGCACTGACAAACAAGAACCCCTCCTTCCAGTGGAGAAAGGTAGTCAGTTTGCCTAGTGCAGCCGTGAATCAGTTTCTACAGAGTACAAAGAAGGGTGGATTTCCTTGTCCTATGTCGTTCTACAGGGTACAGTGACGAGAGTATCATGACAGGGTGCATTTCTGTGACTCCCTGTCCATGTCATTCTACAGGGTGCAGTGGAGGGTGGATATGTCTGTGACTCCCTGTCCATGTCATTCTACAGGGTGCAGTGAGGTGGATATGTACTGTGACTCCCTGTCCATGTCATTCTACAGGGTGCAGTGGAGGGTGGATATGTACTGTGACTCCCTGTCCCATGTCATTCTACAGGGTGCAGTGGAGGGTGGATATGTACTGTGACTCCCTGTCCCATGTCATTCTACAGGGTGCAGTGGAGGGTGGATATGTATTTCTCCATGACCCCTTACACTAGACCATTCTACAGGGTGCAGTGGATTGTGGACATGTATCTCTTGATGACTCCCTGTACTAGACCATTCTAATGGTACAGTGGAGGATATGTATTTCGTCATAACTCCCTAAACTAGACCATTCTACAGGGTACAGTGGAGGATGGACGTGCGTCTCGCTTTGACTTTATTTCCATGAGCATTCTACAAGGTGCAGTGGACAACAGACATGAAGATTGATTCTACAGAGTACAGTGGACGATGGACAATGATCTCACCATGACTCCCTGTCTAAAAATCTTTGAATAGTGTACAGTGAAGAGTGCATTTCTCTCATCATGGGTCCCTGACCGGTGCCATCCTACGGAATACAGTTGAGAGTGGACATGTGTCTCCCCCATGACCCTCTGTCCAGGATTGTCCTGCAATGCACAGTGGACGGTGGACACGTATCTCTCCAAGAGTCCTTATCTAAGACCATTCTACAGGGTACAGTGGAGGCTGGCAAGATATCTCTCCATAACTCTCTGTCCAAGATCACAAAATATCTCTCCATCACTCTCTGTCCAAGATCACAAAATATCTCTCATGACTCTCTGTCCAAGACCACAATATATCTCTCCATGACTCTCTGTCCTACACCATTATACAGGGTACAGTGGAGGCTGAGAACGTATTTCTCCATGACTCTCTGTCCCAGACCACAATATATCTCCCCATGACTCTGTGCCTTGTACCATTCTATAGGGTTCAATGGAGGCTGAAAACATATCTCTCCTTGACTCTCTGTCCAAGACCACAATATATCTCTCCATGACTCTCTGTCCTACACCATTCCACAGGGTACAGTGGAGGCTGAAAACGTATCTCTCCATGACTTTCTGTCCAAGACGCCCTGGATAGACGACCTTAACAACTGGACAGTGGACACCACACCCAGGCTGTGGAGATGATTGAAGCTAGAGGACTGTAAAGGTCGATGACCGGCCAGAGGTCGTCACGGCCAGCCTACCATTTCCTGGCCTGGGACAGTGGTCAATAGTCCATGGAGCAGACACACGACATCCTTCCACCCCCTGGCATAAGACAGCGGTCAATAATCCGAGAAAACTACAGCTCCAGGACAGTGGTCAATAATCCGAGAAAACTACAGCTCCAGGACAGCGGTCAATAATCCGAGAAAACTACAGCTCCAGGACAGCGGTCAATAAATCCATGGAACATAGAAATCCCGGACAATGCATAACAATCCATGTAGCAGACAAATCCAGGACACTGACTAATAATCCATGGAATAGACACAAGGCCTCTGTATCACCCCCTGACCAAAGACAGTGATTCACCATCCCCACCCCGTCCACCCCCCTCCACCATTCTCCCCCCCACCCCCACCCCACACCATCTTTTGGCCCAAGAAGGTGACAAACAATCCTCCCATTATCGTTTTGCCCTGAACAGTGCACAATCTATGAAACAGACACATCCAGGACAATGATCAATAATGGATGGAACAGGCCCATGGCCCCCGACAACTACTGGCCTAGGACAATGATGTGCCATCCACAGAACAGATAGTAGTCAGTCATCCATGAAGCAAAAATATCGCAACATGCCCCACCTGGCTCAGGACAGATTCAACGCCTATCTTGCTATCATCCAACGCCTACCTTGCTATCATTCAACGCCTATCTTGCTATCATTCAACGCCTATCTTGCTATCATTCAACGCCTATCTTGCGCTGAAGAGCTCGTTCATTTTCGTTGTAATAATTGTTTTGTATCTTGCCTGAAGAAGATCTAAGGGGTCGAAACGCGTCTTGGTTTGTCTTGTGATTCGTTTGTCCACGTTTTTTGGGCGGTCCGCTAATATTTAAGATTTGTTTGGATTTCCGCCTGCAGTCGTCTCACTTTGCAACTAGATCAAGACAGTGATTAATAATCTATGCAACACACACACAGCCTCCCCCTCCCCCCCCAACACCACCTTCTGACCGAGGACAGAGATCAACAATCCATGGAACAGACAGGTGTCAATGATCTATGGAACAGACAGTGGTCAATAATCCACGAAACGGACACAAGGCCTATCTACCATCTTCTGGCCTAGCACAATGATCAGTAATGCACAGAACAGACATTGATCAATAATCCATGGAACCGACATCGAACAGACCGTAGTCAATAATGAATGGAACAGGCAGTAACCAATAATCCATGGAACAGGCAGTAACCAATAATCCATGGAACAGACAGAGACCAATAATCCATGGAACAGACAAACACCCCCCTTCCCACACACCCTTACCCCCACCCTCCATCTCCTGTTCTGGAACAGTGATTAATAATCCATGGCGCAGACAATCCTTTGGGTCACAAGTCACACCAGCTCTTTGACTGACGGGTCTGCGACTCATCTGTTATGATGCCCCCCCCCCCCCACTTCTACCCTTCACCACCTCTCCCGTGGGATTACCGGGGGGTGGTGGTGGTGGGGGGGGGGGGGGTGTATGGGAGGGGGAGAGATGGATGGGGGTTCTTTCAGGATCAATCGTATTCCTTACATTGACATTTTCTTGTCAAATGTTCTCCCTGTCTTTTGTTCTCTGTGACTGCTTTAAATATATATATATATATATTTTTTTTTTTTATTGTGGATTACTCTTTTTTTCCTGCCATTGTAGCTCCTTCTTCTCTCTACGTTCTGCGTCTAGACGGTCTGTTCACATCTGGTTCCCGCTGCTCTGTCGTAATCTGCTGTCTAGGAAGTGCATTGGTCCATCTGTCGTAATCTGCTGTCTAGGAAGTGATTCGGTCCATCTGTCGTAATCTGTTGTCTAGGAAGTGCATTGGTCCATCTGTCGTAATCTGCTGTCTAGGAAGTGAATCGGTCCATCTGTCGTAATCTGCTGTCTAGGAAGTGAATAGGTCCATCTGTCGTAATCTGCTGTCTAGGAAGTGAATAGGTCCATCTGTCGTAATCTGCTGTCTAGGAAGTGAATCGGTCCATCTGTCGTAATCTGCTGTCTAGGAAGTGAATAGGCCCATCTGTCGTAATCTGCTGTCTAGGAAGTGAATAGGTCCATCTGTCGTAATCTGCTGTCTAGGAAGTGAATAGGTCCATCTGTCGTAATCTGCTGTCTAGGAAGTGAATTGGTACGTAGTGAGCACCAGGCGACATTGACATAATTATATCTGAGGGTGTATTTTTGGTGATACCCTTGTGGTGTTCGTTTCAACAGGTCTACATCATTGAACCCGAGAATGAAACTTGACGCAAGGAAGACTTTTGTCGATTCACGATGACATAGTTCTGTCCACCGTGGGCATGTCAATAGCTGAGCTATGATGTTGGGAATGGTTGTCGTGAACGATGTATATATGTCCTGCTGTGTTCAGTGTTCTGATTTTCAAAGAGGTTCAACCAGGCCGCAGCTCTGAATGGGGGGTGGTGTGGTGGTGGGGGGGGGGGGGGGGGGGGAGCTCTATGAGGCTGACCAGACAGTAACTGAACCGATGTTATGACTGACCACGGGGAAGCAGTTGGGAGAAGTTACAGTCTCTAGCCTCTCCTGATTTCACATTGGTCATATCTAATCAGTTTTCCGAGTCACACCCTCATCTCAGTTTGCATATGCTCGTCGTCGTCGTCGTCGTCGTCGTCGTCGTCGTCATGGTCATCGTCGTCATCCTTGTTTTCGTTGTTGTTGCCGTTGTCGTTGTTGTTGCTGCTGTTGCTGTTTTCTTATTGTAGATGCTTTGTTTGGTTTTACTGAATGTATAGCGAGTGATGCCATGCATGTGGGTTTATTTTAATTATAAACAGTTTATTTTCACCATAGATAAATAGACAGGCAGACAGACAGACAGATAGATAAATAGACAGATAGACAGACAGATAGATAGATAGATAGATAGAAAGATAGATATGACTGATCTCGTGGCGAAGAGGACAATGGGTTATCTGTTCTTTTCTCTCTCCAAAGTAAAAGCACATAGGTGCAGAAGGGAAATGATCGGACATGTTACATTTCACTGCTCTTAAGAAACTACAATTTTCATTTGATCCAGCAGAGAAATCCACAGTTCTGTGGTAGCACGAGTATAAACACTTTCGGTACATTTCAGTTTTGTATTTTTTTTTAAATATGCGCTCTAAAAGAATTACGCGTATAATAGGCAATTCTTTGAGGAACCAGCTCAGGGACAAGATTTGCCAGATATTCAGGACATATACCATTGATCATTTTGAAACAAAATATAAGTCTGTATCTCCTTTCCTTAAGTGTAAAAACCCCCTGATTCATTTGATAATTTAGGTGACTGTTTGCAATAAAAGACCCAGCAACAGCGCTTATTGTTTCCAGGTGCAGGTTTTCAGAGCAGTCTCCCATGCGATATGGATGTAATCAAAAATTAGGCATT
>CM065739.1:38890163-38895163 GCA_033310375.1 Conus canariensis
TGCGTGTGTGTGTGTGTGTGTGTGTGTGTGTGTGTGAGTGCGCGCGCGTATGTGTGTGTGTGTGTGTGTGTGTGTGTGTGTGTGTGAGAGAGAGAGAGAGAGAGAGAGAGAGAGAGAGAGAGAGAGAGAGAGAGAGAGAGAGTGAATTGTGTTCCTTTTCTTTAAATGAAAAATGTTGACATTCTGTTCATAATGATTTCTTAAATGTCAGTACAACCATGAGTAATCTGACAATAAATTGGTTTCAGTCAGTGTGTGTGTGTGTGTGTGTGTGTGTGTGTGTGTGTGTGTGTGTGTGTGTGTGTGTGTGTGTGTGTGTGTGCGCGCGCGCGTGTCTGTGCGCGTGTGTGTGCCAACGGACGCGCTCCTAAATTTGTGTGTAATTGAGAGTGTGCGTATGGATGTGTTTGTTTGTAACAATCTACTTACCAGTGTTTCTCGCGCTCTGTTTTTTTTTTTTTTCACTATGTTCCAATGCAACAGGCTTGTGGGACGTTTTTTCAATCTCTGTGTGCGCTTCGAACATTAAATCTCCTTAACGCTGTATTTATGTGAATGTAGTAAGCAGTATGCAAAATGTATAAAGTATAGGTTGCTTGCCTCTCCCCCCCCCCCCCCTCTCCTCCCCCGTGCCCAGTCTCCACCGACCCTTCCCTCTTCTCCTCACCCACGTTTTACATTGTAGTCATTTTCCAATGTGCACTTATCTATTTCATGAGTTTGTGATATAATAGGTTCAAAGACAGAGTCGAGGATGGGAGCATTTTGACTTTTGCGCTCTGTACCTCTGAAGAAGACATTTAATTAAGTCGAAACTTTGGCACATTTGAAACTTTTGGCTTGGGTATCTATCTATCTATCTATCTATCTATCTATCTATCTATCTATCATCTATCTATCTGTCTGCATATCTATCTATCTATCTATCTATCTATCAATCTATCTATCTATCTATCATCTCTCTCTCTCTCTATCTATCCATCATCTATCTATCTATCTATCTATCTGTCTGTATGTCTGTCTGTCTGCCTGTCTGCCAGTCCATCTATCTATCTATCTGCCCATCTGCCTGTCTGTCTCTACCTGTCTATCTGTCTGTCTGTCTATCTATCTATTTATTGGTAAAACAAAAAAAAATGTCCTCATATGACAATTACCTATTGTCTCAGAATAACCGGAAAGACTCCCATAAATACTGGTATGTACTTTGTACACGAATCCCACAGTAATCTCCGACAGTTGCATGTTTAAGTTCACACACAATGCAGTGTCCTGGGTGTCGGAATGGCTGACTCTGACCAGTAATGTCAATATCAACACAGTCATTATCCTGCACAACGTGACGGCTTTGTTTCAACATTCCATCGGTTGTTTTGACACATTCGTTGACATGCATGCCAGCGCCATAGTCCGGCAGACACTCTTGTTGACACACGCTCACGTACATATTTATGCGCGTACACACTCACAGACACATACATGCATACATATCCAACCCACCACTCTTCTACTATGTCCACACACACAACACACGCACGCGCTCGCACGATCGCGCGCGCGCGCGCACACACACACACACACACACACACACACACACACACACACTCCCCCCCCCCCCCACCCCCACACACAAGTGTGCAGGCGTGTGGCGGCACGCAGTATCGCTTTCTCTGTCTCTGTCTCTGTCTGTCTCAGTCTCTCTGTCTCTCTCTCTTACACAGACACAGGACACACAGCACACACACACACACACACACACACACACACACACACACACACACACACCACACACACACACACACGCGCGCCACGCCGCACACACACACGACACAACACACACACACTCACCACACAGACACACACACACATGTACACACAGACAGACCTCACACACACACACACACACACCACACACACACACACACACACACACACACACCACCCTACACACACATTCACACAGACACACAACGACAAACACACATACACATCGCACGCCTACAGTACTTCACACAAAGAAGGATCATGAATCTCTCACTTACCTATCGCGAAGGAGCCTAATATGATCCTATCATGTCATTGAATCTGAATGAATCTTCGTCTACCTATCTTTCGGTGCTGCCTTATAGATCCTCCGCCACTGTACTGTTGATCTGTCTGTCTAATCTTCTGTCTCCTGTCTGTCTCGCATCTGTCTGTCCTGTCTCTCTGTCTCTCTCTCTCTCTCTCTGTCCGTTTGTCTGTCTGTCTCTGTCTCTCTGTTGTCTGTCTAGCTCTCTCTGTCTGTCTGCCTGGCTGTCTGGTTTGTCTGTCTGTCTGTCTGTCTGTCTGTCTGTCTGTCTGTCTGTCTGTCTGTCTGTCTGTCCTCTCTCTCTCTCTTTCTCTCTCTCTCTCTCTCTCTTGTGTTTTACCTACATTCGTCAACTACCGCTGCAATACTGTTATTATTCTTGTGGCTGTTTACCTATTTAATTACTTCATGTTTCGTTTTACTGCATTGTCTTCCATGCTCTCTCTGCGACATCACTTCCCTAATGAGCTGTTTGTCTTTTTCTTTTCCCGTTTTCTAAGTGCGGTTAACCTTCTGCTGCTCACCATCAATTACCGTCGTTCTTTTTGTTCAGTTGAATCAGTCACGTTCATAAAGTTAAATTCTAAATTATAATAATAATGATAATAATTTCGAATCTCCAGTCCTCCACCAGGGTAAGACTATTCTTGTGATTATTCCCGAGAGCTTCTCCGTGTTCTAAGTTAACGGCCATTTTTTCTTTTCTTTCTTTCTTTCTTTCTTTCTGCGTATGCAGGCTGCTACTCCTGCGGACGCTGCCTGTATAGACAGGCAGTGGAGTTTCGTGTGTATGACCGTTTTTTTTTTATCCCGCCATTAAGGCAGCCATACTCCATCTTCGGGGAAACGCCATTGGTTTTGCATTGCTGGTATTCATATGGAATACCAAGTTATCACATGTTATGATGTTTATACATTCAGCTGAGTTTGTTTGTGGGCCACTTCGTGTGGTTGCCAAAATGATTTAACATCAGTAGACAGTAGCTTAAATGATGCAGAGATGTCCGGACGCAATCGAAAGCAGTGTCTTACCCTTCTCACTCGACTCGGATTGTTTACTTACAGGTCTATTATTCATAATAACAAATGGCTCAGAACATATCCCCTGCCTTACCCCGACAGGGGATTCAAACATTTCGACCCCACCCCCCCCCCCCCGCCTCATTTGGCCGTGTACATGATAGAAGAAAAAGAAACACCCGAAGGTGCTGGGGAGGACCAGAGAAGCACTGTCTTCACCTTTGGAATCCGTGTACATGATAACAAACAATCAGAATGGTATAAGTTTTATGACAGGCCCGTATTTTCCTGTCATACTAACGTTTTGTCATCACAGAAAGTGTAATTTTGTGTTAATGACAGAAAGTGTAATTTTGTGTTAATGACAGAAAGTGTAATTTTGTGTTAATGACAGAAAGTGTAATTTTGTGTGAATGTGGTCAATTGCAGAATATTCTTGCTGGACTTTCTGAGACTACACGGTCATTTTTTTGGTCGGATTTGCCGTCATGGATTTAACACTGCAGTGTGATATTAGGAGAAACTCGAGAGAAATTATGCAATATCTGGATATGAAACTCGGGAGTGATATACTTTTATAATTCTGGACATCTCCAGTCCAGAGTCGTCTTTGTAATGACTGAAATTGTGGTAATACTAGGTACAGACTATTCTCTGAGCTACGTGCCTTTGTTAAAAACAATTCATGAAAAGCCTTTGTCAGGAACACTAACTGAATGTTTTTGCCACCTTCTTTCATCATTTTAGCACAAACATCACCTGGTTTTGCCTTTTGAACATTTTTGAATGGCGTGTCTAACTTCTACTCTGGAACATTTTCATTTAGAATATAACACAACGTGTTTTCTTCAGACCATTCTCCATATCATTGAGAAGGAGAGAGAGAGAGAGAGAGAGAAGAGAGAGAGAGAGAGAGAGAGAGAGAGAGAGAGAGAGAGAGAGAGAGACAGACAGACAGACAGACAGACAGACTGACTGACAGACAGAGAGAATGGCCGACAGAGAGAGAGAGAGGCAGAGAAAAAGCCAGTCCTCCACCTAATAATAACTCTCCACTCTCCTCCCCTCTGTAACACCCTCCCCAACCTCTCCTCCACTGCCCCCATCCCTCCTGTCTCCGCCCCCACGTAACACCCCCCCCCCCACCCGCCCACCCCCACCCCTCAACCTACCCACACCTTCCTCAACACTCCCCCTAACCCCCCCCCCTCTCTCTCTCTCTCTCTCAAGAAAATGTCTTTCCCTTAAGTCGAAAGGACAAGACAGATATTAATCGGGCCCTACAGACACTCTGATAAGACACAGAACATAACGGGGACGACTGGTGTCGACGACTTGGCCTGTGTCTGGATGGGAGGGATAGGCAGCGAAGGGGAGGGGGGGGGGGAGGGTGGAGGGAACAGGGATGGAAGGTAGGGTAGTAACGGTGGTGGAGGAGGGAGGGAAGGAGAGTAGGCGTTGTTAACGTAGACAGACTATGGGGACGGTGATGGTGGTGGTGGTGGTTGGGGGGAGTGGGGTGGGGGGTGGGTGGGTGGGGGGTGGGGGGTAGGAGAAGATAAATCATCATGAAACAAGACAGGGTAGGTCAAGGTTCAGTGTGTGAGTGTGTGTGTGTGTGTGTGTGTGTGTGTGTGTGTGTGTGTGTTGTGTGTGTGTGTGTGTGTGTGTGTGTGTGTGTGTGTGTGTTGTTGTTGTTGTTGTTGTTGTTGTTGTTGTTGTGTTGTGTGTTGTTGTTGTTGTTGTTGTTGTTGGTTGTTGTTGTTGTGTGTTTTTAATGTTGTGTGTTGTTGTTGTTGTTGTGTGATGTTGTTGTTGTTGTTGTTGTTGTTGTTGTTGTTGTTGTTGTGTGTGTTGTTGTTTGTTGTTTGTTGTTGTGTGATGTTGTTGTTGTTGTTGTGTTGTTGTT
>CM065739.1:38902663-38920163 GCA_033310375.1 Conus canariensis
CTGGTTTATACAATTAATAAACTGTTTGGGCTGTGAAGTTATAAAGTGCAGAATACCCGGAGTTCCAGGCAGAAACAGCCTGGTTTATACAATTAATAATCTGTTTGGGCTGTGAAGTTATACAGTGCAGAATACCCGGAGTTCCAGGCAGAAACAGCCTGATTTATGCAATTAATAATCTGTTTGGGCTGTGAAGTTATACAGTGCAGAATACCCGGAGTTCCAGGCAGAAACAGCCTGATTTATACAATTAATAATCTGTTTGGGCTGTGAAGTTATACAGTGCAGAATACCCGGAGCTTAAAGGGAGAGTGGGTGAAACTGATCATAATTCACCAAGGTCAAAGTTGATGACCCCCACACAGCCGTTTTCACCATGCAAAGAAAAAAAAAAAACTAACACGCACACGCATACACACACACACACACACACACACACACACACACACACACACACGCACACACACACACACACACACACACACACACACACACGCACACACACACAACACACACGCACACACACATAGAGTAAATGAATAATCAAGTAAATAAATAAATGAATGAATATGAACAAACAAGTAAATAAACAAACGAATGAATAATAAATGAATAGAGAAATAAACAAATGAAGAAATAAACGAAGAGATAAATAAATAGATACAGGTAGCATTGTATTGTGGTAGTGTGCTCTTTCCAGGCAGAAACAGCTGTGAAGTTATACAGCGCAATAAACTGCAGCACCATTCCAGACTACAGTGCAACAGAAAACCCGACATGATGAACACAGTAAAGTAGAATCTATCATATCAATACATATAACACAACGAAACACGGTACAATGCATTTACTGTGCAAGACACCACCACGTAAGAAATGCATTTTTCCCGTTGCACCCAAAGAAAAGTTGGATCTGTTTGGAAATTCCCGTGATACGACTTCATCAGCTTTCGGATGAATGCCTCGGTGAGAGTAAATAAGGGCAGGCGTCATCTAATTGCAGACACTTCACCAGGGAGTTTTGCACCATGGAACCAGACGTGGGATATTGACTCTCTCTCCCCTCAAGAAAGGACGTTCGAGACCAATAAATACCCGGAGTTTAATTAAAGCGAGAGTGCGTGAAACCGATCGTAATTCGCCAAGGTCAAAGTTGATGTCCTCCATACAGCGTTTTCACCATGCAAAGAAAGAAACTAACACAAACACACAGACACCGACACACAGACACAGACACACAGGACACAGACACGCACGCACGCACGCACGCACGCACACACACACACACACACACACACACACACACACACACACACAACATACAAACACTCCGGGGCATAAAACATGGGTGAGTATATCTGTTCACATTACACCTTCACCCTCAAACCTTGAGCATCAAAGCGGACAGGATTCTGTCTGTCTTCTCTGGCCGTTGTTTTAGCCAGGGGGTGGAGAAAAAAAAGACAAAAAAACAAAAAAAAAAACAAAAAAAAAACCCTGTCTCCGTGCTAATTGAAGACTGCCAAGTCTCGCGCTTCACGCAGTCACCTTACGTGACGAGTCCCGCACGCGACGTCAGAGCTACGCACATGAGCAGACGACATTCTTAGGACAGCTATCAATCTGCTGAGCTGACAGCCCGAGATAGAGATGCCGACCCAACTGGACAAAAAACAGGTCTGAGCCAAAGAGAGCGAGCCCCCCTTAGCCGCAGGAACGAATCACTGTGCAGCTAGCTTACTTGTCATTTGTGGGCGAAAAAAGTTTTCGCCGTTGAAGTTGATTCCTACGTTGCACGCAGCGTGGATGTGCGTTTCCTTGACCAGAGTTTTGTTTGGAGGAAACGTTGGGCGTGGATTTGTCTGTCAGGACGAAGAGGGGGGAGACGGAGTGACATAGACCTACTACCACAGGTGATTTTGGAATGTAGGTGTATGTGTGTGACTTTTGAAAACCATGTTGTGCGTGCTCAACACCTGGTTTGAAAATTCGCTGGGAGTTAATTTTAAGGTGTTGAGACTTTCTTGTATGCGTCACCGTGTGTGTGAAGTTTTTGATACTGTGAGGGGAAATTAGAGGAAGCGAAAGTGTGTGGTTGAAGTGTTTAAGGAGAGTGTCAAGTGAAGGTCTTTGGCCTTTCCAGGGAAGTGAGGAGCCCAGCGGTGATTGTGAATGCGGACGTAAGCTTAATGGGTTTGGGACGGTGCTTCAGCTCTTCCACCTCCCCGCCTCCCATTCTTCTTACATTCGTTTTACAACCCATCCCCCTCTTAACTTCTCTCTCCCCTCTCTGTGTCTCAGTCTAAGTCTCTGTCTGTCTGTCTCTCTTCCCCGCTCTCCCTCTCCCCCCAACAATTTCCACTCAAATCTTAATCAACTCTCGCCGTACAGCCCCCTCTCTTTCCCCCTCCCTTCCCTCTCTCTCTCCTCTCTCTCTCTCTCTCTCTCTCTCTCTCTCTCTTCTTTTATCTCTCTTTAACCCTTCCCCCTCACCTTAACCTCTTGTCACCGTAACGCCCCTCCTACCTCCCTCAATCTCTTCCTCTCTCTCTCTCTCTTTCTCTCTCTCTCTCTCTCTCTCTCTCTCTCTCTCTCTCTCTCTCTCTCACGCGTCGTAGGATGTCTAGTATAAGTGGAGTATTAGGCACTACTTGAAAACTGTATCTTTAAGTAATAAAGTATTTTGATTCTCTCTCTCTCTCTCTCTCTCTCTCTCTCTCTGTCTCTCTCCCCCTTCTGTCTGTCTGTCTCTCCACCTCTCTCTCTCTCTCTCTCTCTCTCTCTCTCTCTCTCTCTCTCTCTCTCTCCCACCCCTCACATATAGTAGGATGGCTGTTATAGATTGGCACTACCTGAAATCTGTATTTACTAAGTAAATGAAGTGTTTGGACTTCTCCTCTTCCTCAATCTCTCTCTCTCTCTCTCTCTCTCTCTCTCTCTCTCTCTCCCTCCCCCTCCTTCCCACACACACACACACACACACACACACACACACACACACACACCACACACTCACTCTCTCTCTCTCTCTCTCTCTCTTTAACCCTTCCCTCTCATCTTACCTCCTGTCACCGTAATGCCCCTCCCCCCCCCCCCCACCACACTTCTCTCTGTCTCGGACTGCCAGCCTGTCTGTCTGTCTGTCTCTCACTCGCTCTCTCAATCTCTCTCTCTCTCTCTCTCTCTCTCTCTCTCTCTCCTTCCCTCCCTCCCTCCCTCACATAGTAGGATGGCTAGTATAGACTGGAGTATTATGCATTACCTGAAATCTGTATTCTCAAGTAATGAAGTTTCTTGACTCTTTTCTGTCTGTCTGTCTGTCTGTCTCTGTCGTGTCCTGTCTGTCTCTGTCTTCTCTGTTCGTCCTGTCTGTTGTCTGTCTTTCTGTCTGTCTGTCTGTCTGCTGTCTCTCTCTCTCTCTCTCTCTCTCACTCTCTCTCTCCTCCCCAATAAGCAAGAGCGCGCGCATGAACGCCTCCGCCCCTTCCTATCGCCCGCCAGCCAGTCCTTACCCTCGAAGCACACTCACTCGCTCTAGATCTGTGAATAAATAAATACGTGGGGAGAAAATCGTGTTGGCCTGTATGCACGCATATGCAGGTACGTACGCCTATCCACAACCACAGATTCGTCAACAGATCCAGAGTTTGCCTACCTCTCTGTCTTTAACTTGTCAGCGTGTGTGTGTGTGTGTGTGTGTGTGTGTGTGTGTGTGTGTGTGTGTGTGTGTGTGTGTGTGTGTGTGTGTTGTGTGTGGTGATAGGACGATTGAGAAAAGAGAGAGAGGACTCGATGAGAGAGAGAGAGAGAGAGAGAGAGAGAGAGAGAGAGAGAGAGAGAGAGAAGGAATGGAGGGGAGAATAAGAAAAAGAAAAAGTGAAAAATGAAAAGGTAGGAAAGGGACAATGTAAGAAAGAGTAAGGGGGAAAAGGCAGGGTAAGCCATTAGGAGTAGAAAGGGAAGCACATGGTGTGAACAAATAAGACATAGCAGAGGGAAAAAGGATGGTATCTTCTTCTTCTTCTGCGTACGCAGGCTGATACTCCTGCGGACACTCCCTGTATGGACAGGCAGGTATTGATTCCATCTGCTCAACAGAGGGAGTGGAGTTTTGTGTGTATGACCGTTTTTTTTTTTATCCCGCCATTAAGGCAGCCATACTCCATCTTCGGTGAAGGTGCATGCTATGTGTAACGTGTCATCCATACAAACGGCCAAACTGGCCTTCTCTTCCGAAAGTTGGTGATGGGATTTTACGTGTGTGCAAGATATCATGCGTGCGTTCACACACACACACGGAACCTCGGTTTATAGTCTCACTCGAAGGACTGTATGGGAAATGGAGTCAGAACCAATGTCCCATACAGTCCTTCGAACGAGACTATAAACCGAGGGTCCGTGTGTGAACGAAAACTAAGGAAAAGCAGGAGAAAAGGACACAGTGTACAAAACGAAGAAAAAAAACAGGAGAAAAGGACACAGTGTACAAAACGAAGAAAAAAAGCAGGAGAAAAGGACACAGTGTACAAAACGAAGAAAAAAAAAAGAAAAACATGGTGGACATGGAAGGAAAAAGTAAGACAGAGTAGGAGTAAAGGGCGTTGACATGAAAAAGGGAGAAAGAGCAGGGAAATATTATGTGTGAAAAAATAAGAAAGAGTACCAGAAAAGGACATACGATAAAAAAAAAGAGTATCAGAAAAGGACATACGATAAAAAATAAGAAAGAGTATCAGAAAAGACATACGATAAAAATAAGAAAGAGTACCAAAAAAGGACATAAAAAAAAAATAAGAAAGAGCAGGGTAAAATAAGAAAGAGTACCAGAAAAGGACATACGATAAAAAATAAGAAAGAGTACCAGAAAAGGACATACGATAAAAAAATAAGAAAGTATCAGAAAAGGACATACGATAAAAAATAAGAAAGAGTACCAGAAAAGGACAAACGATAAAAAAAAAGAAAAAGAAAGTATCAGAAAAGGACATACGATGAAAAATAAGAAAGAGTACCAGAAAAGGACATACGATGAAAATAAGAAAGTACCAGAAAAGGACATGCGATAAAAAAATAAGAAAGAGTACCAGAAAAGGACATACGATGAAAAATAAGAAAGTACCAGAAAAGGACATACGATAAAAAATAAGAAAGTACCAGAAAAGGACATGCGATAAAAAAATAAGAAAGTACCAGAAAAGGACATGCGATAAAAAAATAAGAAAGTACCAGAAAAGGACATGCGATGAAAAATAAGAAAGTACCAGAAAAGGACATACGATGAAAAATAAGAAAGTACCAGAAAAGGACATGCGACAAAAAATAAGAAAAAGTACCAGAAGAGGACATACGATAAAAAATAAAAAGTACCAGAAAAGGACATGCGATAAAAAAAATAAGAAAGAGTACCAGAAAAGGACATGCGATGAAAATAAGAAAAAGTACCAGAAAAGGAAATACGATGAAAAATAAGAAAAGGTACCAGAAAAGGACATACGATAAAAAAAGAGAAAAAGTACCAGAAAAGGACATGCGATAAAAAAAATAAGAGTACCAGAAAAGGACATACATAAAAAAAGAGAAAAAGTACCAGAAAAGGACATGCGATAAAAAAATAAGAGTACCAGAAAAGGACATACGATAAAAATAAGAAAGAGTACCAGAAAAGGACATACGATGAAAAAATAAGAAAGAGTAGGGTAAAAGGACATTGTAGAAAAAATGCACGTAAGAGTAGAGAAAACGGACATGGTAGGAAAATGTAGAAACAAGCGTAGGGAACAAGGACATAAAATGAAAAAAAAGGCAGGATAAAATAAAATAATTGTGTAGAAAAAAAACAGGAAAGAGTAGGGGGGGGGGGGGGGGGGGAGGACATGTTGTGGAACACTAAGAAAGAGCTGAGAAAAGTAATTGGCATGGAACAAATAATAAGAAAGAGTGGGGAAAAAGAAAATGGGCCGGAAAAATAAGAAACCGATACCAAAAATAAAGGACGAGACTGAAAAGGAAAGAAAGCGCAGAGAAGAAAGTCATGGTATGGAAAAATAAGAAAGAGCAGAGGGAAAAGGACATTCTATGACACAACAAGAATGAGTAAAAGAAAGACAGAGTAGATGAAACAGACAAAGTGAGAAAAAAGAGAGCAGGGGGAAAAGGGCATTGTATGACACAACAAGAATGAGTGAAAGAAAGACAGAGTAGAGAAAACAGACAGAGTGTGAAAAAGAGAGCAGGAGAAAAGATCATCTTGATAAAAAAAAAAGTCAGAAACAGTACAGAGGAAAAGGGCCAGGGTGGGAACAAGTGACAGAGAGTAGGGAAGAAGTATGTGGTATGAAAATGGAATGGTAAAAAGACTGCAGAGGGAAGGACATGGAAAGGAAAAAGGAAGACAGAGCAGAGGGAAAAGGACATGGAAAGGAAAAAGGAAGACAGAGCAGAGGGAAAAGGACATGGAAAGGAAAAAGGAAGACAGAACAGAGGGAAAAGGACATGGAGATGAAAAAGACAGCATGAGAAAGTGGGGGAAAAAAAAAGGGGGAAATGCAGGTGGAAAAAAACCAAAACGTGGTGTGAGGAAAAAGAGTAGCAAAACAAGAGTAGAGAAAAGGAGAAATTGAGAAGAAAAAAGTAAGAGAGTAGGGAAGAAAAGAGAACGACGTATGAAAAGGGAAGAGAAAGTTGAAAAAAGAACATAGCATGAACAAAAGAGGGAGTAGGAAATGAAGAAAAAAAAAAAGAAATTGTAAGAAAAAAAAAAAAAGAATTTGTAAGAAAAAAAAAAATGTAAGAAAGAATGTTGGGGAAAAAAGGGAAAAAAAAGTATCACAGAATAGTAGAAAAGGGGAACTGGTATTTACATGGAAGCGGGGTGGGGAGGGAGGAAGAAGAAAAGATATATATATATAAAAAAAGTAGGAAATGTTGAAAAACTGGTAAAGGTATAGCTAGTGTCTGTAGTCCAATGGTTGGAGTGGATACCTCTAGAGCCGAGGGCTGTGAGATCCAAACACCCGTGGGATGGGATTTCTATGGTTAAAAATCCTCTCTGTCCACCCAGCAGTAAGCGGCTACCCAAGTCAGGTCAGGAAAGGTTGTAGCGGAGATAGGAGAGAGATGGGCTCCGCCTTTCCATTATGCGTGTCCCAGACACACTGAATATATGGTAGTTCACTACCTGTACAGTCATTAGTTTGCTGGACTTTAAAACCTTGTTGCCTTTCTGAAAAGGAAAGCGATAAGAAAGAGTGGGAAAAATCGGGACAAGATTAACATAAGTATGAACGGTAGGAAAAGGAGAATATTCTTTTTTAAAAGAAAGAAAGCAGATAAGATAGAAGAATGAAAAAAGGAAGAAAAAGGAAGCCTAGCATATAGTACATGAGGTTGGAAAGTTTGAAAATAGTGGAAAAGGTAGAAACAATTTAGTTGATAATAGAAAGGGTGGGGGAAAATGCAGGAAAGTTAGGGGAAATAAGTAAAAGACAAAAAACGTACGAAAAGTGTTTAAGTAGGAAGAAGCAGAGAAGGTGGGAACAGCTACAAATAAGCAGAAATATGTAGTGGGAAACTACGAACAATCACGAAAAAGCAGGAAAAAAAAGCTTGGACGAAGCAGAACAAAAATAGGAATAGATTAATTTCTTTTTTTTTTTTATCACGTATGAAAAATGAGGAAAGATAGGGTGGACAAGAAGAAAACATAGGGGAAAAGGGAGATTATCAGACGGTAAAGAAAAAGTCGAAAAAAGTCAGTGTGTAATTTGGGGGGAGGGGTGGGTGAAAAGTCGAAGGGAGAGAGAGAGAGAGAGAGAGAGAGAGAGAAGAGAGAAGAAGACAGAGAGAGAGAGAGAGAGAGGGAACAGTAGAAAACTATGAAAACCAAATAAGAGCGAGTTCAGAAAGGAACGAGAAGGAAGGAAAAGATATGATGAGCTAGGAACAGGTAGAGGAAAGAATATAAGGTAGGATTGGTAGGAAAATATCTGGAAAGGTGGAAATTGTGGGAAATGTAGTGTGGAAAAATACAAAAGACAACGGAAAACAGGACAAGTGTACGAGAATGTTGGAAAAGGTCATACAAAATAGGAAAAGTGTGAATTGTAGGGCAAACCAGACAGAAGCAGAAACTTGTAGTAATAGTCCACAGCTTCACTGGTATTTGATGTGACACACACACACACACACACACACACACACACACACACACACACACACACACACACACACACACTCTCTCTCTCTCTCTCTCACATCACACCCATCTCACCACACACACACACACACACACACACACACAGAAACACATGTACGTGCGTGTACACACAACACACCACACACACACAACATACACACTCACGCACGCAAGCACGCATGCGCGCGCGCGCGCGCCACACACACACACACACATACACACACACACCACGCACGCACACACACACACACACACACACACACACACACACACACACACATTTGCGCACGCGCATGAGAAGAGAGAGAGAGAGAGAGAGAGAGAGAGAGAGAGAGAGAGAGAGACACACACACACACACAGACAGACAGACAGACAGAGACGAGGCAGAGACAGCAGAGAGAGCGAGAGAGAGAGAGAGAGGAGAGAGAGAGAGAGAGAATGAGAAGAACAGCGAGGAAGAAAGGAGGAAGAGACGAGAGAGAGAGAGAGAGAGAGAGAGAGAGAGAACTCTGCATAAAATCCAATGAGGAAAACAGCGAGGAATAACCTAAGAAACGCTTGTGGCTCCTGTGAAACAGGTACATCGTGCGTTGCACATCCTGCAGTGAGCGAAGACAGTCTCAGGTGATAAATGTGTCTAATCGAATTCTCTACAAAGCAAACACAAAAGAGAGCGATAAAATGCAAATAAAGCCGGAGTCCAACTCACCTGAGGTTTCTCCCTATCAGTATTCTTATATCCCCAAGATAATACTCCTTCATGTGTGACCCTGGAATGAAAGAAATTCATTTGTGACCCGGAGGGCACATACTTTGTTGGTTCAGGTGATTGGTTCTGATCGAGTATTGTGTGCCAGTCAGGGGAAAAATCAATCGATATTGTTTGTCCTCTTGTGGCATTAGTACATACATCATCAGAACAGAATCATCTCTAGTAGGCTTATCTTCGGAGAGAAAAAAACAAGAAGAATAAAAAAAAGAAACAGGCGAAGTCTGCTGAAGGTTGCATATATTTTTTTCCATTTCGCATGAAATGCAGAATACATTATAATCAAGAAAATATCTTCAAGTCCTGTAACCGGAAAAAGGGCAGACAACGAAGAACGCAAGGACTTAATGCTTCATGTTTTATTCAGCTGACTGTTTCCTTGGGACAGCATTCTGCTATCCAGTCACGACATAAATCAATTCTGCAGTTTGAAATACACCGCTTGAACAATGTTCCTGAATATATTGTGAGTTCGTACCGTTCTTTTCTGGCCTGATAAAAGAGCTAATAAAAACGCAGAAAGTCTGAAATGTGTCCAGTTCAGCATTTGGTATGCCACACGACAGGTTGCTGACGAGAGCAAAATCAACTGACAGAGGGAGTTAAATTCATCCAACGTGGCATTTTGTATCCTCATTTTTTTTTTTTTTTAGAAAGTATGAAATATTGGAAAATATATAAAGAACAACAAGGAAGAGAGAGGCCAAATTAATGAAAAAAAGAGGAATAGAAAAGATTTGGATCGGAATCTGTAACTCGCCGCATTTTTGCAGTTTGTTTTTGCCAGAATTTGAGATTCGGAGCAGCGTGAACACTCTCGTGGTTAAGACATAACATCAAGATTGACAATTCACGTGCTTTTACAGGGTGTTTACTGTCAACAAAAGAATCCTCATGCAGCAAACATAAAATACACGAACTCGGGTCAAAGTGACGCGCGCATCTGTGTGATATATTTTTCTTTTCTTCGTATCAACAACAACAAAACAAAACACAAAAAAAAAACGTACATCGTAGTTTCGGAGAAACTATTAGATTGGAAAAAATTTCACCTTATACTTTGCGTTTGGAAAATTTTCACCTTAAACTTTGTGCTTTACATCAGTAGTGGTGACATCTGGTAGGTCCGTAAGTTGTTGACATACTTTGCGGTTTATAGTGACACTAAATCTTTGGTTCTAATCCATAGCTGAGCTAAACGCTGAACACATTCCCCTGAACTAGTGACTTGTGTACGAAATTACACCTGGTGTCTCCTCCATGTGAAACATAACAAGAAGGCAAGTTTCCTAACATCCAGACGAGAGTCCCACCAGAGGGAGTTACTGTGCTGACCAGAGCATGCGTTGACAGTGGGAAAGGACATACTGACTCTACCTGGTGAGGCCCGAGTGGTCTGAAAGAACAAAGTTGTCTGCCCTGCTGGCTTCACTGTGGTTATCTTCTGACCTCGGAGAAAAAAGGTGACACCGTTCTTTCTCAGGTAAGCTGTGTGTCCAGTGTGTTGACCAAGCGTGTCTCAGTTGTGTCACCTGTCCTAGGTGTGTCGCAAACTTTAGTGGCATTCGCAGAAATTAATCCCAAGGGAAGAGAGAGAGAGAGAGAGAGAGAGAGAGGAGAGAGAGAGAGAGAGAGAGAGAGAGAGAGAGAGAGAGAGAGATGCGTAGAGTGACTGACCGTGACAAAATGAATTTCTTTTAATTTACATCACAAATTGCGCGAGTTTCAGTTTCATGTCAGTTTTCTCCAGGAGGTGGCCCTGCGGGGGGACGAGTCTATGTACGCTCCACCGCATCTGTTAATCTACGAAGATATTGTGCGCAGGATTTACGGCTAATGAATAAATAAACCAATAACTAAGAGGAAAGGGTTTGAGACGAGGGTCTCGTAGTACCATTTGGCAGATGACTGACCTGCGCATCAGTAGAGCTCGCTGGTCAGACCTTGGGTATCTACTGAACATTGTCTACGCCACCATTATAGTTGTGTGTGTGTGTGTGTGTGTGTGTGTGTGTGCGTGTGTGTGTGTGTGCGTGTGTGTGTGTGTGTGCGCGCGTGTGTGCGTGCGCGTGTGTGCGTGTGTGTGTGTGTGTGTGTGTGTGTGTGTGTGTGTGTGTGTGTGTGTCCACGCGCATGTATGTGTATGCATTCGTGTTTATGTGTGTGTACTTGAGTGGGTTGGCCTGTGTGCCTGTGTGCCAAAGTATGAGGTGAGTGCGTGCATGTGTATGTATGTGCGTCCATGTGCGTGCGTATATGCGTGCGTACGCGTGTGTGAATTGTGAGTTTTGTGTGAGCACACTCCTGCAAGCATGCATGTACGTGTGGATGGCAGAATTGTTTGAACTGTGTATATGGCAGAGTTGTTTGACCTGTGTATATGGCAGACCTATTTGTCTTGTGTGTATGGCAGAGTTGTCTGACCTGTGTATATGGTAGAATTGTTTGACCTGTGTATATGGCAGAGTTGTCTGACCTGTGCATATGGTAGAATTGTTTGACCTGTGTATATGGCAGAGTTGTCTGACCTGTGTATATGGCAGAACTGTTTGTCCTGTGTATATTGCCGAATTGTTTGACCTGTGTATATGGCAGAATTGTTTGACCTGTGTATATGGCAGAGTTGTTTGACCTGTGTATATGGCAGAGTTGTTTGACCTGTGTATATGGCAGAGTTGTTTGACCTGTGTATATGACAGACCTATTTGTCTTGTGTATATGGCAGAGTTGCCTGACCTGTGTATATGGTAGAATTGTTTGACCTGTAAATATGGCAGAGTTGTTTGATATGTGTATATGACAAGAGTTGTTTGGTATATGTGTATGTCAGAGTTGTTTGGTATGTGTATGTCAGGGTGGTTTGGTATGTGTGTATGGCAGAGTTGTTTGGCATGTGTGTATGGCAGAGTTGTTTGGCATGTGTGTATGGCAGAGTTGTTTGAACTGTGTGTATGTGAGAGTTGTTTGATATGTGTGTATGGCAGAGTTTTTTGGCATGTGTGTATGGCAGAGTTGTTTGATCTATTCAGTGTATGAGAGTATTTTTTTTGGATCAGTCTCTTCCTCCCTCTCTCTCCCTCCAGTCTCTTCCTCCCTCTCTCCCTCCAGTCTCTTCCTCCCTCTCTCTCCCTCCAGTCTCTTCCTCCCTCTCTCTCCCTCCAGTCTCTCTCCCCTTATCCTCCTTCCACCCCCTCTACCTCACCATCTCGAATGTCTACCTGCGCGCGCGCGCGCGCGCGCGCGCGCGCGCGTGTGTGTGTGTGAGTGAGTGCACGTGCATCCATGTTTGTGTATGTGTAAATGCATTCGTCTGGTACAGAAACAAAGACGAACTGCGCCTGGGAGAGAGAGAGAGAGAGAGAGAGAGAGAGAGAGAGAGAGAGAGAGAGAGAGAGAGAGAGAGACAGACAGACAGACAGAAAGAGAGAAAGAGAGAGAGAGAGAGAGAGAGAGAGAGAGAGAGAGAGAGAGAGAGAGAGAGAGAGAATTTCTGTAGTATCATTATGACAACAGCAGTAACTGCTATTTTTCAAGATTGTCAGCTGTTTTCTTTTTTTTCAACCACACGTGGCAGTGTTGGGAAGCGCTGGAATAGCTGCTGTGCCTGTGGACCTCAACAGTGTTGATAAACCAGCAGGTCTTTTTTTTACCCCACCTGGTCATTCTCATACCACATTCGTGCAGTTACCCACCGCACGTTCATGCGAAGGCCTGTCCGAGCGAAATATCCGAGGGCCAGATCATAGCGAATTCACCTGGTCAGACTGCCGGCATGCTGGTCACATAGAATGAAGAGGGTAGAGGTAGTATGGCCGTCGTTCAGTCAGCGTTTCGGAATAAGACAAGGCTGTGGGACATTCATCATTAGATAGATAGATAGATAGATAGATAGATATAGATAGATAGATAGATAGATAGATAGATAGATAGATACAAAGAGAAAGAAAGAAGAGAGAGAGAGAGAGAGAGAGAGAGAGAGAGAGGAGAGAGAGAGAGGAGGGGGGGGGGGGGAGAGAATGCGTGGAGAGAGTGAAGAAGATGATAATTATTACTGAGAAAAACGAGAGAGGGATGAAGGAAATTTGGCGCGGAAAGAGTGAAAACAAAAGAGAAAGGGGGAGGGGGAAGGGGTATAGGATGCGGACTTAGGGGGAGGTTAGTACAGATGTGATTACACAAGTTGGAATGAGGATAAAGAGCATCAGCTTACAGTTTCTTCACACCTCACCACCAAAGGGCCGTTAGGGAAGATGGTGAAAGCAATAGTCTCTCCATGTACTTTGTTCATTTGTATGTGTCTTGCAATCTCTGGATGTATGTTCGTTTCCTGTCTGTGTCGGTGTGATCGACATGGGACCAAATGTGCTCAGAATGTGAACATTTCATCATGTTATGGCGTACAACTTGTGATTTCACGGTTATTCTGTGTGGATTGAAAAAAAAATTAGAGTTAGGGCCGATGCTCTTGTCGGAGAGGCACGGGATGCCGGTGGAACGGGAGGAGGGAGGAAGGGGGGGGGGGGGGGGGGCGGAGGGAGGTTGTCTGCTGACCGTCTGCCGTCAGTCTGTCCCAAGAGTTTCTTCCCCTTGATTACACCATTATTCTGTTTGGATTGAAACTATTTTAAAATGTTGCTGTGGTGGAAAGCTTTTTTTTTTTTTTTTTTTTTTTTTAAAGCTACCACACACAAATGTTCTGTTCAATGCACATTTGAGAGTAAGAGAGAGAGAGAGAGAGAGAGAGAGAGAGAGAGAGAGAGAGAGAGCAGACAGACAGACAGACAGACAGACAGACAGACAGACAGACAGACAGACAGACGACGGACGGACGGACGGACGGACGGACAGACAGGACAAAGCCGCAAAATTTTGCACTGGTCAGAGTATTACATTGGAATCAATTGCATTTTTTTTTAGTTTTCTACCAATCATTTGTAATATGTCAATTTTTCAAAGAAAAAGGATACTCTGATTTTCTTTTTTTTTTTTTACATCATCAGGTTTACACCCTGAGTACATAAAATAAGGATGAAAAGATCAGTTCTAGGACGGGGAATGAATACCGAATGTTTATTACGCATATCTGCTTGGCATTCAACATGGCAGTACGCTGGAGCGACACTGTTCTTAACTGCATACATAGAGACACCTTTGTTAAAGCGACATATTCAACGAACTGGGAGAATGTTAAGTTCTATGCAGTCAGTAATTTGTACAGAAGATTTAAAAACAAACTTGGTTTTAGGAGAACGTCTGCACAAGTTTCAAGTAATATGGTGTCTGAGTGGCCGATTCTAAACATGCTGAGGCGTAATCAACATCATATTGTATGAGTGCAAACATTTTCTTTGTTCATAACATATGTACTTCATTTCAATATGTTGATATTTTTCCTATTGTGAATATTTCTACACAAGACAGAAACATGGCTACACCGAGAAAATCGATCATCAACTAGGTAAAGTAAAAATGAGATTGATTCGAGATACATTATCATCAATGATTAACTAAGCAGTTTGTCAACATCCGTTTCTCTCCAAACTTTGTTACACAATGTCAGTGCCTGTAAAGGGGTTGTAATCTCTGGACTTTCTTGACTGGCTGAACCAATGCACACTTGGATGTTGAAGCACGAAAGGCCACAAGGTTGAAATCTGATTAATGTGTATCCTTGCATACATTAAAGTAGCTGCACGCTGCCTTTGCAATTCTGCCTTGTATGTGGAGCCTATGAGCAGAACACTTACAAGAGAACATGTTTTTAAAATTATTTTTAAAAATAAAAAAAATAATATCAAATCGGCCTAAAAGGGAGAGAGAGAGAGAGAGAGAGAGAGAGAGAGAGAGAGAGAGAGAGAGAGAGAGAGAGAGAGGGGAGGAGGGAGGGGGAGAGAGTGTACAAATCCATTTGAATAGCTTTCGTACACAGAGTGTATGGCTTTGTCTCTGACATTAGTGATTGTTACGATGTGAAGATGATAGTGAAACCTGCCAAAATAATATTTCACACACACACACACACACACACACACACACACACACACACACACACACACACACACACACAAGCACACACGCACGCACGCACGCACGCACGCACGCACGCACACGCACACACACTTGCGCAGATACAGATACACACACACACACACACACACACACACACACACACACACACACACACAACACACACATACATCCACACACATACACACACACTCACACACATACATACGTAGATACATTTATACATACATACATACATGCATGCATGCATGTATGCATACATGCATTCACGCATGCATACATACATACATACATAATACATGCATACATACATACATGCATGCATGCGCGCACACACACACACACACACACACACACACACACACACACACACACACACACACACACACGCGTGCGCGCGGCTGTGGCACATTGGTATGGTGACATGAAGCCTTCCTCAGACAGGCAGTGAGTGTTCTTTGTAATGGACTGGTCACACCACTAATGTCAACAGGCAGTGAGTGTTCTTTGTAATGGACTGGTCACACCACTAATGTCAACAGGCACTGAGTGTTCTTTGTAATGGACTGGTCATATCACTAGTGTCAACAGGCAGTGAGTGTTCTTTGTAATGGACTGGTCACATCACTAATGTCAGCCGTCGAGGAAAGCCGGCAAACATATTACACTTAGCCGTACACTATTATCGTTGAACAGCGGATAAAGTTGGGAGTGATATGATTATTGAAAAGATTATTTTGAATGAACGTCATCCAAAGGGATCATTCAGAGTGGTAGTACAAGAAAAAAAAAGAATGAAAATGGTTTTATATGAAAGACCATTCCATTTCGACCGTTGAAAAAAGAAGAGAGAGAGAGAGAGGTAGAGAGAGAGAGAGAGAGAGAGAGAGAGAGAAAGAGAGAGAGAGAGAGAGAGACGACGAGAGAGAGAGAGAGAGAGAGAGAGACAGACAGACAGACAGACAGACAGACAGAAGACGCACAGACAGATACACAGATAAACAGACACACGCACGGACGTTTTTTCAAGCCTGACATCAGTGTTTTAAAAGAATGCTAGCCAAGAGTTGGTGTTTTCTCCGGGCCTGACGCTGGTCACAGACAGTTTAGGCCTCGGTCAAGGAAGGTGGAGAGAAAGAGGACACGTAGCAGTTAACTGACTATCGACACCAAGGGAATCTTTCTTCAGGAGGACTTGGAGAGTTCCCTGACGTTGCCATGTCAGTGGTAATCTGTGACGTGTAGGACTGTGAAGGTTGTCCCACGTTGCCATGTCAGTGGTAATCTGTGACGTGTAGGACTGTGAAGGTTGTCCCACGTTGCCATGTCAGTGGTAATCTGTGACGTGTAGGACTGTGAAGGTTGTCCCACGTTGCCATGTCAGTGGTAATCTGTGACGTGTAGGACTGTGAAGGTTGTCCCACGTTGCCATGTCAGTGGTAATCTGTGACCTGTAGGACTGTGAAGGTTGTCCCACGTTGCCATGTCAGTGGTAATCTTTGACCTGTAGGACTGTGAAGGTTGTCCCACGTTGCTATGTAAGAAGGGATCTTTGGCCTGTTCTACTGTGAAAGTTGTCCTACGTTGCTATGTAAGAAGGGATCTTTGGCCTGTTCTACTGTGAAGGTTGTCCCACGTTGCTATGTAAGAAGGGATCTTTGGCCTGTTCTACTGTGAAGGTTGTTCCACGTTGCTATGTAAGAAGGGATCTTTGGTCTGTAGGGCTGTGAAGTTGTCCTACGTTGCTATCTAAGAAGGGATCTTTGGTCTGTAGGACTGTGAAGGTTGTCCTACGTTGCTATGTAAGAAGGGATCTTTGGCCTGTACTACTGTGAAGGTTGTCCTATGTTGCTATTGAAGAAGGGATCTTTGGCTTGTTCTACTGTGAAGGTTGTCCTACGTTGCTATGTAAGAAGGGATCTTTGGCCTGTACTACTGTGAAGGTTGTCCTATGTTGCTATGTAAGAAGGGATCTTTGGCCTGTACTACTGTGAAGGTTGTCCTATGTTGCTATGTAAGAAGGGATCTTTGGCCTGTACTACTGTGAAGGTTGTCCTACGTTGCTATGTAAGAAGGGATCTTTGGCCTGTACTACTGTGAAGGTTGTCCTATGTTGCTATGTAAGAAAGGATCTTTGGCCTGTACTACTGTGAAGGTTGTCCTATGTTGCTATTGAAGAAGGGATCTTTGGCCTGTAGGACTGTAAAGGTTGTCCCACGTTGCTGTGTCATGGGGAATCTTTGGCCTGCAGGAGTATTAGGTTTTCTTCATGTTGCAATGTCATAGGGAATCTTTGGCCTGCAGATCTATGAGGGTTTCTTCATGTTGCAATGTTATAGGGAATTTTTGGCCTGCAGGACTATTAGGGTTTCTTCATGTTGCAATGTCATAGGGAATCTTTGGCCTGCAGGACTATTAGGGTTTCCTCATGTTGCAATGTCATAGGGAATCTTTGGCCTGCAGGACTATTAGGGTTTCCTCATGTTGCAATGTCATAGGGAATCTTTGG
>CM065739.1:38922663-38927663 GCA_033310375.1 Conus canariensis
CACTTTCTCAGTTGTTCCTGCATTTTTCTATGTATTCCTCCTACCAGTAGTACATTTTCATTCCCTTTTTACATTTTATGGCTGTCTTTTTTTTCTTTCTGTCGTTTCATATAGTCTCCTTTTCTCTAATCTCCTTTCTGACTTTCCCTTACTTTGATTACTTTCACTTGCATTCCACTACCTTTTCAAAGTGTGCTTGTATGCCTTCTGTTTCAGCCCTCCTTTTGCGTGTCCTAGCGTGTAGAACTGTTTCAAGTTTTTTTGTTTTTTTTTTTTAAACTTTTTCTCTGCTTTCACATCTACGCTTTTCTGTCCTTTCCTTTCTTTCTGTTTACTTTTTCGCAATTTTTCCCACGTTTTCCACCAGTCTTGTAACCTTTTCCCAATATTTTCTACCCTTTCCTTCATGTTCCTCTCGCCTCTCAATATTTCTGCTTTTTGTTAACCTGTGCCCACATTGCCACATCATTTCTGAACTTGGTTTCTGCGCTTGTTCTACCCCCCCCCCCCCCCCCCGCCCCCACCGCCCCCTTCCCGACCCTGTCCTATTTTTACAAAACTTCTCTCTTACCCTTTTCCTACTTTTCCGATCTTTCCCTACATTTTTCTGCTTTCCCCTACTTTATCCGTTATTGTTCCATCAATTCCGAATTTTTTAAAATTTTCTTTCACCTGTTCCCGACCTTGTAATGTTTTGCTACTTACTACATACGTACCCAAAAGTGCGCTACCTATCCTCGAGTGATAGTCATCGTCTTACGGGCAGTGTATCGGTTGTTAGAGGCGACCATAGACAGCCAGTGGATGCTGTCACACGAAGAGCTGCAATGCCGATAGCAAAGCGTTCATCACGTCTGTGTTCGATAGCTGGTGCCACGCTGTACACGCCACGTTGGCAAAACGTCAGTCGTTGATGAAGAAAACGGAGAACACGGACCATGGTATGCGATCACTAGGTTTCCGGGCTGCAAGTCCGTCGCGTCGTAGTGCAAGTGTCCCAGACATTGTACACCGCCAAGGAGCGTTCAGGAAAGCACTGAGACTTGTGGCGTTACAATATACGATCACTGTCTTTTTTTTCCGGGCTGCACTGTCCGTCGCGTGATAGTTGGGATTTTCCTTCCAGAAGGCCGGGGCTGACAGAGCAACACACTGGGTAAAGCATCAGAGAAACTCCTGGGGTTTATAGCTCGGTGGGTCACCAAGGCCACCTCATGGCTGCAAGGCTGTTGAAATCCATACTATATGCACAAGAGAACATCAAGACTGCAGGCAATCCAAAACCCGAGAGCGAGGTTCTGAAACTAAAAAAGTTCGATTTGGTCCGCGGTTTGTCATCAGTCATGGTTATGTCAGATCAAAATAAAGAAAAAAAAAATACAAGAAACATTTGCAATTAAAGAGTCCGCAGTGTAATTTGTTTAATAGGAGGAAAGAATGACAAAAATTGGAAAAAAAAGAAAGAAAAGAAATGATTATTAAAGGGAAAGAAATAACACCGTAGTATGAACATGAAGGGAAAAACTGGGAAAAGTAATCATAAGAACCGCCCCCCCCCTCCCACCCCCCCCCCCCCCCCCCCCCCCCCAAAGAAAAAAAGAAAAAAAAAGGGGGAAAATCGACAAATTACTCTAAAGTAGACCGGAGAGCAATAAAGAAATAAAAAAAACAAGGGGAAAAAAGGCTAAAAGTAGAGAACTTTGCAACAAGTATGAAACGAACAGCCACAAAAGTACAAAAGTACAGCCGTGTCTCCCTGATGAGTCCGATCCAGCGGAGGAGAGGCCTAGGAGCAGGCAATACAAATAGATCTGCCTTCGGGAGGGATTACGATGGTTCCCTCATGCAGCTAGTGAAGGGTTTTCATATTTATATTATATTTTCTTAATTCTATGTTCCCATTTTCTTCATCTCCAACCGCCTTTTTTTTAAAGCTCAGATCTTTGCCAACTCATTACTATAATGACGGAAGAATTGTTAGCCTGCACTTGTTTTTACCCACTACTTAATTGTTCAAAAGCACAAAAAGTAATGCATAGCAGAAAATTAGAACAACGAGCAAGAACTGATGAAGGTTCGGCAGTTACAAAAAGCATAAAAACTCAACAAGTGCAAAAAGTCATACAAAATAGAAACAGTGACCCATTAACTGGTAATGTAGACTGCAGAAAATGGGTCAGCTCTAGCACTCACCTAGGTGTGGCTATGTGGAAGGCGAAAATAAAAAGCGGCGTGGGGACCCCGCCACTGAGAGGCACAGGAAAGCAAAATGGGTGTTTAAACCCAATATGTCGTTCCTACATCTGTCTGGAAACCTGATTCACTTTTTTCTAACAACATTTTGGGTTATTGCAGTCCAAAGAAAAATCGGCTGTGTCGCGGTTTACGCCATAATTTTGCCTAAAACGATGCCATTTTCTGGCATAAGATTGTCTCAACGTTTCTTCCTGGACTGACTACTTGGCAAGACTCGTAGGTGTACTAGTTTACTGCTAATAGATGGCCTACAATGGGTTACTTGCAATATAGCAGTTCACCATAATTACGCTGGCATCGTCTCATCGGGACCAGTAGGACTACCATTCGGACCCGCCATTAACAGTGACCATTTTCTTCGTGTTTTTTGTTTCTTCGTGAAGCCTGTTGCTGCTCGCTTGCAAGTAGACAGGTATTTGCACCGGAATATAGCGACAGCATCCTATGTCGTGGTCGTCCTGCGGAGACATTACTAGGCCAGACGTAACAGGATCATGCCATCAGCTCCCACTCAGTCCCCACTGATCAGAAACTAATCGTTGACAGTGACCGTTGATCGTTAACCCGGCTCGTCTCTCAGCCATTGGACTGGTGTATGGTAAGGTTACTGCAGGACATACAAGCATCGGATGTCTGTGCAGACGGTGTCTTGATGTCGCCATCATCTGTAGGGATTTTTTTTTTTGTAAAGTGACATGTGCCTGTGAAATGATAGTTTCATTGTGGAGCTCCATAGCGCAAGTTTTCAAGTATTCGCTCGCTGATGCGGAGGCTGAGGATGGGAGATACGGGGGATGGAGGGGTGGCGTGGTCTGATGCAATCTGGTGTGTACCTTTTTCTTGCTATTTGATTTCGATCTATTCATCGGTTTATTTCTTAAAACTTTTATTTATCTTCTTAATTTTTTTAAGCTTTGGCTTGGCGTGAAAAACTACCCATTCATTTGTCATGAATTTGCAGCACATTTTCACGTCATATGAAGGGAAAAACAAGATGGGGGGTATCAGCCCTTTCCCAACTCCATGCCATCGTGGGAGCCTACTTCCTGACAACACAGACTCCATCAACACGGCAGGACAAACACAATGCCAAAGTAAAGGTCAAGAGATCGAAGTGGTGAATGTTGGTACCCCACCATTACAGGAAAATATGTTTGAATTAGCGTAATGTAGTACCGCTCATTTTGATTTTTAAAAAATTTACATTGGAAGTTGATTGAAGCCGTTCGCTTAGCTGTTAAGCAGTATGGCCACATATAGCAGATTTCCTGTAACATATCTCAGTTCTAAAAGTTATTAAAATTCATGACATAAGATCATATGGGATCGATCCTTCACGGGGGAGGTGGGTGTGGGGTGTGGGGTGTAGATTCTCGAAGCTTTGAATATCCCATTTGTTAGGTTGTTGATGAAGAGATGACGTCACACATTTTGTGACATTTCCAGAACGCGTCAAAAACAGTTTGAAGAAAAAATAGAAATTAGAAAGATGTAACAACCCAATATGTTGCTTTTGAATCTATTAATGCATAATTCAGCTTCTTAGCGACAAAGTGACATTATTACTTGCCAGATGACCCGTAGAGATACACTATCTGTCTGTCTGTCTGTCTTTATCTATCTATCTATCTATCTATCTGTCTGTCTGTCTGTCTATCTGTATATCTACTTTGTCTCTCTACCCATCCATCTATTCATTCTTGGTCGAATAGCGGTTTTGTGAGTTCTGAGTTCTACTATTTTGTCTGTCTACCTATCCATCCGTTCATTCTTGATCGAATAAAAGTTTTCTGAGTTCTGTCTATCTGTTGGTCTGTCTGTCTGTCTGACCGTCTGTCTGTCTGTCTGGATATCCATCTAATTATCTTCTTGCATTCTCTCTCTCTCTCTCCTCTCTCTCTCTCTCCTTATCTCCCTCCATCCATTTGTCTGTCTGTCTGTCTGTCTGTCTGTCTGTCTGTCTGTCTGTCTGTCTGTCTCTCTCTCTCTCTCTCTCTCTCTCTCTCTCTGTGTGTGTGTGTGTGTGTGTGTGGTGTGTGTGTGTGTGTGTGTGTGTGTGATGTGACCGACTGGAATAATAGAGAGTTGGGATCGGTCACGCTACCCTAACATTACCAGAACAACAATTAAGAAACAATGAAATGATCAGTGTAATTGCTATGTAATTATTTGGGCGTACACAATCTAGGGCAAGGCCGGGTGAGTTCCTATGTGTGTTAACAGACAATAGTCGCAGGGGATGAATACTTGATAACGGACAGCTGGAGGATGGAGACGTGTCAAATGTATTAACAGGCAATCGCCACAGGGGATGAAAACTTTATGGCTGATAGTTCATGGCTGGACCTGAAGATGAGGCGTACTGAGGGTGTGTGAGCGTGGGGTGTGGTACTTCCTCCGTTCATCTTTGATGAACAGTCAAGACTGGATAATCTGACAGGAAGCGGTCAACTGTGAAATTCAACGCTGACCGCATTGTCCTCATAGTGGACTGTCTGGCTGGTCTAACAGGGTAGAGCACCGAGTCCGTTAGCAATCAGCCGTTGAAAGTTCCAGTCCCGCTAGAGCATCAACGTCGGCATTTTGGTTGTCTTCCTCACGTGTTGTCGTTGTGGTGGATCTGTGTAGTAACAGAGAGGTCTACTCCCCCCAGTATTCGTTTTGTTTGCTCTGTGTGTGTGTGTGTGTGTGTGTGTGTGTGTGTGTGTGTGTGTGTGTGTGCGTGCGTGCGTGCGTGCGTGCGT
>CM065739.1:38930163-38932663 GCA_033310375.1 Conus canariensis
GAGGGGGGCTGAGGATAGACGGGTTATTTCATGGTATGATGAACAGCACAGAATGAAGAGAGAGAGTCATTAATGTTTATTCAGAGGAAAGAATGTGGAGAGAGAAGAGAGAGAGAGAGAGAGAGAGAGAGAGAGAGAGAGAGAAAAGAGAGAGAGAGAGCGAGCGTATTTCTGCCATCATCTGCCTTGTCT
Source organism: Conus canariensis (assembly GCA_033310375.1). NCBI lineage: Eukaryota > Metazoa > Mollusca > Gastropoda > Neogastropoda > Conidae > Conus > Conus canariensis. Next base: position 38,930,356 of record CM065739.1, read on the forward strand.
GTGAGCGACTGCAAGTGGAATGAAGGACATGTTGTAATTTTTACAGTCAAGGAAAGATAGAGTGCAGTAGTGACACAATAGACCGTATCATGTGAGTATTGCTTGGATTGTTTGTTGCACTATCAATTCGTTATTCATTCAATTAGCTTGACAGTGAGATGTCTTCCATCTATGTCCTTACCCTTCCATCTGTTTTCACTCTCCATCTTTATTTCTGTCTCTTGTTTTTTATTATAAGCTTTTCAACGCAGCCAAGTCGGAAGAAACTCCAGGGAGAGCTTCACAGCAGCTCTCCAAGGAACAAACCCTCCTTAGACGAGTGTTTTAGCCCTGAATTTCTTACACACTAAGGAGGCTGGGCCAAAGCCATCTTATAAAATCCTAACCCCCTTCTGGTTTGGCGTTGTCGTGGACTAGCGGCATTCGAAAGTGCGTTTCTATGCTTTACAAAGTTTGGTTAGTTTCAGCCAGTACTCCTTGCATGTAGTCTGTGGGTTGAATATGATTAGGATAACTTCCTGGCTCACCGTCTGCAAGGTCAGTTAGAGTCCTATCAGAAAACGCTTCATTTTGAAAAACAAAAATGTATTTTCTCTTTCTCTTCCACTTACAGGGACCTGTAGTCAAATGGTCAGGGCGCTGGGCTGCGGCACTGATGGTTGCGAGGTCGATCCCTTCATTGGGGTTGGAAGTTTGTAGCTTTAACTGAAACCGTTTTCTGTCCAACGTACGTGGATATCTGATTTCATACAGGGAAGCTGAAGGCAACATGTGGAGAGGGCTAGGCTCCGCCTTCAATAATCCAGTGCCTAGAAACCATGGTCCTTCAACATTTCGCTGCCTCTGCATTCATTTGGCCAGGAGACCTAAAGATTTACATGTTCGCCCCCCTTCCCTCCCCCCCCCCTCCCGCACTCCCACTCCAACGCATGTTTGTGCTCTACAAAGAGAGCGGAAGCGAGATTCAGCAAACGTATTATTGCATTCATTCACAAAAAAGGTGCTGACAAGCTTGAGAGTAGAAGAGTAGGAAGAAGAAAATGAGGGAAGTGCTGGTGACGGGTAGATTATGGTGAGGATAAGGTGAGATCAATATCATGCTGACATCATTGAGATCACTCTGGGCCAGTTCTCCCGTTCTGCTTTCTTTTTATCTAATAGACATGTTTCTGTATTGTCCATTTTCAGCGTTTCTAAGGCGGTGATGTGTGTGTGTGTGTGTGTGTGTGTGTGTGTGTGTGTGTGTGTGTGTGTGTGTGTTTGTTTGTTTGTTGTGTGTGTGTGTGTGTGTGCGTGTGCGTGTGCGTGTGTGTGTGCGTGTGCGTGTGTGTGCGTGCGTGCGTGCGTGCGTGCGAGCGTGGGTGCGTGCGTGCATGGGTGCGTGCGTGTGTGTGTGTGTGTGTGTGTGTATGTGTATGTGTGTGTGTGTGAGACAGAGAGAGAGAGAGAGAGAGAGAGAGAGAGAGAGAGAGGAATTCTGGTCTCTATTTTTACAGTGTATGTTAAGACGTCAGTAAGCAAGCTTTGTTGTATCCTAAGCACACAATCAGTTGTGAGGATCAGACAATAGACCTTATTTCTGCCGTCATCTCCCTTGTCTGTGAGCGAGTGGGAGTGGAATGGAGATGTTGTAGTGTTCATATTCATAGAGACGTAATGCACAGTATTGACATATAAGCCCTGTCATTTGAGTATGGATCAGATTGTTGCATTGTTTGTGTATTTCTTATCTTGTTTGTTTACTTATTCCTTTATTTATTTATTTCGACGTACAGAGTGACAAACAAGTCCTCCCTCAATCCTACTCCACTTTTCTCTCCCCATCTCTGTTTCTGTCTCTTTATTGTTATAAGCTTTACGGCGCAATCAAGCAGGAAAAAAAACTGTATGGAGAGCTTGACAGCTAAAGGTCTTCGGAGAGAGAACCCCCTTCCTCCCACGTCCCCTCCACCCCTCCTCCTCCCCTCCTACCCATCCCCCCCCCTCGCCCTCCCCGATCATAGACGTGTTTCGGTCCTGAACTCATTACGCTCTCAGGGGGCTGGGCTATTCTGTCGATTTGTTATGCAATAGCAGGGTTTCGAATCCGTGATTCTATTCTGTAGCCAGTTTATTTGTTTGTTTCAGCCAGTAATTTGTGTACGAATTGAATGAAATCAGGGCAACTTCCTGGCTCACCGTGTACGAGGTCAATTAGAGGTGTTTTTTTATGTTTTTTTTATTTTTTTTATTTTTATTTTTAAACCAGAAAACGATATAATTTCACGAATTGAATGAAATCAGGGCAACTTCCTGGCTCACTGTGTAC
>CM065739.1:38937663-38940163 GCA_033310375.1 Conus canariensis
CATTTGTGTAACAGACTTTTAGAAACAATAAAATAGTCTACAACACTGCATCCCATTTGTGAAATATATGTAAAACCGCATGGGAAATTTGCTGATTGCAGACCATTCAATATCAACAGATTGAATTCCTGACAAATGTTAATAAGAAACTTTCCATAAGCATTAACCACAGAGTCATTAGAACATCTTTTGTTATCGTCATCTTTCTCATATCCTTCATCTTCACTTCTCATTTCATATATCTCTTCAACATGATCATTATTTTGAGCATTTGAACAGCCTGTTCTAGAATTTAGGTCACCACAAATAATTAAAGGAATGTCTCCATAATCTCTGACTAAGTCAAGCAACAAATCTTCAAGTAACATAACACCATTATAAATTTCAGTTTCCTCATAGTAAGGTGAATTCTCTGGAGGAATATACATTCCAACCAACAAGCAGTCTGTAGACGTACTAAACAGCTTGTGTGAAAGTTTTAATACAATTACATTATCAGATTCTACTTCAACACGTTGTACATATTCAGTGAGTTCTTTACGAACAAAACATATGACCCCACCTGACAGACGACCATGAACATTATCAGACACCTTCACACCCGGTGACACAAACGACAAATGAGATTTTACACATGAACTAGAAAATGTCTGAAGAAAAGTTTCAACAAGAAAAACAAAATCATACTGACATACAAATGATGATAAATCAAGTTCATTCATGATAGAATGTAAACCTTCAACATTGTAAGTAACAAATGACAAAAACGATTCCGTACATTTTTCATTGACTCTATTAGAGTTAAGAACACATTCATGACCGTTTTCTTCATGTAATGTAATATCCACTTGATCTGGGCCATGGCCTAACCGCTATTTATTCTGACAGGTTTTCTCCCTATTGATTCGTTCAGAATCCTTGTTCTGAGCAGATCTGGCATGACCCAAGTTCCAGTCATAGGGCAGAGTACTCTGCTGTGAAGCAGAGCGATTGCGGGTTAGTATGGGTGAATTCTGTACACAAATGTTACCAGTTCTGTTCGCCCTCCCCCTTCCCCTCCCCCCATTTCCGCCCCTCCCCCCACCACAAGGTACGGAGTGCTGTTGACTAGGAAGTGGAGATCCTCTTCCAAAACCTCTCGTTCCTGAGGAGAGTGCTTGCTGACTAAGTGGTGTGCCATGGTCACCTGGTGTGTCGGGAAAGGACTGCTCAGTCTGTCGGTCTTCTTGAGGGCTGGTAGACATTTCAACTGGACCCTCATCCACAATCTGGTCACATACAGTCATGAGAGCACTGTCCTGGGCTTCTGGTACTCTTTCTGCCATCTGCGCATAGGAAGTGACAGAGGGGGATGCGTGGGATTCTTGATGTATTCCATGATCATGACTGGGGCGTGTACGGAAATCTTGGACCACCAACTTCCCTTTGGTGTAAAATGCATATTTTCCTTGTTCTTTGTAGTGTGCCACAGTATCTCTTTGCTGTTTTGTCAGATCTGCCCCAATTCGCAAACCGTTCAAACGCATCTGATTTTTCCCTTCCCTATCCTTTATGACCAGCATTGCATCTCTCCATCTCTGAAACTTTATAATCATTGGTCGTGGTCTATCCTTTCTGGGTGATGTTAGACCTAATCGGTGTGCCCGTTCAAAATCTGTCTCTATCCAGTCTTTTTGTGGAAAATGCCGTCTAAAAGCGTCTACAACCTTTGAAACACATCTGTCAAAAGTTTCACCTGCTTCTTCTGCCATTCCATACAGCGTGTGCGTGTCAGAACAGCCTCGTTTTCATTCAATGCCTACCTAGCGCTGAAGAGATCAAAGCTAAGTGAAAAATTCGTTCATTTTCATTGTCCTATTTGTTTGTGTCTTGCCTGAAGAAGACCTAAGAGGTCGAAACGCGCAGTGTTTTGTCTTGTGACTTGTTTGTCCACGTTTCTCTTGGCGGTTCGCTAACATTTATTTAAGATTTGTTTAGATTTCCGCCTGCAGTCGTCTCACTTTGCAGCCGTACCTGATTTAGTTCAGGGAAGGTTCAGGAGGCAGAAGGACAGGGCCAGGCTCCACCTTCATAACTCTGTCCCCTAGACACCATGGTCCTTTTATATTTGGTCGCTTAGTCCAGGCGACAAACTTTATAGTCAGTTCTCCCCAAACAGATTACTGCTCTATGAAGAGAGCGGGAGCTCGATTCGGACATACGGACAGACCAACCGACAGAAAACAAAGTGTTGCGTTGACAACATTGCATCGACAGGCGTGGGCGTGAAAGAGTGGGGAGGGGAGGGGGTGAAGGAAGTGGTAGCGACAGGCAGATTATGGTGAAGGTAATGTGATTAATGCCAGGCTGACATTGAGATAACTCCTGGCCAGTTTTCCTCTACGAAAAATATTGTACTGCTCGTGTCCAATTGAAGCGGTGAAATGTGATGTGTTCGGAATAGGAGTGCTGTGTAGTGTGTGTGGTTGAAAATTGGTGAGGGGTGTGTGGTGAGAAGAGT
>CM065739.1:38942663-38947663 GCA_033310375.1 Conus canariensis
AGCCTTCCAGAAGAACCCCCCCCCCCCCCTCCTTTCCCTCTCCTCCTCCCCCTTTCAGACAAGTGTTTCGGCCCTGAACTTCTTACGTTCTGGCGGGAGGCTGGGCCGCATCCAAGTCAAGACACTTAGATACTGTTCGTCTGTCGCCCTGTCTTGCAGTAGCGGGATTCAAACTGGCGGCTCTCTATTCTGTACCAAGTGTGCTACTTTCAGGCAATATTTCCTGCTCTTAGTCTATGAATTGAATGCAGTTAGGCATCTCATTGGGTTACAATGTATAGAGTCAATAAGAGTTATTTCAGAAAACGAAATAATTACAAACGCGTGTATTTTCTCCTCTTCTTCTTCACTTTACAGGGGCTTTAGTCAAGTGGTCTGAGCGCTGGGTTGCGGCGCTCATGGTGGTATGTTCGAACCATTTAAGCGGATAGACGTTTTGCAGCTTGAAGCCTCTGTCTGTGCAGACTAAGTGGGTGTCTGACGTAGTTCAGGGAGAGTTAAGGAGGCAGAAGGAGATGGCTAGGCTGCACCTGCAATACCCCAGGGCCCTAGACACCATGGTCTTTTCACATTTCGTTACTTACACACCCATTAGGCCTGGAGACTTAACCGTTTACCTCAGTTCTCCCTAAACGCAGATTAGTGCTCCACAAGGAGAGAGGGAGCTCGGTTCGGATTTATAGACAGACCGACAGACAAACAAACGCATCATTACATTGACAAAAGGGCGCAGACAGGCGTGAGCGTGAAGAAGAAGCGGGAAGAAGAAAATGATGGAATTACGAGTGACAGGCATAGGATGGTGGAAAATAATGGGATTTATATCACGGCTGACACTGAGGTAACCCTGGGCCTGTTCTTCATCTGTGTCTGACAGACTTGTCTGTATACCACCTATTTCCACCATTTCTAAGGCGGTGGTAGGTTTGACATTTCCAATGTAGCCAAAGACCACTGCCGGATAATCTGGCATACGTCACGCATGATTTCACATTCGGAGCTATTTCAGCTGTTGCTGTGTTGACCATGTGCGTTCTGTCTTTAAGAAAAGACATCAATAATATCACTGATATCATGGACACCTTTCTTCTCTGGCATGAAATCAAATTCATGTTCATACGTACACAGTTGCTGTGTTTCTGATTATCCCTGGCTTCTAAATATAAGGCAGTCTGTGTGGTTCCATATCAGACATCTGAAAGCAGAGGCGAATTTACCTAGCCCGCGAAATTCAACAGATTGGGTAGGGAATGGTAAAGAGAGAGAGAGAGAGAGAGAGAGAGAGAGAGAGAGAGAGGAGAGAGAGAGAGAGTGAGAGAAATGACTATGGCTTTCATGGTCATGAGTTCGAGTTATTCATGGGCACAGAAAGTTACGGTGTGAAGCCTCTCTCTGTCCAACATAAGTGGGTATTTGATTAGTTCAGGGAAGGTTAAGGAGGCAGAAGGAGATGGCTAGAATCCACCGTCAGTAACCCCGTGCCTTTGGCACCATGGTCGGGGGCCGGAATAGCTCAGTTGGTAAAGCGCCGGATTCGTAATCCAAGGGTTGCGGGTTCAAATCTCCGCCAGGCCGTTTCGGTACAGGGGATTTTTCCCTCGGCGTTAACATTGGTTCTGACTCCATTTCCCATACAGTCCTTCGAATGAGACTATAAACCGAGGTTCCGTGTGTGAACGCACGCACAACATCTTGCACACATGTAAAATCCCATCACCAACTTTCGGAAGAGAAGGCCAGTTTGGCCGTTGGTATGAATGACACGTTACACATAGCATGCACCTTACCCGAAGTTGGAGTATGGCTGCCTTAAGGCGGGATAAAAAAAACGCTCATACACACAAAACTCCACTCCCTTTGTTGAGCAGATGGGATTAATACCTGCCTGTCTATACAGGGAGTCGTCCGCAGGAGTGTCAGCCTGCGTACGCAGAAGGAAAGAAGGCACCATGGTCCTTTCACAATTCGTTGCTTATCAGGCCAGGAGACTTCACTTTGTACCCCCTTCTCCCCAGACACAGAGTTCTGCTCCATAAAGAGAGGAAGGATGTATCTGGACCCATCAACACAGACCCACAAACACACAAAAGAGCGCAAACAAGCGTGAGCGTGGAAGAGTAGTAGAGAAGAAAAAAAGGGGAAGTGGTAGTGACAGGTAGATTATGGTGAAGATAATGTGATTAGTATCAGATTGACATTGAGATAACTCTACGCCAGGTGTCCCTTTCGGCTCTCACCTTGATCTGTACCTCGTCCATTTCCATACTTTCAGCGTGAAGATGTGTGTGTGTGTGTTGTGTTGTGTGTGTGTGTGGTGGTGGTGTTGTGTGTGTGGTGTGTGTGCGTGCGTGCAAGGCGTGCGTGCGTGCAAGCGTGCGTGCGTGCGTGCCGCGCGCGCCGTGTGTGTGTGTAGAAAAGGAATGTAGTGAGAACTAAAGAGACGAATTTTTGTGTATGACCAGAGATGAACTATCGCGTCTTTTGGTAGAGACAAGGCACACACGGGGAGAGAGAGAGAGAGAGAGAGAGAGAGAGAGAGAGAGAGAGAGAGAGAGAGAGAGAGAGAGAGAGAATGATACTGCTGTGTATGTACTAGTGGACCATGAGGATCTTTTCAGGGCTGTGGGAAGAAGAAAGGAGTGGTGACATCATAGAGTGGTGTGGAAGTGAATGACGTTAGTGATGAGGACCCTCATCCAGAAGACAGTGTCCAACACACACCGGACCACACCCAGCACCTGTGAGCATTTTGTGTGTGTTTGTCTTTTATTGTAATGTCTGTACCGGCTTCTCTTTCCTCCCTTCTCTCCTTTCTCCCTTCTCTCTCTCTCTCTGTCTCTCTCTCTCTCTTCTCTCTGTCTCTCTCTCTTCTCTCTGTCCTCTCTCTCTCTTCTCCTCCTCTCTCTCTCTCTGTCCTCTTTCTCTGTCTCTGTGTGTCTGTGTGTCTGTTCGTCCGTCCATCGTCTCTTCTTTCTCTCTGTTGTGTGTGTGTGTGTGTGTGTGTTGTGTGTGTGTGTGTGCGTGTGTGCGTGCGTGTGTGCGTGCGTGCGTGCGTGGTGTGTGTGTGTGGTGTGTGTGTGTGTGTGTGTGTGTGTGTGCTCCCATTCTCTTTCTCTCTCTGTCTCTCTCTCTGCGTCTCTGTGTCATTGTATATCTCTCTCTCTCTCTCTCTCTCTCTCTCTCTCTCTCTCTTCTCTCTCTCTCTCTCGCTCTCTCTCTCGCTCTCTGTGTATTTGTTTGTTCTTGTGAACGCGACACCATACATGGGTGTATATCATTTTCTTTACAAATTTTCTTCGGACTTCTTTCCCGTCTTCAAGAAGCGGTTTTCACATCGTAAATAACATTGTTCCGTTTTCCTATGGTCCTTCATTAATACAAGCTTTAATAAAAAGATCACAGTGAGTGAACTGTTGTGATCATGTCATGCGACTGAAGCATACGAGAGGTGACGTGGCCATTAGGAATGACCGAGTACTGGTGTAGGTAAGCACCACACTAATACCACCAGAATCATAATTAACGATCATGATAACGGCCTTGTGATTTTTCAGGTGTTTGTCACTGGCACGTGCATGTGGTTTAGGGGAGAAGCCGGGTCAGGTCATTTGTGAGTTAACAGGCAGTAGTCACCAGGTATGAAAACTTAATAGTCGATGTCTAATGGCTAGACATGGGGGATGAGGCGAACATCTGTGAACGTGGAGTGTCGTACTTCCTCCTTTCCATATTTGATGAACAGTCAAGACTGAAAAGTCCACCGGGGTATAGTCAGCCTTAAAATTCATTGTTGACTCCGGTGTCCCCATGGGGTGGTACCTGGCTGGTCCGACGACTGGAACACCCGGTGGTTCATTGGCAGTGAGCCGTGGAGAGTTCCAGTCCTGCTGCTGCTGGCGCAGAATTTAACGTTGGTTGTCCATCTCAACATGTCATTGTGGTAGTGTGAGTGTAGTGGTAGAAGTCCGGGCCGTTTCCCTGTCCAGTCCCTTTTTCATTTTCCCCTGTGTGTGTGAGAGTGTTCCTCCTTCCTCCTCCCCCTCTCCTCCCTCCCTTCCCCCTCCCTCCTTCTCTCTCTCTCTCTCTGTCCCTCTCTTCCCTTCCCCCATTCTCTCTCTCTCTCTCTCTCTCCCTCTCTCTTCCCTCTCTCTCTGTCAGCGTGTGTGTGTGTGTGTGTTGTGTGTGTGTGTGTGTGTGTGTGTGTGTGTGTGTGTGTGTGTGTGTGCGTGCGTGCGCGCGCACATGCTCGAAAGGGGATAAGATGGGAATATTTCATGACATAGTGAATTGAACATAGAGTGGATACTGGAAGTTACTCATGTTAAAGAATTAGAAAGCGGGGAGGGTGACACACACATACACACTCACATGGGCATGCGCTCGGGCGCACGCACACACATACACACACACGCACAGACAGACAGACAGACAGACAGACACACACACACACGCACACACACACACATACGCACGCACGCACTCACGCACGCACGACACACACACACACACACACACACACACACACACACACACACACACACACACACACACATATATATATATATATATATATATATATATATAAAGAGAGGAAGAGGAAGGGAGGGAGGTGGATTGAGAGAGAGAGAGAGAGAGAGAGAGAGAGAGAGAGAGAGAGAGAGAGAGAGAGAGAGAGAGAGAGAGATTTGTGGCCTCTGATTTTTACGGTGAATGCTCAGACGTGTGTAAGCAGCTTTGTTGTATCCAAAGCACACAATCATTTGAGAGGATCAAACAAGACACCTTAATTCTGCCGTCATCTACCTTGTGTTTGAGCGGCTGGAGGTGGTGGAATGGAAGAGACGTTTTTAGCGTTTACATTCCTGGAGAGGGTAATGCTAAGTATTGAGACATAAGACCCTGTCAGGTGGTTTTGATCGGATTGTTTATCGAATGGTTTCTGTATTTACATGTTTTATTTATGTATCTATGTCTGTGCGTATTTATTTGTTTATTTTACT
>CM065739.1:38952663-38955163 GCA_033310375.1 Conus canariensis
TTATTATGAAAGAAAATAAAGGAGCCAAACAGTTCTATGAAATGTTCATTCGAGATGAGCGCAAGCCAAATAGCTGCTCCAAATGGCTAAACAAACTGAATTCTGAAATCCATTGGAATAAAGTATTTACTCATGTCCACAAAATCAAAGATATAAAATTAAAATGGCTACAAATTCGAATCATACACAGAATTATTGGTACAAAGTACTGTCTTAAATGCTATGGGCTTAACAAACACGACAAGTTGTACTTTCTGTAACGAAGAGAGAGATTCGGTCCAACACTTTTTATGGATGTGCAACCACGCTCAAACGTTTTGGAAAGAAGTTGAAAAGTTATTTAATGAAAAATGCCAAAACACACCTAACATCAAAATCACACGAGATATTGTTATTTTTGGAATAGATCAACGTGTGAAAACAGAGACAGTTTTTGATTTCATTATTATACTAGCTAAATTTCATATATATAAGTGCAAAATCGAAACACGCAGACCAAATGCTTCAATTTTTCAGAGCCAGTTGAGCAACAGATATAAAATCGAATTGTTTAATGCTAAAGTCAACAACAATCTAAACCATTTTCATGCTGCATGGAACAACTATAGGCCAATGATTCTTTAAGAAAACACTTCTTTAAGATCTTGATCTAATACACATTTCCATATGCCCAGTCTCCTTTCTTTCACAACCTCCCTCTGAAATGGAGAGAGTGAGGAAGGAGAGGAGAAGCAATAAGTTGTTAAATCTCGCAAAAGATGATGTCACTCTTTTTTTTTTCCTTTCCCACTGGGTTTTTTTTTTGTCGTCTAAACTTATGTACGTGTCTATGTATATCTTGTTTGTTTCTTTGTTTTTTTTGTTCCTTCTTTGAAAAAAACTGTTTTGGACATATGCCATTAACTGTTTATAGAACTTGCAGAAATGATGCCAATGTACATATGACTTGGCGCACTGTCCCCTTTATGCGCATTTGTAATCTCTATATTGTTTGATTAAAAACGTGAAAACCGACAAAACAAAAAAAAAGTTCTTTGGCATCGAAGATTTTACCCTGTAAGAAAGTTGGGCCGCATCCGTATCATGCCCCCCATCTACTGTCGCCTTTCTGTGCGCCAAGATTCGAGCGTACGCTTCTGTTCTCTGCTCATTCCATCAGCTTGAACCAGTATTTTGTGCATTTCATCTATGAACTGAAGGAAACAGGATCACCTCCCCCTCCTCCCTCCCTACACCCTGCGCCTCGGACAAGCTGTTATGTTATGAACTTCATACTCTATGCCGGGGCTTGGTCGCATTCGCGTCATGACTCATTGAATCGTTGTACCGTCATCTTATTGTGTTCTGTGGGTTTTTGAAACTCTGTATTCTCAACCGGTTTTTGCTAATTTCGGCCAATATTTTGTGCATGACATCTGTGCATTGCTCAAAACAGGATAATATGTATGCCCTTGATCACTGTGTGGTCTACCCCGCTGGTTCAACAGCTAGAACACCGAATTTGTACGAAGTCAGCCGTTGAGAGTTCCAGTCACGATGGCGCAATACGTAAACGTTGGCATTCTAGTTGTTTATCGTAGCTTGATATGGTAGTATCAGTATTGTGTTACCCAACCTGTTCCCCTTTCAGTCTGTCCCCCCACCCTCCTCTCTCTCTGTCTCTCGCTCACTCTGTGTGTGCGCGTATATATACATATATGTATATCTATATCTATATATATATATATATATTATATGTGTGTGTGTGTGCGTGTGTGTGTGTGCGTGTGCGTGTATGTGTGTGTGTGTGTGTGCGTGTGTGTGTGTGTGCGTGTGTGTGTGTGTGTGTGTGTGTGTGTGTGTGTGTGTGTGCGCGCGCGTGCATGTGAGTGTGTGTGTGTGTGTGGTGTGTGTGGTGTGTGTGTGTGTGTGTGTGTGTGTGTGTGTGTGTGTGTAGGGGCCTGGGGGCATAACGAACGATAGATAGTGGGGAAAAAGAGTTATTAATGTCTGCACACAGCGAAGAATGGGGGTAGGAGAGAAACAGAGAGAGAGAGAGAGAGAGAGAGAGAGAGAGAGAGGAGAGAGAGAGAGAGAGAGAGAGAGAGAGAGAGAGAGAGAGAGAGAGAGAGAGAGAGAGAGAGAGAGAGATTTGGGGGATGTCTGTTTTCACAGTGTATGTTGAGATGTCTGGACTCCACTGGCTCTCATCCACAGACCAGCCTTAGAACTCAGCAAGCATAACATTCCACTGACTGATGCAAGGAACCTGCTTCAAAAAGCGGAGAGCGGAATGGGAAGCCCTGCTTGGCATGAAGTGATGCGCAACCTTCAATCTGAGGGACTCATAATTATGGATGCACTGCCCAGGACATGCAGGTGTCCAAAGGAAATGAGGGAGCGGACACATTGGCCAGCAAGGCGACGATAAGAACCTGGACCAAATAATAGAGCCTACTTCTGACGTCATTTGCCTTGTCTGTGAGCGAGTGGGATTGGAATGGACGTGATGTTGTAGAGT
>CM065739.1:38965163-38977663 GCA_033310375.1 Conus canariensis
ATGAATGAGCCCTTAGCCTAGCCCATGTAACCGTTGTGGACGGTGTAAAAAAAAATGTCTGGACAGGTTGGAACACCATTAAACATTTTTTTTCTCTTTCTTTCTTTTTTTGGGGGGTGGGGGGGGGGGGGGGGGGGGGGACGAACAACAACAAAAAAAGGTTTTCCTCCAAGATAACTGAAGAACAGAAAAAGGCACCACATTATGAAAATATCTCGCAGGAGAAGACATTTTAAGTATTCTTGGTTCTAGTCTTTTGTGTTAACGAAAAAGTGTTTTGCCGGCGACTTCAATGGGATTGTCTCTTCATCAGCTGCTTTTTACTCGACATCGTGTCTGACGCCATTTCTCAAACGTGTGCCCCGCGTCAAGGAGAATAACTCCTGTGCCCCGCGTCAAGGAGAATAACTCCGATGCATCTCACAGCTTTGTCAGAGAACGAATTGTCACCACAGACACACACACACATGTTTGTGTTTAAAAGTTGATAAATGTCACACGTTCAGCCCACAGAGAGGGTATCAAAGCGTGGTCTGGTTAATCCCTTGTGCGGGAGGGGGTTCGTGGTGTGTGTGTGTGTGGAGGGGGGGGGGGGGGGGAGAAATTTAAAGATCGGCAGGAGGGTGGTAGAGGGTGGAGAGGAGTGGTTGAGGTGCTGCACGTCAGGTGGACAGGTCCACAGCATGCTGACAGTGCCAAGAGCGGAATGAAACAACAGTCGGCTGGTCTTTTGATGAGGGATGAGCTCGGGTGTACCAGCGAGTATTGTAAGCTGATAACAACACCTTCACATAGTGCAGAGGAGACCGGCAAGTGGAGTCCACGGTCATCAACCCCGCTGGTGAAGACGAGACGTATATTTGTAGAATATGTCACGCCGATCCAGCCGCATGCGTGCTGAGTTTAAATGTTCATTGACGTGTGTACATGCTCGTGTTGTTTTTAATGTCCAGCACGAGTCACGCTTGGTGCAGCCTTCTCGCTAGTCTCCGTTTACATTGCGTGCAAGTTTATGATCTGCTGCTAGGACGGATCGTTAACACGTTCAAGCGGACTTGACGGTTTACATGTCCACTCTGCAAGGCTGTCTCTCCATAATGACAACAGTGAAGTGGTCGGGCGTGGGATGGAATGTGGTCTGGGCTACTGAAGGCTGGTACGAGCGTAGTATGGTTAGGGTGTCTTTGGTTACATCACAGTGTTTTGTGGCTACTGAACGGCTGGTACGGCGTAGTATGGTTAGGGTCTTTGGTTACATCACAGTGTTTTGTGGGCTACTGAACGGCTGGTACGGGCGGTAGTATGGTTAGGGTGTCTTTGGTTACATCACAGTGTTTTGTGGGCTACTGAACGGCTGGTACGGGCGGTAGTATGGTTAGGGTGTCTTTTGTTACATCACAGTGTTTTGTGGGCTACTGAAACGGCTGGTACGAGCGGTAGTATGGTTAGGGTGTCTTTGGTTACATCACAGTGTTTTGTGGGCTACAGAACGGCTGGTACGGGCGGTAGTATGGTTAGGGTGTCTTTGGTTACATCACAGTGTTTCATGGGCTACTGAACGGCTGGTACGGGCGGTAGTATGGTTAGGGTGTCTTTGGTTACATCACAGTGTTTTGTGGGCTACTGAAAGGCTGGTACGAGCGGTAGTATGGTTAGGGTGTCTTTGGTTACATCACAGTGTTTTGTGGGCTACTGAAAGGCTGGTACGAGCGGTAGTATGGTTAGGGTGTCTTTGGTTACATCACAGTGTTTTGTGGGCTACTGAACGGCTGGTACGGCGGTAGTATGGTTAGGGTGTCTTTTTGTTACATCACAGTGTTTTGTGGGCTACTGAACGGCTGGTACGAGCGGTAGTATGGTTAGGGTGTCTTTGGTTACATCACAGTGTTTTGTGGGCTACTGAACGGCTGGTACGAGCGGTAGTATGGTTAGGGTGTCTTTTGTTACATCACAGTGTTTTGTGGGCTACTGAACGGCTGGTACGAGCGGTAGTATGGTTAGGGTGTCTTTTGTTACATCACAGTGTTTTGTGGGCTACTGAACGGCTGGTACGGGCGGTAGTTTGGTGAACGCAGCTTGTGTCAAATACCAATGTTTTGTGAACTACTGAAAGACTAGTTATAGAGACAATTTATACAGGTACATATGAAATAGTCTGTAGACTACATTGTATAGACATGTACGCTTCTATTGACACTGTACGGGCATGTAGGTCTGTAGACAGGCTATACAAAAATGGAGCTCACTCTGTACAGACATTATAGGACTATGGACCCTCTAAACATATATGTAGGTCCATGACGCTTTATACAGACATGTAGGGATATGAAGAATTTATAACAGTGATATGGGTCTATAGACAATTTCTTACAGAGACATAGGTCTATAGACAATCTATGACAAACATGTAGAACTGTAGACAATCTATGACAGTGACGTAGGTCTACAAACAGCCTATGAGAAACATGTTGATCTACACACAATCAATGAGAATGATGTAGCTCTATAGAAAATATAATGACAAACATGTAGGTCTCTACATGGAGCAATCTATGACAGACATGTTGGTCTATATACATTTATCACATTGACTGCAGCGTAGCTGTTACAAAATCTATGACAAACGTAGGTCTACAGTCAAGTCCTATGACAAACATGTTGGTCTATATACATTCTATGACAGACATGCAGGTCTACATATACACGCTAAACAGACATGTGTGTCTATAGTCTATACAGACATCTAGATCTGTGCACACTCTGTAGAGACATATTCGACTACAAACAATCTACAAAGACATTCAGGTCTACACGCACTTTATAGAACCGTTTAGGTTTAAGACACTCTGAACAAATATGTAGGTATCATATAGTTCTCACAGACATACAGGTCGATAGATACTATATAAACATATAGATCCATAAAAATAGTGCGGAGACGGAGAGGTGAGGTGGGGTGGGGTTGACCTGTGTGAAATGCGAGGGAAGTAGTAAGGTATTAAAAGATAAAAAAAAAAAGAGAAGAAAACAAAAAAAGCAAACAAACAAGAAAGAAATGGCAATCCCCTCCCCCATCAAAAAACCAACCAACCAACCAACCAACCAACAAACAGAAAAAGCAAGTGGCGGTACCATTCAGAGAAATTTTCCGGTGCAATCTGTCGCTTTTGAACGGCATTCTGTCTTTCGGCTTCAAAGTGAGGCAGACCGAAGGGGGAAACTGAAACAAAATTCTAAAAGAATTGTTAGTGATTCCACAAGACAAGATGGACAAACAGATTACAAGACAAATTATTGTCTTGTAATCCGTTTGTCCTTATTGTCTTGCGGAATCACCGACAATTCTTGTTATTCATTCTGTTTTTGTTTTTTTTTTGTTCCCTTGCTATAGCATCTGTTATCCTATCTGTTTAGATGATCTTTCACATCCTTGCCTATCTAGTTTAATAACCCTGTTGAGGCAGGGTAATATTCTATTTCAGTCCACGGATGAATAAGCGAACTACAAAAACAAACGTCAAGATGGTGAATGCGTGTAAAATGATACCCCATAAGTTTTTACGAATCCGGAAGCCGGATTGTTTTTTTTTCTAAACGCGAGTATTAAATAACAACGTTTTTTTTTCTTCGCACAGCAAAACTCATTGTGTTTTCCATTAAATATACATTTGGCCCAGAGAAGCAGATGAAGTTACTTTTTTTTTTTTTGCATTTCATGACTCTGATGACGGAGCAGTTGCTTTGTTCAACGAAAAAGATCTTTTTTTCAAATCTTAAAGTGGTTGCGTGTTCATGCGAATAAAGATTTTTGTTTCCATTTGACTGCAGTAGTTATGTTGACATATGTTACGAGTCCTGTCACATGATCTGCTTTTGTTGTATTCGCCTGCTTTGCGGGGTGTTCTTTCTATTTCTGTTTTATAACACCCGCCATAATGCACGTGCTGTGTGTTTTCACGCCTCACCCGAGTTCTCGCGTGATGATGACGACAGTAAAGGCAGTGTCAGTGTTGTTAACCGCTTCCCCAACTGGAAAAAAAAGGATCTCCGAGGATTTGGACACTCTTTCATCTATTTTCAGGCCCGATCTGAACGATGAAAAGTTAATAGCGGAACTGAATCTCCCTTTCAGAATTCTGCTGATCTCGAGCGGCTTGTCTTTTTCGGGATACAGTGACTAGGTTAACAGCCAGGCACACGTATCTTCACTCCCAAAGCAAAGTGCTGGTCATGGCGCGACCCCGCGGTAGGGAGGCTGACGACACGTCACAAACCGCTCAGCTTAGATTCCACCCGTTTGACACAAACGGGTGGAATCTAAGCTGAGCGGTTTGTGACGTCACCGTGACCAGGCAGTCTTGCTGCCTCTCTCTCAGCTCCTGTTGCCTGGTTGGCTGGCTTCGAGTGTCATTTCGCTTGTACATTTGGCAGGTCATTCTTTTCTTGATGAGTGAGGGAGTCTGTAGTGGTGGAAGTAGAAGTAGTAGTAGCAGTAATAGTAGTAGTAGTAGTAGTAGCAGCAGTAGTAGTAGTAGCATTAGCAGCAGCAGCAACAGCAGCAGCAGAAGCAGCAGTAGTAGTAGTAATAGTAGTAGTAGCAGTAGTAGCAGCAGCAGCAGTAGTAGTAGCATTAGCAGCAACAACAACAACAGCAGCAGCAGCAGCAGCAGCAGCAGTAGTAGTAGTAGTAGTAGGAGTAGTTGTTGTATTGTTGTTGTTGATATTGTTGTCATGACAGCAATGATGATGTTGATCTCTTTAAATCATCATCATCATCATCATTATCATTATTATTATTGTCAGTAGTAATAGTAGTAGTGTTGTGTTAATTGTTGTCAGTGGTAGCAGCAGCAATAGTTATCGTGGAAGTAATAGCAGCAGCAGCAGTAGTAGAAATAGTAGAAATAGTGATAGTGGTAGTAGCAGTGGTGATGGTGGCGGTGGTGGTGGTGGTGGTGGTGGTGGTAGTGGTAATAATAATAGAGTCAGCGGCGGAAAAATACGAGTAGTAGTAGTAGTAGTAGTAGTAGTAGTAGTAGTAGTAGTAGTAGTAGTAGCAGCAGCAGCAGCAGCAACAGTTGCTGTAGTAGAAATTAACAGAAGTGGTAGCAGCTGTAGCGGCCGTAATGGTGGTACTAGCAGCAGTAGTAGTAGTGGTAATAGCGCAGGCGGCAGTGGTGGTGGTGGTGGTATTATCATTATCATTAGTGGTAGTAGTGATAGCAGCAGTAATAGTAGAAGTAATAGAAGTAGCAGCAGCAGCAGCAGCAGCAGCAGCAGCAGCAGCAGCAGCAGTAGTAGTAGTAGTCGTGGCAGCAAAAGTAATAATAGTGGCAGCGGTATAAGAATTGTAATAGCGGCAGCAGCAGTAATAAAAGTCGTAGTAGTAATAGTAGCGGTAGTAGCAGTGACTTTAATAGGGGCAGCGGCAGTAATAGTAGTAACAGGAGTACTAGTACAAATAACAATGAAGCGGTTAGAGTAGTAGTATAAGTTACAGTAATTATACTGATAGCGCCCGTAGCAGTAACAGCAGCGATAGCAGAAGTAGTAGAGTGATAGTGGTGGTGGTGTGGTGGTGGTAGTAGTAGTAGTAGTAGTAGTAGTAGTAGTAGTAGTAGTAGTAGAAACAGCGACAGCAGCAGTAAAACCAGTAAGAGTGTTAACCGAATCAGTAGCCTTTATAGTATTAAAAAGAGGCGCAGCAGCAGCAGCAGTTGCAGCAATAGCAGTAGCAGTAGCAGTGGCAGAGGTAGCAGTAGCAGCTGTAACGGTCATAGCAGAAGTAGCATTATTTTTATTATAATAATGATGATTATTATTATTATTATTATATCATCATCATCATCATTATTATTGTTATTATAATTACTATCATTATTATTGACATTATCATTCCATTATTATGAATCGTAGTAGTAGCAGAAGGTAGTAGTAGGCCGTCTGTGGACGACCTTATGCCTCATGAATTACTCTTCATTCCCATATGAGGACCCACATCAGCAGAAGGAACAGTAGTAGCAATAGAAGTGGCAGACATAGTTACAGTAGCAGAAAAAGTAATGAAAGCTACACAAGGAGAAATGACCTCAGAATCCAAACCAGTCGTTGTCTTTCGGATGAAGCGGTCAACGAAAGTCCCACGTGCCACGCGCACTTTGCCCGCATAAAAGAACTCACGCCACAAAGGGAGTTACGCTAGGAAAACTTGCTGTGGGAAAATTCCCATGTAGGACCAAGACCAGCAGAAAGACAAACAAGAGAGACAGTTGCCTATGTTAATCCCCGTTCCGCTTATGATCAAAGCGTTGTCGGGAAGGAAGACTGACGGAAGAGGAGGTGCTTGGGGAGGGAGAAAGGGCAGGAGGGAGATCAGTGGATCGGGGGTGAGAGGAGTGGGAGGGGGGGGGGGGGGGAGTGAGGGCGGAGCAGAGGAGTGGAGAGGAGATAGCGTCCAAACCTGTTCCAAATCTCAATCATCACACGGCACTGACATAAGCGATGACGTTTAATTTAATATCATGATTTAAGCATTCTCTTCGGACTTTCCCAGTTTTATCTGTACTTTCTATACAGACCTGTTCCACAAAAATGAAAAGAAAAAAAAGAGGGAAGATAACGCCTGTCGTTCCATTGCAAGTCGACTTATCTTTCCTTAGTTTATGGGTCAAGTAGATCTAGAGAGTCAAAATCAAATATTTGCATTTAAAGCGCACGGCAGAACAACGTCAGGGTACCGACTGTCTGCATTACAGGTGCCCCGGCGCACCGTTTCACACCCATGTTTGAGCATTTTCTCTCTCTGACTATGCTGGTAGATTAACTGACAAGGCAAAATTGCGTATATATCCCATAGACAACGTGGGGTCACTCTCGCAGAAAGCGAGCTCGAACATGGATTACCTCCCTTGCAGATTTCCGAACACTGTTTAATTTCAGTCACAGCACAGGAAAAAAAGATTCAGTAGTTGATACTCCTAAAGGAGTATCTTTATGTAATATTTTTGTTGGTCTTACTGGCAATTATAAATCCTGGGTATTGGTTTGTTTGCTTTCTTCCTCACTTTCTCCATCATCATGATCATCATGATTATGATCATGATCATCTTCTTCTCCCACTACTTCTTCTTCTTCTCCTTCTTCTTCTTCTTCTTCTTCTTCCTTCTCCTCCTCCTCTTCCTCCTCCTCTTCCTCCTCCTCCTCCTCCTCTTCTTCTTCCTCCTCCTCCTTCTCTTCTCCCCCTCCTCCTCCCCATCATCATCCTCATCATAATCGTCATCAATTTTTTCTTCTTTTCTTCTTTTTCTTCCTTTCTTCTACTTTTTCTTTCTTTCTTTCTTTCTTTCTTTCTTTCTTTCTTTTCTCTCTCTCCCCCCACCCTTCCGACCCCGGCTTTACATTCTGAGTACAGAAAAAAGTAGGCCTAAAAATATTTTACAGACGTGATTTTTATACCTTTGCATCATAAAACAAAAATGTTCATTTTTTTATACACAGTTGATGTGCCAGCAGGTCCAAACTCGGCATGAGCACTTCTTTTGTTGGAAACACGATAATAATACCTTTTTATTGAGTTTATGTGGCATCGCTGCTGTTTGGAAACAAATTGAATAGAACAGCAACACAATCAAAATGTATCTATCAGGAGTTAGTTCCGTGTACATAAATCAAAACAAACTGAGTGTTGAAGTGCCGATAAAGCCTTAATCAACAATTGTATGAATTGTACACTGCATCTCTTTCTTCCCTCTTCTTGCAAAATTGCTGCTGTTTGAAAACGAAAAAAGTACCGTAAAAGAAAAAAAAGAAAACCAGTTTCTCTGGCGTTAGTTTTGTGTCTATTCATCAGGGCGAACAGCGTTTGTAATGTGTGGGTGAAGTGCCAATATTTCCAAAGTCAGTTATGGAATCTCGTTTGTCGAGTTTCATGCAATATTACTGTTCTTCAAGAGCAAGACCCTGCCCTCTCCCCCCTCCTCCCCCCGGCATTTCTCGCCCTTTTTCCAAGCAGTATCTTCGAGGCTTTATTTCTGTACGAGTTCATCAGAATACAAAGGTCTTTGGAACACATGGTAGAAATGCCGACACCTCTGAACTTAGTGATGGCATCTCGTCTGTGGATTCTGGCGTGATGTTGGTAGTGTTGGAAAGCAGACGTAGCGATTCCAGACAAAGTAGGTCACGTTTCTTCCGTGTCTAAGTCTGGAATGCAGTCTCACTGTGGGTGCAGAATGGTGGTGCCTTTGTATGAACCGGACTATTAGATCTTTACACACTTGGTAGACAACTTGAAAGTCTGGATCCGATGACAAAATCTGTGTGGTGGCTTGCACTGTCACAAAGAACAGTGATTCTGTACGCTTTCTTTTTTTTATAGTAACCTCTTTGTCTGCCTGTCTCCTCTCAATCTTTCTTTATCCTCTGTAATTTTCTCTCTCTCTTTCTCTCTCACTCGCTCACTCTTCCCCCTTCTCCCCCTTCTCTCTCTCTCTCTTTTTTCATCTCCATTTCTTCTCTATCTCATTGTCCCTCTTTTCTGTATTTTTTTCCCTCTTTTTCCTCTCGTTGCGTCGTTCTCGTTTTCTTTTTCTCTCCTCCACTCACCCTCTCTCTCTCTCTCTCTCTCTCTCTCTCTCTCTCTCTCTCTCTCTCTCTCTCTTTTCTCTCTCTCACCTTTCGTCTAAACTAGTTTAGCAAACCATCTCTGGTATCTTTTTTCCAAGGTGATGTGTTACTGGTTTATCGATTTTCACAATCCATTGATTGCGTCCATTTGACAAGTGTTTAATTGTGATAGTCAGGCAACATGGTACCTTACTTTCAAGATCAAATGCCAACTCTGAACTGGTTAGTTTCAAGGGTATACGATTTTAAAACCTTAGTCCAGATCCCTCCAGCGTCCGTACACGAAGTCGAAATCTGTCCAAGTTAAAGATCACAGCTTTAAAAGACAGACTGGCTTGTAAGGAGAGGAGGCTTGAGAAGGATTCCCTCTTCTGTGAAGGCTGTGTGAGTTAAACTCTTCTCCACAGTAAAGGTCAGTAGAACCAGCAAGCATCAATTGTTTCGATCTGTTAAGAGCTGATCAGGCCTACCACTGGAGCCTGGTAACCCGCTTATGGGAAGCACTCCCACACAGGTAAAAGAGATTTCCCGGGAAACAGGTGGATCCCTCTGCCTACATGAAAAGTGTCTCCAGCAAAGCAAACATGAGGTGTTAGTGAAGGGGAGACCAAGACGTTTCAAAGAAACTGTAGACTTAATTCTGGCTGAAAGTCAAAATATGGAAATGCTGAAAAGGCAGCTTATAGTCGCCGGTAACTTTAGATACATACATTTATACATAATCTACTTAAAGAAACTACAAAGGAAAAATAAACCTGGCCACTCTCACTAATGCGACACTTTCATGTGCCTGTTTGTAGTCCTGGCCAGAAGCGTGTGTGTGTGTGTGTGTGTGTGTGTGTGTGTGTGTGTGTGTGTGTATGTGTGTGGCACCTGCACGTCTGTAGGCACGGTATCCACCCATCATGTGGCCAGCTTCGACGGTCTGCTTTGAATATTTACTGAGGTGACAAGGGGGCCGTTCAAATATGGTAAACAAATGAAATCAAAAGCGTTTGAGCTGATTTTTATTGTTCGTCGTTAAAATCTTAATGTACAGCAGGACACTGGATTCTGCTGTGTCGACTCCTATTAATGTTGCTTCATCAATGGGTCACCGCGTTGCATGTTTCGATTTTAGTTCAACTAATGCACGTTTCTGCGGATGATCTTCACTTCTATGCTCTGATCTCAAATTCTCTTGATCACATGACAAAAGCCAGGTCTGAAAAATCATCGACTCGTCTGCATTATCTACACTGCCTTTTTGTTTTGCGCATGTACAAGATAAAAGGTTAAAAGGCAATTATAATTCACGAGTGGAATGTACATTTTTCATGGAAGCATAGACTTCACATAATGCGCTGCAGAGAGATACCAATGGTATACAGTACGACACAAATGCACGTTATATTATAATACAATTCAACACAATGTGATACAAATGCAATGAAATAGAAAACAGTGCAGGATAATGCAGTCCAGTACAGTGCAGTACAGTAAACCACAATACAGTAATGTACAGTGCTTCGAAAACAATACAATACCATTCAAATTATCACAGCACAATATGTTAAAACATAGTCATATAACGAATTTATACTTCGAATGTGACACATATTTAATGGATTTACAGAGAGAAAGAGAAGACAAGATTTACTTACGTTAGCTCCCTGCCCCCCCCCCCCCTCCCAAGCCCCCACCCCGACATACACTCGCACACCCTCCATCCCTTTCCCTCTCTTTCACTTCCTAATGAAGTCCCGTTGTCGTTAACAATGCAATCAAGTTCCGTCATAAAGCGATCAGCAGAGAAAACGATTATGTCTCTATCAAGGAAAAAAAAAAAAGGCAAACAAAAAATTATACGTACGTGTGATAAAACACGTCACGTGTCCAGCTCTCGGGTGTTTGGCTGCTGTGATGAGTTGCCGTGCAGTGGACGACCGACTGGGTCTAATGCTGCAGTAAGGGTTGCCTTGATGCACGTGCCTCTGCCCTAACCTGCACACTAATGAGAAGGTCATGGGATTCAGGTCAAAAGACAGGCGTAAAATGACTGGTGCGCGAGGCAGTTGGAGGGCAGGCAGAATGACCGTGGGCCATAACCCAGCATTTTATGAACGATTTGGCCGCAGCCTGTGCTAATAGGGCGAGGGCAACAAAGACTAATGGAAAATGACACCATGGTTGACCTTGGTATTGCGTGAGATGATATAAAACGTAAGTCAAACGGTGGATCTACGATGGATTCAGCACGGTCATTACACATTTTCCCCCACACTTGAACAGTGTTAGGTAACTGTTTCTATATTGATATCTATATATGAAGTAATAGTTTGATGATGGAGTTCTGTTTTACCGGCTTCCCGTACCCCTTCTACCTTGCACCTTCCCCCCTCCTACGCTGTCGTCTCTGTTATCCCCACCCCCTCTCATCTCTTCCATTTCCCTTCATTCTCTCTCTTTTAATCTACCATCTGTTTCATAAGATCCCAGGCCTCCTACTCTCTTTCTCGCTCCCCAACACCCTTGTAATTGTTTCTGTCCTTCCCTGGCCTCTCCTCTCCTGTCTTCCCCTTCGTTTCGCTCTCTTTATTTTACCGTTTGTTTTACCTGAACCCTGGCCCCTTTCTCTGCCCCCATCTTCACATCGCAATTATATCTCCCCTCTCCCATCCCTCTCCTCCCTCTTTATGTCCCTCTCTTCCATTCTACCATCTGTTTTATTTGATGCCTGCCCCCTCTCCCACTCCCCCCCCTTCCCTCCAGCAATTGTCCCTGTCCTCCCCCTTCTCCATCCTCTCTTACCTTCATCTTTATTTCCCTCTGTTTTATTCTGCCATATTATCTCCCTCCTCGTGCAATTGTCGTTGCACTTGCCCATCCCCTTCTCTTGCCTTCGCGTGTTGACATTTGGAAAATCAGGGCCAGCATAGTACCTTTGTTACTGTTATTTCACTTTAGTCGTACTTCAACTTCCGAACATCGCTTCGTCTTTCAGTATTATCATAATCAAAACGCACTTAATGCAACTGTTTAGCTCTGAAATTATAATTTGTGTTTGTTCAGTAAGCTTATGAGTCACCGGGCTAAATTTGGAGAAAAGCAGACAAAAATGAGGAAAATGGAGCCAGCAAATAGCCATCCAGATACGCTGAACACGAACTTTGTGTATTGGAGTACAGATCTTTGATGACATAAACATTTGCATTTTGTGTTTTCCATATAGTTTAAAAACAAATAATTGTGAAAAAATTAATCTTCACAGTGTCTTACTCTGAGAACATGGTTTTCAGCCAAGAGCTGTCAGACAGGACTGGCAGGGTCAAGGTGTGGTGCCACGGAGCTTGGTGGCTGCTCTCTCCCAAATGCCCTTCTAGTTTCACTTGTGTCTTGTTCACGGCTGATATGCTTTGGAAACACATCTGCATACTGTGGAAATGCATGGTTAACCATAATATTTATTTCGCTGTTGACTTCAACCCGGGTTTGAATTTCCGTTGCCGCATATACTCCTTTTTCTAAGTATGTAGTAAGATATCTATTTTTGTGACGGTAGTGTTGGACTTTTTGGATATAGTGTAGGAATTTGAAAATAGTAAGCGTGCATGCGCATTTCTCTCTCTCTCTCTCTCTCTCTCTCTCTCTCTCTCTCTCTCTCTCTCTGTGTGTGTGTGTGTGTGTGTGTGTGTGTGTGTGTGTGTGTGTGGAATGAGTGAGTAAGTGCGTGTTTGAGTGAGTCGGATGGGAAGGGGGAAGGAATGAAGGGAGGTAGGGGGTAGAAGCAGCGTGTCTCCATGGCGCTAATCAACCTTTCTCCTTGTTTCTGTCCGCCGGTTTTATAGCTTTGTTTGTCTGTTTTTGTTTTTTGTCGTTTTTTTTTTGCAGTGATC
>CM065739.1:38982663-38985163 GCA_033310375.1 Conus canariensis
CCTGAGCTCCCTGTTCAAATGTTCACTGTAGACACGTCCATTCGACTTTTTCCACAAAACAAAGACATTGCCTTCGCTGTATAGCCAAGATATTTTAAGTGCTTAGCTTAAAGTGGAAACCACAAAATATTAAAAGACTGACTTAAGTAAGCAAAAAAAGGTGAACACCAGTAATGGTCAGAGGCCAGCGTGTGTTTGTATGTGTGCGTTCGCTCACGCACATGTGTGTGTGTGTGTGTGTGTGTGTGTGTGAGAGAGAGAGAGAGAGAGAGAGAGAGAGAGAGAGAGAGAGAGAGAGAGAGAGAGAAGGCAGTGGAGGAATTTGAACGCAGGCAAACAATTCCTACGTCATTATGACAAGGATACAGATTATTTCGTGTAAAATATAGCTGTAGGCGTTGTGTCACTCGGTCATCAAAACCGATCTCCCAAATGACAGTTGGGCTGCTGTTGTTAAACAGATCACCTAGGCCGTAAATCAGCCTTGCCCGTTTTCTTCAGTTTTTTTTTTTTGTCAGCGTGGTAAATCTGATATGCTACAGAATAGTTCTGTATGTACTGCACGGTATTGTACAGTCTACTGCATTGTACTGCATTGTAAAGTTTACTGTGTACAGCTGAGTTTGTTTCCTAATGGCCATTGTTGAGCCCCAGAGGATACACTTTCTGACTGTAGGAGTCGAAATAAACCAATCAAAACAGATTGCCTCTCCATGGTTTTGCATCCCCATGCACATTCGCTATGTACCCTGAATTCTTTTACATGTGCTATCACAGTTTCTGGTCTCATCCGAAAAACTGACACTCAGACACCAGTTCAGTAGGAATGAGGGAGGGGTGGTGGTGGAGGGGGTGGAGCCCCCAAAGAGTCTCAAACTATTGACCCTGGATTCCTTCATTTCGTAAATGTCTTATTAGAGAGAGAGAGAGAGAGAGAGAGAGAGAGAGAGAGAGAGAGAGAGCATGTTGCATGCCTCTTCACATCAAACACAGCATAAAATGCTGGCCTTTTCCTTTGGACTGATGACACACTTTCCAAACTGTCCCAGAGTTCTCCTTCAGGCAGTGAATGGGTCATTATGGACCTCCTCAGCAAGACCCTTCCACCCAACGAATGAAGCATTGCCAACACCTTTAGCCAGTCCCCTCAAGGCGTTACGTGCAGACAAGCTGTTCTGTGACGCGCTGCAAAGGGGGCGGTTGTCTGGGGGAACAAAAACCCAGGTGGTGATGTGTGCTATCCATGGTGTGATTTGATGGATGGAACGTTGGCAGGGCACAACTGCTGAGTTCACTCGGGTGATTGTGTGACAGATCTTGCTACGCGAAGATATAGACGATTGTTAGGACAAGTTCGGTTTAATTTTGGACTGATTTGTGCCTCTTCCTACATCTGTATGCCTGTCCATCTGAATACATACAAATATATATATATATATATATATATATTGAACAGCAGAGCTGACCACTCAGACTGTTCCACATCTTTTGATCTCCCTTGTATCCTTGAATGGATCCTCAAGCATAGGCTCAAAGATTGTCCCCTACATCTTATACTGTGTGCATAATGCTTTTACTCTTTCAACAACTTTTTTCCTCTCCACACTTTCGTTTTGTTCCATTTTGCTACCCTTCGCTGGCTGCTTCGGGGGTGCTGTTGCATTCCCTTTTGAACCCTTGGTGGTGAGAACACCACAGAATTATGGACTGTGGTGTGTCTCTATTTGACACCAAGAGCACAGACACAATCAGTCGTGTCTCCCTGATGAGTCCGATCCAGCGGACGAAAGGCCTAGGAGCAGGCAATACAAATAGATGTGCCTTCGAGAGGGATTGCGATGGTTCCCACAGGCGGCTAGTGAAGGGTTTTTCATATTTATGATATATTCCCCCATTTTCTTCATCTTCAATTTTTTTTTCTTTTCTAAAAGTTCAAATCTTTGCCAAGTCATTACTATAATGACTGAAGAATTGTTAGCCTGCACTTGTTTTCCCCCACTACTTAATTGTTTATATATATATATATTTCTCCCTCTCTCCCTCTCTCTCCCTCACTTTCTCTCTCTCTCTGCACCTAGAACCCTTTTGGGCATACAGATACAACATGGTCAAACACACACGTCAATACAGATCAGAATGAATAATTGCTCAGTTTAAATGGGTTCTCACATGGTTTCATTCTTGTCTTTTCATTTGCATATAATCATGGACAACTTTTTGACTGTGGGTTCCTATCGTATGATATTTCACTTGAGCTTTGTCCATGTTAGTTCTGTGCAAGTTAAAGAAAAAAGAACCAACGTGTTCTCTTAAAACTATTTTTCAATTTGTATCAGGAGCAGCCTGGTCAGAAAATGGACTTTGTGTTCGATCAAATCACAGGCTATTTTTCCGCCATCTCAAAGTTTGCTGAATTACCTTTGTTGGAAGTTTTTTTTTTTTAGCAATTTGTGTTGGCTGTATATGTAGGCCTTGCCCAATGACTCCATTTTGCTGAATC
>CM065739.1:38990163-39000163 GCA_033310375.1 Conus canariensis
TGTGTGTGTGTGTGTGTGTGTGTGTGTGTGTGTGTGTATGTGACCTGCACGCATGTAGGCACATGAACCAACCTATCAAGTGGTCAGCTTCAACAGTCTGCGTTGTATCTTTACTGAGGTGACCAGCGAGTCGTTTAACTATGGGAGACAAATAACATCAATAGATTTTGAACTGAATTATATTTTCATTATCAATTCACAGCAAAAAAAAATTGAGCCTGCAAATGTGACTCCTATTAATGTTGCCTCGCCAGTGAGTCACCACAATACATCTTTCTATTTAGTTCAGGCAATGGCGTGTCTCTCTGCAGAAAATCTAACATTTTTTTGTCTGTGTCCTTGGTGGTAACTAACCCCTCTCTTTCTAAATTTTGCTTCATTTTCCGCCCTCAGTCACTCCGTTTTGAAACTTAACATTTTTGTTCTGGTTTCAGTATCTCTG
The DNA here is from genome assembly GCA_033310375.1 of Conus canariensis. Classification (NCBI taxonomy): domain Eukaryota; kingdom Metazoa; phylum Mollusca; class Gastropoda; order Neogastropoda; family Conidae; genus Conus; species Conus canariensis. The sequence goes on from CM065739.1 coordinate 38,990,606, forward strand.
GATCTTTACAATTCATGAGATCTCCAGTGGTATGTAGATTTCACATAGAAAAATAGGCTTCACATGATATGCTGCAATACAATACAATGTCATACAATACAGCACTAATGTTTAGTATTTTATAATATGATACAATCCAACATAATACGATGAAGCTGCAATGAAATGATATATAATCCAGTACAAGACCGTCCAGTATAACGCAGTGCAGTAGACCACAATACAACCATTTACGGTGTTTTGAGTGCGGTACCATACCATTCAATTTAAGAAAGCACAGAACAAAAAACATAGCACCTATGACAAATGTCTGCCACCAATGCTATATACATAGTTTTGAGAAATTTGCAGAGAGAATGAAAAGGCCAAATTCACTTTCTATATCTTCCCCACCCCCACCCTCACCCCAACATACACATACACGCTCATCTTCTCCTTCCCTCCCCTCTTCCTCCTCTCTCTCTCTCTCCTCTCTCTCTCTCTCTCTCTCTCTCTCTCTTCCTAATGAAGTCCCGTTGTCTTTAACAATGCAATCAAGCTCCGTCATAAAGCAAGAAAGGTAACAGTTAGCAGCAGAGAAAACGATTATGTCTCTATCCAAGAAAAAAGAAAGACAAAGAAAAATTATACGTATGTGTGATAAAACACGTCACGTGTCCAACTCTCGGGTGTTTTGCTGCTGTGATGAGTTGCCGTGCAGTGGACGACCGACTGGGTCTAATGCTGCAGTAAGGGTTGCCTTGATGCACGTGCCTCTGCCCTAACCTGCACACTAATGAGAAGGTCATGGGATTCAGGTCAAAAGACAGGCGTAAAATGACTGGTGCGCGAGGCAGTTGGAGGGCAGGCAGAATGACCGTGGGCCATAACCCAGCATTTTATGAACGATTTGGCCGCAGCCTGTGCTAATAGGGCGGGGGCAGCAAAGACTAATGGAAAATGACATCATGGTTGACCTTGGTATTGCGTGAGATGATATAAAACGTGGATCAGATACAGCTCACACGTGGGTCTATGATTGTGTTCAGGAAGATTATTACACTTTTCCCCCCAAACATGAACACTACAAAGTAACTTTAAAAAAAATTCATATCTGTGTATGAATATACTATTATGGAATACGAATTGTTTCACACATTCCCCTTACCCCTCCCTCCCTGCACCTCCCTCCCCCTCCTATGCAATTGACCATCCTCCCCACTCTCCCTCCTCTCTTACCTGCTCTTCATTCCCCCAGTTTTACTCTATCATCTGTTTTACAGGATGCTTGGACCCCCTTCCCCCTTTCTGGCCTCAACCCCCCTCGTCATTTTCTCTGTCCATCCCCTCGCCCTCCTCTGTATCTTGCCCCTTCATTTCGCTCTCTTCTGTTTTACCGTTTGTTTTAGCTGAAGCCCTGTTCTTTTTCTCCACCCCCTTCCCCACACGTCCTCCCCCCTCCTCCTCTCTGGCCTTCCTCTTCAAGTCCCTCATTTTTTTTTATTCTACCATCTGTTTTACGTGATGCATGCTTCCTCTCCCACTTCCCCCCCCCCTTTCCTCCAGCAATTGTCCCTGTCCTCCCCCTTCTCCATCCTCTCTTACCTTTAGCTTTATTTCCCTCTGTTTTATTCTGCCATATTATCTCCCTCCTCGCGCAGTTGTCGTTGGACTTGCCCATCCCCTTCTCTTGCCTTCGCGTATTAACATTTGGGAAGTTAGGGGCGACATATAACCTTTGTCACAGTTATTTCCCTTAGTCCCACTTCAAATTCCAACATTGCTTCGTCTTGCAGTATTATCACATTCAACACGCACTGAATGCAATTGGTTAGCAAATAAGTAATGGCGTTTTATCTTCTCAGTGATCAAATGAGTCAGCATGTAATATTTAGAAAAAACCCAGACGAGAACTGTGGATTTCTGTGTGGAATAAGCACATAGATACACAGATACACAGAAAATACTTTACATATTAGATAACTGGTTCTTGGTGATTTTATAAACATTGCCATTTTTTGTTTTCCATATATTTGAGAAACATATATTTAAGAACTGTATCATTTAGTTTTTACAGTGTTTTCCTCCGACAAAATAGTTTTCAGCTGTCCAAAGATGGCTGGCGGGGATCAAAGCGTTGTTCAACTGTGGTTGGTGGTAGTGCTGTCCCAGACACCATTCTAGTTTCACCTGTGTCTTTGTCACTGCCAGTCCCCTTTGGAAGCACATTGTGCAGACTGTGGAACTGCAGGATAAGCCATATTTACTTCGCTATTGACATCAAACGGGTTTAAATGTGCAGTGTTTTAATTACTTCTTTGATCAAAGTACGTAGTTAAAGACATTTTCGTGATGATAGTATCTGACTTTGTGGATTTAGCCTTGGAATTTGTGGATTGTACGTGTGCGCATGCGGCTCCTCCTCCTCCTCCTCTCCTCTCTCTCTCTCTCTCTCTCTCTCTCTCTCTCTTGTGTGTGTGTTGTGTGTGTGTGTGTGTGTGTGTGTGTGTGTGTGTGTGTGGATACTCCTTTGATCAAAGTACGTAGTTAAAGACATTTTCGTGATGATAGTATCTGACTTTCTGGATTTAGTCTTGGAATTTGTGGATTGTACGTGTGTGTGTGTGTGTGTGTGTGTGTGTGTGTGTGTGTGTGTGTGTGTGTGTGTGTGTGTGTGTGTGAATGAGTGAGTAAGTGCGTGTTTGAGTGAGTCGGATGGGAAGGGGGAAGGAATGAAGGGAGGTAGGGGGTAGAAGCAACGTGCCTCCATGGCGCTAATCAACCTTTCTCCTTGTTTCTGTCCGCCGGATTTATAGCTTTGTTTGTCTGCTTTTTTGCAATGATCAAATTGGATGTACCAGGGGCGACTGTTGTGTTGTCACAGAGTCCTTCACAAGCGCTAAGTGCGCGCCAAATATGAGATAACACTTCATTGTTTGACCTGAAAGACTAGGATACAACCCCCTACTCCAGATATGGCGAAGGACAACATCTCCTGCACGAAATTGACAAAATCAGCAAATTTCATTGAATGAAACCATGGAGATTTGCTTTAATTTCATAGTTCATTTGATTTTTTTTTTTGACAGAATGATCCCCTTGGACATAGTCAGAAATGGGTGTTGACAACAGCCTCATATTGGCGTGGCATGAGCCCGTCGAGTGACAGCCTGTACTGGAATGCTGTAACATACCTTCTATACTGCCTTACGCAGTTGGACATCTGTAATTAGTTTCGGGCAGATGAGATCGACCTTTCTAACAAATTGAACCCAGTCATGCTCTATTGGATTTACGTCGGGAGAGAGCGATGGTAGTCTACTGCAGCAATGCCATACGTTCACAGGAAATGCTGTGCGACCTTGGCAGTGTGGGATGGCATGGGGGGGGGGGGGGGGGGGGGGGGGGGAGGTTGTTGAAGACAGGAAGAATGACGAGATGCAAGACCAGATTGATGCAATGCCGTGCATGCACCCTATTTCCTCATCCTCCACCATTACAGTTAAAGAAGACAGAACCCAAGTGTGCATTGATGCCAGCGCTACCCCTCAGCATAACACAAAGTCTTTCCAAGGGATAGCTTTCCAGCACACAATTCGGTGTACACTTCTCCTGAATTTTACCCGTCCAATTCGATCACTGGTGCAGATCTGTGAATCATCCGCGAGTATAAATAACGTGAATCGTTGGTTTCATCTCAGACGATTCTATGCAAACTGTGGCGAGGTTGTCGATGTCAATGTATGAGGACGGGACGACGTGCCGAGCATTATTTGCACATCATAATGCTAATCCGCTTTATGCATAAGCTGGGCTTGTGGTGCACGAGTAACCTTCAGGCAAACACAGGCCTGGAGGCATTTGTCGAGATCAACGATCAGTGCTAATAATATTATGATGTCAACTTATCAGTCTTATATTTAATTTTTAAAAAATCCCATGCGACTTTCATTCACACGGTGTATTGACAAGTTTTCCATTTATAACTTCTTTTGCATTTCTTTTGCGGTTCGATATACATACATAGAAGTGAGCGAAACTGAAGGCAGCCAAATAATTTGAAAGTCATCATGGCAGTAACTTGAACAGAGGGCAATGGGATGAAATGTTGGGGGGGGGGGGGTACAAATAGGACTTGCGCGCGCGCGCGCGCGCACACACACACACACACACACACACACACACACACACACACACACACACACACACACACACACCTCGGCCCTCCAAACCACCAACCTTGGAGACAGTCAAAGCGAGGAAAGTGCCGTTCACTAAGGGGTACTAACAAGGTACCTTAGTAATACCTGATTTGCTGATCTTCAGCAATGAAGCCATGGTCTGGGAGACTGATCCAGTGGATGCCATTCCATGGACTGCGAATTTCGCACGGACTCAGTAATTGGGCATTGAACACACTGCCATTGGATGCTTTGTGATGCACCATTTGTAACGCAAAGCGAGGCACAGTTTGTCATGTACAGGGGCTGAATGTAGAGTAACATACCATCACGATGTAGCATTTGTGACACAGTAACGTACTATTTGCCTGTACTGCACAGCGATTGGTTGCTCATTGATATACTGTTTGTCCTTAATGAACATCAGCTGTCACCGTTTTCGCCAGCTCTGCTACTGGCTCTGTCAAAACAGCGCAAGACTGCTTTCTTCTCCGCGAGGTTTTTGGGTTGAGAGCTCCTGTGACGAGGTTCTAACACAGCCTAAACGTTCTTTTTTGTTAAATGGTCTTCGTTATTCCTGACAGCTTCAAGCAATTGTCGTACTGTCGCCAGGTAGAAAAGGTCAGCGTTCTCATCCAATTAGAAGGCGTATATTCCACAAGAACAAAATGATCAGAATTGATAAAGGTATTGACATTTATATGGTCCTGTTAGCGGTACGTTTTGTTTAACATAAGAGAGTGTTGATGAATCTGTTAATTTAATGTGTTTTAGACAGATAGCCATCTTGATCTTTCCCATTCTGTCTTTTCTTGCTGTGTTTTTGTCTCCAGTGTTCATGTGTCTTTCTGTCTTTCTGTCTGGCACAGGAAGACTGCATCTCTCTGAAAAAAGATTCAAACGAATGTTACTTTCACAATTCGTAGGCACTGTCATCGTTGTAGTTGCTGACAATGTTTTGGTTATTGTTAAGCATTTAAAGCAAAGTACTCAAGCTGTCGGTAAATTCTGACGTTATTTGCATCCGTTTCTAAAATTCTGAAACAAACGTTCGAACATGTCCTCTTATATCGATTATTCTTATTCACCTGTATCTGCCTATTTCTTCTTTATACCTCTTTTTTCCCATTGTCCTCTTCTAGTCACTGCTAGTTATCTTTGGATGCTGATGGGTTGCGACTTTTCCCCACGATGATTAAACACCACAAATCATTACAGATAATGTCTTGTGTGAGGTATCATAGGTGGACCACCCACAACAGGAGCCTGGTCTACTAACGTGTGCAGTCCAGAAGACAAAGGTCAACTGAAGACAGGCGTGACCAGTGGCTCTGTTCACAGCATAAAACTCTCCGGACAGTAATGACAAATAGCTCTACCCACATGACAAACTCTGTGCCTCTCATTCACCGTCAACGAAGGATTTCAGGGTTAACAAACGGTTCTTATCACGAGGCTAAACTCTGTGCTTCCCATGCCTGTCAATCAAGGATTTCAGGTTAACAGAAGTTTCTGACCACAAGACAAACTCAGTAGCTCCCATTCACCGTCAGTGAAGGTTTTCGGGTGAAACAAAGATTTCTGTATGCTACACCAAGCTCAGTGGCTACCATACACCACCAGTGAAGGGTTTTTGTGTGTAACAAAGATTTCTATTCATTGGAGCAAACCCCCTGGTTCCCTTACACTCTCAGTGAAGGGTATCAGGTGTAACAATGGGTTCTATTCACTAGACAAAATCCCTTACACTATCACGGGAGGGTTCTGGTCATTAGACCAAACTCATTGGATCACATACACTATCATTGAAGGGCTGAAGGGCTGACACCTCCCAGTTTCCTCACTTGGGCTTGCTTAGACACAAGTTTGCAGTGTAAATGTCCTCCTAATGACGGAGGTATTGCTTCGCTGTTGTTTCCCCGTTGCTTATTTGTTCTCTCCATCCCTCCCTCCATCACTCTCCCTCCCTCTCTCTCCCCTCCTCTCTCTCTCTCTCTCTCTCTCTCTCTCTCTCTGTGTCTTTCTCTCTCTCTGTGCGTAAATGTGTGTGTGTGTGTGTGTGTGTGTGTGTGTGTGTGGTGTGTGTGTGTGTGTTAATGCGTGTGTGTGCGCGCATGGTGTGTGTGTGTGTGTGTGTGTTATTGTGTGCGTGCTTGCGTGCGTGCGTGCGCGCACGTGTGTGTGTGTGTGTGTGTGTGTGTGTGTGTGGTGTGTGTGTGTGTGTGTGTGTGTGCACGTACGCGCGTATTTGTGACTGCGTGTGTATGTGGGTATACGAACATGTCTGCCTGTCGGTATGTGTATCTTTCTCTTTTATCTGTGTCTATCTCTATGTCTGTGTCTTCTTTCTACCCCCAGCCCCCATCCCCCCCCTCTCTCTCTCTGTGTTTATGCTCACCCGCTTGGTCACTTACACACTGACATTATAGCCATACCAAAGATTGTTTTTACGTCCAGCAGTCAGTTAGATTGAAGTCAACGTTATGATGTTAACCGTGCATTGAATGGGGCGAGGGCTCCACAAATAGTGGTAGATGAACTATACATCTACCTTACAGGATATGAACTACTGTACAGAATTGTCAAATACAACTTTGAAAGCACTGATGGAATATTTAAGTCTTCAGCAACCCTGTCTTGATTGTAGTGGTTTTATGGTCTTTTAGAATATGATAATGTGTCCTTTTGGAAACATGTCCATCACAGTTAGGTTATTTGTATTCGTTGACGTATCTCTGTCCAGTGGATGATTGAAAAAGAAACGTTGGTTAGTGCTTGATAAAGAGGCTTGTAATAGAGGCTTGTGAAGAGGAAATATTTTTCATTGCCTGTGTCCCTCGTAGAATGCAACAATGGCACTGAACCAGCCCCAACCTCTTCCTCAGAGAGCTAACGACACTTCCAGACCTCAACTGAAGACGCCCGACGGTGAGACTGGGGTCTGTCGACATTCAGCCACGATCTGAAGCCCTCCCCTAACTCCACTCTTCTGTGACAAGCCCATCAGTGACTGGACTCTTATCTAAAAAAAGAAAGAAAAACCTCAAGGCAGGCGACCAGCGAGAAAAGCCAGTCAGCCATGGTCCTCAGAAAAACACAAATGACTAATCAAACACTAGGCAGAGCAGTGCAGCACGTTTTGCTCAACAGCTGTCCTGAAATTGCCATTCTCCATTAACTGTACCTAATTACAAAATGATCACCACATAATCCTACAATTTTAGGATACGCTTCCACAACTAGATTTGCTTGATAGTTTCCCCAAATTCAAAGTAGTTTCAAATAACAAGAAATTCATCCACAATTTAATACATTGAGATCCACATCCCCACAGGTGATTTTGAATTCAAAAGCCTCTATTTCTTTGTAAACAGATAAAGGGAAATGGTTACTTTCGTTACCAGAGCTTTCAGTGAAAATTGCCCAGTAATTCAGGAACTTTTGTCCTGACCAAGATAACAGTCAAGTCCACGTATCGTCACAGTGCGATGTGAAGCCACCAGAAACCCTCCACCAGGAACTGAGTTCTGGTCTGCAATGAACACAGTGTCATTCTCAGTCGCTGTTGACAAACTGCGACTTCAAGATCTCCCTTCACTGCTAAACAGACCGATTGAGGGCACCAGTGAGTCACCCCTAACTGCTGCACAGGAAGGCAGAACCCAGCTTAGCATTTGCCACTTTGTACGTAAACTAAGCTTCCCAATCGATCTGTTTGGATGTCCCTTCTGACCAGTCCAAGCTCTCGTTGACTTGCGGTATAAATCATAGTCTGGAATTACAGACTGCAGACCAAACACCTTCACAGCTAGAATGCAGAAGATGATTGAAGTATTTCTGCTGAATTTCCTCCACCACACTCGCCCCTACCCCCACCCCCCACCCCCCAAAGAAAGGCAACTACAGTCTTAAGCGTTGTCGGCTGAAGCAAAGGACAAACAAACAGAGCTGAAGCAAATGATGCACAAACAGACCAAAGACCTGTGCTCCCTATTCACATTTTCACAATAGGCACGTCCATTTGACATTTCCCCAGTATGATACAAATATCAAGCCCTCACATACAGCCAAGAGATTTTAAGTGCTTAGCCGACATTAGACGCCACATAAAATGAAAAGGACTCACTTAAGTAAGCAAAATGAAGAGAAAAATTTGAAAAAACAGTCAGAGATGAGTGTGTGTGTGTGTGTGTGTGTGTGTGTGTGTGTGTGTGTGTGTGTGTGAGGGGGGAGGGGGAGGGAACTTAGTACAGGCAAACAATTCCTTCATCATTATGACAAAGACAGAGATTATTTCATTCAAAGAATGGGGGTGTGCGTTGTGTCATTCAGTCATCGAAACTGATATCTCCAATGACAGCTGGGCTGCTCTTGCCAAACAGATCACCTTGGCCATAAATCAGCCCTGCCCATTTCCTTCTGCTTTTCTATCAGCTAGATTGGATATGCCAAAGAATTGTTCTGTATGTACTGCATGGCATTGTGGTGTCTACTGCAGTGTATTGTATTGTACACGTTTGCTGTGTACAGTACTGTTTTCCGTTAGTCGTAGTTGAGTCCCAGTGGACACACTTCCTGATTGAGGGAATCAAAATAAACTGATCAGAATGGTTTGCCTCTCCATGCCCAGAACAACCGCCATGTGTCCTGCATTCTTTCACTTGCGCTACATGCATGCTGCCAATTTCTGGTCTCATCTGAGAGACTAACACTCAGACCACCAGTTCAATAGGAATGGTGGGTATAGGGGCTGGTGCCCCCAAGAAACTCAAACCATCCCCCCTGGATTCCCTCATTACGTGAATGTGCTTCCCACAAGTGTGTGTGTGTGTGTGTGTGTGTGTGTGTGTGTGTGTGTGTGTGTGTGTGTGTGTGTGTGCAGCATGGTCCTCCACGTCAAACACAGCATCCAATGCCGGCCTTTTCCTCTGGAATGATGACATACATACCGAACTGTCTCCAAGTTCTCCTTCAGGCAGTGAATGGGTCATTATGGACCTCCTCAGCAAGACCCTTCCACCCAACGAATGAAGCATTGCCAACACCTTTAGCCAGTCCCCTCAGGGCGTTACGTGCAGACAAGCTGTTCTGTGACGCGCTGCAAAGGGGGCGGTTGTCTGGAGGAACAAAAACCCAGGTGGTGATGTGTGTTATCTATGGTGTGATTTGATAGATGGAACGTTGGCAGCGCACAACTGCTGAGTTCACTCGGGTGATTGTGTGACAGATCTTGCTGCGCGAAGATATAGACGATTGTTGGGACAAGCTGGGTTTCATTTTTAGACTGATTTGTGTCCTTTTCTGCATCATCTGAATCCATACAAACTCTCTCTCTCGCTGTGTGTGTGTGTGTGTGTGTGTGTGTGTGTGTGTGTGTGTGTGTGTGTGTGTGTGTGTG
>CM065739.1:39020163-39022663 GCA_033310375.1 Conus canariensis
TGTGCTTTGTTTGTCTTCTCTTGTGGTGTTCCTACCATTTTCCCGGCCACACTACATGTCACGTTTTCTTTTGCCTTCCTGCTGGCTGTTCTTTTGCCTTCTTCTGTGGTGTTCGTGTGTCTCTGCCCCATTCTGGTTGTTGGTCGTCATCACAGACGCCAGAGTCTATGTCTTTATTCTCAAAGTTTCCCCGAAGATGGAGTATGGCTGCCTTAATGGTGGGATAAAAAAAAAACGGTCATACACACAAAACTCCACTGCCTGTCCATACAGGCAGTGTCTGCAGGAGTATCACCCTGCGTACGCAGAAAGAAAGAAAGAATTCTCAAAGTTTTTTTTAAAAAGAATATTACGTATGATTCTAGTAGGCAGTTTCCAGTCATTTTGCGATTGTAGTGCGTTGCTCTCCGCGTATGTTAGAAATGTATGAATTTTCATTTTAACTGATTTTTTTTCATGGCGATACTAGTTCTGTCGACCCTAACCTTAGAGTACTTGTTCCTATTTTATGCAATTCATTTTAGATACATTATGCGCATCGTTTATTAGATATTTCTATATTTTGGGGCGTGGTGGTATTATAGATTGTACAAGTAGTCTGGGCCACAAAAGGGAAAATCAGGACTCCAAAAGCACCCGCAACATTCTTCACGGCAGGAGGCAGCAAATCATGGCCAAGAACAACAGTACCACTCGAAACATGCAGGCAGAGTCTGCTGGATGGGGCAGATGACTGGGAGTGCACTGCAGACCTCCCAGAATGGAAGAGTCACCCAGAGATCATCAGCAAGAGTGGCATGAGACCAGACATAGTAGTCCACTCTAAGTCAACCAAGCAGCTGATCATGATCGAGCTCACGGTGCCATATGAGAACAGAATGGAGGCAGCTCAAATCTACAAGACTGAAAAGTATGCTGATCTGGCAAACAGCCTGAGGAGAGAAGGCTATCAGGTCAAAGTCCTCACTGCAGAAATTGGAGCTAGGGGGTTTGTAGGAACGTCTGCATACAGCCTCATGAAACAGCTCTCAGTTGCAGGGAAGGAAAAAACCAGAGCCCTGAAAGCAATGGCAGAAGCGGCAGAGGGGTGTTCAAGCTGGATCTGGTCAAGGAGAAACAAAAGTGAACTTCATAAGGCTTAATTTCCCTACAAATATCAGGTGTCCCTGTGGCTCAGTGGTTAAAGCGCGAGTCATTAAGTGGAAAATGAGCATGTCCAGAGGGTCATGGGTTCGAATCCCAGCCATGGCTCGTCCCAAGATGGGAAAAAAAGGGGCAGCAGAGGGACATCCGGAGTCATGAACCGGGTGTGGCCCAACCCCCCTAGAGTGTCAGGAGATAAGGGCCGAAACACTTGCTTGAAGGGGGCTTCTCTTCTGAGGACTCTCTGCTGCCACGCTCTCCACGAGTTTCTTTCTGCTGATGCATGGGTAAACCATTGACTTCCGGGAATAGGCCGGAGGACGTCCGGGAAAGACCGGAGGACACTGGGAAAGACCAGAACCAAGGGCTCTGTGGGCTGGCTCCCCACTTTGCCTTCAACATGTGGCTACTAAGAATAAAAGGAAAAGATGCTCCCAGGATTCACCGAAAGGGGGAGAGAATGATGAATCCATCGGTGCTCAACCAATCATGACTGCAAATCCCAAACGGACTATGAACATGGACCAAATGGAATATCCATGTGTCTGTGGAAAGCGTTTCGCTACCACCCGTGGCATGAAGATCCACAGAACAAAGATGGGATGTCTGAAGACTCATCTGAATGAGCAGCAGCGCACTGCATCAGCAGATAAGACGTCGGAAGACCAAGGCCAGGATTTAAACCACAGTGCCAAGGACATCCACGCTGTTGGTTCGGATGAGGAATTTGCACAGGCCCTCGATGCCAGGCGCCTGAAACTCAACCTGCCACGAGCAAACGAAACTGAAGATTGGGAGAAACTGGATGCAAAAATCGTCCAAAGACTCGATGCACTGATAGGGAAAAGCACCCTGGAACACAAACTAGCCACATATGGGGACATTGTGTATGCCACATGTAGAGACGCCTATGGAGCAAAACTACCCAAAGAGAAAACACCTCCAAAGAAATCCAGACGCCAAGAAAAGATGGACAAGATCAGGGTCCAAAAGAAGACCCTCAAGATGCAAATGAAGACCGCACTGCCAGCTGAAAAACAAGGCTTGGAAAAACTGTGGAAAGACCTGAAAGAAAAACACAGCGCCCTCAGCAAAGCGGAATCTGCGAGGAAGAGGAAGAGCAAAAAGAAGAAGACACAAGAGCGCTTCTTCAGAGATCCCTTCCAGTTTGCCAGAACACTGTTTGAGCAGCCAAAATCTGGGACCCTAAGTGTGGACAAAGGAGTTCTTGAGCAGCATCTGAGGAAAACATACTCTGACCCACAGAGCAAAGCACCACTCGACATTCAAGGTCTGGTGTGGCCAACCAACCCTGAGGAACAGTTCAATGGCAAGCCTCCAACGTTGGCGGAAATCA
>CM065739.1:39032663-39040163 GCA_033310375.1 Conus canariensis
CCCAATCCCCCTGGTGTCATGTGCGCGCATCTTGTCAAGCCGTGCGGACTGGCCCCATTAACCCTCCGATTTTTAGCATCTAATCGCTCTTCGCTGAGATCAAGTACCGTACAGGACTCGTAGGGGAAAAGAGGAAGAGGAGAAGAGGAGAAGGGGGGGGGGGGGGGGGGGAAGAGGAGAAGGAGGCTGGTGGCTACGGTGTAGTGTGAAGAAGTTAGGGGAGGGGGGGGGGAGGGGTGCTGTAGAATTGAGGGAGGGAGAAGGATAAGTATTGACAGATACTCCATCTTGTTTTAATCCTTCAGCACACACATATATACGCACGCACGCGCGCGCGGGCGCGCGCGCGCGCGCGCGCGCCACACACACACACACACACACACACACACACACACACACCACCACACACACTACGGAAAGAAATGGTTGAACGTTTACAGTGTGTGCCCTCTTCTTAAGTCCCCATCCTCCTGTGCCATCTTGCCCTCCATCTTTCTCCCCTCCTTCCATGTTGTTCTCTGACACGATGACGGAGGAGTCGTTTGTCATTGACACGATGACGGAGGAGTCGTTTGTCATTGACACGATGACGGAGGAGTCGTTTGTCATTGACACGATGACGGAGGAGTCGTTTGTCATTGACACGATGACGGAGGAGTCGTTTGTCTGCGTGTGTGTCCCCCTCCTTGCTCTACACCTTTTTTTTTTTATCTTGTTGCAAACCGGATTATCAGAGCTGTCATATACTTCCACAGTGGATCGTGTATTTTACACCCATTACGGTGCTGATTAGAACCAATCATCTGTGTGTACGCTTTTGTTTCAACACCGCCAACAAAAAGAGAGTTTAACTGTTTATGTACCCACCAAACATATCTAAATACTGTTTGCGTTAAGAAACAAAAATCGTCTGCTGAAACTGAAAACTATATTGTATAAAAGAAAAATCGTGTACCCGAACCCCATATAATTATCATGAAGCAGTTCTGTTTCGTAGAGCTAAGACCGAAGTTCTAACTGCATGAACAGGGCTGTCCACTTCCAACTGGTTTATATGCCTGTTTGGGTCTTGTTTTAGTTCTGACACCATTTTTTCCTTTAGTGCCATAATTTATAATGTTGCTGTACTTCGTATCTCGATGTCTGTAAGGAGCGTAAGACATACAAACGGGATTTTTATGATCTGATGGTGAACTTAATGCTCTGTGCCCCAGAGGGTCTCGACTGTTTTAACACCCGTGTAGCAGAAATACCACAGCGATGTTCGGCCTCGGTAAGTCGATGTCTGCCCCATCCCACATTCAAACTTATACCTGTCCCTTCCTTTTATAGAAAACAGGGCGAGAACTGTGCCCAAAGTGAAGTTACGGGCCTTGGAACAGTGTGTGGAGTGCAGTTGGAAGTGAAGAGACGGACTCTCCTTACACCTGACAGTGACAGGCTGAACACAAGTTGTTGACATGAAGTCGTGGTTTTTGTTGTGCTTTACTTTTCACTATGTGTGTACCACTGTGGTTTTCGTCAGTGTTTTCTTTTACATGTTTATGACGATGATGATGATTACAATGGTCATCGTAACGATTGTGAAATAACGATGATGATGATAATAATAATAATAATTGGTGGTGGCGGTGGTGGTGGTGGGGATTTGTTGTCTTCATCCTCTTTATGAAGAAGAAAGAGGCACAAAAAAGAAGGAGCCGGCGACCAGTTCCATTTTAGAGGTCAAACCGCTTACTTATCAATGCCAAAGGTGGTGTTATTTTTTCTCCAAAAGCAGCAGCTTTGAAGAAGGAGGGAGCCACGAGTAAAGACAGGCAGGCAAACCTGTGAGCGATTAGTCAAGTCTGGAGCGGGCAGAGCGAGTTCGGGATGTTTGGCCTTGATTGCCTTTTTACAAAACAGCCCCTGATGGATGGATGGGGGGGGGGGGGGGGGGGGTGTGAGGGAAACGCTTCAGGAAGAAGGAAAGATCCGGAGCTACCTGTCCGTTCACATAGGGCATTGAAACCTGGAGTGCACTGGGATTCTGGCACCGGGTGATTTTCCGAATAAGAGAGAGAGAGAGAGAGGGGGGGAGGGAGGGAGAGAGGGAGGGAGAGAGAGGGGGAGGGAGGGAGAGAGAGAGAGAGAGGGAGAGAAAGAGAGGGAGAGAGAAAGAGCCATTACCACATGCGATAATGATGGTATACATGCTTCTTGCAGCCTCTCTCTCTCTCTCTCTCTCTCTCTCTCTCTCTCTCTCTCTCTCTCTCTCTCTTTCTCTCTCTCTCTTTCTCGCTATCTCTCTCTCCGCCCTTCTTCGTCCTCCCTCCCTCCCTCCCTCTCTGTCTGTCTGTCTGTCTGTCTGTCTCTCTTCCCCATTCTTTCTCCCTCTCTCTCATTCCGCCTAACTCCTCTTTCTCTCTGGAATGCACTAAAACCTGAAAAAGGAGAATATAGCAAGCACAGAAAAACGGTGTCTGATTCATGCAAATGACAAAAACAACTGTATGTAAGAGGCAGTTAGGTACTATCTAAGTTTGTCATGCGACGTGTCTTGTCCATGTTGAATTTGACGTGGCCCAGTCCTCTATAGATGGGAATTGGTTGCTGGATTACTCTCCCCGTATGGCAGGCATTACTGGATCACATGGTTATCAGTGCCTATGGAAAATCTCTAACTTGACTTTAGTAACAAAAAAAACATGATTAGGGCATCCTATTCCAAGGAAAATGGGACGGGCCTGAACATGTGGTTCGCTAACGTTTTCAACAACCGAAAGCAGTACAAATTAATGGCCGCCTGCTTGTCATTCCCGAAGCGCTGTGAGACTTCGCTAACGTATGTTAGGAGGCCGGAATAGCTCAGTTGATAGAGCATCTGACTCGTAATCTTGGGGTTGCGGGTTCGCATCTCCGCCGCGCCCGTTTCGGTACAGGGGGATTTTTCCCTCGGAGTTAACATTGGTTCTGACTCCATTCCCAACACAGTCCTTCGAATGAGACTATAAACCGAGGTTCCGGGTGTGAACGCACGCACAACATCTTGCACACACGTAAAATCCCATCACCAACTTTCGGAAGAGAAGGCCAGTTTGGCCGTTGGTATGGATGACACGTTACACATAGCATGCACCTTCCCCGAAGTTGGAGTATGGCTGCCTTAATGGCAGGATAAAAAAACGGTCATACACACGCAAGTGTCAGAATAATCAACTTGATGATTGTGGACACTCTACGGAAAGAAAGAAAACGTATTCAACAACCGAAAGCGGTACAAATGGCTGCCGACTTTTCATTCCCGGTGTCGCGTGAAATCTGGGAACGTGATATCTAGGAAGGCTTCCCAGATATCACAGATTTTTTTGGGGAATGCGTCCCCAAAATGTACTGTGATATCTGGGAAGGCCCGTGATATCTGGGAACGTGGTCTTTCAGAGCTCAGAAGGGCAGAAAGAAGACGAAAAAAGAATGGATTTTCGAGATAAGGTAGGAAACAATTTATTTAGGTGCAATTGAGATCTTTGGCCTTCTTGTCACTTTTTTCCCCATTAATTTCTTGGCATGATTTTCACGAAGTACTCTCTTTCTGAGGCCTTCTTTGCGTAATTTCAACAAGATGAGCGCTCGATGCGTGCGTACATATCTCAAGTGTGCGTGAGAAACAATGTAACTTGAAAGAAATGCAACTTACAATTCAAATGCATGCATGCATATCATGAAATTTCATGAAATTGAAAGAAAATCTGCTAGGAAGGCCACATTTAGTCTATTCTCTGAGACGTTCCCAGATTTCACACCAGTTCCCAGATTTCACGATTGGAAGTTCAGGAAATCTGGGAACGCGTTCCCAGATATCGCGGTAAAGCTATGAGACTGAAGCCGCTGTCCGATCGTTTCACGCAGGACAATTTACATGCACAGATTAATTTCCCATTCCGTTGCTTGATACTGATGGAGATGGGTCCGTAAGCCCAAGAACAAAAGATGAAGCAGGAGACAAATAGACTATAGCGTTATTGAAAACGCCAACTTTTAAACTTTTATTTTTTTGTAATCAGTCTCGAATGTCTGAACCAAACTGAAAATATTTGGTTCTGTCTCTCTCTCTCTCTCTTTTTGAGTCTGTCTGTCCATCTGCCTGTCTTTCTCTGTCTCTGTCTGTGTGTCTGTCTGTGTGTCTGTCTTTCTGTATCTCTTCTCTAATTCTCTCTCTCTCTCTCTCTCTCTCTCTCTTCTCTCTCTCTCTCTCTCTCTCTCTTCTTTCTCTCTCTCTCTCTCTCTCCTCCCCACGCTCTCTCTCCCTCCCCCCTTTCTATCTGGCTTGTAGATCTACTTCAGTAACTCCCATTCCTTATCGATAACAATAGTTCTATTCCTGTTATACTTTGTTTTTAGTGGCTCCGCGGTATCTCTTCATTGTCGTATTATTGTTCAGCAGGAGCGGCAACAGCGGCAGCGACATCAGTAGTAGTAGTGGCTGTGGCAGCAGCAGCTGTAGTAGTAGTAGTAGTATATAGTAGTAGTAGTAGTTGTAGTATATAGTAGTAGTAGTAGAAGAGGTGGTGGTGGGGAAAGTGGTAGCAAAAGCAGCACCAGCAGCGGCGGCGCTAAAAGTTGTACCAGCAGCAGTAGCAGTAGCAGTAGCGGCGGCATCATTATCATCATCATCACAGCAGCAGCAGCAACAGCAGCAGCAGCAGCAGCAGCAGCAACAACAACAGTAGCAGCAGTAGTAATGGTTGTAGTAAAGGCAGTACCACTAGCAGCAGTAGTAGCAGTACAATTTCTGTCATTCTTGTGGTGAAGAAGAAGAAGAAGAAGAAGATAATGATGATGATGATGATGATGATGATGATGATGATGATGATGACATCATTGTCTTTGTTGTTGTTACCATCTTGTGTTTTACTATTAGCGGGACACAGCCGAATATCATGGACAGATCGGACACTTGGCCACTGCGAAAAGTCTCAAATCCGAAGCAATAATGCTTTTCACATTTGAGTCTTGAGGAAGAGGGGAGAGAGAGAGACGGAGAAGGCGGAGTGAAATAGCGAGAGAGAGAGAGAGAGAGAGAGAGAGAGAGAGAGAAGAGAGAGAGATAGAGACAGAGACAGAGAGAGACAGACAGAGAGAGAGAGAAAGAGAGAGAGAACATCTTATTTGAACAGGGTGGTGGAATAAACATGAACAATACTGTTTTACATTCAGCCCTCTGGGCTTAAATCCAAGTGCATACTATGAATACACTGGGCATAAATACACATTCATACTGTTAGTAAGGAAGTTAGATTGAGAAATAAGGAAAAGTAAAAAAAAAAAAAAAAGAAAAAAAAAAAAAAAGAACCAACCAACAATGAGGCGGAAAACCGTGCACGATATAATCAATCTGTCAGTCACAACAAGAAATGCCTCTATCCTCCTGAACCACACGCCCATCCCCATTCCACCCCCCCCCCCATCTCACTGGACATCCGTCACCACCCACCACCACCACCACCACCACCACCACCACTACTCACCCTACCCGATTCAAAAACTCATTCACGAATATAACGAAAGAAAAGATCAGTACAATTACCCATCTCCCACACAGTTTATAAGAGCACACACACACACACGCGCGCGCGCGCGCACGCGCGCGCGCGCGCGCGCACGCAAGCACGCACGAATGCATGCACGCACACACACACGCACGCACGCACGCACGCACACAGTTACACACACACGTGCACACACACACACACACACACACACACACACACACACACACACACACACACACACATGTATATGTATCTTCGTAGGCATCCTTCAGTCTCGGAAGACTATGAAGTTGCGCTCTAGGTGTCTATTCTGGTACAGCGACAGGTGTGGCTGGCCAGTCCGACGCGGGAATGACAGTCCCTGTGGCAGAGGGCACAGATGAAGTCTGACGCTGGTCTGTCTGCCTGGGCTGCAACCTTTGTTCTCATTCTCTTTTCCCCGTGCTGCTGAGCGAGTGTCTCTTCAAACTTGGAGAGACCTTTCTGCACAGTCTGTCTCCAGGCTGACCGTTCGAGGGCTGTTGCTTCCCAGTTGTTCTGGTCGATGTTCAAGGCTTTTAGGTCCCTCTTGCACACGTCTTTGAATCGCAACTGTAGTCTGCTTGTGGGACGTTTTCCCTGCACAAGTTCTCCATAGAGGAGGTCTTTAGGGATCCGTCTGTCATCCATGCGCACGACATGGCCGAGCCAGCGCATACGTCTCTGTTTCAGCAGCGTGTACAAGCTGGTGCATCCGGCTCTTTCCAGGACAGTGTTGTTTGGGACCTTGTCCTGCCAGGTGATGTTCAGAATACGTCGGAGGCTACGCATATGAAAAGCATTGAGCTTTCGCTCTTGTTGGGCACGCAAAATCCAAGACTCGCTGTCATACAGGAGGGTGCTCACGACGTAGGCTCTGTAGATCTGGATCTTTGTGTGCTCAGTCAGCTTGCTGTTGTTCCATGTTTTCTTTGTCAGTCTGGTCATGGTGGTAGCTGCCTTGCTGATGCGCCTGTTGAGCTCTGCTTCAAGTGAGAGGGTGTCTTAGATAGTTGAAACCAGATAAAGGAAGTCATGGACGACATCCAGTTCATGGTCATTGATGCTGATGACTGGGGGAGAGTCAACATCCTGTCCCATGACCTGTGTTTTCTTCAAGCTAATGGTAAGCCCGAAGTCTTGGCAGGCATCGCTGAAGTGAGTCATGAGCTGCTGTAGGTCCTCGGCTGAGTGGGCGGTTACTGCTGCGTCGTCTGCAAAGAGGAAGTCACGCAGGCACCTCAGCTTGACTTTAGTCTTGGCTCTTAGTCTGGAGAGGTTGAAGAGCTTTCCGTCTGTCCTGGTTCGGAGGTAGATACCTTCAGCTGCAGGACCAAATGCGTGTTTCAGCACCATAGCAAAGAAGATTCTAAACAGGGTGGGAGCCAGGACGCAACCCTGTTTCACTCCGCTCCGTATGTTGAAGGCAGCTGATATTGAGCCGTCAAAGACGACGGCGCCTTTCATGTCTTCGTGGAAGGATCTGATGATGCTGAGAAGTTTGGGTGGACATCCAGTCTTGGGTAGGATCTTGAAGAGGCCATCCCTGCTGACCAGATGGAAAGCCTTTGTGAGATCTATGAAGGCAATGAAGAGTGGCCGCCTTTGCTCCCTACATTTCTCCTGAAGTTGTTTAAGGGAGAAGATCATATCTATAGTGGATCTGTTGGCACGGAAACCGCACTGCGATTCAGGATAAACTTGCTCTACAAGTACTTGGAGCCTCTTCAGTACTACTCGTGCAAAGACTTTCCCAACGATACTAAGGAGGGATATGCCGCGATAATTATTGCAATCGCTTCTGTCGCCTTTGTTTTTGTACAGTGTGACAACGGTTAGCATCCCTCATGTCTTGCGGTACTTCGCCTTCACTCCAACAAAGACAGAGGATTTCATGCAGAGCCTCATATACATATATATTAGCCAAATGAACTAAGATAAAATTACTTAA
>CM065739.1:39062663-39067663 GCA_033310375.1 Conus canariensis
GTGATGTGTGTGTTCTTCTTCATGTTGATTAGTGGATAGTAAAGTGTTTGACTGCAGCCACCCCTCAAACTGTAGCTTAACTGCGGTGCAGATTGGCCCACCAACCCGTGAAGGGGTACCTATTCCTCTTTAGGGATAGGAAAGGTAAAGTAATGAGAGAGATAGAGAGGAGAGGAGGTAGGCTGCGCCTCTACAGTGCTGGCTCCAAGTGAAATGGAAGCCTCTTACATCTTCTTTTCGCATCTTAATTTTCTCTGATCCTCGTGCGAAGTGTCAGGTCCTGTAACCCTTTATATCCTGAACGTGTAGTTACCTCAGATCCCGTGGCCCTCCATTCTCTGATTTTATGGTTAGAGCAGATTCCATGACTCGTCATTCCCTGCTTTCGTGTTTACCTCAACCCTGTGACCCTTCATACACTCTCTCGTAATTACGTCAAATTCTGTGATCCTTCATAATCTGCCATCGTGCTTACCTCAAATCCTGTGACCCTTTACACCCTGCTTTCGTGGTTTCTCAAATCCTGTGACCTTTTACACCCTGCTTTCGTGGTTTCTCAGATCTTGTGACCCTTTATATCTTGCTTTCGTGGTTTCTCAGATCTTGTGACCCTTTACACCCTGCTTTCGTGGTTTCTCAGATCGTGTGACCCTTTATATCCTGCTTTCGTGGTTTCTCAGATCGTGTGACCCTTTACACCCTGCTTTCGTGGTTTCTCAGATCGTGTGACCCTTTATATCCTGCTTTCGTGGTTTCTCAGATCGTGTGACCCTTTACACCCTGCTTTCGTGGTTTCTCAGATCGTGTGACCCTTTATATCCTGCTTTCGTGGTTTCTCAGATCGTGTGACCCTTTACACCCTGCTTTCGTGGTTTCTCAGATCGTGTGACCCTTTATATCCTGCTTTCGTGGTTTCTCAGATCGTGTGACCCTTTACACCCTGCTTTCGTGGTTTCTCAGATCGTGTGACCCTTTATATCCTGCTTTCGTGGTTTCTCAGATCGTGTGACCCTTTACACCCTGCTTTCGTGGTTTCTCAGATCGTGTGACCCTTCATATCCTGCTTTCGTGGTTTCTCAGATCGTGTGACCCTTTACACCCTGCTTTCGTGGTTTCTCAGATCGTGTGACCCTTTATATCCTGCTTTCGTGGTTTCTCAGATCGTGTGACCCTTCATATCCTGCTTTCGTGGTTTCTCAGATCTTGTGAGCCTTTACACCCAGCTTTCGTGGTTTCTCAGATCTTGTGAGCATTTACACCCAGCTTTCGTGGTTTCTCAGATCTTGTGAGCATTTACACCCAGTTTTCGTGGTTTCTCAGATCTTGTGAGCCTTTACACCCAGCTTTCGTGGTTTCTCAGATCTTGTGATCCTTCATATCCTGCTTTCGTGGTTACCTCAGATCTGTGACCCTTCAGTTCCTGACCTCGTGGTTTCTCAGATTCTGTGACCCTTCATACCCTGATCTCGTGGTTAGTGACCCTTCATGTCCTGCTCTCATGGTTACCTCAGAAGCTTGTGATCCTTCATATCCTGCTCTCGAAGTCACCCCAATGTAGATTTCCTCTCCAGTCCTATGCCCAAGGAGAGTTCAGCTCAATCCTGGAATGCCTATGCACAAATTTCCCGATGCTTTTTTTTTTTCTTCATTTATTGATCTCAGATGTAGAGGAGGGTGTGGGAGATAATGTAAACTTTGTGTATAAAGACATTACAAATGCCCCCTCCTCCCTCTTCTCCCCCCCCTCCCCCGACAGGTTTCACGTAAGCATTTAGCGGTAACCTCCATTCTTAACAATGTTGACAACAGAGGTCTGTATCAGCAAGTTGATGGGAACAGTCGTTGGATGCTCATAGTTGCGCCCTCAGCAGAGGAGCTTTCATTCACACGAGCTCTGCGACTGAGCGATGCGTTGTTAGTAGGGGGATTAGCAGATGCTGTGCTGTGTGTGTTGGGTCTTAACAGGTAGCTCTGATGGTAATTTGGAGTCTGTACCTTTTGTTCCTCCTTCTCTCACCGTGTCATTATCAGGGATCGGAACTGTCCACCATTACAATGTAAACAACTGGAGTGTAATGTAGTCTGTAGTCCTCGTTCCTCCCCATTCTGTGTGATCATCTAGACCAGGCCTGTCAACCACTACACTGACACCCCATCCTGTTTGTTCTTCCCCTATCTGGATTGTCGTCATAGACCAGGCCTGTCAACCACTACACTGACACACCATCCTGTTCGTTCTTCCCTATCTGGATTGTCATCATAGACCAGGCCTGTCAACCACTACACTGATAACCATCCTGTTCGAAATGTATAGTATGTATCCCTCGCCCCTCCCCTACCTGTGCTGTTGTAACAGACCAGGACTGTCAACCACTACACTGATAACTATCCTGTTCGAAATGTATAGTATGTATCCCTCGCCCCTCCCCTACCTGTGCTGTTGTAACAGACCAGGCCTGTCAACCACTACACTGATAACTATCCTGTTCGAAATGTATAGTCTGTTGTAACTCCTCATTTCTCAAGATGGAACAGAGATCACAAAAAATAAGTTATGAAAGAAAAAAAAAACTTAATCCGTGATTGACTGAAGTCTTTTTTTTCCCGAGTTCTGAAACATCATCGACTGGCCTGTCAACCACTACACTGTAGCATCATCCTGAACATTATATACAGACTGTACCTCTCGTTCCCCCCACCCCTGTGTCATCATCATAAACCAAGACTGTCAACCACAACACTAACATCACTCGGACTGTAAAAATACAGTGGTTTTTTTTTTTCTTCTCCTTGTGTTATCGTAATAGACCAAGATGATAGTCACAGCCACAATACTAACATCATCCTTATAGTAACTTACAGCCTGTACACCCAACGTTCATACCCCCACTGTTATCATCGTCAAACCAGACTGTCCACCAATACAATGTAACAACATGCTTATCGCTTTTCGTCACCGTGCACACACACACGCGGTTGGAAAAAAAGGAAGAAAAAAAAAAAAAGAAAAAAAAAAAGAAAAAAGAACGAAGCGTGGTGAAACAAAATCGCCCGGCACCACCACCACCACCGCCACCACCACCACCGCCACCTGACTTTCCCGCCGCCCAGTTTACCTTTCTGTTGAAGGAACTTAGACCCTGGCTGGCCCACCTGTCTCTCACCCCCTCCTCCTCCTCCTCCTCCTCCCCCCCCCCTAGCCTCTCTCCGCTTCTCTGTGGCTGTAACAGTTGAGGTTAGAACCTGTGGCAATATTGTTCTTGCAGGAGTGCAGCTTGTTCTGTGAACTGGCGTCCAGGATTCTGCCCTTTAGTGAAGGAGTACTACCAGTGAACGCCTGGGGAGACAGGCTACGACCCGGAGAGGGACTTGCTGTGGTGAGTGCACGGTTTCTTTGTCCAGTTTGTTGCTCTCTCTCTCTCTCTCTCTCTCTCTCTCTCTCTCTCTCTCTCTCTCCTCTCTCTCCTCTCTCTCTCTCTCTCTTTTGTAATGCTGGTCTTGCTGTCAACTTACTAAGACATCGGTCTGCTTGTTCCCCATTTTCTGACATCTGTCTGTCGATCTTTGTGTGTGTGTGTGTGTGTGTGTGTGTGTGTGTGTGTGTGTGTGTGGTGTGTGTGTGTGTGTGTGTGTGTGTGTGTGTGTGTGTGTGTGTGTGTGTGTGTGTGTGTGTGCGTGTTTTCTTTCTTTCACGCTTGCTTTCAAATGATCTTATTCGTTCCTTCTTTTGTCTCATGTTTTCTTTTCTTCTTATTTCCTTTCTTTCTTTCGTTTATTTATATTTTTTGTTTCCGTTTAAAAATCTATTTATTATGCTTGTTTTTTCTCGTTTCTTTATTCCTTTCTGTCGTGTACTCTTTCTTTCATTCTTTGTGTTTTTATCCTTTCTTCCTTTTTTTTTTACATTCCTTTTGTAACACCTTTCCTTCTTTCTTTGTCTCTTTCTTTCTTTCTTTCTTCCGTTCTTTGTCTTTTATTCACATATTCTCATCTTTCAAGAGTGCTTTGTTCGTGTTTCCTTCCCTTCTGCCTTTGTTTTTGCTCTTGTTTTGTTTATTTGTTTCTTCTTTTTTTTCTGCTTTTAATCATGCCTGTTTATTTTGCGTTCATTCATTCTTTCATTCTGGCTGTCTCACCTTTTCTTTGTTTTTGTTTTTTTGTCTTTCTTCTTTCTCTCTTCTCTGTTCATTTTTTTTTCCTTTTCATCATGTCTTCCACTTCTTGTCCTTTTAATTAGACCATGTCTACATCCCTTCTTTTCTGTTGTTTTTGTTGTTGTCTTTTTCTTTGTATTTGGCCCGCATGAGCTGTTTTCTTTTCTCTGTGTTCGTAGGATTTTCCGCTGTGTGTTTTTTTTAGTGCAGTCTGTCTGGTACTGTTGGTTCTCTCCCTTAGCGTTTGTTCTGCTTACAACTATTGCATTTGTCCGCCCTTGTCGGTTCTGTGTGTCATTGTTGTTTCTGTCTGTTTTTGTTGACTTTGCTTATCATCATCGTCAGTTCTGTCTGTTACTATGGGTTGTCTGTTCTCTTTGGTTCTGTCTGTTACTTATGGTTGTGTTTCTATTTGTTCTGTCTGTAACTGTTGCTTCTGCCTATTACTGTGGATTGATTCTGTCTGTTTCTGCGGATTCTGTCTGTTACTGTTAGTTTTGTTTATGATATATGTTCTGATTGCATCTATCAGTTTTGTTTATAATGTTTGTTCTGTCTGGTACCGTTGCTTTTGTTAGTAACTGTTGGTTCTGTTTATTACTGTTTTGTTTATAACTGTTGGCTCTGTCTCTTACTGTTTTGTTTACAACTGTTGGTTCTATATGTTACTGTTTTGTTTATAATTGTTGGTTCTGTCTGTTACTGTTTTGTTTATAACTGTTGGTTCTGTCTGTTACTGTTTTTGTTTATAACTGTTGGTTCTGTCTGTTACTGTTTTTTTGTTTATAACTGTTGGTTCTGTCTGTTACTGTTTTGTTTATAACTGTTGGTTCTGTCTGTTACTGT
>CM065739.1:39072663-39090163 GCA_033310375.1 Conus canariensis
TTCTTCTGCTCTTCTTCTTCTTCTGCTTCTTCTTCTTCTTTTCTTTGTCTGCTGCTTCTTCTTCTTCTTCTTCTTCTTCTGCTTCTTCTTCTCCTTCTGCTGCCTCTTCTTCTTCTTCTTCTTCTTCTTCTTCTTCTTCTGCTGCTGCTCTTCTTCTCTTCTTCTTCTTCTTTCTTCTTCTTCTGCTGCTGCTTCTTCTTCTTCTGCTGCTCTTCTTCTCTTCTCTTCTTCTTCTTCTTCTGCTGCTTCTTCTTCTTCTGCTGCCTCTTCTTCTTCTTCTCTTCTTCTTCTGCTGCTCTTCTTCTTCTTCTTCTTCTTCTTCTCTCTTCTTCTTCTTCTCTGCTGCTCTTCTTCTTCTTCTTCTCTTTTTCTAGTTGTTTGCTTCTTCTCCTCATTTCCCCAGCCCCCCCCCCCCCCCCCTTTTTTTTTTAAACACTTGATCTGGCACTGGCAGCGGCGAAGGAAATCGGAGTAAGACACGTCAATAAACAGCCACAGATTCTTTGCCAGTGTTTTTCTTCACAGCGGAACTTGTGGTTGGGTCGATGTGTCTAAATTCCCCCTGCTTGATTAAAAGGATGGTAGAAGTGAGGAAGTAATTAATACCGGGATGATGTGTCATTATGTATTGGACACCATGGCCTAGGATGTTGACATGATTAGCAGGCGGAGAACTTTTAGTCTTCAGAAATGTTACGCACAGACTGAGGAAATGTTCATTTAGAAGAAAAAAAAACCTTGAGTAGAGAGGCAGACAGACAGACAGACAGACAGACAGACAGACAGACAAGCAGATAGGCATTCGGATATACCGAGAGATCCGCTCAGGTGACGTCCTGTCCGGCCTCCAACTTAGGGTGTGGAAGAGGGTAGGGGTGGTGAAAGGAAGGGGGTGGGGGGCAGGGAGGATGGGTATTGCAACAGCATAGAGGAGGGGAGAGGAAGGTGGAGGGTAGGGGGGGTGAGGAGTGGAGGGGTTGGGGTGGGGTAGAGCTAGAGATGAGAGGTGATTTAGGCTGGTGGCACGTCCGACATCTTCGTCTCTCCCCCTCGTGTCCTCATTAGTGTCATCCGTGGTGTCCAGACACCGCTACTGTGTCTAGCGTTCCTGTTTCTCTACGTTTCCTACCATTGCTCTGTTTGTTCCTGTTTTCTCTACATTTTCCTATCATTGGCTCTGTTTGTTCTGTTTCCATCTCTCTGTTGTTCCGCTTCTCTACATTTCCTACCTGATCTTGTTTGTCCTGCTTTCTCTACATTTTCCTTACCTACCATTGGCTCTGTTTGTTCCTGTTTCTCTCATACATTTCTCCTACCATTTCTCTCTGTTTGTTCCTGCTTTTCTCTACATTCTCCTACCATTGGCTTCTGTTTGTTCCTGCTTTCTCTACATTTTCCTACCATTCGCTCTGTTTGTTCCTGCTTTCTCTACATTTTCCTATCATTGGCTCTGTTTGTTCCTGTTTTCTCTACATTTTCCTACCATTGGCTCTGTTTGTTCCTGTTTTCTCTACATTTTCCTACCATTCGCTCTGTTCCTGTTTTCTGTACATTTTCCTACCATTGGCTCTGTTTGTTCCTGCTTTCTCTACATTTTCCTATCATTGGCTCTGTTGTTCTGTTTTCTCTACATTTTCCTACCATTGGCTCTGTTTGTTCCTGCTTTCTCTACGTTTTCCTACCATTGGCTCTGTTTGTTCCTGCTTTCTCTACATTTTCCTACCATTCGCTCTGTTTGTTCCTGTTTTCTCTACATTTTCCTACCATTCGCTCTGTTCCTGTTTTCTCTACATTTTCCTACCATTCGCTCTGTCCTGTTTTCTCTACATTTTCCTACCATTCGCTCTGTTCCTGTTTTCTCTACATTTTCCTACCATTGGCTCTGTTTGTTCCTGCTTTCTCTACATTTTCCTACCATTGGCTCTGTTTGTTCCTGTTTTCTCTACATTTTCCTACCATTCGCTCTGTTTGTTCCTGCTTTCTCTACATTTTCCTACCATTCGCTCTGTTCCTGCTTTCTCTACATTTCCTACCATTCGCTCTGTTCCTGTTTTCTCTACATTTTC
Organism: Conus canariensis; assembly: GCA_033310375.1. NCBI lineage: Eukaryota > Metazoa > Mollusca > Gastropoda > Neogastropoda > Conidae > Conus > Conus canariensis. The sequence continues at coordinate 39,074,730 of CM065739.1, forward strand.
CTACCATTGGCTCTGTTTGTTCCTGCTTTCTCTACATTTTCCTATCATTGGCTCTGTTTGTTCCTGCTTTCTCTACATTTTCCTACCATTCGCTCTGTTTGTTCCTGTTTTCTCTACATTTTCCTACCATTCGCTCTGTTTGTTCCTGTTTTCTCTACATTTTCCTACCATTCGCTCTGTTTGTTCCTGCTTTCTCTACATTTTCCTACCATGAACTGTATTTAATCCTGCTTTCTCTACGTTTTTCAACCATTAACTCTGTTTGTTCCTGCTTTCTGTACGTTTTCCTGCCTTTAACCCTTTTTGTTCATGTATTCGCTACGTTTTCCTACCATTCACACTGTTTGTTCCCGCTTTCTCTAATTTTCCTACCATTGCCTTTATTTCTTCCTGCTTTCTCTTCGTTTTCCTACTGTGAAACGTGTCTGTTCCTGCTTTCTGTGTGTTTTCCCACCATTGACTCTATCTGTTCCTGATTTCTGCAGATTTTCCCACGATTAATTCTGTGTGTTTCTGCTTTCTCTATATTTTCCTACTATCGACTATACCTGTTCCTGCGTTCTGTACATTTTCCTACCATTAACTCAAACTGTTCCGGCGCCTTTTTGTACGTTTTCCTTCTATCAACGCAATTTGTTACTGCTGTTTCTACGTGTTTCTTATTTCATTTTTAAATATTCGTGCTTTATGTACGTTTTCTCACCAATAAACCCCTATGTTCCTTCTTAAAGTTTTCCCACTATCAACAGCGTCTGTTCCTATTTCTGTATATTCTCCTGTGATAAACCTTATTTGTTCTCGACTTTTTCCTGCTGCTACGTCTCTGTGCTCTGTCTTTTCCTACTTCCTACACTTCTCCCTACTTTCACCCTATGTCTTTACCTTTTGTCTCTACTTTTTCCTACCTTTAGTCCTGTATTTTCCTACCTTTAGTCCTGTATTTTCCTACCTTTAGTCTATTCTACCGTCTCTACCTTTCTCTACAGGACATTTAACGCGGCACATTCCTGCTTCCTTCACCTTTTCATACATTTAACCCTGTATTTTTTTTTAACACTTACTACTTTTCCACATCGTTCACTTCTGTCTTCTCCTGCTTTCTGTTCTTATCACTTTTGACCTCCGTCTTTTTTTGTTTTGTTTTAACTCATATCATTTCATACTCTCATTTTTTCCCCGTACGACTAAATCCTATCTCTTCCTACTTGCTACAATTTTACCTACTTCAAACTTCTACGTTTTCCTACTTTCTATACTTTTTCTACTTTTAACCCTACTTGTTTTTTTCTTCTGTGACCCCCTTTCTCGTTATGGTATCTGTGCTTTTCCCTGCTTTTGACTTGTTTGTTATCCTCTGTTTTCCCAAGCATTTCATACCTGTCTTCCCCTGCTCTGAATACTTCGCCATCTGTTGAGCCCCTTTGTTTAAGCTTTCATCTTTCTTTCTTTCTCTAAGTCTCCCAGTCTCTTGACTACTTTGAACGACCTGTTCCTGCTTTCAGACAGGTGCTGGTAAAGCGCGTTTCTATTCATTCCAACTTTCTGCCCCCCCCCCCCCCCTTTTTTTTTTATTTATTATTTTTTTTTTTTTTTACCTTTTTCCGATTTTGTTTCATGCCATCTCCGACGTTCTCATGTCTTTCCTTTGTGTGTGTGTTTTTTTTTCTTCACAAAAATTTTCCATACATTTTTTTTTCTTTTTTTCTGCCATTGCTAGCCATCGCATATTGTTAATCTTTTTTTTATCAGCGTCGGCTCATGTGATGAAAGCAGACGGAATTAAGTAAATATAGTACTGTCTGAGAGACGCACAGAGTGAGAAGTAGGGAAACGTAGCGCTGTCTGAACAACACATAAGAGTGAAAGTTGGGAAAAGTAGTATTGTCTGATCAGTACACGGTGTCAAAGTAAGGAAAAGTAGTTTTGACTGAATAGTTCATGTAGTTAAAAAGCAGAGAAAAGTAGGATTGACTAAGTAGTTCATGTAGTTAAAAAGTAGAGAAAAGTAGTATTGACTGAATAGTACATGTGGGAAAATAGGGACAAGTTGTGTTGACTGAATCGTTTATGTTGTAAAAGGTAGGAACATATGGTGTCGACTGAATAATATATGCAGTAAAAAGTAGGGGAAAGCAGTGTTGGCTGAAGAGTACATGTAGTACTAAGTGTGGAAAAGAAGTGTGGGCTGAACGGTCCATGTAGTAAAAAGTGTGGAAAAGAATGTGGGCTGAACGGTCCATGTAGTAAAAAGTGTGGAAAAGAAGTGTGGGCTGAACGGTCCATGTAGTACAAAGTGTGGAAAAGAAGTGTGGGCTGAACGGTCCATGTAGTACAAAGTGTGGAAAAGAAGTGTGGGCTGAACGGTCCATGTAGTACAAAGTGTGGAAAAGAAGTGTGGGCTGAACGGTCCATGTAGTACAAAGTGTGGAAAAGAAGTGTGGGCTGAACGGTCCATGTAGTACAAAGTGTGGAAAAGAAGTGTGGGCTGAACGGTACATGTAGTACAAAGTGTGGAAAAGAAGTGTGGGCTGAACGGCCTCGCACACCGGCAAAACCTCCAGACAGACGGTGCTGAATGAAATGTCACCTCCTCTGTATCACCTGTGTCACCCAAAATCACAGCCCCACCCCCCACCCCTCTCTCTCTCTCTCTCACACACACACACACACACACACACACACACACACACACAACACGCACACACACACACACACGCACACACACACACACACACACACACACACACACACACACACACACACACACACACACACACCCCTACCTCCTCATCTCCCTCCACCACCTTTCTGTTTCGCTCCATCTCCTCCTCTCTCCCCCCCCCTCCTCCTCCTTGCTCCTCTTCCTCCTCCTCCTCCTTCTTCTGTTTGTCGTTGACGTAATTGTGTTCATGATGTTATCGACCGTTAAATTGCCTGTGGTGCTGACAGTAGTGTCGGGGTTATAATGTGCACTTTCAGACATTTTTTGTGCACTTCCTTGATGTGGGATAGGATATTAGGGGCATTCAATAGGTCACCATTGCATTGCTCTCTGTCCGTCTGTCTGTCTGTCTGTCTCTGTCTCTGTCTCTGCCTGTCTGTCTGTCTATCTGTCTGTCTGTCTGTCTCTTTTGTCTGTCTGTCTGCCTGTCCGTCTGTCTTATCTGTCTGTCTGTCTCTCTGTGTCTTTCTCACTCTCTGTCTCTGTCTCTCTGTGTCTGTGTCTGTGTATGTCTCTCTCTGTATCTCTCTCTGTGTCTGTGTCTGTGTATGTCTCTCTCTCTCTCTCTCTCTCTCTCTCTCTCTCTCTCTCTCTCTCTCTCTCTCTCTCTCTCATTCATATTAGGTCGTGCATGGAATGTTATGAAGGGATGAATGAGCGACGCATCAAGCAATCAGTCGGGAAGAAGATTGAAATGGCATCAGTAAAAAGAAAAATTATCAACAAACACCACCGCGCATTCATTGAAAGCAAAACCGAAAAAACAACAACACAGAAACACATATCCCTACCATGTTTGCCAGTCGTTAAGATAGAAGGTAAAAGAAACACACACACACACACACACACACACACACACACACACACACACACACACACACACACACACACACTCTCTCTCTCTCTCTCTCTCTCTCACACACACACACACCCCACACACACACACACACACTCGGGAGAGAGAGAGAGAGAGAGAGAGAGGAGAGAGAGAGAGAGAGAGAGATGTTAAGGGCTACAAGGGCTCCGACTCGGGAAGATGTACGGCAGATGTGGACGATTTCTACACAGTGCTTGACCTGGAGACCCAGGTCACTTCAACCCCTATGCAGCAGCAGAACGTGATTGTGAGGATGGGTGGGTGGATGGGTGGGTGTGCTAGGCCATACTAAGAGTCACTGCCTCCCCACACCGCCAGCTGGCTCATGCAATAGAGAAGGGATTCAGTGACACTCTGAAGCCGATGCTGAAGCGCCTTGGAGCCATATAGAAAGGGCCAGTTGGAATATGTCACAGTCGTCTACACGTACAAATGGGTACACACGTCATATTCGTGTGTCTTTTTAGCATGTGTAATTCATGTTCGTGAACATTTACAGTAAGGCTGCTCTTGGAAAGAAATTCAGATAGTACTTAACTGGCTGAAGATTATGGTAATATTGAGAGCACAAAAATATTACGCAGTTCATTATGTTTACATAATTATTGTAATGTTTGTTAATGTTATTGCACGTGCCCTCATGCTGACTGCTATGGGATAACTATTATTTTGTTCATTTTAGTCTGTAATTGTAGCGTCTAAAGAGGATTTAGTTCTCGAAAATTTAGTTTTCTTTTTACCTCTTTTGTATTGTATATTTAATCCGGATACACGTTGTTTTGTGTGTTCGCCTGAGTTTTGCTTCGTTCGTACTGACGCTTCTGTGGGTTTTTTTTTTCCTCTTTTGATTCCGAACAGTACCCATTCTTCTAAAGAATAGACTGCGACCAATGATATTAGAGGCTTTAACGAATCAGCAAAGACTAAGGTTGTGAATTACTGAATGTTTTTTGACAGTATCATCTCGTTGTTCAACTATATTAGTGAGCGCAGTGTGGCAGAAATGGTTTCTTCTGAATCCGCTTCGTTTGTGAAAAACAATTGTGACTGGAGATTCTGTTCTAGATATTCTCCTGTAGAGTTTCGATAGGGTATACACAATCAATTTCGTCTGCAGTTTTGAAAGAGAGAGAGAGAGAGGAGAGAGAGAGAGAGAGAGAGAGAGAGAGAGAGAGAGAGAGAGAGAGAGAGAGAGAGCAAGAGAGAGGAAAGAGAGGGAAAAAGAGAGGGATCTTTGAGAGAGGGAATAAGAGAGGGATCTTTGAGAGAGAGAGAGAGAGAGAGAGAGAGAGAGAGAGAGAGAGAGAGAGAGAGAGAGAGAGAGAGAGAGACACTCGGGGAAAGCATAAGACCGAGAAAGAAGCGGAGAAGGAAAGAGAGGGGGGAAAGAGAAGGGCTCTAGCCACCACACGCCCCATGCCCAGTGGACTACACAGCGTGGCACCAGATATCAGCTTGCTGCTATTGATTCCTGTCTCCCAACAAGGGGGCATCACTGACACAATTCAGCGGGCAGAGTGATCTTTTCATTAGTCATGAGCAGTTGACAGCAGCAACAAGGCCTGATTTCATCTAGGTCTCCCGCCACACCACCACCCGCAAATATCCCGCAGTTCTGGGGCTGAATATCAATGGCGGGTTCTTCAGTTCCGGAATAGTAGCGATGATTGTAAACAAAGTCGTTTTATAGGGACGATGCTTTCATGATGATGGTTTTGATAGTGCCAATGATAGCAGGAGATAATGATTAAAAAAAAACAGCATCCACAACAGCAACAGCAATAACAATAATAATGATAGTAATATTGATAAGATAATGGTGATTATAATAATGATGATAATAATAATAGTAATGATAATAATGATGACAATAATATTGATATTAATAATAATTTTGACGATGATAATGGTGATGCTAATGATTGTGACGATAATGATGATAATTCTGATGATGAAAATAATGGCAATAATAATAATAATAAGAAGAAGAAGAAGAAGAAGAAGAAGAAGAAGAAGAAGAAGGAATTAATGGTGAGGATAATTGTGATAATAACACTGGTGGGAGCAGTAACAGTAATGCTGGTAATACAAAAGGGATTATTATAACAATAATAAGTGATATATATATATATATATATATATATATGTATTGTTCGGCATTATCTATATATATATATATATATATATATGTGTGGTGTGTTGTGTGTGTGTGTGTGTGTGTGTGTGTGTATAAGAAACTAATAAATTCCAAGGATAAGTAACCTAGCACCATTCCAGCAACTTACAGAACAGCTTGGTGTTGCAATGACTGCAAGAAATATTCAATTATAAAGAGCAAGCTTTGCTTATAATTGAAAAAAAATATATATATATATATGTATGTATAGATAGATAGATATAGTAATACAATCGTACCAGTGACGCCCAAGATGAGAATAATAACAAAATGATAAGGACAACGACAACAACAACAACAAAAAATGTAATAATACTTAATGATAAGAAAATGATGACATTAATCACAGTAAAGAGATTATCAATGATGGCATAAAAGTCACATCATCGTTATCATCAAATAATAATGATTCTACTACTACTGCAACTAATATTACTACTGCTGCTGCTGCTGTTGGTGTTGCTGCTGTACTACTACTTCAACCGCTACTACTGCTACTACCACAACTACTATTACTACTTCTACTACTAGTACTACTACTGCTGCTGCTGCTGCTGTTGCTACTAGCACTACTACTACTACTACCACTGCTGCTGCTACTACTACTACTACTACTACTACCACTACTACTACTACTACTGCTACTACTACTAATGAAGGTAACGCGCGCGCACACACATACTTAAACACGTGCACACACTACTTACTACCATGTCAGCTTTAAACACACACACACACACACACACACACACACACACACACACACACACACACACACACACACACTCCATGCTGGTTTTGTCCCTTCCAGTGTCTCTCTTACTGTGTGTTTGAAAGCATGTCAGTATTGTGTGCAACATCTCGATGACTTGCAAACCAGTGAAATCGTCGCAAATAGGTGACGTGCGCTCGTCAAAAAATTAAGGCTAAGTGAAAAAGTCAACTTGCTCTTTGTGTGTTTTGCGTCTCTCTCTCTCTCTCTCTCTCTCTCTCTCTCTCTCTCTCTCTCTCTCTCTCTCTCTCTCTCACACACACACACACACACACACACACACACACACACACACACACACACACACACACACACACACACACACTCACGATTTAGTGAATTAAAAGCGTGCGTGCCCAGGCACACACATTACCTGGTTACAATACACTAGTCTAACAGAGTAATGCAAACTAAAAGAAAAACCAAAAACAGAATAATGAGGCATGGAAACATGAATAAAACAGCGAACAAACGAGGAAAACAACTGCTAGTCCCATGGCCGCATAGTGTCCTGCCCACAACTCCCGATTCGAACTGCTGTTGGCACACAGTTGTCCAACACTTATGGCTGTGCACAACGGTACGCTCGCTTACAGCACAGCATTGAATTGAACCAGCTGCCTCCTCAGACCCTCAGAAAGTTTTTTGAACACAGAAATTAACTACCGAGAATTTTCCGGAAAAAAAGCAAATGTTTAAAAGAAATGGTTTTTGTTTTAATTAATTAATATATATATATATATATATATATCTTAATTAAAAAAAAAAATATATATATATATGTGTGTGTGTGTGTATGTGTGTGTGTGTGTGTGTGGTGTGTGTGTGTGTGTGTGTGTGTGAAACAAAATGTTCCAGAAATGAAAAACCAGTGTGTAAAGAGAGGGCCTCTTTATTGAAGGGGTAAGTGTAACAGAAATAGAGACAAATATATTCCAGAATAAAACGAGGCTTTGTAGGGAAGAAATCGCAACGGTAAGAAAATCTAGCATCGGGAAAGACAAAAACGTCACACAAAACCTAGTGCTTAAAAGAAGGACGTTTCTGTCAAGTGGTAAAACTACCCATAGACAGAGACAACACTGTAGAAACACAAGTCTTCAAAGGGAGGGATTTTTTTACCGCGAGGTCAGTGCAGGTCGTCCACAGATTACATTGTTCAGCAGTAGCAAGTGTTGAAAGGGAACGGGTCAATCAAGTCTACCTAAGAAGGGAAATGCTGCGGAAAAAGGGGAGGGAATCTTTTACTTACAGTACAACTAGTTTCCATGGAGACACGCATGCTCCAGAGAACCAAGTCTTCATAGAAAGAAAAATCCGGTTGAGAGTTTAAAATCTGATGCTAGTCTATACTAAGACATCAAAGGGAGGGGGGAGGGTGTGTGTGGAGTTGGGGGGGGGGGGTGGTTATCGGGAAGCCAGTCAGGTCCAGACAAAAACCAAAACAAGGTCCGGCAAAGGTAGTCTTTACAGGGAGCAGCGAGTCAGACGTTTCATTGCATTGATTGTTGCTATAAATAGCTCTCGTTTCTAAATATTTACGTGGAGCACAAGGGAAAAAAAACAACAAACAACTGAATTGTAGTTCTATTTTTGACAGCTGTCAGCGATGTAATTTTGTTCTGAAATTCACTTGAACGGATAAGAAAAAAGAAGTAATAATAGGCCAGGGTATCTCCGCATACCAAGAAACAAAAGGACAAGATGAAATGGAATTGCTGTGGAGTGTTGGCGATGGGGAGAGAGATACCCGTCTCCTTCCAAGACCTGAGTTTGGGTGGAAGCTTTGATTGTCGCTCATTGATCAAAGCTCTCAAGACTTGCGGTAGCACATTGCATTTAAAACACATTTAGCACAACTGGTGTGTGTGTGTGTGTGTGTGTGTGTGTGTGTGTGTGTGTGTGTGTGTGTGCGCGCGCGCGCGTGTGTGTGTGTGTGTCTGTGTGTGTCTGTGTCTCTGTGTGTGTGTGCGTGAGAGAGAGAGAGAGAGAGAGAGAGAGAGAGAGAGAGAGAGAGAGACTGTGTGTGTGTGTGTGTGTGTGTGTGTGTGTGTGTGTGTGTGTGTGTGATATCAATCAGTTTGTCTGTCTGTGTATCTGTTTATCTGTCTGTCTGTGTATCTATCTATATGTCTATATCTTTTTCTTTTTCCCTCCCTCTTCCCCACCTTTATTCTCTCTCACTCTCTCTGTCTGTCTGTCTCTCCCTTTCTGTCTCTCCATATATATATACATACATACCTATATACATGTATAGTATATATCTATGAATATATCTATACAGGAGAAGAGAGAGAGAGAGAGAGAGAGAGAGAGAGAGAGAGAGGGTAGGGGACGATGGAGGCAAAGACAAGAGACAGAGGCACATACAAACGCACTCAGATCCATTCAGGTGTATGTATATCTAACGCGCACACCCACGAAAGGCGATGTGACAGATGACGATCACACACACACACACACACACACACACACACACACACACACACACACACACACACACCACACACACACACACCGAGGAGTAAAGGCCTATCTAACACTCCACCACGCCAACAGGATGACAACTCATTGATAACTATAAAGGAACAAGGGCATGTAAGGCTGGCCACCACCCTGATTTACACTCCCACATACGATCGCGAACCTGGGGCTCTAACCCTCTGAGCTACCAAGCCACCCAGGCCTTCTCTCCCAATTGATCTTCTTATTTAAAGCATTACCACCACCACCACCGCCATCCGCTCGCCCCCCCCCCCTCCCTCCATCATTCTATTCCTACTGTCACCGCTGCATGTTCCCCACTTTGGGAAGCAACTCTGAACCAACATTGTGAAACTGTGAACACATCTCAGTCGATGACTTTACTGAGAAAGGGGAAGGAAGGTTTAAGAAGATTGGGAGAAAAAAAAAACAAAGAAAGAAAGAAAGAAACAAACAAACGAACGTCAGAACATTGCCATTTTTCTGGCACTTCTTCTTCTTCTTCTTCTCTCTCTCTCTCTGTCTCTCTCCCTCTGTCTGGCTCTGTCTCTCTCTGTCTCTCTCCCTCTCTGTCTCTGTCTTCTGTCTGTCTGTCTGTCTGTCTGTCTGTCTGTCTGTCTGTCTCTCTCTCTCTCTCTCTCTCTCTCTCTCTCTCTCTCTCTCTCTGTTTAGGAAGCAGATATTCATATCGTGTTTATTTTTCTTTCTCTCTGTCTTCCCTTCTTTCATCTACTCTCGCACCCCTCCCCTCACCCCTCACCCCCCCCCCACCTCACACCCTTCCTTGTCCCAGCGATTGAATTTCATGTCATGTCAGTCGATCAGCCGGAATCCACACCTCACAAACCGTGTCCTCAAGGCGGGGGGGGGGGGGGGGGGGGGGGGAGAAGGAAGAGGAAGAAGAGGAGGAGGAGGAGGTGGAGGAGGAGCGGAGGGAGGGTGCGAGGGTAGGGGAGGGCAAACCAGCAATAATCAATCAGTCGTCAGTTTCACGGTGTTCTTTGAAGGCGACGCCCTGACATGTGACTGACAGGCCGAGCACTGACATTGACACGACAGGCGTCAGATGGTGCGGGGAGGGTGGGGGTGGGGGTGGGGGAGAGTGGAGGAGAGAGAGAGAGAGAGAGAGCTGGTGATGGTGGACTTGGGACGTGTTAATGACAGAGAGAGTGAAAATGCCGATGGCTTCATCTACCAATCGCAGGCTGTTTGGCTATTTCGGGGGCATGGAAAGAAACAGCCCAACATGATCAGAACGGATTTCCTTTTTGACTTCAGCTCCTGATTAGACGCTGTCCTTTCGAATTCTGCTGTTTCCGGTACATTCTGGTCTATGTCTGTTCTAAGCTGACCTCCCAATATGGACTTCCTCTTGTTTATACCTTCTGCTTGTTCAACGTGTTGGACAGTTTCTATTGTAGATTGACCTTCTGGTAAGAGACAGACTTCATCCTTTGTCTGTCTTATCGAGGGTTTTTTTTAACGGTATTTTGGTCTGTGTCTATACTAGATTGACCACTCCAGTTTAAATCTTGTGGGTTTTTTTTTCATCATTTTTGCCTGTGTCTATTCTACAGTTATCTCCGGATATAGACTCCGTTCTTTATTTTTACTGTGGCTTTCTCAGCATTTTAGTCTGTACCAGAAACAACTGAGAGAGATTGTCTCCCTTTTAGGAACCCTACCCCTTCCAAGATATTTGATAGACGGAACCTCCTTCATAGTTTGTCTCCCTGTAAGGGCCCCACTATTCCAAGATATTTTGATAGACGGAACCTCCTTCCATAGTTTGTCTCCCTGTAAGGGCCCCACTATTCCAAGATATTTATTTGATAGACGGAACCTCCTTCCATAGTTTGTATCCCTGTAAGGGCCCCACTATTCCAAGATATTTGATAGACGGAACCTCCTTCCAAGTTTGTCTCCCTGTAAGGGCCCCACTATTCCAAGATATTTGATAGACGGAATCTCCTTCCATAGTTTGTCTCCCTGTAAGGGCCCCACTATTCCAAGATATTTGATAGACGGAACTCCTTCCAGAGTTTGTCTCCCTGTAAGGGCCCCACTATTCCAAGATATTTGATAGACGGAACCTCCTTCCATAGTTTGTCTCCTGTAAGGGCCCCACTATTCCAAGATATTTGATAGACGGAACCTCCTTCCAGAGTTTGTCTCCCTGTAAGGGCCCCATTATTCCAAGATATTTGACAGACGGATCTCCTTCCACAGTTTGTCTCCTTGTAAGGGCCCCATTTATTCCAAGATATTATTGATAGACGGAACCTCCTTCCAGAGTTTGTCTCCCTGTAAGGGCCCCACTATTCCAAGATAATTATTTGATAGACGGAACCTCCTTCCAGATTTTGTCTCCTTGTAAGAGCCCCATTATTCCAAGATATTTGATAGACGGACCTCCTTCCAGAATTTGTCTCCCTGTAAGGGCCCCACTATTCCAAGATATTTGATAGACGGATCTCCTTCCAGAGTTTGTCTCCCTATAAGGGCCCCATTATTCCAAGATATTTGACAGACGGATCTCCTTCCACAGTTTGTCTCCTTGTAAGGGCCCCACTATTCCAAGATAATTATTTGATAGACGGAACCTCCCACAAAGGTGGCCTCATTTTAAGGACCCACCATTCAGCGATACCCACAGGTGTTTCAATGGCATGTTTCAGGTAACAGAATCATTTTCTTATTTGCAAACACGGTTATACAGACCAGACAGGGATATGAAGTGTGTTCTCCTGTCTGGACCTGAAGATGAGATTGTCCCCCATTCAAGGATTCAAAGTTTTCCGAGTAGAGAGAAGAAAAAGGCAAGCCCAAGAGAGAATCGAGCCTCCAGCCGTTGATGACAAAGCCACCGAGAAATTTCCACTGAGCCAAGTCGCTTCACCCCATACGGTGATTGTATTCCGAAGTGAGTTCATATTGGCTTTAGTGCGGAATTTAGCGCGAAACAAATAAAAGAGGAGCGGAGTTTTGTTCTGCGGTTGCAGGCAGTTACTGGGAGGTTGCAAAGGGTACCTGGCAAGCCCTCAAATACAAAAGACAGGTGAAGAAACTCCAGGGAAGTGAAGAACAAGAGACAAGTTCACAGGTGTGTCTGCAAAATTCCAAACACACACACGCACACGCCCGCATGCGCAAGAACGCACCCATGCGCGCGCGCGCACACACACACATACACGCACACACACACACACACACACAACACACACACACACACACACACACACACACACCACACACACACACACACACACACACACGCGCGCACGCGCGCGCGCGCGCACGCACGCGCACACACTCGCGCATGCACTTGCGCAAGTTCACGCAAATACGCACAGAAGGATCATAAACAAGGTGAAAAAAGGGAAAGTTCTCTCTCTTTCTCATCCTTCAATCTCTCTCTCTCTCTCTCTCTCTCTCTCTTCTCTGTCTCTGTCTCTGTCTCTCTCTCTTCTCCCTCCCTCTCTCTCTCTCTCTCTCTCTCTCTCTCTCTCTCTGTGTCTCTCTGTCTCTTAGCACTAGCTTCGTAGAATAGTAACGGCAAGCATGAAAAATAGCTAACTAAACCAATACTTTTACCGTTGTGAAGTAAAGAATCGTTGGCATTGTGATTTTCAGTCTCTCTTTCTTGTGAAAGAGAGAGAGAGAGAGAGAGAGAGAGAGAGAGAGAGAGAGAGAGAGAGAGAGAGAGAGAGAGGTGGGGGGTGGGGAGGCCTACAAGCACACAAACTCAGACGAAGAACGACATCACAAAGACAAAGAGAGAAGACGAGAGGGGGTGTCTTCCTATATAAACCACTCTCCTGTTTCTGCTGGGCTCCTAGCGCAGAGTAAAAGACGATCACTCCATTAACTGAAAGTCCACACATGGTGTTTGTCGACAGTGCAGCGGCTATCAATAACACAGAGGGATCCCAACTTCTGGTTAAACCTCGAACTGCTCTCCCCCCCCCCCCCCTCCTCTACCCGTCCCACACACCACACAGAGGAATGGATGGGAAGAGGAGGGAGGGGGGGGAGGGGCGGGGAGGGGGGGGGGGTCTAGATCACTCGAAAATCGAGGAGACAGAAAAAGCAGAGTTGTTCAGATGTTCGGTAGCTACAGGAAAAAAAAAAAAAAAAAGGAAGAAATTTCAGGTAATATAGTTTTGTCGCGCTTTCCGTCTTTAATGATGTTGAAATGAATTGATCTCTAAGGAGAAGAAAAAAAGGCAGGAATGTGTCAGGTAATACCCCCTCCTGTAGCTTTCTACCGTTAGCAAAAATGGTACTTGACCTGCAAGAAGAACACAGAGGTGTGTTATAGATACGTTACCCTCGCATAACCTTACGTGCACATCGGAATGGTAGCTGACCCACAACGAAAAGAAACGTTCTTTGCAGATTATTTATTTCAAATGTCTGAACTTTTTTTTTATGTGTTTATATCTTTGTTTTTAATACCACCCCCCTCGATTGAGTATACTCATTTGTATGCCGTTAAGCTGACGCTTCTGTCTGTAGTCAGTGTTGAAATATCACTAAAACAATGTAGAAAATATATATACTAAAAACAAAAGTTCTCATCACTTGCATTGGAAAAAAAAGGATGGAAAAAAAAACACTGTCCCATCGGCACAAGCACAGACAGACGTTTGGTTTCCGGGGACTCGCAGTGACCGTCAGTACCCCAAGCTGGATTAGAAACCTTCGTTTACATCCATGTGTCTTGAGTCAAGGAGAGAAAAGGAAAGGTGATTCTGATCAGTGGTACCACAGTCATCCCTCGTTCAGTGCAGTGGAGAGGTCGAAGAGGAGGGAAAAGGATGCGAAGCGTGTTGGGAGAAGGGAGGGGAAGAGGGGAGAAGGGGAAGCGGGAGGAAGGGTATGGTGGTGGTTGTGGTGGTCAAGTGCAGAAACCTGCCGGTTAGAAAGCGACAAAATCTTGACCCATGATTTGAATCTCGTATTAGAATTTTTTTATTTTTTTTTTTACGCACTTCATTCCTTTCACCAGGGCTTAACACGTGGTGTGCGTGCTAGTGTTTTTGGTGACGTGATAAAGTGAGGAGCTGTGTGCAGCATCCAGTAAGATAGTACGTGTAAACACACACACACACACACACACACACACACACACACACACACACATACACACACATGATGGCACGGAAGTTGAAGAGAGAGAGAGAGAGAGAGAGAGAGAGAGAGAGAGAGAGAGAGAGAGAGACGGGAGAGACAGAGAGAGCGAACAACGAAATTTTTGTTGACAAACCCAGTTTGTTCCGTGAAAAAAAAAAAGAATCGCGCATTCACAGCCTCCTTTCACCTCCTCCTCTCCCTCCTGAACACTCCTCTGTCTGTCTGTCTGTCTGTCTGTCTGTCTGTCTGCTCTCTGTCTGTCTGTCTCTCTCTCTCTCTCTCTCTCTCTCTCTCTCTCTCTCTCTCTCTCTCTCGTCCCTGCATATTTTCGCGAACTCTGTGTGTGTGCGTGCGTGTGGTGTGTTGTGTGTGTGTGTGTGTGTGTGTGTGTGTGTGTGTGTGTGTGTGTGTGTGCCGCGCGCGCGTACGTGCGTGTATGCTGAGTATGTCTGTATGTATGAGTGTGCGTTATGCATATGCGTGTGTGTGCGTGCGTGCTTGTGTGGTGTTTGTATGTGTGTGTGTGTTTGTGTGTGTATGTATGTTTGTGTGTGTGTGTGCGTGCGTGTGTGTGCGCGCGCGCGTGCGTGCGTGCGTTCATGCGCGCGCGAGCGCTTATGACTCGCCCCTCTCCTACCCTCCCACCGTACGTGTATATTTATATTTGTGTATGCAGATGTGCATGGTTTCGCACAACAAGACACGACTTCATCCATACCGCCTCCCGTTCTCCTCTCTGGTTCCCCCCCCATCGACCTTACGCAATCCACCATTTCCCCCCAAAAAAAAAACAAAAAAACAAAACAAAACAAAACAAAACAAAACACAAACAAACAAACCTCGTCACTCTCCTCTCCACACTTCTCCGCCATCATGTTCGCACAAAGTAAGCGATCCAAACTCCTGGACCCTTTACACTCTAATACCGCTAATCCCCCAAGTTTCTCACCCCCCGAAAAATAAAACAAAACACACACACACAACAACAACACACACAACACAAAAACAAAACAACAACAAACAACACAAACACACAAAAACCATGGTCACATATCTCCACTCCACATCTCCCGCAATCACACACTTACGACACAGTGAAAAGTAACAGTGGCGAACTCGCATGAGCCTCACATCAACACCTCCTAGATACCGCCTTCATAGGCCCGCCAAGAGTCACCCCCCGAGAACACACACACACACCACCACACACACCACACAACACACACCAACATACAGACACACATAACAAAGAGAGCACAACACACAG
>CM065739.1:39100163-39105163 GCA_033310375.1 Conus canariensis
ATAAGCTATATATTTCTGGTTTTCGAGGAAGAACGTCATGGTCAAATACTCCAAAGGCTTTTCTTAAATCAATAAATGGACCCCACAGTTTAGTTGACGTTGTTTAGCCAGGCCTCAGCAACGTTGAATAAGGCTGGGTGCCATAGACGTTTTATAGATTCCCGGACTGGCCGGGGTTAAACAACTGGTATGTATTCATGACACAGAGTGTGTATTTATATATACACACACACACGCACAACACACACACACACACACACACACACACACACACACACACACACACAACACACACACACGTGGTGTGTGTGTGTGTGTGTGTGTGTGTGTGTGTGTGTGTGTGTGTGTGTGTGTGTTATATGTTACATGTTTTTGAAAAGCATTGGAAAGAATGAACATGAGTGAAGTTGATCTCTAGTTTGCAGGATCTAAATTGTCATCGGATTTCTAGACAGTTGTAACTTTTGCTCTTTCAAAATTATAGGGAAAACAATTTTTGTCAATGCATAGGTTAAAGATGTGTGTTTACGTGTCCGTTACCACAGGAGATGAGAGCATAACACGTTTGCAATGTATACCTCCCACTCCACGAGTTCTTAGTTGTTTTGGGTATGGTAGACAATGATGTACTTAGAATAATGTCACTGATGGAGTGTGTAAAGTTCAGGTGTTATTTTTTTTTATACCTTAACAAATTCGGTTCAGTTGCTGAAAGTCATGAGAACTCAACAAATCTGTCCAGACAACTGTATTGGGTATTGTGCTGAAGTAGGTATTTAATTGTTCAATAGATATCTCGTTGACTACAACCGAAATAGCTCAGTTGGTAGAACGCCGGGCTCATGGTCCTGTGATCCTGGGGTCGCAGATTCGATTCTCCGCCGGGTTGCAGGAGAACAAGGAGATGTTCCCCTTGGAGTTTTAACATTGGCAGTCAGTCAACCAATCGTTGACGAAAACAACATAGAAACTGCGTAAGGTTGCCAACACCTTTGTCTAACCATGCAAAACCATGAACTGCATTCAAGGAGACTAATTCGTACTTTTCTTGCGCAGCTGCGCTTCCTCTAGTATCGAGTTCATAAAGCATCTTATAAGCTTTGCGTAGTAATCTGTGCTACTCCTTTTCAAGTAAATCCAGCCAATAGTGAATGAATTTAACCGCTGAAACTATGTATGTGGCGAATCTATCCGTCTCAGAGAGAGAGAGAGAGAGAGAGAGAGAGAGAGAGAGAGAGAGAGAGAGAGAGAGAGAGAGAGAGAGAGAGAGAGAGAGAGAAGAACTGGAAAGAAAACGAAGAGAAGGGAAGAGACTGTGAAAGGCCTGTGGGAGACGCGGATGGGGGAGCGGGGAGTAAGGAGGAGGGCAGGGTGGAATGTGAAAATGCGCTTAGATTAAGGTATACAACAAAGGACAGTTTGCCTTAATCAGTTCAACACTGTAAACATAGTTCCTGCCTCTTTTCATTCATAATCGGATTATGCTGAGCTGTTCCCCCTTTTGTATGTGTGTGTGTGTGTGTGTGTGTGTGTGTGTGTGTGTGTGTGTGTGTGTGTGCGGCGCGTGTAGATTTCTTCATTAAGTGTGGTCGTAAGTCTATGTATGTGTTCGTAAATGTGTTCCGTATATTCACTCGTGTTCGTGTGTTCGTGTAAATGTGGTTGTAAGTGAGAGTATGTATGTTCCTAGATATTTGTGTGTGTGTGTGTGTGTGTGTGTGGGTGGGTGGGTGGGTGGGTGGGGGGAGGGTTGTCTACATGGATTTGCGTTTGCGTTTGTTGTGTAACTGAATGTCCGCCCGTCCGTCTCTCTGTCTATCTGTCTGTCTCTGTCTCTGACTGTCTGTCTGTCTGTCTCTCTGTCTGTCTGTCTCTCTGGTCTGTCTGTCTGTCTGTCTGTCTTCTGTCTCTCTCTCTGGCTCTCTCTCAGAGCTCAGTGTTGTTGTTTTACTTCCTTTTCCAGTTATGTTTACACAGAGACAGCTGGCCATTCCTTGGCAAGTTAATCCATCAGTTCCTGTATCGACAATCGCCTTCTGCCTCTAGTTTAGGGACGTTGTAGACGAGCGGCCGGTAAGCTGACTACTTGCAATAGTCACTCTGAGAGCAGCCAGGCGTGAATATCTGGGACACGTAAGAAAGAAGATAACTTTAATAGTCCTTAAAAACACTTCTGTCAATAAAACAGTGAGAACTATATTCTCTCTCTCTCTCTCTCTCTCTCTCTCTCTCTCTCTCTCTCTCTCTCTCTCTTGTTACCCTGTTACCTTCCCCCTGTGTGTGTGTGTGTGTGTGTGTGTGTGTGTGTGTGTGTGTGTGTGTCTGTGTGTCTGTGTATCTGTGAATATGAGTGTGTGTGTGTGTGTGTGTGTGTGTGTGTGTGTGTGTGTGTGTGTGTGTGTGTGTGTTGTGTCTGTAGTACTGTTTGTCCTTTTGAGACACTACCCCTAAAAACGCGATCTTTTCATGTTACTCGAAATCTGTTCTAATGTCGGTTTCTCCTTGCGATCTCATTCCCCCTCCCCCCCCCCCTACCCACTGTAACACCTTTTGCCCCCCCCCCTCCCGTCTCTGTCTCTCTCTGTCTGTCTGTCTTTCTTTCTCTGTCTCTGTCTGTCTCTGTCTGTCTGTCTGTCTGTCTGTCTGTCTGTCTGTCTGTCTCTCTCTCTCTCTCTCTCTCTCTCTCTCTCTCGGTTGTCTGCTCGCCCGCTTCCATATGGTCAATAATGTGTGCAATTGACTAACTCGGTTCGGGTTTCCTCCCTTTTTGTGCTGCTCCATTGGCTTTTCCCTTGTCCTTTTTTCCACAGAGAGAGAGAGAGAGAGAGAGAGAGAGAGAGAGAGAGAGAGAGAGAGAGAGAGAGAACTCAGAACTCAGAACTCAGAATTTTAATGTACGTCGGCCTTTGGCCACAATACATGGAGGTACCAAATGGAAATGGGAGTGGTGGGGCTGGGGAAGGGAGTTAAGGAGATGGGGGCGAGCCAGGAATGAGGAGGGGGGGGGGGGGGGCGGTGAAGGGAGGAGGTGAAAAAGATAAATATATATCCACAGTTTCACACTTCACAATCTTGACAATCTCTTCTAAATATAAATGTGTAGCAGGAATTCTAAATGAACGTATCTTAGCAAACAAAGCTACGCTACAGGAGTGAATGATGAAGATCTATATAGCATGCAGCACAAGATTAAATCTCAAAGTTGCTGAGCCGTTATAATCAGCCAGTCATTTTCGTCTAAAATATAACCTTATTTCGTTTGTTAATGGCATGGAACACATATCTTGAAACATTGTGCCTATGATTCATATTTGTTGTTTTCAACAGAACATTTACAGGCACTTTCATTGATTCTCTTAGAAATTTAGCTCGAAGATCTATATACAGGCAACCGTCAAATAAGAAATGATGCTCATTTTCAACTTGACCCACACAAAATAAGCAATTTTTGTCTTCGACATTCACTGTACCGATGCACATTATTATTCAGAGGAAGCACGTTAAATCTTAACTGAGAAAAGGCTACACGAAAGCAATACATATCTGTGTCACAAACGTACCTCTCTTTTTCAAAAACAGTTTTAAATGTTCTGTAAGTGCCGTATCTGTCCCGATCTCTGACAGTTGCGTTCCATTCTTGCATAAAGAAATCGACAATTCTTTGTTTAAACAAATTCAAAAACTGTTTAACATCACCAACTCCTTGTTGCAACCAAACAATACTGAACCCGTTTCACACAAAGTTTCTCTTACCTTTGAAACCCAACAGTTTTTGCCAGCTCTGTCTAATTCAAGCAACATCATGTAAGCTTTATATGGCAGTCTTTCAGCATCCATATGCAACAGTTTGAACCAAAATCTTAAACATGCAACGTAAGAATTAACATACAGAGGGTATCTTCCCAGATCTCCATATATCATCTTATTAGGAGTTCTACCTGGAACACCCATAAACCTTTTACATACCATTATATGTACTTTTTCTATATGATCCAATCTATTTAACCCCCACACTTCTAATGAGTATAATAGTATTGGCTGAATCTTTACATCAAAAATTTTAAAGAAGGTAATTGAACTCATTTCCTTATACTTTTGAAAAACCCTGCACAGCTGTAAAACGGCTTTCTTTCCTTTGGTTGCCAAATGCATTGTACCTTTTCTAGCACTAATCATAGTTGTGAAATTAAACCCTAAATAACAATAACTATTTACCACCTCTAGTCTTGTACCATCATAGAACCATTTTTCATGCCTTCCCAGGAATCCCCCTTTTCTGAATACCATAACTTTTGTTTTTTCGATGTTTACGTATAACCTCATGTTGCAACATGTGGGCAAAATATTCAGTTGATTCTGTAGACCATTTGGGGAAGTTGACAGCAGTACAACATCATCTGCGAACAATAATATGAATAACTCCATGATACCCGGTAACAGCTGCACACCATGTTTACCCTTCTCTTCTATGTGAGTTGCCAACTGGTTTATAAATATTGAAAATAATGTGGGGCTCAAAAACACATCCTTGTCTTACTCCTATTGGGCAATCAAACATCTCAGAAAATTCATGGTTTGATCGAACACACGACAGTAATGAATTGTACATTGCTTTGAGAGACGCCAAAAATTTCCCTTTCACATTTTGTTTTTTTTACATTCCAAAAGTTTGTGATGGCGCACAGAGTCGAAAGCCTTTCTAAAATCAACGAAAGCAACATATAGTTTTGTACCTTTCTTATTCATACACTTCTGGATAGCAGCATACACTGTAAAAATATGATCAACAGTAGAATGGTCTCTTCGAAATCCTGCCTGATTTTCTGAAATAAAGTTATTGTTTTCTAACCAGGTGTACAGTCTTGTGTTTAATATTGATGTATAACACTTTGATATGATGCTCAGCAAAGATACTCCTCTATAATTATCAGCATTATCGGGGTTACCTTTCTTAAATACTGGTATGATAATAGATTTCGTCCACTCACGAGGATAAACTC
>CM065739.1:39115163-39137663 GCA_033310375.1 Conus canariensis
GATGGAAGGTCTGTCGCTGCCCGATTTGCGCACAGATGTGATCTGCCCTACAGCTGGAGGAGGTGGTTAGGAGAGAGCGAGGTCGGGAGTGTCACGTGTGTTGGTGTGCGCTCAAAGTAGCCGGACTGAATGTCTGGTTGGTGGGTGAGCTGGGAAGATGTGGCCATTGGTCGCTCCTTCACAGCATCTCACAGTGAAAAAAAAACCCGTTAATCTCAATCTCTCCCCAGTATGGTAAATGGGGGAGAGGGGGAAGTAACAGTTTTTTCATATTGACGTTTGTGTTCAGTTGGAGGATTGAATCAACAAGATGGTGATTTATGTGTTTATGCACAGAGCTTTATCTAAAACTGGATAGAAAGAGAGAGTCGGGTTTATGATGGAGATGAAAGACAGAGACAGAGAGAGAAGAGAGAGAGACAGAGAAGAGAGAGAGAGAGCAGAGAGAGAGAGCACACACACACACACACACACACACACACACACACAGAGAGAAGAGAAGAGAGAGAGAGAGAGAGAGAGAGAGAGAGAGTTTGTGAACTGGATAAAAGACAGAGTAAGTGCACACTGTTTTCCTGCATCCGGCTCTAAGTAAAGGGAAATATGTAGAAAGTAAGAGAGAGAGAGAGAGAGAGAGAGAGAGAGAGAGAGAGAGAGAGAGAGAGGGGGGGGCAGAAGAACATAATCTGTGAATTTATGCAGGTCCAAAAACAATTATTACGCACGTTCATTTTTAATGCCAGAGTTCCACTTTTGTTGATATTTGCAGCAGATATTCTGAGACAAGACACCCCTCCACACCCCGCCCCTCTTCCTACCCATCTCCTGCCATTTAGCGTTGGCGCAGATCGTAAACAAAGGAGCAAACGATCAACATCATGTCTAAGGCTGAAAGAAAGACTAGTTTCCTTCTTCAAACATATCACCTCTGTCAAACTCCAATTACCGGGTGCAAGATGTGGTCGTAGCCTTTGTCATTCAGTTTGGTTAGCGCACACTCTAAAGTCGCTATTGTACGTCTGATCAGGTAAGGCTGCTGATCACACTGGATATAAGCTCTTGCACAGAGGACCGTTCCAGGGAAAGAACATCTTAGGTGTGGTCTGAGGTGGAATAGTAGCGGGTGTGACACATTCTGGTCTTCAAAGAATATGTTGAAAATACGATTAGTCAGACTGCACTGTTGTCATCGTTCTTGTTTCTTGACCTGAACTTGTAGAATGGTATGCAGCAGTAAGGCTGGGGTGAAGTAAGGGGAAGGAGAGCTGAATCATGGCATGCAGATGGCAGGGTGTCGACATTTAACAGTTTGTGATGTGACATTAAGGACTTTGTGGGAATGTTTGCCCATGTACGTTATCCTTTCTCCTTGGTTGCTGCTTATCTATGCACCATTGTCTGCGTAAAACTGAACCACATGCTTTTATATTCTCTCTGTCTCTGTCGCTCTATCTCTCTCTCTCTGTCTCTCTGTCCTCTCTTCTTCTCTCTCTCTCCTCTCTCTCTCTCTCTCTCTCTCTCTCTCTCTCTCTCTCTCCTCTCCTGCTCTTGGTTTCAGAGGGCGTTTTACGTGGATATTTGTCCTGTGTTCGTTTCATTTGTAACATAACCAGAGAGCTGACGATGCTTATATTTTGAAATCTCTTTGCCAGATGTTCAGACTGAAACCAATGCGTCCCTGCTTGCAATGTAAAGGACCTTTTGCAAGGCCTTTAATCTATGTGCATGTGGGAGATAGGAAGAAGTTTAACTCATGAACACGAAGTCCTGCTAAGGTTCGATCCTCGAACCTGATGGATCAAATACAACAGACATACTATCTGGCTATGTACACGCCAGAACGCTTCCATATTATTGATGTGTTTGTTTTCATAACCGTAGAAGAATTAAAAAAAATATGTTCATCACGTCATTGCGGAGGCTTATGGTTCATGCAGAATGAGCCATATGAATATTCATTGCAAGACGGGGTCATCCTGTTTAGATGTGAGAGGAATAACCTAGGGGATGAAACGAAAGAAGCATTCAAACATTCCCCAAAAGTTCTTAAAATAGCAACAAGGGACATAATTAAGTGCAAATCAAGAGGTGCAGAAAGCAAATTTCGCGTCTTCTGCAGCCATTGAGGCACGATGTGGGCGTTTTGCAGGCAATGACTGGATCTACATTATGGCCATGTTTCCTCTGGCGAAGCCACAATCCAACTGACAGAGATTACTTTGAGGAGGACGACACAGCGTGACTGGTCGTCTGGATGTCTTTTCTAAGAGGGTAAGGGACTGTGATGCTGGGCGACAGGTCGCTTGTAAACTTTGGCATGATCTGCACAGCGGACAGCGTTATGGGTGGACTTTCATGTCGCCGATAAAGTGAGCAGCGTGCGGTGTATACAAATGATACCTCTGGACACCTTATTGATTCGGCAAATGGGACTCTGTGTATCTCTCTCCTGGGTGGGATAGCAAAAGTGATCTGAAGACTGGAGTCTTATGGGCTGTGAGTAAATGTGAATTCACACAGACACACCACAGACACACACACAGACACACACACACACACACACACACACACACACACACACACACACACACACACACACACACACACACACACAAGTCGCAAAACAATCTCTCTCAACAACTAAAATCCAGAACATT
This sequence comes from Conus canariensis, assembly GCA_033310375.1. NCBI lineage: Eukaryota > Metazoa > Mollusca > Gastropoda > Neogastropoda > Conidae > Conus > Conus canariensis. The sequence goes on from CM065739.1 coordinate 39,117,821, forward strand.
AACAATAAAATTGAAAGGTCATTAACTAACATGCTTGCAACATTTAGATGCAAATACCTTCTCGCGTTTTCTTGATGATTCGCAGACTAAAACAAATAGCAGGAATTATGAATTATAAGCTTTTTTTTGCTCGCTGCTCTCACATAATTCAAAAATACTTATTTTGGAATCATTTTCTGAAACGTGTAGATCCAGTGTTAGGTGTATTGATCTGACACGTTCTGCCTTGCGAGGCAAACTCCATTTCTTTGTAATGTGTGGAGATCTGAAACCATCCACATGCATGAGAATACTTGGAGAAGAGATGGGCACCAGACAATTCCCATGGCTTATGACAGTCTGCGACGCACACGTTGACAGCACCAACAACGTCCTCCACGGGTCAGTGCAAGGCCATCTCAACCTGCTGTCACAGATAGATACGATAACGCAGGGTACCTGGCATGAGTGGCAGGTCGGCTACTTGTATGACTGTTGTCTTTGATGTCGTTTCTCATTTCCATAACACAAAACTGCAAAAAAAAAAAAAAAAAAGAACTGATTTTGTGACAAAGTGCAAATAGTTTCTACAGCTGGGATAACTGGTTAGAAGGGGTCAGCGTTCGGCCTTTGAGAACTGGGACAGGCAAATACATGAACTGACCCTTTCTCTCTATCTCTCCTCTCTGCGTTTGTCTTGTTCTCTGTTTCTGTTTCTATCTGTCTGTCTGCTTGTCTCTTGTGTGTGTGTGTGTGTGTGTGTGTGTGTGTGTGTGTGTGTGTGTGTGTGTGTGTGTGAACACAGTATTGTGCTGCAAAACCTACGCACGTTTTGTATTTTCACTCGTTCCTTCCAACAGATCAATGTCCAACCCTTTCCGTCCCATCCCACTCTGTGTATGTGTTTAAAGAGCACAAAATCACAATCTCTCTCTCTCTCTCTCACTCTCTCTCTCTCTCTCTCTCTCTCTCTCTCTCTGTTTGTCTATCTCCCTCTCCCTCTCTCTCTCTTTCTCTCTGTATGTGTGTGCGTGCGTGCGTGCGCGCGCGCGCGTGCGCGCGCCAATTGTGTGTGTGTGTGTGTGTTGTGTGTGTGTGAGTGACATACTTCCACTCATAGCAGAGAAAAAAGGGACTCTGTCAGAATCGCCTCGTTTAGAATCTTGTTCCTGACGAGTGAACAGGCAGGAATGTACCAGGAAAAGCTCATGTTTTATTCTCTTTTTTTTTCCCCCTTGTCCTAGATGAGGGCTTCCTGCATAGATCTACACGCTACAGAGGCAGATACTTTACGATGAGACGTCTTTTCACGTGTGAGAATTGCTGGCTCTGCCACAAAAGAGTGAACCGTTTTATTAGACAAGGAACGGATCCCTATCCAGGCCGTTTCTACCACGTCCCCATTCGTTACCATCTGCATCGTCAAGCCAGCTGATCCTTAAATGGACAGGCGTTCTTAAAGGGATCAGGCCGGTTAGTAGAGGCTCGCGATGCGCGTGAGTCCTCCTCCTAAGCGTCCGTTCTTGTCCTGGCTTAATTGACTTTTGTCCCCGCTGGGTCCATGGCGGGGAAAGGTTGCGGGGTCTGTCTGCCTGCAACCTATCAGTGATCAGTGAAGGTGTGTGAGGCGATCAGACAGACGTCTTTGGTGCAGTGTGTGATGGGGAGACTGGACTGTCCCCCTCTGTATCTGCTGTCCTCTGTCCTGATTTATGGCAGGAAGGAGAGAAGGGCGTGGATGGGAAAGAGGTGCGTTGATCTTAAGACCTGAGTGACATTAAACGTCAGTGTGATAGCTCGACATTGATTCACACTTTGCACTTCTCTTATACTTTCTTTCTTCTCTCTTTCTTTGTGTTTCCCCCATTTTGTCTTTAGTTTCTTTCTTTATCTGTGTATCCATCTTTTTTTCTTTGTTTCTTCTGAAACCTCCCGCATTTATCAGCCACAAGACTTGAGGTATGTAATTTTATGGATTAGATGAATTTCCTGTTTTAAAGAGAGAATAACTTGGGCTAACTTGAAGTTTTACGAAACAATGTTGTTGTTTTTTTTCTCTACACACAGATTATATAAGTATACCAATATGTCGATGATTATTAGTCATGAGAATTGTATTATTCTTTTATCCTGTCCATCCAAATCACATGCTACTCACTGTTTTAAGGATTAAAGAAATTCAGTCATTCACAATAGTCACTGGCTGTAAGCTGAACGAAAATTCAATAATCTTTGAATCAGTATTCTTTTTCTAAATCTATCATTTGATATCATTTCATCAGCGGTATTTGCAAAATGGTCATGTAACTGATAAAGCTTAAACACATGTAATGATATGTTAGCCTTTTGATACTTGATTTTTATTCAACATGTTTGTGAGTTAAAAGTTTGAAGTAAATCATATGTGGCGGTTTAACATATTATTTTTTTAATAATTGCGTTTGACTGACATTTCATCAACGCTACTCTGTATCTTTATTTCCAAAATTTCTTACCAGTTCCAGTGTTTCTGAGATCATTCCTTTTATCGTTTTTTGTCAGTTTTTATTGTTGTTGTTATTATTCATATTTGTTTTGTTTCTAGTCAGAATATCATCTTTATGACTGAGACATGCTTGTCATAATATACAGAAACAAATCCATATATACTAATCCAGAATTTAGTCGCTATATCATGATATGTGATAAATATAATCTAATATGTGTGTGTGTGTGTGTGTGTGTGTGTGTGTGTGTGTGTGTGTGTGTGTGTTTTGCCTGTCTGTCTGTCTGTGAATTGTTTTCCTTGCTGTCCCATCTTCCATGGCCCCTCAGTAGCGTCAATCCCACACTCTCAGTCCAGCTCCCCCAAACACGGCCCTAACCAGGTCCATCCCATCGCAGTGTACAAGAGGCAGTCCACTGGCTGAGATGGGGGGGGGGGGGGGGAGGGGGGCTGGAGGGACTGATATCAGATCATCACAAGGGAACCCATCACAGGAGACACTTCTGAGACACTACGATGGCGATCTGTGGTCCTTGTTTTCGCTTATCATCATCCTCCACACTTCTTCCCCCTCCACACACATACAGAGAGAGAGAGAGAGAGAGAGGAGAGAGAGAGAGAGAGAGAGAGAGAGAGAGAGCTATTGTTCATCTGGAGGTTGAATGAAAAGAACTGAGAGAGAGGCGGGGGCAATCGTTTACCTGGAGTTTGAATGAAAGAAACAGGAGAGAGAGAGAGAGAGAGAGAGAGAGAGAGAGAGAGAGAGAGAGAAAACAATCGTTCACCTAACAGTTGAATGAAAAGAGCCTATAGAAAGATATAGAGCCATGTGACGTCATACCTGTCATCAGGCATTCTTCGTAATCTTTGTTGTCACGTTCACCCTCATCTTATCATCCTGAATGAAAGCATTTGCAAAGAACACATGGAAGAGGTCACCAGCATGGCATTCACCAGTCTGAATTAGCGATGAACAGATCCTTCAGGCCAAAGTTTTTTTTTTCACAAAAGGAGAAACCGCATGAATGAATCCCAACCCTAAAACGAGAAAAGAATGACAAAAAGCAGGTTACAGAAGTAAGCATAACTAGAATACTTTCGAAGGAAGACCAGAATGCACCATGTGCATTGAAATTACTTTCTTTATACTAGCAGTAAGACTGGATATATTTCATTCAACTTTAAGACCGATGTTACCCACAGGTTATGTTAGCGATGAAGATAGTCCTCCAGAAGTGTGTGTGTGTGTGTGTGTGTGTGTGTGTGTGTTGTGTTGTGTGGGGTGTGTGTGGTGTGTGTGTGTGTGTGTGTGAAAGACCTATGATGATGTGTGAACCACCGGAGTGGCAACGCATTAAGGAGGGGGAAGAGAGGATATATTTTTTTTATGTTATGTGTAGGTTATTGAACTCAAATCGTTCTAAATATCAGTTGGGTGCTCTAGCACATCACCTGATCAGTTAGGAACAATTGAACCCCTAGAATGATGACAGTCAAGTTTGAACCACTCACGGGTTCGGTGTTTTATGGTCCAGTGCCCCTCCTCCATGTCCACCCAGTAGGAAGTCGATACCGGATTGAGGTCAGGGAAAGGGCTTGGCTCTGTCCTCCATTACGCCATGCCAGTGAACCCCCAGAGGTCACTGTCCTTCGGCTGTTATGCTACAGGACCTTGACCTTAACCTCTAAATCAGATGAACTTAGCAAGCTACCACGTCCAGTTGCACAAAGATCCCTTGAACTGTCTGCAATTCCTACTGAGGAAGACAGACAAAATCCGACACAGACAGGCTGCAGGACAGAACCATGCATCTTAGGCTATGGTAGTGCGCAGGATAACCAGGGATGGACGGAGACAGATGGCACATGCTCTATTGGTCCAATGGATTCATCCGTATTGTCAGTGGGCTGCCTGATGCATAATTCAGCGTGTCATGCCATGCAGCATCAAAGAGTGAACAAAATGAACAGCGGATCAATGGAAACACTCACAGCCGCAGATTCAGGGTGGGGATGGTGGACCATGCTCACTTATTTCAGTCTGTCTTGTTCTCCATGTCACTTTCCCCCACACCGCTCGGTACTCTTCCCGCCTGGGCACACCCACGCCTGTCCTGTTGCAACACGTGGGGACGGTAATGTCAAGGACATTAACTGTGTCAGGTCCCGTCACGACCCCTCTCCAGAGGATACACTCTACGACCGCCGTCAGTGAATTAATGCCTGGTCTGATTAAAGATGCAGAACACATGTTAAGCCTCCTTCCTCCCTCTCTCCCTTTTCCTTCCTCCCCCACCCCCCCACTTCCCAAACCCACTCCCTAACCCCTTAGCTCCCTTTAGACGACAGTACAATTTAGCCAACATGAAAGTCTTTGTAAATGAAATGCTTACAGGCTATGTTCATGAGCTTCCATTATGTTAAAAACCACGACACTATTATGGCATACAGCGATGAAAATGAGGTCTGTATGCAGTAACAATCTGTTGACAGACTGGCTGGAAAAAGCAGGGATCTGTTTGATATAAAGCAGATCATTGACACAGTCTATATATCATTGATTGATATGTGTAATATAAAGCAGATTATTTCTGTTGACAGACATGCTAGGAAAAGCAGAGATATGTTTAATTTGAAGCAGATTATTGACACAATCTATATCAGTGATTTGTGTAATGTTAAGCAGTTTATTGACGCAGTTTATTTTAAGGAAAATAGACTAATAGGCTGGGACACCATGAGTTTTATAATGTGCACGCATGCAAGTGCGCTTACGTGTGGTGTATGTATGTGTGTGTGTGTTTGAGAGAGAGAGAGAGAGAGAGAGAGAGAGAGAGAGAGAGAGAGAGAGAGCGAGAGAGAGAGAGAGAGAGAGAGAGATCCAAATTCTCTCTCTTTGTCTCTCTCTCTCTCTCTCTCTCTCTCTCTCTCTCTCTCTTCCTTCCTTATATTGTCCATCTCTCTTTGCTTTCATTTCCTTTCTCCTCTGCTTCCTGTTTACTAACAAGTTATCACACTTCAGGGGATAATTCTGGAACGACACTCTTTCTCCCTGACCGCAATATGGACAGAGTTTGACAGCGATGCTTCTGTCCCACACTCTCGTCCCACTCCCATCCCCTTTCCCAGATGAACAGCCCTGCCCTTTGTCACTCCAGCCTCCAAATGCGGGCTCCCTGTGTAATGTGCAGTGGCATGGATGACCAGGGGAGACAGGAGCCTTGGTGTTATATCAACATAACTTCACATCCTGTCCCTTCACGCTGTCCTCCAACTGTCCGGCCAGATGACCATCGATGTGTTTAGTCCCTCTCTTCCTGTGCATAATGTGTACTGACCTCATTGTGGTTGAATGGGGGGGGGGGGGGGGGGAGGAGAGGGCGTAATGCTGGTTTGCATTAGGTCAAGCTTGTGTGTGCATGTACGTGTATGAGTACGTGGCGGAGTGGACAAACATTCCTTCAACCATATACCTTCTCCCCACCTACACATGTACACACATGCACGCACGCATGCGCGCGTTCGCGCCCGCACACACACACACACACACACACACCACACACACACACACACACACACACACACACACGAACACACACACACACACACACACACACACACACACACACACACACACACACACACACACATACACACACACATACAGAGAAACACACACACACACACACACACACACACACACACAACACACACACACACACACACACAAGCTCTTCCCCTGCCTTCCCACCCTCCTTTCTGTATGAATTTTAGGCCGAATGATTTCCTCATGTGAGTATACACACGTGTGGCTATCAACACATGGTTTTGTGGGCATGGGTTCGCCCTCTTTCTCTCTCTGTCTGTGTGTCTGTGTCTGTCTGTCTGTCTGTCTGTCTCTCTCACATATCTACTCACACACGCACACGTTCGTTAGTACACGCACGGCGGCACGCAAGCACGCACGCACGCACTTGCGCACCCCCCCCCCCCCCCACACACACACACAGAGGCCAACTTTCCATAGAGATAGTTAACAGGTTGTCTGCACCTGCTAGCGCTTCTGCTGCAAATGTTCTTCCCTTGTTTATTTGTTTGTTGTTGTTAGCTTTAACCGCCGATGTACGAACCAGAGAGCAAGGCTGAACACACGAATGTCACTTTACTTGCTGTGGATAACTAAGACTTGCACTCTTCCTCTTCCCTTCGTTTCTGTTTGCTTTCCCCGTCTTTCTCCATTTGTACGTCTCTCTTGATTCAGAGCTTCTTTCACACACACACACACACACACACACACACACACACACACACACACACACACACACACACACGCACGCACGCACGCACACACACACACACACACACAGAGAGAGAGAGAGAGAGAGTTTGAATTGCTTTGAGTGGACTGTTGTGTTTTTTTCTCACTTCCCTGGTCAGGACACTGGAAGAATGGTCACAGATCTTTTACACTTGAAAGAGGTCTCAAGGGATGGCCCTAAGTCCTGTCCTGAATAGTCCTTAACCTTCAACGGTCCTGAATCTGGCCAATCAAGAGCCAGGATGCAAATGAAGGGCTAGCTGCTCCACGAGCTGTTTTGTATGGCACGGGTGGGTTGAGCCATTGTTGTAGAGAGGAGTAGCACACTTTGCATACACCTGGTAAACAGAAAGGCCATTATCACGACAATGGTAGGCGGTTATGATGTCAAGACGACAAAGTATCACTGCACACTAACGAATCCATTGCATATCAATGAGTCCACCTCTCTCTCTCTCTCTCTTGCATGCACGCATGTGTGTGTGTGAGTGTGTTTGTGTGTGTGTGTATGTGTGTGCGCGCGTGTGTGTGTGTGTGTGTTGTGTGTGTGTGTGTGTGTGTGTGTGTGCACGCGCGCGCGCGCGCACGCACGTGTGTGTGTGTATGCGCACGCGCGCATGCGCGCATGTGTATTTCACTGAGAGGCTAAGAGACAAAACTGCAATTGTAAAGAGATGCAGTTTTCACAAACAAAAAGAACTCGGAAACAAGTCCTAGGTGCAATGATCCGACAACACTATAATAAAACAAATGTGCACGATAGAAAACAGCCAGCAATCAGGTTAAACACAACAAACCTGCTGTAAAATGGTGTCGGTTCATCTGTCTGGACTGCCACCCACACCTGTGACATGGTCGACACCTCTTCAGCTAAACATTCTCAGTCCCACGGTAGTCCCAATCCCACTCTCTTCAATCAGCATTCTCAGAGGAATCCACTCATTACCCACCACACAACCACTTTCCCACGAAATGGATCGGCCAAATGTTTTTCTTTGGCACCATGAAAAGGATGACCATCTGTATCCCTCTGCGGCTGCAGCAAACAAACACTCTCACTGGCTCGTGCGACGGGTCTTTGGAGCTGCCCACGACCTACCTGAGAGCAAAGGGTTTGTTTACCATACGTTGTCAGCCTGTTAATGTTGGGTATGATGCGGGGATTGAAAAGGCATGGGGAGGGGGGGGGGGGGGGGGAGAGAGAGGAGAGAGAGAGAGAGAGAGAGTCTTTTAAGATTACAGGAAAAAATAGAATCAGCACACTTGTTTGCTCAAATCCAGCTTGAAATAAACAGAAATAGAAGAGAGAGAGAGAGAGAGAGAGAGAGAGAGAGAGAGAGAGAGAGAGAGAGAGAGAGATTTTAATGAATATATTCACGCTAGTCTACAAACAACTATCACACGCGTTCATTTTTTTAATGCCAGAATAGATGTCTCTGTTATTTGCAAGAGATATTCAGAAACATACCCCCCATTCTCCAACCCTTCTTTCTACCCCTCACCTGTTGTTTCTAGTTGGCACAGATCACAAACAGAAAAGCAAGGATCGATGTTATGCCAAAGTGGAAAGAAAAGCTAGAAGCTTTCTTCAAACATTTCATTGTGGAGATACTGCAATTACTGAGTGCACCTCTGGCAATCGCTCGTCGCGTGTTGTTTGAAGTGGCCACAGCCTTTGTCTCTTTCTGTATGGCCATTTCTGATCACTCATCGTCCTCCTCCTCCCTCCAACTGCCATCATGCATCTGGCCACCTAGACTACTGTTGGCATTGGAAATGTAGGTCTTTTCCATGGGATAATTCATGAAAAAAAGCATCTGAATTGGAGCAGAAGGGGAATAGCGGCGGATCTGAAATTCGTTTTTAAATCCACATTGAAGTCGTAAATCGTCAGACTGCAGTCCAGGTGTCTGTATTTTCATTCAAGATGTTAGTTTGTATTCTCATTTTTGAGTTATTCCAGTCCTGAAAATGAATGTGTATGCGACTCGGCGATAAGGTAGAGGTGAGGGGTGATGGGGTGTGTATGTGTGTGTGTGTGGGGGGGGGGGGGGGGGGGGGGCAGAGGAAGAGGTGAATTATGGCATACAGATGGCAGGCTGTTGTTTAACTTATTCAGACAGGTGACATTTAGGACAGTGTGTGGATGTTTCTATTTTTCCTACTTCTGTCTGTCCAGCTGTTGCTGGATTGTGTCAGCTTCTGCTGTTGTGTGTTCTATGCTCTGTCTGTGTCTTCTCTCTTCTGTCTCTGTCTGTGTCTGTCTTCTGTCTTCTGTCTGCTCTGTCTGTCTGTCTCTCTCTCTCTCTCTCTCCGTTTTTCTGAAATGTTGGTATGGAGCATCGTTTGTCGGAACACACGTTTAGGCAGTGTTTGTCACACGGCAATAATGTTTCGTGCCCAAACAATCATTCAGTATGGTGGTTTTATTTCTGACACATCACGACCTCAGATTACATTCAACGATGTGCTGTTGTAGGTCAAAACCCGTTTCGCGTCATAATTGGTGCTGCTGGTAGACACTTGACAACGGATCATTTGAACATTTAAAAAAAAAAAACAGACGAGAAGCGGACAGGTCGGCGCCATTGGTTTGACCTTAGTCAGAGCTTCCCTGCTGATAAATTTCTTCCTCAAGGCCGCAGGACTGTTAGAGTGTGATGTAGAAGGCTTAAGGGAGCCACACATCCCAAGTCAATGTAACTGCTCATCCTTAGCATTTTGCCGGGGGGCATTTTCATCCACAATTGTTGTGTGACATGCTGTCAACGAAACGCCTTTGAATGCCTTACTGCTGTAATTTGTTTGCGTTTGTATGGAGTGGGCGTTTCTCCTGGGGACACCGTCCTGCGACGTAGCCCTTGGGTAAGGAAGAGGGTGGTGCCAATCCAAACATGTCATTGTTACATCCATGAATGCATGGTCCTACTCCTTGACATTAATTTAAAGTTACAGTAATTGGCAAATTATCTATTGAAATATACTTACACACACACACACACACACACACACACACACGCGCGCGCGCGCGCGCGCGCGCGCCCTTTTCTAAAAATGAGTTTGTTGTTGTTGTTGTTATTGTTGTTGCTTTATTCAAATCAGCCCTGATATGGCCCTTTGCGGTCGGCTGGGCTATAAGCAACATGACCTGATTCAAATAGCTTTCACAATTGTTAACTCGGTTTTTAAAAGAGCGCTCGAGAAATTGAGGTGGACTTCCTCAGGACGGCCTGGTTTTATCAGCGTTCAGACCGTCAGTGGATTAATTATCATACCATGACTTCACTATAAATAGAGTTGTTCCCTGTTGTCGATCGCAAAAGGACACGACTTCTTTTCCTTCTTTTCCCTTATTGCTGACAACCCTAGAGGGAGGTGGTGATTAGTCTGTGCTTTTTTTAAAATACACTTTTATTTTCCATTCATGTTTCTGTACATATACTTTCAATATTCGCAATATTTCGCAATTGAGAAGATAAGGAAATTATAACTAAACTCTGGGCAGAATAAAGGAAAGGTCATAAAAAAGACGCAACAGACACAAATCAAAAACACATAATACACACAAAAGAAGAGTATGAATAACTGCCAGCCATTTCTATGAAAATTATGTATCATTGTATATTGATGGTATTCTAGAGTATCAAAAATCATTTTTTTTAATCATTTTTCAAACAATACATTACAAATGAATATCATAACATTTCAAAAAGAAAAAAAAAGAAAAAAAAATGGGGGGGGGGGGGGGGCACAACACACACACACACACACACCACACACACACACACACACACACACACACACAAAACAAAAAACAAACAAGAAAAAGGCCATTGAGCAATCAAACATCCTTGTACACAAAAGAAAAGGGGGACCGGGGTCGGGGGGGGGGGGGGGGGGGGTTGGGGGCTGAGGGTAAGGGACAGGGGATGTCCATTGACATTTTCATATCAAACACAAATCAAACTTGATTATATACAAATATTCAACCATTTTTGAAAACATACAGCTGAAGTAGATCTTGCTGAATGTAGTGGTTTACAGATAAAATACATATATTTTATTTTGAATTCTAACGCTGAAACCAATCGAGAACTGAACTGTACAGACACCAAGTTTGTTTAAACTTGCACAAGTTATATTTGTAATTGCCATGTAATGCTCCAAGTAATATCTGTCACTCAGTGATACAACAAAGGTATGTACATGCAGCTGTGCATTTGGCATTTATATGCAGATGTAAAATTTTGCAAATGAAGTGATGGATTCAAAAAGAGCGTCTGTCTGTGTATTCTGCTTAACATCAAACAATACAAGTTCCTTGTCAATCATAAAATCATGACAATGTGAATATTTTCAAGTCAGCAACTGCTGGACATTCGTCCAAAATCGGTACATATTAGTATGACAGTTAAACAGCATATTGAAAAATGTCTGCTCTTCTTGCTCACAAAATTAGTATGACAGTTAAACAGCATATTGAAAAATGTCTGCTCTTCTTGCTCACAAAATTTATATAAAAAGTACAAGATGATGCAGAGACAAGAATCTCTGGGTTGAAAGTAATCCATGTTGCAATCAAAATATCTATTTCCTGAGATTATTTTAGTTTTTTAAATAACATATAACACATATTCTGTGCACAACTGTATGCGATCCTCCGGTGACTAAATCCCTCCCATACTATCCTTGGGACGAAAGAAAGGTCGAAAGTTCCCAAGAACAGCAACAGGACCAGCCAGCAAGGGTCACATCAGTACATTAAAATGGAACCTTCCACTCTATATAGAGCCATCCAAGATAAAAAAAAAAAAAGTAACAGGCTGAACATTGGATATTCCATGTCATCCAATCCATCTATAGGTAAGCATCATCCCAAACACAAACATGTATTATATCCACACACCCAAATATTCACATTGCACACATAGATCTCATCCCTTCCCCCATGCTCCCTCCATGCACACTCGATGAAATTGTTTGCAGACACATGGCCAGAGCTCGCCAGTGACGATACACATACGTACTCCTATGCATTAGCTCTTTTACACTCAAGTCATATTCATCCTACTGAGACCATGGCATCTACGTATGCCTCGTATATTATGGCAAATACCTCCCTACTGCGTAAGCTTATTCTATTTTTAAAAAAATGAAGCTCTTATTTCCCTGACATATCTCCCCTCAAATGCGACATATATATATACCCACACACACACACACACACACACACACACACACACACACACATATATATATATACTACTAAAAACAATTGAAGTACCACCCCTAATGTTTGTATGCAATTTTTTAAAAAGCTCTGATAAACCAATTAATATTGATAATTGAATAAACTCTGCTGGATAAGCTTACCCGGTTCTCAAATACTACTCCTCGTGCATTTTTGTTATGTTAAAGTCGGTCAGCAGTTATCTACCGCGTCGCATCTGAGGCAAAAAAATCCCGAGAAATTATCGAACTTGTGTCGCTCCCAGATTTTGACACAGACACAGCAAGAAAAAAAAATGTGATGCACGTGAAAGCAAGGTCTTTTCTGAGCAGAATTGCAATCAGTTAGCACATTTGACGGATATAAAAGTCGCGAAATTTAGGAAGATTTAACCATGCCTGCGAGACAACGACTAAGCAACACCGACAGAGGAAGAGCGATAGCATGGTACCAAGAAGGTATTGGCTTGAGGGAGATTGGTCGACGGCTTGGAGTGAGTCACCCAGTCATTCTGAGGCTCAGAGACCGTTGGCTTTACACTGGAAGTGTTGAAGAACAGCAGGGACGTGGACGGACGAGAAGCACCTCCAGACAGCAGGATCGGTTCATTGTTATCGCTTGTCTGAGAGACCGTTCAGCCAGTGCCACAGTACTCCGAGACCAGCTACGACAAGCCAGCAACGTCAACGTCAGTACCCAGACAGTTCGGAACCGGCTCCACGACGCCAACTTGAGGTCAAGGTCCCCAGCAGTGAGATCAATACTGACCCCAGCGCATCGAGCTCATCGTCGGGCCTGGGCAGCATGTCATAGAAGGTGGACAAGAGCTGAATGGGCAACAGTACTCTTCACAGACGAGTCAAGGTTCACCCTCAGGTTCAACGACGGGCGGGTTCGCGTCTGGCGACGTCCTGGAGAACGCTACGTTGACGCTGCCGTCAGGGAGCATGACCGCTATGGAGGTGGGTCCGTGATGGTGTGGGGTGGGTTCAGCCTACGTCACAGGACCCCCCTACATCGTGTTGAAGGCCGCCTGACCGGTGCCACCTACCGCGACACCATCATCCGCCCCCTTGTGATGCCCGCCCTGAGGGCAGTTGGCCAGGGCGCTCAGTTCCAGGACGACAACGCGCCGTGCCACCGCGCCGCCATCGTGAATCAGTTCCTACAAGGGCAGCAGGTGGCAAGAATGGACTGGCCTGCCAGGTCACCAGATTTGAACCCCATAGAGCATCTGTGGGACGTGCTGGGGAGGCGAGTGCGGGCCCACAACCCTCCAGCAGACACCGTGGACCAGCTGTTTCAGTTGCTGGAGCAGGAGTGGCAGGCGATCCCCCAGGACACTCTCCGCCGCCTGGTGCACTCCATGAGACGTCGATGTGACGCTTGTTTGAACGCGAACGGTGGTCATACCCGTTATTAACATCATGACATCTACCATAGACTCTTGTTACTTTTCATTTTGGGGGTATGCCTCTTTAATCAAGTGTAAAACAAAGATAATTTTTTGTCACGGTGTTTGAATAAATTTGAATGGATTGAGGAATAATAAAAATAAAATATTCAATCATTAAATTATGTTCAGCTTTGTTTTCTTTCGAATGACAGCAGTTTTCCTAAGTGGTACTTCAATTGTTTTGAGTAGTGTATATATATATATATACATACATATACATACATATACATACACACCTATATACATATGTCGCTTATAAGAATTAAAATCCTTCAAAATTAGTAGTTATCACAATGACAATAATATTCATGGGAATCGAGATAAGCAATCAACGTACAGTGTATTTGAAATAGTTGACAATTCTTTTCACTTTCAAAGTTGTAACTTCCCCACTCACAGATCATTTACTAAAAGACCATTACTCATGTGAATCTTCAAATAAAGGTTTATAATGAATCCAGTTGTTTTCGAGTTTTTGAAGTTCAGAGTTCACTGTTGCTACGTATCTTTCTATTTGATACCGTGCCTTGAGTATTTTAATGAATACTGAAGTGAGGATCTGGCACTTTGTTATCTTGCATCTGTATATATAATTTTTAGCCAAAAGAATTATCAGATCAACTACAGTATCGCTGTTGAAGTTAAAGTCTGTACCAAATAGTACTATACTTTCTGTGAAATATAAGTTATCTACATTTGAACATTTCTCTTTCAGCAGATTTTCTAGTGTTTTCCAAAATTCATGAACATATGTGCATCTCCAGAAGACATGCTCTATAGTATCTTTCTCATTACTGCAGAATTGCAGTTTTGATTTTGTACAACTCCTATTTCTTTCAACACCACGTTAGTTCTATATTATCTATGTACTATTCTTATCTGTAACCATTTAAGTTTTATATCTTTAATCTGCTGAATCTTTGAGAAACAACGTTTCCAAGGTATGTCTCGGTTGAGCTTTTCAGACCATTTTGTGATGCATTTTGGTTTCCGGTTATCCTTGATTAATGTTTTATAATATATCTGGGTGCCTTTTGATATAGAGCATATCCTTCCCAAAGCTGCGTTGTGCTCTGCCATATTGCGATCTTGAATAGTAAGTCCAACTTTTCTTAAATAATTCTTTATTGATGCTATACATCCCATGTCTGTCAGATTTAAAATTTGTGTTGTGTCCAAACAGTATTAGTTTTTCCGTTTAAACAGAAAGAGGTTATATGTATAAAGATAGATGTATACATATACATAGTCTGTGCTTTTCAACAATATATTGAGCTGCAAGATGGATTACAAGGTCGTTTCATGCATAAGCTATCTTCTGTAGACATTTATGCAAGACAAGACAAAACAAGACAAGACAAAGACGAAAGGAAGTAACTTGTTTCCCAAGTGCCGTATGGAGTATATGAAACATGCCATGAATTTGTCAATTCCTTTCATTTGCTACATCACCACAAAGCTGAAAATGCTTTCATTTTGAAACACCTTCGACAAATCCACAATCTGACACGAACGTAGACCTGCCTTCAAGGGAAAATACCTTCCTTCCTCTCGTCTTTGTCTGATGTTGTTTTGTCTTGTCTTGCATGAATGTCTATCCATGTGCCTGTTAAAGATGGGGAGTTGTTTACACTCGTGAACACGAGGTTCTGCTAAGATTCGATCCACGAACCTGAAGAATCAAGTGCAACTCACAGACCACCCAGCTAAAGCAAACACCAGAACATACTTCGACATAATGAACGCTTTGTTTCTTTTTCTATTTCCATTGAAAAAGAGAGAAAAAAAAGCTTTTTATCACGTTATTGCTGGGGCTTACAGATCGTGCAGAATAACCCTTATGAACATTTATTGCAAAAGCTGGTCATCCTGTTTAGATGTCATAGGAATACTCAAGACAACACAAAATGGAAGGAGCATTCAAACATTCCTACAGCAGTTCTTAGAATAGCAACAAGGGGCATAACTAAGCGCAAATCATGAAGAGTGGAAAGCAAATTTCGCGTCTTCTGCGGCCACTGATTACGATGTGGACATTCTACAGGGAATGACTGGATCTACTCTATGGCCATGTTTCATCTTGATGGGCCACAAATCAACACGACGGAGATTACTTTGAGGAGGACGACTCAACGTGACTTGTCGTCTAGATGCGTTTATACCAGGAGAGTAGGAGAAGGTTGGGCTGGATGGATAGGTCGCTTTTAGATTTTGGCATGATCTGCACAATGGACAGCGTTATGGGTGGACTTTCAGGTCGCCGATGAAGTGAACAGCGTGTGGTGTGTACAAATGATACCTCTGGACACCTTACTGATTCAGCAGATGAAACTCGGTGTTTCACTTTCATGGGTGGGAATGGTGGTGGTTATCTGAAGACGGCAGCTTCAGCGTTTGGCATTACGCTGGGACATGCAAACGCATATCTTTTGGAATCTCCCCCCCCCTCTGTCGTCTGTCTGTCTGTCTGTCTGTCTGTCTGTCTGTCCTTCTCTCTCTCTCTCTCTCTCTCTCTCTCTTCTCCTCTGTATGTTGAAGGGGATGTATAATTCTGTTCAGTCCTGTGTTCGAAGGAGTTCTCGTGTGTCTGTCTGTTATGGCACTGCTGGTTCCTTTTTACTTTTTTCACTGTTGATAAACTGCAGTTGCTGAGGAGGTGTCCAGAAATGAAAAACATGGATTTCAGTGTCTGCCTGGCTTACACATTTTTGACTGTTTGCAGCTGGTATAGTTTTGTTGTCATCAACACCAGCGGGATTACACAGTGAAATCTATAGTCTGGAAGAAAGCGTATAAAGTTCTTGGGCTAACACTGAATTGTAATAAAAACGACAATCATGCATAGTTTGTGGAAATAAAGGTCACCTCGCTAAAAAGAGAATTGGTATTATGAGGTCGAGGACATTGAATTTGTACACAGCTACAGACATTTGTGATTTAGATTGTCTACCAAGTTATCTTATGATTTTGCTTTAGAAGAGTTGTCTGGAAATGCAACAGGAGGGTGATCAAAATAGTAAGAAGTCTGAAGCCCCGGGAACACGGAGAGAGTCATTTTCTAAAACCTTTGCTGCATGAATACAGTCAGTGTTACTGTACATGTCTCAGTTATTGGGGAGTCCTCGTTTTAAAGCTGTCAAATCAGTCGATCTATTTGCTTGTAAACTAATTCTTAGTGCTAGTCCAAGGAGACCTCGGAAGATGTCGCCTATATGTTGATGGTTCCATTTGTTCGCTACGATAATAGTTTACTCAGATGGCTTTGATTAGAACTCTGAAGCAGGCATACCTATCATTGTAACCAAATTGAGCAAGAACATGAATGTAAAAAATATGTAAACAAAATCAGGCAGATGTGGAAAATGGTGCTAAGACATTTATGGATTTTGTAAAGTCTAGATAATTGGTGGGTTGTGGATTTGAACTGTGTTCTAGTGCTACCTTAAAGACGCATTGCCGATTGCTGTGAACAAGACTGGAGTTGTGAACTAAATGACAATAATCAAGATGAAATATATCGAACTTTTTGATCTTTACTGCAACCGAAAAAAAAGTGTCTATTTGGTATGACAATTTCCAAAGTTAGATCAGCTTTCATCAAGTTTGATTTAAAAATAAATGAAGTACAAGTAATTCAGCATTCCCGATATTTCCAAGAGCTGTTTCTAAGACGTAAGAAGATGAATCACGTATGCTTATGTTGATAATTTGTCCAGTACATGACAATTTGAGAAAGAAACACTTGTCCTATCAATCACATGCAATTTGTTAGAAACCCTTTCAATGCTTGTCGTGAGATGAAAGCTGCCGAGGTGCTACGTTGCGATGTTCAGCTTGTATGCTGTAAAGCACAGCGAGCAAAATGCGTTACTGACACTAATACAAAAGTACTAATTGTTCGTTCAATGCCTCCTCTCAAAAGAGATCGTTGCCCTTTAGTTTGTTGTTTCTGTTGTTTTGTTCGCTTCATGTTCTGTTTCTTTGTGCATCAAATATACCCTCAATGTATAGAAGCTAGTGACCTTATGGTAAAATTCTCTCTCTCTCTCTCCTCTCTCTCTCTCTCTCTCTCTTCTTTCTCTCTCTCTCTCTCTCTCTCTCTCTCTCTCTCTCTCTCTCTCTCTCTCTCTCTCTCTCTTTCGTCTTGAAAGTGATATGGGTGTTAATATAGTAATGTACTGTAAAGCCTAGATATGTTGTGTATTTTCTTTTAGTCCTTCAAAGAGAAAAGTTTTATGTCCAATACCTTTCACTCCTATACAGTCTTGTATGTGTGTTTAGAGAACCTATGATCATAACATTTGTATTCACTCTCTTTCTCTCTGTTGGTCTCTCTCTTTGTGTGTGTGTGTGTGTGTGTGTGTGTGTGTGTGTGTGTGTGTGTGTGTGTGGTGCGTGCGTGTGTGTGTGTGTGTGTGTGTGTGTGTGTGTGTGTGTGTGTGTGTGTTGTGTGTGTGTGCGTGTGTGTGTGCGTGCGCGCGCGCGTGTATGTACGCCGCAGGCATGTGTGCAAGTGTGCATGTGTGTGTTATATACCATAAAAATCAAGAAAGCGGGGAGGGGGGAGGAGTGTTTCAGAACTGGTCTTTTTAGAGTCTTCTCCTTTATGAACAAAATGGGCATGAAAATGCAAGTAAAAGCTAGGATTTTCCTTTTTCTATCTTCTATGAAATATTCCGGCACAGGCTGACAGGCTGCAGAAGCAATATTGTCTGCTGAGAAATCTTTTCATTATTCATATGTGCTGGCTATGCCACAAAAAACTGTATAGTTTCGCCAGAGGAAGAACTGATCTCTAAGCAGGCCACTTATGCCACGTCCCCCGTCCGTTCTTGTCTTGATCTTCGAGCCATTTCATCTTGAAATGGACAGGTATTCTTATACGGATTACTTGGTTAGTACCAGCTAGCGAAATGCACGAATCCTCTTTCAACACGTCCGTTCTTGTCCTGGCTTAATTGACTTTTGTCCCCGCTGGGTCCATGGCGGGGAAAGGTTGCGGGGTCTGTCTGCCTGCAACCTATCAGTGATCAGTGAAGGTGTGTGAGGCGATCAGACAGACGTCTTTGGTGCAGTGTGTGATGGGGAGACTGGACTGTCCCCCCTCTGTGTCTGCTGGCCTGCTGTCCTGATTTATGGCAGGAAGGAGAGAAGGGGGTGGATGGGAAAGAGGTGTGTTGATCTTAAGACCTTAGTGACATTAAACGTCAGTCTGATAGCTCGACATTGATTCACACTTTGCTCTTCTGTTGAAGTTTCCTTTCCTTCCTTTCTTCTCTCTTTATTTCTTTTTTCTTTCCTTTCTGTCTTTTGTTTCTTTCTATATTTATTTGTCCTCCTTTCTTTCTTTCTTCCTTTGTTTCTTCTGAAATCTCCCTCACTTATTAGCCAAACGACAGAGTATGTAATTTGATGGATTAGATGAATTTCCTGGTTTATAGAGAGAAATAATTTCGGCTTTCTTGAGTTTGATGGAACAAAAAAACGTTTTTTTTTTCTACACACAGATTGTATAGATATGGCTACATGTCGATTATTAACGGTCATGAATATTGTAATATTCTTGTATCCAGTCCATCCATGTCATATACGACTCGTTGCTTTAAGAATGAGAGAGATTTAGTCGTTCAAAACAGTCACTGCTTGTAAGCTAAACAGATAGTCAATAACTTTTGAATCAGTATACTGTTCTAAATGGATAAGAAGGTTTTGACGCTATCTATCATTTGATATGATTTCATCAGCAGTATTTGCAAAAGGGTCACGTGACTGATAAGCTGATAGACACGTAAATTTTGTTATGACCCAACAACGAGAAGAGAACGACAAAAGGTAGGCTGAAGGAATGACTGTTCGAATCATTGGAAGGGACAGGAATGCACAATGTGCATTAGGATCACTTCCGCCATACTGGCAGTAATACTGGCTTTATTTCGTTCAGCTTTAATATCAACGTTATCCCAAGTGATTTTAGCGATGGACACACACGCACGCACGCACGCACGCACGCGCGCGCCACACACACATACACACACACACACACACACACACACACACACACACAACACATACACACACACGCATAATATATATATATATATATATATATATATTTATATATATATATTATTAATATATATGCGTGTGTGTGTATGTGTGTGTGTGTGTGTGTGTGTGTGTGTGTGTGTGTGTGTATGTGCGTCTCTGAGTGTGTGAGTGTGTGCGTGCGTGCGTGCGTGCGTGCGCGCGCGCGCGCGTGTGTGTGTGTATTTGTGTGTTTGCGTGTGTGTGTATGTGTGTGTGTTTGCGTGTGTGTGTGTGTGTGTGTGTATGTGTGTGTGTGTGTGTGTGCGTGTGCGTGCGCGCGCGCGCGTG
>CM065739.1:39142663-39157663 GCA_033310375.1 Conus canariensis
GAATAAACAAACAAACAAAATCCTTTGCTCCCCCCCCCCCCATTTTATCCACCCCACCCCCCTTCCTTTCTTATCCCCCGCAAATAAAGTTAATAAAAATATTATAAGTATTTTCCAATAGGGGTGCGCTCTAAGTGTACAAAGAATTCGTACGTTAAAGCTGGTGACTGAAAAATGGCCTGCACAGTATTTTGCTTCAATACTGGAATGATTTTTTTCATATCATTGCATGAAACAATATGAATTGGAGTAATTTTGTTTCCACATACGCAAACTACGTTTTTTACATATTTTGTTTTAAATGCATTAAGTTTCCACCTGTGCATTAATGAGAGTAATTTTCTATTAAGATTAAAATTCTCTTTGATTCTTTTAATATCAAACTGTTCTTTATAAACGTGATCTACTATACTATATTCGAAAGCTTTCCAGATATGCGACTTAACTAAGTTACACTGTTCATGTACTGATAAGGGGAAATCAAACAGTTCTGAACCAAAACTATTTTTGGCTCCACGTTTAGCTGCCCTGTCTACTTTTTCATTATAATGAAAAGAACAATGTGAAGGAATCCAACAAAAAACTACATGGGTTCCTCTTGCAATCAACATGTGTATCATACAAATTATCTCTATGACCATTTCAGGTCTTGTGTGCAATTGAGAAACTTTTAATGCCTGAAGAGCTGATTTAGAATCAACACAGAACAGAATTTGAAATATTGTTTTTGGAAAGTTTAAAAGATAATTTAAAGCCAGGAGTATCGCTGTTAATTCTGCTGTAAATATCGATTTGTTAATTCCGATATAAAATGATTTCTCTACTCTTAAGTCTGGTATTAAGAATGCACAACCTGTTTGTTTATCAATGCACGAACCGTCTGTGTATATTTTCAAATAATTTGAATAGTTCTTTTCAATATGGCATTTGATACAGCTTGCTAACATGTTTATGTTTTCATCTTTTTTCATATTAGTATGTTCAATATCAAAATGTGCTTTATTAAGCTCCCATGGTGGTATAGGAGAAAATAACGGTCTAATGGATAGAGCATCGTTATCGATTAGAACTCCAGAATCAGTAATACTTTTTGACGTGTACGTTGCCAGTGTTTTTTGAGAAGCTATAGATTTTGCTCTTTTAGGAAAATCAATATCTGACCTCATTTTTATTTCAGATCTAATGTGCGTTTTATTAGTTGTACTCTTGATAACAAGTTTACAACACGCTAACTCTCTGTATTCATCTAAGGGAAGCATCTGCGCTTCATAATACGTACGAGAAGATGATGCATGCACCGGAAGGCCAAGTGCTAATTTCAATGCCTAGCATTCAATACTTTCAAGCTTTTTCAATAGGTATTTGGGAGCGCTAAAGATTACTTCTTGGGCATATGTTATTTTCGACCTCATTAAAGATTTACATAGAGTTATCAATGTAGATGAATTCTGTCCCCATTTTTCTTTAGAAATAATTTTAAGGAAATTTAATATTTTCCTCGCCTTTGTTAATAAGTATTCAATATGAGCGTTCCATGATAGTTTAGATGTGAAATGGACTCCTAGGAATTTAACTTCTGTCACGTATTTAAGAGGTGTTTCGCCCAATGTAAAAACAGGCAGTTTTTCTGGATTATTGCCACTATTGAAAAGAATTATATTTGTTTTTTCAACAGATAAGTTCAATCCATTTAACTTCATGTATTCCGACATCCTATTTAGTTCGTCTTGATAGATCTTTCTGATGAAATTTATATCACGCTGTGGAGTTTTCTTTTTAAGAGTTACTTCCGTCCACATGCAAATGTCGTCTGCATATTGAACGAGAACTACCTTTTTAGATAACTTATTTGGCAAATCATACAATAGCAATGAGAAAAGAAGCGGAGCTAACACTGACCCTTGTGGGATTCCCATTGACAGAGTTCTACTGGTGGAATATGATTTTCCTACTCTTGTTTGTATTACCCTATCTTTCAGAAAGCATTTAACATAATTGTATACATTTCCTGATAGTCCAATATTTTTAAGTTTGTTTAATAGCTGTGAATGCCACACTTGATCGTAAGCCTTGGTTATGTCAAAAAATGTAGCCAGGACACATTTACGTCTTGCAAATTGTTTCTTTATATTTGTTGATAATTTCACTAATATTTCTGTAGTAGATCTCCCTTTACGAAAGCCAGCTTGATTAATAGGAATGATGTCATTTTTTTCGCAGTAATATGCTAGTCTATTCAAAACAATTCTTTCTGATAGTTTACAGACGTGTGATGTTAATGCTATAGGTCTGTAATTTTTAGGATCACTAGAAGACTTTCCTTGTTTATGAACTGGTACAACAATTGTCGGTTTCCATATTTTGGGCATGTCGCTACTATTCCAGCAAGTACTTAGCAAAGCATGAAGAAAAACTACAAGATTTTCAGGTAAATTCTTTAGCATCTGATTAGATATTGCATCTAAACCAACTGATGATTTCCGTATTGGAATGGCTCTAATGGCTTCTTTTACTTCATATACAGTTATAGGAGCATTAATGTTTATGCTATTATCAGGTGGTGGATCATCATATGTTATATTACTTTCTTCTTTTTCTCTGTAAGTTCGGTCAGTGTTCGTTAGACCCTCAGGACGGCTGACTTCAGCGAATAAGTTTACAAAAACTTCTGCTTTCTCTTTAGTAGTGGGCAGATTGTTGTTATCTATTTTTATGGGATACTGTGGTGATGTCAATCCATTTTTCATAGCTTTCAGTTCTTCCCATACTTTCCCCATATCCTTACAATGTTTTACTTCAGAGTTACAGAAATCATCCCAATGTTTCAATTTTGCATATTCTATTGCATCATCACTTTCTTTACCCGTCTTTTTCATTTTTTCATGATTACTTGCTGATCTTTTTTTACAATATATCTTAAATCTTTCTTTTTTCTTGTTATTTGCGCGTTCACATTCCTTGTTCCACCACACATTTCCATTGTGTTTTTTAGATTTTTTGTTTTTTATTTTTGGGATCGATTTATCTGCTGCTGTTAGGATAAATCTGCAGAATTTATCATACAGATTGTCTATATTTTCTTCAGTAGAATAATCTAAATCTATGTTTTTAAGGATGTCTTTGAACAGTGACCAATCTGCACACTTGTAATTATACTTTGGAATAACATCTTCTGTGTTTTCTTCTTCTTCTGCTATGTTATTTAAAGATATTATGACTGGAATATGATCTGATCCTAAAGAGTCATCTCCCGTTTCCCACACTGCGTTGACTACCAATGATGGAGATACAAAAGTTAAATCAATGGCTGAGGGATTATGGGTAGATATATCTGGAATACGAGTTATGTTTCCATTATTCAGTATGTAAAGAATAGAATCCGCTATGTTATCTAACAAACGATTATTAGAAATATAGGAACAACTCTTATCCCAGAAAGGGGCATGTGCATTAAAATCACCCCCAATAACCCACTTATCCGTTTGATCTTGGAACCCTTTCAACCATTCAGTGTTCTTATTATCAGGACCTTTTGGAAGATAAATTGAAGCAACATTAAGAATCAGTGTGTGTGTGTGTGTGTGTGTGTGTGCACGCGCGCGCGCACGCATGCGTGTGTGTGTGTGTGTGTGTGTGTGTGTGTGTGTGTGTGGCGTGTGTGTGAATGTTGCCTTAAGTAGCCTTTTCTACTTAAACAGTAGTGCGGAGCATTTTTGTGAACATTGGTGCATGTTGCATGCAGTAGTTAACTTACTTATTCACTTCGTATATGAGTATTGCTTATATACCATTAGGGCAAACATTGTACGGCATGAAAGTGATCTTATAACAACACGAACGAATTTAAAAGAATATCAGATCCAAGAAAAATTTTTATCCTAGGAGGAAGTTGACATAAGGTCGTTGATATCTGTGGTACCTTTCACACCAACGAGCTTATGTTTTGAAACCTCATATTTGTCGACAATGAAGAAGAATCACACACAAAAGAAAAGATGAGGAGTATGATTATCTGAAGGTGATGATGATGATGAAGATGATGATGATGATGATGATGATGATGATGATGATGATGATACTGTAAAGCAACGTACTCTTATTTGTTCGGAAAGATTGCCATCAACATCGTAATTATCATTATCATCATCATCGTCATCTCATTATCATCATCATCATCATCATCACTATCGCCACGAGCATCAACGTCATCACCGGCATTATCACTGTCATCTCCCTCTACCAGTCACTACAAACGCAAAGATTAATTTTCCACCATATTCCCACACTTGCTCATCAATCCAGCCCCACTAAGAGCAGGGTAACTCAGCAGTTAGCCAGTCCCTGGTCACGACACTGGAGGAGTGACCACAGATCTTTTACACTTGTAGGAGGTCTCTAGGGATGGTTGCAAGTCCAGCCAAGAATAGTCCTTAGCCTTGAACTCCCCCGAATCCGGCCAATCAGGAGCCAGGATGCAAATGAAGGGCTGCTGCACGAGCTGCTTTGCATGGCACGAGTGGGCTGAGCCATTGTTGTGAAGAGGAATAGCACACTTTGCATACACGTGGAGAACAGAAAGGCCGTTATCACGACAATGGTATGGGGTTATGATGTCAATACAAATTAACACTGCATATTAATGAGTCTGCTGCACACTAATGACTCTCTCTCTCTCTCTCTCTCTCTCTCTCTTCTCTGTGTCTGTCTGCATGTGTGTGTGTGTGCGCGCGCACGCGCGTACGTGCGTACGTGCGCGTGTGTGCGTGCGTGCGTGTACGTGTGTGTGTGTGTGTGTGTGTGTGTGTGTGTGTGTGTGTGTGGGTGTGTTTTGCCGAGAGGCTAAAAGAGACGTAATAACAACTGTAGAACAATAGGTGTTTTCTCGAACAAAAGTAAATCTGTCCTAGCTACAATATCTTGGCAGAACTGCAGTAATAGAATATGCACAAATGAAAACAGCCAACAGTCAGGTTAAACACGTTAACGACCCTGCTGTAAAATGGGCGCCGGTTCATCTGTCTGGACTGCCACCCCACCTGTGTGACACAGGGCCTCTGCAGCTAAACATTGCCAGCTTTGCCGGAGTTCCCATTCCGCTCTCTTCAATCTGCATTCTCAGGAGAAGCCACTCATTACGCATCACACAACCACTTTCCCACCAAATGGATCGGCCCTTGGTTTTTCTCTGGCACGGCGCAATGGATGACCGTCTGTTTTGCCCTGCGGCTGCAGCAAACAAACACTCTCATTGGCTCGCGCGACAGGTCTTTGGAGCTGCCAACGACCCGCGTGCGAGCAAATGGTTTCTTTGCCATGTGTCGGCAGCCTGTTAATGCCCTTATGGATTGAGAGCCTGTAGCTGCCTGAATCGTGTGAAGACCTGAGTGGGGATCTGATGTGGGGTGGATGGGTTGTACAGGGGCGATATGACCCTTGGTCATCCCTCTACAGCATCATACATTGATAAGGGTTATTCTCATTCATTCCCAAGGCCAGGCAGGGAAAGAAGTGACAATCCTTCACACTGACGTTCTTATTCATTTCCAGTGTTGATTTAGCGTTTCGGCGATTTCTGTGTTTATGCACACAGAAGTGCACTTAAGAAAAGATAGATGGGGGATATAATGTAGGGATTTAAAGGTGTGAAGAGAGAGAGAGAGAGAGAGAGAGAGAGAGAGAGAGAGAGAGAGAGAGAGAGAGAGAGAGAGAGAGAGAGAGAGATGCTAATAAGTAAATTCGCGCCAGTCCACAAACAATTACCATATGGGTTTATTTTTAATGCCATATTTCATGTCTTTTGTCATTTACACCAGGCATTCAGAAACAGACCCCCATTCTCCAACCCTTCTTCCTGCCCATCTTCTGTCATCCATAGTTGGCGCAGATCACAAACAGATGAACCAACGATCGATGCAATGCCCAAGACAGAAAGAAATGCTAGCAGCTTTCTTCAAACATTTTGATTTGAGATACTGCAATTACTGAGTGCACCTCTGGCATTCATTTCACGCATGTTTGTGGAGATGTGGCCGCAGCTTTTGTCTTTCTGTTTGGTCATTTTGCATAGGCCACCATTCCTGGCTGGACCACTACCACTACCACAACCACCTCCACCCCCCCCCCCCACCTTCCCTTCCAACTGTGATCATGTGTCTGACCAGGTAGACTATTGGTCGCGTCAGAAATATAAGGCCTGTACAGAGGATTGTTTCACGAAAAGCGCATCTTCATTTTGAGCAGAAGGGAAACAGCAATGGGTCTTACATTCTGCGTTAGAAAACCACATTGAAATAGTGACTGGTCAGACTGCAGTCTGGGTGTCGTTGTTCTCCTTTTAGCCGTTACTTCAGTCCTGCAAAGGAAAAGGTACGGGAGATGGCTGTAAAATGGGGCGAAGGGCGGGGGATGAGGGGGATGAAAGGTGCAAAGGAAGAGGTGAATTATGGCACAGAGATGGCAGGGTGTTGATGTTTAACTGATATCCAGACATGTGACAAATAAGACTTTGTGTGGATGCTTTCCCATATACATGATCCATTCTCCCTAGCTGTTGCTAGATCTGTGTACAGTTCTCTTGCATGACCATGTGTTGTTCTCTCTCTCTCTCTCCTCTCTCTCTCTCTCTCTCTCTCTCTCTCTCTCTCTTTTGTGTTGGATATTGTTTGTCAGAACACACTGTTAGGCAGCTTATACTATGCCACACAGCAGGGGCACAATAATGTTTTGTGTCTAAGCAAGCGTGCAACATTGTGGTTTTATTTCGGTGTACCCTGTCTGGCACACCATTATGCGAAATATGTTTCGAACTGAACTAGCGCGACCTCTTATTCAACGACTGCTGTCGTATGTATGAGGAAACGCTTTTTGCGTCATGAGGAGCGCTGCCGGTACACACTTCGCGACGGCTCCTATAAAAATCAAACAGCAGACGGGAAGTGGGACAGGTCGGCGCCATTGGCTTAACATGGTTGGAGCTTCTGTTCTAATACATTTCTTCCCAGGCCGCAGAACGCTTAGAGTCTGATGTAGAAGGCCGGAGGACAACAAGACATCGCAGTCCGGTGCACCTGCTCATCTGTGACATTTTGCCGTGGACATGTCATCCACAATGATCTTGTGACATGCTTTGAACAAAACAGCTTCGGAACGCTCATTGCTTGGAATCATGTGCACCTATTTGGAGTGGTCTCGGAATCATGTGCACCTATTTGGAGTGGTCTTGGAATCATTTGCACCTATGTGGAGTGGTCTTTGCATGTGGATCAACTCTGACGCAGCCCTTGGGTAAGCCAGAGTGGGGAAGGGGGGGGGGGGGGGGGGGGAGACAGTCCGATATTTCATTGCGATATTAGTGACCGCGTGATCCCACTTCCTGGCATCAAATGTACTGTGATTGTGAAATCAAACATTGAAAAACGTTTACATGCATACACTCACTTCCTCTTTCCTTCCTGCGACAGCATGCATGTACGCACGCGCGCGCCACCCCCTCCCAGCCCCCCCCCCCCCCTATATATGTACACACATACACAAACCACACACGTGCGCGCGCACACACATACACATACAATTTTTAGATACTTAAAAACATACGTACTTGTGTTGGTATGTTCACACGCACACACACACACACACACACACACACACACACACACACACACACACACACACACACACACGCACACACACATTCACACACACACAGGGAATATCAAACTCGCTGATTGATCCAGAATGAGCGTTTGATATCATCGTGATTTAAAGGAATGCGTATTTTGGTGTTCTGACGTGATTCACGCTAAATGTTGTCAAACGTCAGTTTTAGAACCATGAAATGTAATCTGAGGAATGTAATCTGATTATTAATGTTGACGTTTCATTCACTATCGCACAAAGCAGATATAGACAATGAATACCAATCGAGTCTTGAAACGTGCCACGCGTAGACACTGAAGGAAATGGAGCAAGTGCGGAGAAAATAGTTTCCCTTCGCACAATGGTTGCATCATACGCCCCAAAATAGAGTGCTTTAGCATGCGGTAATTATTAAAATCCCCTTTCATTTGAAGAACAGATGTAAAACAACGAAAAAACCCGAAAACGCGACTTAATAAAAACCTTCAGTTTGATAACAAACTCTTGTAACGGTTCACTGTATATGTTTTGATTGTCTGTCAAACGTAAACAAATAGAAATGCTCATTCATCTTAAGGTGTCGGTGTCAGTTACACGCAAAGCCGCCAGTCATGCGTCTGGCCTTAATCTCATGGCTTGAACAGATGGCACTGTCATCTTCGAACATTCTTAAAATTGATGGGGATTTTTCAATGGGTTACGTTCAGCAGATGTCAACAGAATTTAGGCTTGTATGTCGCCTCTGACTTGGAAAGCGGGTGGAGATAAATCCTCAATTTAGATGGTGGGTTTGGAAGTCACTGTATAATATTATTGTACGGGCTAGATGTGTGATGCTCAAAGTCAAGAATAAAGTTTTTGAAGTTTTCTGAGGTGAGCTTTGGTCCATGATCATTCACGAGAAATGTGCTTTCAGTTTCTTGATGACGGTGGATGACTTTGAATTTTCAGGTCTGTCGTCTTCCTTAAAGTGGCCTAAATAATCAACAGTCACTAAGTAGTCTTTGTCATCAGGTTCAGACTAGTCCGCGCCACCTTTCTCCCTTATTTGGACGGCAGTTCATGAGAATGGAGTGTTTCTTGTTGACTGGCTGTTTGGTCATTTCTGAGAACTTCGCTAGTAGAAATGAAGCATAGTTCAGAAACTTCAGCTGCTGAGAAGTGGCTTCAGATGTACGACTGATGCCGACGCAGGCTTTGCTATTCAAACCAGTTTCTTTTAACAGTCACTTTTTAGTAGAACTGTTTTTGATGCTAAGACAATGCAATATCTGAAAGAGTGTCTTTCAAGCATTTACAAATTATGCAAGTTGAAGCAAGAATGCACAGAGCAGCAATGTAATCTTCCAGTTTCATCAGCCTTTTGAGCCCGTCTTGCGAATGCGTATTGTCCCCGTATGTTTCGATCTTTTTTTTTTCAGTGAATTTATTGTCAAATTCAGGGATGTTCTCAATGTGTGTGCGTGCGTGCGTGCGTGCGTGCGTGCATGCGTGTGTGTGTGTGTGTGTGTGTGTGTGTGTGTGTGTGTGTGTGTGTGTGTGTGTGTGTGTGTTTGAAGCCGTATTCCCTTGTACACAGTCCTTTGTTACCAAGTGTATGGAGAAACAGAGGTCTTTTGAACGTCTTTGCTTTAAGTCTTGCAATGATGACATAATCATTCCACGACTGCTTGACTAATTTCCATCCATCCCCACTCTCGTTCACAACGGGTGGTGGGTTCACTCACGTACAGCAGCGAGGTGGTGCATTAGCCATTCTTTTTTAGGGTCTCTTTTGAGATTGAGGCCGTTGCAACAACGAAGCTCATTGACGAAGGCTGGTAGCAGTCGTCAGTCAGAATTACGGAAAAATGTCGTGGCTCAACGTGATTGATTACAGTTTCTGTACTGCAAAGTGTTCATTTATTCCAGCGCTGTCGCCATGTTTCATTTTTTTCTCGTACAATACAGATTAAAAGAATGAATAACGACCGTGAAATTATCATAAAGTTGAAAATAGTTGTATCTCGAAATGCTTATGACCAGTCTTCCGTATGAAGTGATGATCTGTATTGTCTGCTCGCAAGGGGAAGAAACTACTGGTAAGCCTGTAAACCCATCTGCACCGGAAGGGGACGTGAATAAGTTCCATTCGTGAACAGCAAGTCCTGCTACATTCCATTCACGGACCTCAAGGATCAAATTCCATTCACGGACCTGAAGGATCGAATCCACCTCAAATCTTGTGGCTCGATATTATTATTATAGATATGTATAACCACTGAAAATGTGAAAAAAGGCGTTTATTTTGTTTATTGCAGAAATTTTATAGCTTATGTGGAGTAAACCACATGAATATTCATTGCAACAACAACAACAAAAAAACCCTGATCGTACTATTTGGATTTTAGAGGAATAACCAAGAGGGAAAATGACAGAAGTTTTTTTCAAACATTCCCCAAGCAGTTCTGAAAAGAGCAACAATGGACGAAACAAACCGCAAATCACGAGGAAAGGGAAGCAAATCCCGCACCCTCCCTAGCCATTGATCACGGTATGGAGATCCTACAGGGAATGACTGGATCTAGGTAACGCCCATCATTCATCTTAATACGTCACAAACCCACTCAAGATAGATTATGTTTAGGAGGACGACTCAACGTGACTTGTCATTTGGATCTGTTTTACAGGGGAGTCGGAGGATTCCATGTCTTGTGGCCAGGCTGCCTCTAAGCTTTGGCCTAATCTGCACGGTGGACAGTGTTATAGGTGGACTTTCATGTCGCCCTTGCAGAGAAGAGCGTGCAGTGTGTAGAAATGATACCTCTGGACGCTGTATTGATTCGGCAGATGTGACCCTCTCTTTCACTGTCATGGGTGGGGATGGCAAAAACGATCTGAACAGTGGGATCTTGACAATGTGGCGGCTGTAGCTTCGAAACCCGACAGCGCCTGGTCAGTAGAGAGTGAGCCCCCCCCCCCCCCACACACACACACACACACACGCACGCACGCACGCACGCGCGCGCGCGCACGCACGCGCGCACGCACCACGCACGCACCACACACACACACACACACACACACACACACACACACACACACACACACACACACACACACACAGTGGGGGATGGAAATCGGGAGAACTGCTGTCTTGTTCGTGTTGTTCTCCGTCTCTCCTTTTTCTTCTTTTTTCTTCTTCTTCTTCTTCTTATTCTTCTTCTTCGTCATCGTCGTCGTCGTCGTCGTCTTCTTCTTCTTTCTTCTTCTTCTTCTTCTTCTTCTTCTTCTTCTTCTTCTTCTTCTCCGTGGTCAGCTCTTGGTTTGTAAAAGCTAGGATATGCAAACTCATATATTTGTGCGGGTTCATCTCTCTCTCTCTCTCTCTCTCTCTCTCCTTCTCTCTCTCTAAACACACACACACACACACACACACACACACACACACACACACACACACACACACACACACACACTCGCGCGCGCGCGCGAACAATATTTGTGTAAACACGATACTGTTGTGTAAGCCGATCCATGTTTTGTATATTTATTTGTTCCTTTAAATTGATTTATATCAAATCATTTTCACTCCCATCCCATTCTATGTGTGTATAGTCACAATATTTGTATTCTCTCTCTCTCTCTCTCTCTCTCTCTCTCTCTCTCTCTCTGCCCTCTGCCTCTGTCGTGTGTCTTAGTATCTCTCTGTCGCCATCTCCGTTTCTCTGTCTCTCTCTCTGCCTCTGTCTGTCTGTCTGTCTGTCTGTCTGTCTGTCTGTCTGTCTGTCTGTCTGTCTCTCTCTCTCTCTCTCTCTCGCTACAGCCTTCACCCTCTCTTTCTCTCCGTGTTGTGTGCGTGCATGTGTGGCTGAGCGTGTACATGCACATGTTTGTGATATAGCTATATCCAAACTCACGGTAGCAAAAAAGGAAAAAAAAAATGAGCGTGTTAGAATTGCTTCCTTCTGAATTTTGTTCATGTAGAACGAACCAGGCATGGAAGCCGAGGAAACGCTATCATTACCTCCCTTTTTCTTTTTTCTTTTTTTTTTTTAACAAAAATTGTGTTTGACTTAAGTTCCTGCATAGATCTACTAGGCTGCAGAGGCTGTCATGAGAAGTCCTTTCACTGTTCATAGTTGATGACTGTGCTCACAACAGAAAGAAGAAAGCTGTGTAATTTTGCCAGAGAAAGAACTGATCCCAGTCCTGGCTGCTTCTATCAGGTCCCCTTGCGTTGCTATCTCTGTCCTCAAGAAATTGATCCTTAAATGGACAGGCGCTCTTAAAGGGATTAGTCCGGTTAGTACGGGCTCTCCTCCAGCACGTCCGTTCTTTTCCTGGCTTAATTGACTTTTGTCCCCGGTGGGTCCATGGCGGGGAAAGGTTGCGGGGTCTGTCTGCCTGCAACCTATCAGTGATCAGTGAAGGTGTGTGAGGCGATCAGACAGACGTCTTTGGTGCAGTGTGTGATGGGGAGACTGGACTGTCCCCCCTCTCTGTGTCTGCTGGCCTGCTGTCCTCTGTCCTGATTTATGGCAGGAAGGAGAGAAGGGGGTGGATGGGGAAGGGGTGTGTTCATTTTAAGACCAGCCTGGCATTGAACGTCAATCTAGTACCTTGACATTGATTCCCATTTTTTCTCCTCTGTCTTTCTTCTTCTTCTTTTTCTTCTTTTTCTTCTTCTTCTTCTTTTTTTCTTTCCTTCTGTCATTATTTCTGTTTGTTTTTCTTTCCTTTATTCTTTCTTTCGTTCTTCCTTTGTTTCTTTTATTTGTTCCTTCCTTTGATTCTTTCTTGTCTTTTTTTTTTCTTTGTTTGTTTCTTTTATTTGTTCCTTCCTTTTATTCCTTTTTGTCTTTTTTTTCTCTTGTTTCTCTCCTGCTCTCGTGACATCCATCCTTCACTGTCTGTTCGTATTTGATTTTGTCTTGCTTGCAGGTTATTAGAACATCATCCAGTCATGATTATCATTAGCATGGTTCGAAAATGTCACACTTTGAATACGAGAAGTAATGCTTTTTTTTCGAAGTAGTAAAGTGCATACATTGATAACAGATTCTCTAAATAAGCAAAAGGGAATTATGTTAAAGTACAACACACCAGAGAGGGGGCATGGGCTTGTACTTGTGGGTGGAAAATCGTGAAAATAAGACGAGATGCAGGCATTTCAGGTCGCATACCTTTTCAACAGATACTTCAAGACATGAGGATTCAGAGGAGGAAAGGAAGAAGAAGTGAATTGCATAGAAAGAAAAAAAACGAAAAGCAGTAGAAATGATATGAACTAAAAGACAGAATATGACTTTTGATGTTAAGAACGAGATGAAAAGTGGAAAATGATCAGGTAGGTATTTACGAGAAGCAGTAGGGGAGACGGAGAGAGAGGGAGAGAGAGAGAGAGAGAGAGAGAGAGAGAGAGAGAGAGAGAGAGAGAGAGAGAGAGTCCAAGTGTCCCACTATTGTGGTGTTTTGTAGTTCATAGTTGCATAGCTGTTCGGGAACAGTGTACACACCTTGTCAAACAGAACCTTACAATTGTACATTGCGGCGAATCGTCTTTGTTTACAATAGTTCGAATCTGTTGCATGTATTGTACGAAAACAATCTACTTTCTCTTTTCTCAAGATACTCTATAAGACACGGACACAGAACAAAACCGGTTTAGTGTACGTTTGTCTGCTGATCGATATTTCAATAATGAAAGAAATTAAATTTTGAACTCTGATTGACCGCTCTTCATCGAAAAAGAATTGTTTGGGTAGTAATCATGATAAAATGCACAAACAACAAACATGTCCTCAGTTGTGTGATACAGTGCCATTCTTTCCAGGAGAAACGCGCAGTAGGACAAGATGAAACAAACTGACAGCTTTAGGTATTAAACCATTTATGCCTGGGGTCCGAGTTGTTGCGCCGCAGCACCCGCTACACCGCCTAATATGTCAAGCTGTCTACAAAATACAACTGCCTAGCTTTTCTTTTCGCAGATCTGTTTTACTAACTATAAATCAATCCTACACCATGTGGAGAAATGGAAGCTGGCCTGATGACCTATGGTCTGCCATTTGATTTCAAATGAGGCTTAGTTAAATGTGTGCTAGAGCGCTGTTCACTGACTCGTGGTGGCAAAATTGAAGGAAGGTGCTTCGGTAAACCAAGAGAGGTCTGTTGAGGAAGGAGAGCAGATCGCAACAGCCCTGGAACTTATTTCTCACGAAGTATGTTCAGACACACAGAATCATCGTGCTGTAAGCCTGTTTCGACATAAAACGTAGTATGACTAATTCTCTGTGTCACCCACTTTAGAGAACTCTCTCTCTGTCTCTCTCTCTGTCTCTGTCTCTGTCTCTGTCTCTCTCTCTCTCTCTCTCTCTCTCTCTCTTCTCTCTCTCTCTCTCTCTCTCTCTCTCTCTCTCTCTCCCCCTCAGATCTGATGGTTTCTGGCTTGGGTTCCCGGTCATCTTGACATTCGAGGATTTCTAGTTTGCCCCCCACCCCCCACCCCAGCTGCTAATGATGAATCCCGGGTAAGCGCACTGTTGAGCAGACTCCATCTTTTAGCATGTCAGCTACATTTGTGTTGATGGTGGTGTCGTGACTGGCCTTCCACTTTGTTTGTTCGACGCTGTTTTGCATCCTATGGATTGTTATTGTTCATCCAGTCGTTCAACAGGCTTAGCGAGTTCTTGTTTGTTGCCTGCCAGGTCGTCAGTGTCACCTGCAGATCGAAGGTTTGTGATGGTTCTTCCTCCAGTGCTAGCTGTGCTGACACGATATTCAAGTGCATCGGTCATAATGCGTTCTGGGACCATGTTGAAAAGTGATGGAGATCGTGAGCAGCCCTGATGAACTATCTGAAGGATGAAACCATTCTCCAGTAGCACCTTGCATGAGCACAACACCAGTCGCTTATGAGTACAGCTGTGGATGGGGGTGATAAGTTTCTGCCTTAAATTTATTTCTGGTGGCTCGTAGTACCTCCTGCCAGACTCTCGAATGCCTGTTTAAGTCAATAAACAGGTGGTGGAACTACTTCTGGTGCTGGAGATGTTTTTCGCAGAGTATGTAGGTTACAAATCTCTTCGATGGCACTTCTGTGTTTGCAGAATGCAGCCTGTTCTTCAGCCATGATTGTATCTGCTTGCGGTTGCAATCTATTCAAAATGATTTTGAGCAGTAGTTAGCTGGCGTTGCTAATCAAGCTGATAGTGTGGTAGTCCTGGCAGTCTTTGTGATGTCCTTTCTTAGGAAGTGTGACGATCAGTGAGAGTCCATGGCGTGGGCCTCTGCCCAGTGTGCCAACGGGTTTTTTTTTTTTTTTTTGCAAATGGCAGATAGGACATCAGTAACGGCATCTCCGCCATGTTTCAAAGTGTTGTC
>CM065739.1:39162663-39182663 GCA_033310375.1 Conus canariensis
ACAATTGGTTTTAGACAGCTTTTGTAATGCCCCAGGCTGTTATATTTACATGTCTGGTAATACTAGATATTAGAAAAATATAGCGTTACATTGCACAAGCTTGTAATGGGCATACAAACTCACATCTATACACAGACACACATACGCGCGCGCGCGCAGACACACACACACACACACACACACACACACACACACACACACACACACACACACACACACACAGTACAAATATGCACGAGCGCCTGTGTGAATAGGTGGACCATAAATTTGTGCGGCGGGGGAAGAATTTAAATGAAGTTAAAGTGGATGGCTTAACTCATTTATCTCTGGTATGGTTGTGTTTGTTTTCCCACAACCTGTCAATCTGTATTTCTCTGGTGTGTGTGTGTGTGTGTGTGTGTGTGTGTGTGGTGTGTGCGCGCGCGCGCGCGCGCGCGTTTGTCTCCACCTCTCTGTTTCTCAGTCTCTATCTGTCTGTCTCTCTGCCTCTACCTTGCCAGTCTGTCTCTCTGCCTCTACCTTGCCTGTCTGTCTGTCTGCCTGTCTGTCTGTCCGTCTATGTCTGTCCTCTCTCTCTGTCTCTCCT
Organism: Conus canariensis; assembly: GCA_033310375.1. Taxonomy (NCBI): domain Eukaryota; kingdom Metazoa; phylum Mollusca; class Gastropoda; order Neogastropoda; family Conidae; genus Conus; species Conus canariensis. The sequence continues at coordinate 39,163,250 of CM065739.1, forward strand.
CTCTCTCTCTCTCTCTCTCTCTCTGAGCGCGCCTGCATGCGCGTGCGCGTGTGTGTCTCTCCTTTACCTGTGCATGTGCCTGTCTCACTTTTTCCCAGTGTGCTTTAAACGACATTCATAGGTCGATTTTGCGCCCAGATCGAAGAGAAAAGTGATTGTATGTTCGTCTGTCGTTTCCATTGTTTTGAATGTTGTTTATCCTACCTGAAAAAGACCAAAATGTCGAAACGCATAGTGTTTGTTTATGACTTCTTTGCTCCTTCGTTTGGCGGCTCAGTAATCCTGTTTCTGCTCCAATGAATTATTTTAATAGTCATCGTTCTAGTCAAATCTATAAAAATAATAAATAAATAAAAAAAAAAAATGTGAACGTCACAGGTTCTTTTCCCATTTGTTACATTCCGATCAATGTCTAATAACTAAAAAGATCAGACAATAATTTCATGCTATAAATCTCCCTTTTTTTTTCTTTTTTTCTTTTCTTTTTTTCTTTTTTTTTTGCTGAAAAGTTTCTAACCAATCACGAAAATGACCCAGACGCAGTGCGGGGTCGCATTTGGTGAGTGGCCTCATGCTGATTGATCGCTACCCGAGGACTACTGTCGATGAGACTGCAACAGGCCGACAGCCAGTATTGCTTTTAAGAGGGAGTTGAGGGAGGTAGGAGGTGTGATGGGGAGTAGGGTGGATACTGAAGGGAGACAACAGGGGCAGGGGAGGGAACTAGATATGCAAAGAGCGACGTAAGCATAATGGCACCAGAATGTGTGAAGAAAAGATGGTACGAGAGAAACAATCCCTGGCTAAGTACGGGACGGGGGAGGCAAACAGTCCTGCCCGTTCTTCCGGAGGAGGGCGGAGCCATGATTTGCAGGCTGCTGTGTGTCTCCATCTGTCGCCAGCTGTCTTCATTCCGTGCTTATCCTTAAATGGACAAACGGTAATTCCTTGAATGGTCAGACCTTCCTAAAAGGTTGAGTCCGGCTGGTCCCGCTTTCTGAGTAGGCAAGAACTTCCACGCTTCTTCCTCTTTTCCGAATCACTTTCAACAGATGTCCCAGAGTGGATGCTGGGTGGGGGGGGGGGGGGGGGGGGTGGTTACCAATAGCTCCCCCTTCTTCTTCTGAAGTTCTGTGCTGGTAACTTCTTTCTGTCACTCTCCTGCTCTGCCTTTCTTTTTGCATTGATTCTTGTGTTTCTTCACTGTCATCTTCTGGTTTCCTGCTATCTTGTCTTTTTCCTGGAATCTGTATTCACTATTGATGGTCACAATTTATGACTTGCCAACTTTCAGTTGTGGTCAGGCGACGACGTGAAAATTGCACTCACTGTCCACAGTGGTGGACGCTGATTGCGTACTGTACAGTGTGTGTTTGTCTGTGTGGTATGTTGATGTGTTTTTGTTGCGTTGAAATGTAACTGATTACTTTGTTTTGTTTATTTTACATTTTGTCGATCTGGAGCCGAGGGATAGAGGGGAATGCCTGCGTTCTCAGCAGAGACTAGTCGGACTGGCCTGGAGCTACTGCGATATTAATTATTCTTGTTTGCATAATTATCTAGTTAGTATAGCTAGATGTCTTTGTGGTGTATTGAAGTTATAGCATCTTCCTCTGCATATCATTCACCCTGAATATGTGAAATATGGTCGCAGGGCTCTAATAAACAAATAACTAAAGTTCAAGAAAAAAAAGTGCCGCTGTTTCTCCTTCTAACTGTGTTCACTTTTGACTCTTGAGTATTTTGTTCATGGAAGTGAGGTCTCTGCTCACACAAACCCACAAATCACACACACACACACACACACACACACACACACACACACACACACACACACACGCACGCACGCACGCACGCACGCACGCACGCACGCACGCACGCACACACACACACACACACACGCACACACACACATGCACACGCACTTCTGCATACGCACACACACATACACGTGCACACACACACACACACACACACACACACACACACACACACACACACCACACACACACACACACACACACACACACACACACACACACACACACACACACACACATACACACACAAACGGGCACACATGCCTGCGCGCACACACACATACACGCAAACACACACACACACACACACACACACACACACACACACACACACACACACACACACATGCGCCCACGCACCCACATGGGGCCATGCCCACACATCATACACACACGTGTACGTCCACTACACACGCACGCACACACACACACACACACACACACACACACACACACACACACACACACACACACACACACACAAAATGGTAGGTAGGCACTCAAGGTCTGACCAGCGCGTTGGGCTAAATGCGTAGGTCAGACATCCGCTGAGTCGTAGCCACGAGACCCTCTTCTGCAATTGTCTCATCTTTGTTGTTAGTTCATTTATCCATCAGCTTCAAATCATGCGTAGTGTGGTCTCAAAACTTAGCAGATGTGGTGTAGCGTATATGGACTAGTCCGCACGCAGTGACGCCTCCTTGATGAAACTGAAACTGAAACTGAGGTCTCTGTCCACGGGGAAGTTTATGGTTGTTCAGCGAAGGTTGTTGAGGTGATTAGACAGACGTCTTTCGCACAACGTGTGACAGGGAGACTCTCCGTGTCTTTGCCTGCCGGCCTGCCGCCATCCTGTGTGATTTATGGCCGTACAAAAATGGCCGTGTTCTCCTTGCTAGTGTGACGTCGGTTTTTGTCATTGATCGGGACTGTTCCACTGAAGGTTTTTTCCTCCCCAGTGTTTATTTCTTTCCTTTCTGTTTGTTCTGTTGTACCATGGCCATGACTGAACGATGACTTCAAACGGGGAAGAGAAGGGTAAAGGAGAGGGTGGCAGGGGGGTATGGGAGGAGGGACGAACGAAACATAACAGAGTGTTGAATGATCATACCTGACCCTTCGCTGACCGCATAGGAGGGCCGTTGACTTGTTCTTTAACAGAACCGGTGGTAGCGCCTCGTCTATTTTCGACTTTCACTTCCTGGGTGAAACTGGACTTTGTAGACTCTGGCTGGTTGTGTTGGTTCACTCTTAGTACCTAACAGAGATGCTGTCGCCTATCAGCTTCAGCTTCAGTTTTATGAGGGACGTGTCACTGCGTGTGGACTAGTCCGTGTACGCTACACCACATCCGCAAAGCTTCGAGACCACACAGCGCATGATTTAAAGCTGACGGATTAGTGAATCAATGACTAAGATGAGAGAATTTAAGAAGAGGGCCATATGGCTACCGCTTAGCAGATGTATGACCTACGCATTAGCCCAACAAGCTGTGCCATTACTATCATTGTATGTGTGTGTGATGAGTGTACACGTGTGTGTGTATATATGTGTGCATGGGTGTACGGGCGGTATTGCCCATCAGTCTGTGATATTCACACACACACACACACACACACACACACACACACACACACACACACACACCACCACGCACGCACGCACGCACGCACGCACGCACACACACACAGAGTGTTTAACAGAGACATTACCACCCATCAGTCTGTATGTCTTCACCACCCAAGAGTGACATTAATAAACCCAAGCATTGTCAGTTACGTAAGTCTTTGTGTTTAAAACGATGTCTGATCATACTCAACTTACTTTGAAAAATAAATTCAATATACAACATCTTTAACTGATTCAAAGTATGGAACAAATTAAGGTACCCCACCCAAACCGAGGATTCCTCTTTTCAGATCTAGCCTTCTCCATTCTGGTAGTCGCTTGTTAATTAACGTCTTGTCTTTCATTCAATGGAAATAGAAGTCTAACAGTTTTAAATGATATCACTCTCACCTCATGCCATTCTTTAGAAATAGTGTCGATTGATACTGACATGAACACATTGTTTATTTTCCCAAGAGGCGGTCTTTTTTGTTTGAATGATTTGTACACGCTCTGTTTTATCTGCTGCCCTCCCTCCTTCTGGTTCATTCTTATCCTCTTTCTTCTCTTTTTTTTCTGATCAACCTCCCTTTTCACCCACTGTATGTATTTTCAGAAACTGCTTTCTTCTGTGCGTTAATGTGGTAATTCAAAAGTCGCTGCATTGTTGGTGCTTGTTCATCTTACTTTCACCACCTCTTACTTAAAGGTTGTAATCTTCATTGTTCACTGAAGTCACTACGTAAAAAAATATTCATTCGCTTATTCTCTGTCTGTCTGTCTGTCTGTCTGTCTGTCGTCTCTCTCTCTTCTCTCTCTCTCTCTCTCTTTCTCTCTCTCTCTCTCTCTCTCTTCTCTCCCCTCTCTCTCTCTCTCTCTCTCTCTCTCTCCCCCCCCCCCTCAAGCTGACCCTGCGATATGAATGAATGGTTCAATACCACATGTCACCAAACACCACCCATGAATTTCCATTAAGTGTTTAGCAGTTTTAGCAGACCGTTGTTGTGATTCATCTCATGCTTGCCATCGATACCCCGTGCTGTTGTTGGACATACAGTTCCCGTCATTTTAGACAATGGACAAATCTGTACAGGACAAGCTTGCACGTGGCCAGACAAACACACATATACATAAACACCATACACATATGCACCCACACACAGAGACTTCCAGCACACACACACACACACACACACACACACACACACACACACACACACACACACACACACACACCCCACACACGCACGCACATACGCACGCACGCACGCACACACACACATGCTCTATCCATTAATTGTAATGTCTCATGATATTGTTATGTCTGTTAGTATGTCTATTGACTATTAAGGATTCCCGTGGCAACTCATGTCCGAGTCCGAGTCGTGGTGTGTCTGAGAGTCTGAGAGAGACTGAGTCACACACACACACACACACACACACACACACACACACACACACCACACACACACACACACACACACACACACACACACACAACACACACCACACCACCACAACACCACACCACGGACCATGCACGCACGCACGAAGCATGCACGCATGCAAGCACGCACGCACATACACTTAAAATTATGCACTTGTGCCTGAATGAATCGGTTTTTGCCATGGTATTTTTGTGGGGGACGGATATGAAATGCAAAGGGAAGAAGTGAGGTAATTCAGGAATGTAATTCTTGTTTTTATTTCATATCTCTCTCTCTCTCTCTCTCTCTCTCTCTCTCTCTCTCTCTCTCTCTCTCTCTCTCTCTCTCTGTTATCTTTAAACCCAAAGATTATATACACAGAAAATTGTTGTTGCTGAGAAATCCCCCGCTCATTACAGAAATGACTCAGTAGAAGTGCGGGGTCGCCGCAGATGAATGACCTCACGCCAACCCACAATGATAGCTCCGTGTGGACGGCGGCTGGTGGTGGGACTGCTATACCCCGAACCCTGGTATAATTGTGTGTGGGGAGAGGTGTGACGGAAAGTGGGATGGATGAGGAGTAGAGGAGAGGAGCTGAAGGTGGGGGGAGCAGTCTGAGGGGGCGTGGAGAATGGTTCTGGACAGACAAGCCCTGGCTGAGATCAGGAAGGGTAGGGAAAGGGCCTGTCCGTTCTTCCAGAGGAGGGGCACAGCCATGATTTGCAGGCCTCTGCCATGCCTCCATCTGTCGCCAGATGTTTTCGGTCCGTGCTGATCCTTAAATGGACGCACGCTGATCCTTAAATGGTCAGACCTTTCTAAAAGGTTCAGTGCGGCCGGTCCTGTTTCACGCTGGACAAGACCATCGACGCGTCATTTCTGCTCCTCTTCTTTGTCCTTTAGGTGGTTTTTTTTTGTCCCTCAACACGTGTTACAAAGAAAATACTGGAAGCTCTTTTAATTCCCTGACTTCTTTAATTTTCATGTTGTTAATTTCCTTTTTTCTGTCACTCTCTTTGGCTCTGTTTTTTTTTTTTCTTTACTGTCATCTGTTGTTCTTCTGCCTTTTTTCTATACTTTTACGCTTTACTTTCTGGTTACAATTCTGCTGCAAGCATTTCCGTGGTAAACCGGCGACTGGCTGGTGAACGTTGTGCGTACTGTCTAGGCCAGACAATAACTGTCCATGCTGCTGCTATTGTTTGCCCTTATCTCCTTTTATTAATTTTTTTTATGTAAATATATTCCATTAATGTCCTGTGTCATTTTGAAGTCTGGGACAGAGAACTATAGGAACTTGCCTGGTGCTATCCACAAAGCCTTTTCTGGCTAAATAAACATGCCAGTTATTGTTTCGGCCGTTTGTTGATCACATTGGTCTGCGTTGCTTTTTGAACATGTGATCATTTTTCCCTGTGTGTTGACAGCCCTGAGAGGGTCCTTGGTGGTGATTGGGCAATGACAATATATAGATAATAACGCACAAATAATGTCTTCAACATGTCAAATCTCGTTCTTGCCCTGTTCACTTTTCTCTTTGAGAATTTTGTTGAAAGAAGTGTGCGCTCTGTCCAAGGGCAGTTTGTGGATGTTCAGCGAAGGTTGTTGAGGTGATTAGACAGACGTCTTTGGAGCGGTGTGTGACAGGGAACCTCGCCGTGTCTTTAGTTGTCGGCCTGCCGTCATCCTGTGTGATTTATGGCCCTACAAAAATGGCCGCGTTCTCCTAGCTGGTGTGAGGTCTGTTTTGTCATTGATCGGGACTGTTCCCCAGGATCTTCTTTTCTTTCGATCTTTCTTTCTGTTCTTTTTTCTTGTCTTCCTTTAGTGTCACAATGACTTGCCAAAGGTCTGAAAATGGAAGAGGGGAAAGGCCAGATACATCCATGAGGTTAGGGGGAAGAGGTGTATGACAAGAACTGCGTTAAAATGTTTATATCTAACCTTTCACTGACAGCCTATGAGAACCATCGAATTTTCATTCTTTTGCAGAGCCATCCGTAACATTTATCAATTGTCGACGTTCGTCTCTTGGGTGAGTCTCAAGACTAGACCCTGACTATTGTGTTGGTCGCCTCATAGTGTCTGACAGAGACATTACCACGTATATATTTTGTCAGGTCTTCCTCATCACAGGGGAAATAGAAAACCCATCAGCCTCTCACAGCGGCTAGGGAAAACAGAACAGGGAAAATAGGGAAATAAGAATTATGAGCATGAAAGGAACTCACCATCACTCTCCTATATGTATGTACCTATGTATGTATGTATGTATGTATGTATGTATGTATGTATGTAGTGTGTATGTATGTTGTATGTATGTATGTATGTATGTGTTTTGTTGTATGTATGTATGTATGTATGTATGTATGTATGTATGTATGTATGCATGTATGTATTTGTACAGAGAGAAGAGAGAGGAGGTTTTCTCACTGGTTTTCATGAACTGATGAATGGACTCCAACATCTTAATTTGTCAGTAAAGTCTCCGAAAAAAAAATCAGAAAAAAGGAAATCTTTGAACCTTTTTGTACTGTGTATGTTGTTCTTTTCCTTCTATATATATATCTTTTGCCGTTTTCGTTTCGTTTCTTGAAAATAAATGTGAATGCTATTCTGTTTATAAATAAAAGTTTGGGATATTTACCGTTGCTACCCGAAGGTATGGTGTAATGCACATACCCAGCAGTTTGGGCTTTTTCTTGTCACTTTTTACAGACTTGTCTATGGTCATTATTGATTAGGTAATCAGAGATGGGATGCTTTTGTGTAGAAGACCCTTCAAACACAGTAGTTACGTTACTGTCAAAACATTGATGATCTGTACATTAGAATCAATGGTAGCAATGAATAGTTATATTGTGGTAACCAGTGTCAGTTAGTTTACAATATTATTATTGTCGCAAAAAGGCATTCCTGCATGATCTAATTTACAAATACACTCACGGCCACACTAACACAGTTACACGCTTACGAGCGCACGCATGCATGTACACACACACGCACACACACACGCACACACACACACACACATATACACGCGCGCGCGCGCGAGCGCGCGCGCGGACGACGCACGCACGACGCACGCACGCACACACACCACACACACACACACACACACACACACACACACACACACACACACAGCGCGCGCGCGCGCGCCCGCACGCATGCATGCACACACCCACAGTGTCTTGTACACGCTTGAGTCCCTGAATTTTTTTGTCCAGTTATTACGCAAATTTTTCGGCTTCCTATTTGGTCCCCGGCACACCTGAAATAGCACCCAGTCCTATCCCATGACCAGGTCTGCTCTGTTATGATGACTGTCTCACTTATCGCAGCTGCTGGCACCGCAGACTGGTTGTGGGAGGTAACTGTGCCCACCTCTTGAAATTCTACCTCGGGGGGCAGAAGATGAGTAGTTCGTTCTGCGTCGATCGAATTTCTTCTCTTCGATTTGCTTGGAACTGAGGTAGAGGTTCTTCTTCTGTACTGATGTAGTGGGTGTGGATAGTGCAGGCGATAACGGTTGTTATCTGTATTGCTGTAGGGGGGGGGGAGGGGCAGGGGCAGGATCTGGATAGTACAGGAGATATTGGTTCTTCATGTGCACTGAAGTAGTGGGGCCTAAGGTCTGGATAGTACATAGGATAGTGGTTCCTACTTTGTACTGTTGTATGGGGACAGAGACTCTGGATAGTACGAGTAGAGGACGTAGAGGTTTCACATCTATACTGATGTAGGGGAGCCCACGGTCTGGATAGCACAGGAGACAGCGATTTCTCATCTATGCTGGTGTTTGGGGATCCTGGGTCTGAATGGAACAGGCTGTAGCTGTTCCTCCCCTGTTCTGATATAGTGAGGCCCGGGGTCTGAATGCTGCGGGGTACAGCAGTACCTCATCAGTGCTTATGTGATGGAACCCAAGGTCTTGATAGTGCAGGAGACATCGATTTCTCATGTGCACTGATATTTGGGGATCACGGGTCTGAATAGAACATCTGTACTGATATAGTGAGGACTAGGATCTCGTCTGTACTGATGCATGGTGACCCGGGACACTACAGGAACGTTGCAGACGGGGAACATCTTGAATATTTTGGGCCGCGGTTTGACTTCACAGTATTACAGTTTTCGTGTTTTTAGTTGGCTGCAATAGGGGTGTGTTCAATGGGAATGTTAAAGGTGCCCCTTCTAACCCAAGCTCCAGTGTTACAGCTTTCGTGTTTTAAGATGGATGTAACAGGGGTGTGTCCAGAGAATATGAAAGAAGCCTGTTCCTGTCCTATCTCCACAGTGTTACAGATTCCATGTTTCCAGACGGCTGTAATAGGGATGTGTCCAACAGGAATGGAAAAAGGTGCCTGTTTTTCCCCTATGTCCACAGTTCTACAGCATTCATGTTTTAGACGGCTATAACAGGGGGTTGTCCAACAGGAAAGTTAAAGATGTCCGTTCTATCCCTATCTCCACAGTGTTACAGATTCCATGTTTCAAGATGGCTGTAATATCAATATGTCCAGCAGGATTGTTGAAGGGGCCCGTTCTATCCTTTCCATGAAATTTACGCAAGTTCAGACGAATAACGTCCAAATACTCTTATCCAGTGGTCATAAATCTCCCCGCCAGACATGATCCATGATCTGTCTTCATCCTCCTTTATCCCCCTCCTCCACCCCAACCCCATTCTCTATTGAGAAAGATAAGCCGGAAAAAAACTTCCAATGTGTCTGTGGTTTCCGACCGTGCCAGCTGGCAGTGTAGGATTTTGCCCATCTCCTGGAATGTGACTCCGCCGTGAAAAGAACAGTGCATTTGCATTATCTTCGTCTCATGAAGATCGAAGACTGTGTGTCAGTCTGGCTGAACTGAAGGTAGTGTGCAGTCCGTTATGATGACCTGGTCATCGAAAGGAAGGTAACATGGTAATGGCTGAATTAAAGGAACATTGCTGCTCATCATATAGACCTAGTAGTCGAACTGAAGGTAGTTTGTTGTTCATCATGTAGACCTACTGGTTGAACTGAAGGTCGTTTGCTGTTGATCATATTGCTCTGATAATTACACTGAATGTAGTCATTTGTTGTTCACCATACAGACCTAACAGTTGAACTGAACGAAGTTTGTTGTTCACCATGTAGGTCTTTCTTTCTTTTTCTTTCTTTCTGCGTACGCAGGCTGTCACTCCTGCAGACACTGCCTGTATAGACAGGCAGTGGAGTTTTGTGTGTATGACCGTTTTTTTTATCCCGCCATTAAGACAGCCATACTCCTCTTCGGGGAAGGTGATGCTAGGTGTAACGTGTCATCCATACCAACGGCCAAACTGGCCTTCTCTTCCGAAAGTTGGTGATGGGATTTGACGTGTGTGCAAGATGTTGTGCGTGCGTTCACACACGGAACCTCGGTTTATAGTCTCATTCGAAGGACTGTATGGAGAATGGAGTCAGAACCAATGTTAACTCCGAAGGAAAAATCCCCCTGTACCGAAATTCGAACTCGCAACCCCAGGATCACGAGTCAAGCGCTCTACCAACTGAACTATTCCGGCCCCCACCATGTAGGTCTGATAGTTGAACTCTAAATAGTCTGCTGTTTATCATATAAGTCTTATAGTTGAACTGATGGTAGTTTTATGTTCATCATATATTCTTAGTAAGTGAACTGAAGTTAGTTTGTAAATCATTAGATTATAGTCCTAATACTTGAACTGAGGGCAACCTGCTGATCATTTCTTGTTCATGTGGACCCGAAGGTAATTTATTGATCATTATGCAGATCCGATGATTGAAACAAAGGTAGTTCGTTGTTCATTATAGAGATATGATGATTGAGATGAACGTAGTTTGCTGTACATCTTGGAGATCTCATAACCGAAATGAAGATAGTTTGCTATTCGTTATATAGGTCTGATAATTGAAATTAGTTAGTTTGCACTTCATCATAGAGATCTGATAATCAAAATGAAGGTAGTTTGCTGTTCACCATGGAGATCTGATGATCAAAATGAAGGTAGTTTGCTGTTCACCATGGAGATCTGATAATCCAAATGAAGGTAGTTTGCTGTTCACCAATGGAGATCTAGAAATGAAGTAAAGGTAGTTTGCCTGTTCATCATAGAGACTAATTATGAAGGTAGTTTTTGCTGATCATGATGATTGATAGTTGAAATAAAGGTAGTCTGTTGTGCATGTGTATCCAGATTTTGTTAAAAGGAAAACTGTCAATGCAGTGACGTTAATGATATAAAGAGTATTTCACGTTAAACCATATTATCACTTAAAATGTTTTTGAAAATGTTGTGCTGCTTTAGAACATTAGAAGTGTGCAGTTACTTTGTCCTCCCCCCCCCTCTCTCTCTCTGTCTATGCATCTCTTTCTTCCTCCCTCTCTCTCTCTCTCTCTCTCTCTCTCTCTCTCTCTCTCTCTCTCTCTCTCTCCTCCCTCTCCTCCTATCGCTCGCTCGCTCTGTACCTCTCCTCTCTCTCTCTCTCTCTCTCTCTCTCTCTCTCTCTCTCTCTCTCGCTCGCTCGCTCGCTCGCTCTCATTCTGTCACTCTTTCGTTCTCTCATTCTCTCTCCCCCCCCCCTCCCCCGACACACACTCGTACGTTAATTTCATGTTGTATTTTCATGTAGATGATTTTAGTGTCCTGTGGGGAAACATGAAATCGTAGATCACTGTGAAATATCTGATTCAATGTCACAGCTACGGTGGATTGACCACGTTGCTTTAGCGCCCTTACAGATCATTGTTTTGACACCATCCCACAACTCTCTTGTCATGCAAAGACTTTCTGATGGTCACTTTGGGCCCGTTATACCCGGAAACGTGAAGTTTGTGAAAAAGTAATGTATGGCATGCACGCACGTGCAAACACACACACGCACACACACACACACACACACACACACGCGCGCGCGCGCGCGCGCGCGCAAACGCACGCACAAACGCACGGACACCGCACACACACACACACACACACACACACACACACACACACACACACACACACACACACACACTCTGTCACTCTGTCTCTGTGTCTGTATCTCTCTCTCTCTCTCTCTCTCTCTCTTTCGCTCGCTTGTGCGCTCGCTCGCTCGCTCACACACACACACACACACACACACACACACACACACACACACACACACACACACACACACACATACAACATACATACATACATACATACATACATACATAACACACACGCGCGCGCGCGCGTACACACGTGATCTTTCTGCCTGTTTGCCTGTCTGTCTGTTTGAGTATGTGTCTATTTGTTTCTGTATATTGGAGGAAACAACCACATTTGAATGTAAAAACAAGTGAGATATAACATGCTTTCTCATCTTTGAAAAAAAAAAGTTTAATGGTATAATACACAAATATTACCTTTCGTCTTGTAACATTTTGATTGGTTGAGGGATTGTGCAGTGAAAGAAGATGTGTACCTACCTTATATGAAACATCTACCCTACAAGCATACATTGTATTTGGCAAATAAAGTTGTTTTTAGGGGGGGGGGGACACAAGTTACCAAAAATGAAAACAAAGTAAGCAACACACGTCGTTGCAGATTCACAGTTTCCTAGTTGCGGTCACTTTAGAAGGAACGTGAATAGTCTTCATTGCTTTTTTCCCCATTAATGTTGTCATGGTGGTAGGCTGTTACACAACGAGCCGATTAAACACTTCAGACATTTCTGTCGCGATTTACATGCATAGGCACGCATGTACTTACTTAGATTCGTATGGACAAAAAAGAACCAGTGATGCTGATTTTTTTTTTTTTGTATAGCAGTTTAGATGTTGCAACAGAGAACCCATAACCCTACACCCCCCCCCCTTTCCCCGCCCTCCCCAATTCTCATCCCCTTCAGCCAGCACTTGAAGAAGAAATAAGAAACCAAATTAACAACTGGACCAAGTGTGGAGAAAAAAAATTAACCCAAGCCTTTCCTGACTGGCCATTGATGAATAAGATGATAGAATGGAAGGACAGTCTGAACCTGCTCGCTAATGATGGCGGGCGTGGAAGTTGGGCAGACAGACCCAGGAGAGATCGATCGTCCTGACGAGGGCGATTGCACGTGACTTGCTACGTCCATCATCGTGTGCTGTTTCAATGGAGTGAAGAGAACGTTGTCATTGCTACGACAAATGTAGCCTGACAGCAACATGTAACGAGATTGATGTCATTGGAAGCGTGACAGTGTCACTGGAAGAGTGCAGTAAATTATCATTGGAAGCGTGACAGTGTCACTGGAAGAGTGCAGTAAGCGAGAATGATGATTGAACTGATAACGTGGATGGTTGCTGGCCACTTTTCTAGCTCACTGACTGATACTCTGCCTGAACGACGCTCCACGTTAGTGTACAGGACACACAATCATAGTTCTGATACCGTGTGCGATTTGGTATTCCACGGCAGTAGTCTGATATACTTGGGACTGCCATGTCACCCATATACTCTGACAAAGATGATCAAGGCATTACGTTTTCTTTGTCTACCATAGAAAAAAAACAACAACACAGCGTTTAATCGTCCGAGACTATTGGAAAGATACGTAACACGAGCTTTAAATGAAAATTAACACTTTAAGGCCAGGGATTCTAGATGAGACACGGTAGGAATGCCTTTAAAACATGTGCCAGAATGGTTTTAGATTGTTCCGTCAGTTGCTTCTGCGTTTGCCTGTTTGTGTTCCTCTGATGCTCTGATTGTGTTTTATTCAACACCTTTTGTATGTCCTCGTTCACTGCGCTTTCAAAGAGTCTACTCCAAACTTACCCCATGAATACCAGGGAGCTGAGCAAACATGTGTACACTGACGCAGCGTTACAACGTGATGGTCCGAACGTAAAAAAACCCAATAACATTGAGGCACACAAAGCTAACAATATGATGGGTCGAACATTAATAGCAATAACTTTGAGGAATTCAGAGTTAGGAAGATGATAGTTCGAACATCAATAACACTAACATTGAGGCACACGAAAGTTAGCCGTATGGTGGTTCGAACATCAATAACAATAACTCTGAGGCACACAAAGTTAACACTATGATGGTTCGAACATTAATAGCAATAACCTTGAGGCATTCAAAGTTAGGAAGATGATGGTTCGAACATCAATAACACTAACATTGAGGCACACAAAGTTAGTAGTATGATGCCTCAAACATCAATAACAATAACACTGAAGCACTCAGTTAACAATATGTTGGTTCGAAAATCAATAACAATGACATCGAGGCACACAAAGTTAACAAAACGATGGTTTGAACATCAATAACAATAACACTGAGGCACACAAAGTTAACAATATGATGGTTCGAACATGAATAACAATAACATTGAGGCACTCAAGGTTAACAGTATGATGGTAAGAACATCAGTTACAATAACACTGAGGCACACAAAGTTAACAATATGATGGTTCTAACATGAATAACAATAACATTGAGGCACTCAAGGTTAACAGTTTGATGGTAAGAACATCAGTTACAATAACACTGAGGCACATAAAGTTAACAATATGATGGTTCTAACATGAATAACAATAACATTGAGGCACTCAAGGTTAACAGTTTGATGGTAAGAACATCAGTTACAATAACACTGAGGCACACAAAGTTAACAAGATGGTTCTAACATCAATGACACTAACATTGAGGCACACAAAATTAGTAGTGTGATGGTTCGAACATTAATAAGAATAACACTGAGGCACTCAAAGTTAACAAAATGATGGTTCGAACATGAATAACAATAACATTGAGGCACTCAAAGTTAACAGTATGATAGTTCAAACATCAATAACAATAACATCGAGGCACTCAAAGTTAACAGTATGATGGTTCAAACATCAATAACAGCAACACTCACGCACTCAAGGTCAACGCTCATTTGTATTTCTCTCCTATTACATCAATCTGCTTGACCAGTTTCCTGTAGTGCGGTCATCCTTTCTCCCAGTATTCTAGGGATGGGGGAGCAGGATGGGGCAGTGCCGGGATGTGGCGCGCGTGCATATATATATATATATATATATATATATATATATATATATATATATATATATATATGTGTGTGTGTGTGTGTGTGTGTGTAGATAGATAGATTGAGAGAGAGATGTGTGTGTGTGTATGCGTGTGTGTGTCTGTGTGTATGCATATGGTGTGTGTGTGTGTGTGTGTGTGTGTGTGTGTGTGTGTAAGTGTGTGTGTGTGTGTGTGTGTGAGAGAGAGAGAGAGAGAGAGAGAGAGAGAGAGAGAGAGAGTGTGTGTGTGTGTGTGTGTGTGTAAATTTGCGACGAAGGGAACAGAAAAGAACAGAACATAATTTTATTCAAAAAGGCCAGCGCCCCATTTGAAGGGGCGACGAAGAGAGAACATGTGTGAGAATGTGTGTGCATATGGTGTGTGTGTGTGTGTGTGTGTGTGTGTGTGTGTGTGTGTGTGTGTGTGTGTGTGTGTGTGTGTGTTTTCACCGAAGGTGTGGTAAAGCCAATTCCTCTTGACATCAGTCTTTCTGACATTAAGAAAGAACTGAGTCATGTTTCTTCTGTTAAAAGACTTCCCAATAAAGATGGAAGTGAATCAAGAGCCATAAAAATCACTTTCTCTACATCAACACTGCCAAAAGAAATATGTATTGGGTTCCAGTGTTTCTCTGTTGATCCTTTTGTACCACCTGTCTATCGTTGTACTAGGTGCAACAGACTGGGGCACACAAAGTCTGCGTGTCGGGCTAAGCCGACTTGTGGAAGATGTGGTCACAATGACCATGTCTTGGAATCGTGTACCAGGGCCAAACATTGTATAAACTGTTCTGGAGATCATTCAGCCTCTTACCTTGGATGCCCGGAATATAAATTACGTGTTTTGGCCGGTAAGCTAAAGTCTTCCAACCACATGCCATATTCTGAGGCTCTCAGACAAATCACAGTTCAAAAGAGCAAAGGAGAGGTAAAGGTGCAGGAATTAAAAGAAGACCCCAGGGTGCCGGGAAACGATAATTCAATTAAAGCTAATCACCACATCAAGTCTTATTCCTCGGTTCTGAGTCAAGGAATGATGAAGGCTAATCAACAAAACCCGCTGCCCACTTCTTTGGATTCTAGCCCCCCTTCAATCTGGGGCACACGTATTTTACCAACTCATACTAATAGTTCAAATCAAACTAGTATTGCTGTCACAAATCAGACAAGTATAGGACAGACATCAAAAATTTCGAAAACATCTGTGCCAACTTCTCTTAAAGAAAAGTCTGACTCTTCAAGTTCGTTCAAAAAACAATCTGTAAATTTTGATCTTGAAAAGATTTTAATGTATCTTGAAAATCTCTCAGTGAAATGTCTGACCATCCTAACAAAAATTTCTGATGTCATGACTTCGTCAATCATTGAATTGAAAACAATTCTGTCCAATGCCTGTCTGAACTCCAAATGAACGTACAAAGAGAAGTTCTGTCAAACGTTATCCGTTTTTGGTGTTCTCTGTTGCTGGTATTCTCAGTTATAGTCCTTTTCCTTACGAATAACATGATGTGTATGAGGCCTGAACAAGTCAAACCTACTGGTATTTGCTCGTTTCTACAATTGAATTGTAGAAGTAAGTGCAATTTTGTATATTTGGAAAATTTTTTGCAGAAGCGTTCTTTTGACGTAGTTGTGCTTCAGTCATTGAATTGCCACAAAAATGACTTACCCAAGTTAAACGGATTCTTCTACCCACCTGTTATAGATGAGGTAAAAGCCAACGTTAAAATAAAAGTTGCTACATATGTAGCTTGCAATCTTATGTATCAACCATGCAAAACACCGTGTTCTTCAATAGATAAACGTTTATATTCTTGCTGTATAGAAATTAAGGTTGATGGTAAATATTTCAACATTTTGAACTGTTATTATCCGGATGGAGTGTCTAAAGGTGAAGCTGACTGGATAATGGATTTAGACTGCTCTAGACAATGGGTTATTCTTGGCGATTTTAATTCCCACCACGCTTTGTGGTCCGAAAATCCCAATAATATTGTTAACAACAACGAATACCTTGCCAGTACAATAATCAACGCCAACTTAACCATTTTAAATGACGGCTCTATAACAAGAATTGCTGATCGATCAGATCAGCGTTGCTCATCGATAGATTTGTCTTTAGTTTCCCCAGACATAAACCCTTTGTGTACTTGGCAGGTTCATCAAATACCGTTAGGCAGTGATCATCTCCCTATTGAAATCCAACTTCTAGTGAGCCCTGAAAAAACAATCTACAATTCTGAATGCACTAAATATAATGAAGATAAGGCTAATTGGGCGCTTTTCAATCACATTTTGACAGCAGGTTCGTCTTGTCTAAATTTCAATCAAAATACAGTGTTAGAGAAAGGTTTGGAAAATTGTTATTTTGAATTAAGAAAACTTATACTTAAGGCTGCAGATTCTGCAATCCCAAAAGTCAAATTAAAGAATCATCCAAAGAAAGCGTCAAACCCTTGGTGGAATATTGCGTGTGAAGTCGCCGTGGGTGCGAAAACTAAGGCCTTCAAAAGCTGGATGATAAGCCGTCATACGCAGCCTAAAAGTAGAGTGGAACAGTTACACGCTGAATACAAAAAAGCTAACACCAATAGTAACAAAGTTGTTGCTTTTGCAAAGCAGCAATATTACAAAAACTTAGTCATCAACTGTTCCAAACACCCAAACGATAGCGCTTTACTTTGGAAAGAAATTAGAAAATCTAAAGGTTCTTTTCATCTCCCAGATCCTGTTTTGATTGAAAACGATAAAATCTATAAAACAAACGAGGAGAAAGTTGAATTATTTGCTGACACTTTCGCAGCAATGAGTCAGACTGAACATCTGCCTAAAGAAGAGCAAGAACGAAGAAGAACTATTGAAAACGAAGGGAGAAACATTGAACCACATGACAATGACAACACGTTATATATTAATAAAAATCTAACAATGGAGGAGCTTCTGTACTCACTTCGCCGTCTAAAATCTGGTAAAATTGCGACAGGATTTGATCCCATTTCTTACAACATGATAAAGCATTTTCCACAATGCTTTTTGAAAAAATTATTAGAGTTCTTCCAATTATGCTGGAATTCTGGAAAGCTGCCAATGGCTTGGAAGAAAGCAACAGTTGTACCTATCCATAAACAAGGAAAATCAAAAAGAAAATCTTCTAATTTTCGACCCATTTCTTTGACTCCTCACATTGGAAAACTTTTTGAGAGGATAATGAAATTCAGATTAGAACATTTCCTTGAAAAGAATGGGATTTTGCCAATATTTCAAGCTGGTTTCAGAAAAGGGAGGGGTGTCACTGATCATGTTAGTCTTTTAGCTTCACACGTCAAAAAAGCCTTGGCTAAGCGACACTCTACTTTAGCCACGTTTTTTGATATTCATAGAGCGTACGATTCTGTTTGGCATTTTAAATTATTGTCCAAGGCTCATGAAATTGGGATTAAAGGTCGTTTCCACATGTTTTTACAATCATTTTTATCTGGAAGAACGCTACAAGTAAAACTAAATGGTGTGCTGTCAAGTACAAGATATGTTAACATGGGTGTCCCTCAAGGAAGTGTCATTTCTCCAATCCTCTTCTCATTGATGCTTTATGATCTTAATCAGATTGACACGAAAGGGGCAACTTTAGCTGCTTATGCAGATGATATTGCAATGTGGAAAAATGTAAATTGTAATTTTACAAAAAACAAAATCAAGCGTAATAAAATTGTTGAACAGTTTCAATTTGCGGTCAGTAAACTTGTTAATTATTTGAATTCAAACGGTTTTAACTTATCAACGGACAAATCGGTTTTTATTATATTTACAAAGAAAAATATCGATTTTGAAGGTAGGGACGCTGTAAAAGTACAAATAGGTGATTCTTTCATTTTCCCAAGTAAGCAAGTAAAATTTCTAGGCGTTATTTTTCACTATAAATTATTTTGGTGTAAACATATAAATCATCTCGTGGAAAAGGCAAGAAAGAAAATTGCGTTACTGCGAGTCCTAACTGGAATCCCTCTAATAAATTATGGATCTAATCTTATCCATGTCGCCTTAGGGACAGTTCGTTCGATTGTAAGTTATGGTCAAGAAGTATTTTTCACTGCACCAAAGACAGATTTACGTAAGTTAACTAGTATTGATTCCTTAGCACTTAAAATTGCTTTGGGGCTTCCAAGATGGGCATCAATTGATATGACTTACAGAGAGGCAGGAGTTTTGCCTTTAAATGAACATAGGATGCTCTGTGCTTGTAGCTACTCAGCACGAGCAAGAACAGTCCCTAACTCAGTTACTTCTGAACTTGATGAAAGCACCTACGTTTCTAGAGAGATACGGAATAAAAAAGCATATACTTCATTGTCTGATTATGTATCTCCTCTTTTACATGCATGCAACTTTTCGCTTGACAACATTGTTAAAATGACCAAATACCCATTCCCCCTTTGGTTGATGAAGCAAGCAGATTTTTTCTATTCCTATGGTAATATTACTAAAAATGAGAATCCACTTTTGCTT
>CM065739.1:39187663-39190163 GCA_033310375.1 Conus canariensis
TTTTTTCCAGAAAAGGCTTTGAGCCATGATCCATGGACTTTAGCCTGATCTACGCCTTCTCCTGTCTGTGTCTTCAGTCTGCATCGATCCATAAATGGACAGATTCCTTAAACTGATTTGTTCAGCACGTCTTGTCTCGCGCACCACGAGACCTTTAACACGTCGGTCTCTCTTTTAACTTAATTGACTTTAGTCTGTGAAGTCCCTGGGGCGGGGCATGGGGTCCGTCGGTGACAGGGACAGGTTATGGGGTCTGTCTGTTTGCAACGTATCAGTGTAGGTGTGTGTGTGGGGGGGGGGGGGGGGGGCGCTTAGACCGATTGCTTGGAGCAATGTGCGATGGGGAGACTGACTGGACTGTCCGCCTCTGTGTGTGGTGGCCTGATGTTCTCTGTCCAGAGGTAGGAGAGAGGAAGGACGTCGTAAGCGCAGCAAGGCGTTGGACGTCTCTCTCTAAGTTCCCTGTGTAAGGATTGGGGCTGTTTCTTTCTTGTTGCTTTTCACTGTTTCTGTTTGTTCGTTTGTGTGTTTATTTCGATTGCATTCTTTTGTCTTTGTCTTTTTCTCTCCTTCATTTGCTTTCCGTGGCATTCATCTGCTGTCTCATTTTACTGTTTTATTTTGTCTTCTCTCTAACAAATTTCCATATAAATAATGAAGAAAATTGCGATTGTACACAAAACTCAAACATGCCAGAACATAAAGGACTTTTGTTTATCATAATGGATTGATGACGCGATTCATTACCCAGGTCCACTACCCCTCCCTTAGCCCTTCAGCCACAACGTGAACAAGAAGTAAACAACATTCACAATCGGATCACGTGTGGACAAAACCACCTCCAAGCCTTACCCACGAGCCGTTGATGGAGATGACACTATGTGTGGACTGAATCTGCTGGCTGATGATGTCCAGTGCGAGAGTTGGGCAGACAGGCCCAGGGGAGATTACTGTGACGAGGGCGATTGGACGTGACAAGCACTGCGCATCGTGTGGAATGTCCAAGGAGTGAAGAGAATGTTGTTTATGTTGAGGGGGGGCGCAGCCTGAACTGGCGTCATCTGCACTTGTCACAACGTAATGCACGACGAGATTAATGTCACTGGAGCGCAACGGAAGAACTGCATATGTGCAGGTCGGTGTGAATGAACCTAGATCTGATACAGAAGTGGTCGTTGCATCACTCTTTGTGATTCGCTGACTTGATAGGACATTCCAGTTTGCTGTACAGGGAATGGAGACATACCTTTATGAAATTCCAAATGATATTTGTTGTATTATTGTTATTCAACCGCTCCGCTCTGAAGTATCATGATATGGTTAGAGGGCATTTGTGACGTTATACTCCGATAATGGATGGGCCAAAGAGTTAGGACGGACACGTTTATTCATCCGTCTTGCTTCACTCCGTCTTTCTGTACCTGCTTCCACTCCTGTCCCCACCTCCACACAAACTCTCCTTCTCCTTCACTGGTCGCTGGTCTCCAAACTTTTCTCTATTGGCATTCCACCCTCCCATCCCCTTCCCGTTCATGTCCGCATTCTCTCCCTCTTAGCCTGTCTCCCCCTGTATATCTCTGTTTTTGTCTGCCTGTGTGTGTGAGTGTCTGTCTGTCTCAGTCTGTCTGTCTGTCTGTCTGTCTGTCTGTCTGTCTGTCTCTCTCTCTCCCCTCTCTCTCTCTCTCTCTCTCTCTCTCTCTCTCACATACCCCAAGTCTCTTTCCGTTTGTCATTCCTTCCTCTCTCTCTCTCTCTCTCTCTCTCTCTCTCTCTCTCTCTCTCTCTCTCTCTCTCCTCTTGGTGCGGTGTGTGATGGGGAGAACGGGCTGCCCCCTTAGGTGTCTGTTGGCCTGGTGTCCTCTGTCTTGATTTAGAGGACGGGGAATGCATGTCTTAAGCCCAGCAAAGCTTTGGATGTCTGTCCAGTTTCCTATCATTGACTTGGATTTTTTTTTGTCCATTTCTGTTTTTCAGTACAGTTTTCTTTCTTTTTTTTTTTCGTTTTATTTCCCTGTTGTCATCCCTCTTCTCCCCCCCTCCCCCCCTTTTTTTCCCCTGTCTGATTGTCCTTCTTTGACCTCGCTTTCCTTGCATAATAATTCATGCACTTACTCATTTAACTCCTCACTTTGCCATCGCCATCTTTTTCTTTGTCATCTTTGTAACATTTCTTTTCTTTTCTGGAACGCTACAATTGTACACCGAACTGAAATGTGCACGGAGTTTTTGTTCTGGCCGTTTTTTTTTTGTTTTTTTTAAAAACTTTTGTTCTATGGAAATGGCAATTTACACAATGCCAACTTCATGTGTCGTTGATGTTTACTGCATGAAGTATATTGTACATTTCTGAGTCATGGTCGTCTTCTTTAACGCCGTGAAAAGGATGTTATTTGTATGACAACGACCTAAAGGCGTTTTCCATGTAATTGAAGACTTGGTGTCTCCAACACGATTTATCCCCCCTCCTTACATCTGCATACAGGTGCAAACAGTCTGACAT
>CM065739.1:39195163-39207663 GCA_033310375.1 Conus canariensis
CCTCCCTCTCCTCCTTTAGTTGAAGTTGTCTCTGGAGTACCTCGCCATATTTCCCCTTGCTTATTTGAGTGTTGTGTCCGAAGTGCCGCACCACCAGACCCTCACCATCTCCACCATCTCCCTTCCTCTCCTGACTTCGCTCAGTGTTTGTCTCTGAAGTCCCCACCCATTCCTCTCCTTGCTCATTTGACTGTTGTCTCCGAAGTGCCGCACCACCAGACCCTCACCATCTCCACCATCTCCCTTCCTCTCCTGACTTCGCTCAGTGTTTGTCTCTGAAGTCCCCACCCATTCCTCTCCTTGCTCATTTGACTGTTGTCTCCGAAGTGTCTCGTTCCCTAGCAGGGACAGAGTTTGTTGTCTGTCTGCCTGCAACCTGTCAGTGATCAGTGAAGGTGTGTGAGGCGATCAGACAGACGTCTGTGGTGCAGTGTGTGATGGGGAGACTGGACTGTCCCCCTCTCTGTGTCTGCTGGCCTGCTGTCCTCTGTCCTGATTTATGGCAGGAAGGAGAGAAGGGGGAGAGAGGGAGGTTGGGTTCATTGTAAGGTCATCCTGTCTAGCTCCCAGTCACTCATTTGGACTCTTCCTGGATAGCCGTTCGTTATTTCTCTACTTCAAGGCTTAGATTTTGCTTTTTGTCTGTGTTCTGCTGAGTGTAATGGGTCTATTTTGTCCTGTGTTTTCATTGTTGTCATTTCAATCGTTTTTACCTGCATCCGTCTGCCGTCTTCTCTCTGTCGCTCCCTCCCCCCTCCTCTCTCTCTCTCTCTCTCTCTTTCTCTCTCTTCTCTCTCTCTCTCTCCTTACTTTATTTTTCATGCTCTCTTTATTCTCCTTTCCTCTCTCTCTGTTTATGTAACTGTGTTTTAGTTTACTCTTTCTCTTCTTCTCCTTCTTTGTCTTCCATTCTTTGCATGTGTTCGTCTGTTTCCTTTGCTTTTTTTCTTCACTCACTCAGTCAAAAACTCACACAAGCATCCAAACTGACACGCATCCACATAACAGACAGTTAGAAATAGATGCGCCAAATATCATCATACAAACGATCTGTAGAAAGAAAGAAAAAAAAAGAGAGATAGAGAAAGAATGAACAATGAAACAAAGAAAATGCCTGTGACAGTTAGGTCAACAGCCGTTTGGGAACAAGGGAAAACACAGTGTTGCATTGGATTTTACAGGCTGTGCGAAAGTAGAAAAAGCTTGTTGCCTACCCACTGTCCTTCCATTTGCATTTAAAGTTCTCGCCAACACTTCTTTCCACTCAGCTGGAGCATAACTCATCGGACACTGCCCAATAAACCCGTCTTATCATGCATTACTCCAGCCACAAGAAAAAATGATCAAGAACAGTTTTCTAACGTGGATGGATTGAGGTTGAAGATATGATACCTAGGTTTTGTTTACCACAGGTTCAGTTTGACCATTCGGCAGAACGAGAGTGAGCCACCTAGGTCACCAAGACAGTAGGAGAAATTAGAGAGAGGGATGGGTGGAGAGAGAGCAGAGAGGTGAGAGAGGGGTAAGGAGCGGAGTGGAGGAGAGAGGAGAGAGAGAGGAGAGAGAGAGAGAGAGGGAGAGAGAGAGACGAGAGAGAGAGAGAGGAGGAGAGAGAGAGCGAGAGAGAGGTGGGGGGAGGGAGAGGAGGAGGAGAGAGGAGCGAGTGAGGAAGAGAGAGCGGAGAAGAGAGGAGAGAGAGAGCAGGGAGGAGGGACAGAGAAAGCAACGAGAGGAGAGACAGGGAAATACGAGAGAGAGAGAGGAGAGAGAGAGAGAGGAAGAGAGAGAGAGAGAAAACACACAAAGAGACGGAACAGGATGGTTGGGGAGAGAGAGAGAGAGGGAGAGAGAGAGAGAGAGAGAGAGAGAGAAGACAGACAGACAGACAGACAGACAGACAGACGGACAGTCAGACAGACAGAGTCACAGAGAGGGAGACACGGAGAGAGAGGGAGGTATGGAAAGAATGGGTAAGCTGAAAGACAGTAATAGACATAAAGGCAAACAGAAAGATGGTCATCGTCTGTTATTACCCAGTGTCTTCTATGTGGAAGACTCTAATAGGAGAAACACTGTGTTATTGGTTAGATAATGTGTTTGATTAGTCAGCTAAATGGACCTGAGGAGATCAACAGTTCACGTGAAAATCACAAAAATGAAAATTGCTAGAAATAGAGAAAGCGGTTTAAGAATGAATGGTTTTTGTTTTTTTTACCTAAACGATGCAGTGTCTCTTTCCTCTGCCTCTCGTTTCCATTATCTAAAAGCAGGGAGATTTGTCACAAAGTCATGAATGGTGAATGAAAATACAACTCACAATCGCTTGAACACACACACACACACACACACACACACACACACACACACACACACACACACACACACACACACAATTTCAATTCAATTCAATTCAATTCAAATTTAATCCTTTGACCCCTGTTGGGGCATGGAGGATACAAATGTAACAAAGAGAAATACGAAACTCACTCAGAACAATGTGTGAACATAGTTGCGAAATGCTGAATTCTGGTGAACTGTAATGATCTCATTAAACAATCTTCCCATTTTTTTTAGAAACTTACTAATATTCAAACAAATGCGTCTTCCTTTTTGAAATAAATTACAAGTTGAAAACAGACTTTGGTTTTAGATATTTTTTAGGAATGAATTTTTCACGAAGTTCATTATATTTTGGACATTCCATGATGCAATGAAATTCATCTCCAATTTCACCCATTTCACAGTTACGACAAATACGCAATTCTCTTGGAACATTATGGTGTCTTCCAATTTCAATTTGCAATTTATGGTTACTACATCTAAATTTAAATAACGATATAACATAAATATCTGGTAAGGTAGAAATATAATGTTCTTTTCCAAAGACAGTCTTTACACTTTTATAGAATACACACTTGTTGCTGTTTTCAAGAGAACTGCGCCAATCACGAGCATAATTATTTTGCAACTCCTTTTTAACACACTTACATAAGTTACTTCTGTTTGTGAATGAATGAGATTCCCAAACACAATCAAAACCAGTTTCAAATAAAATGCTTTTAACATAACTAAGCCATGGTGAAACGAAAATTCTTTTTGTATATAGTTCATGTAAGATATTATATACTTTGTTTGAATACTTCTTAGAATCAGGAACAACTAAGTTAGCCCAGAACCTTATCACTCTCACTTTAATCAGTACAGATAAAGGATAGATTCCGGTTTCACCATAAATCATTGAAGTCATTGTAGTTTTATTTAATCTAAATAAATACTTTAAAAAACGTAACTGTAACTTTTCTAATATATCAACATTTTCATAACCCCAAATTTCACAACCATACAACAACACAGGTACAACTATGGAATAAAATAATTGTATGCAAACATCAATTGGCAATTTCTGCTTCCTTGCAGTTTGTAATAATGAAAACATTGCCTTGAGAGCCTGATTATAAGCACATTTTTTTTTGCTTTGTAAAAAGAACCTGTTCTGCTGAACTCGATGCCTAAGTATTTCATTGAATTAAGAACCTCTATTTTTTCATACACACACTCTCGAGTCCGACATTTTTTTGCTTTGTAAAAAGAACCTGTTCTGCTGAACTCGATGCCTAAGTATTTCATTGAATTAAGAACCTCAATTTTTTCACACACACACACACACACACACACACACACACACACACACACACTCTCTCTCTCTCTCTCTCTCTCTCTCTCTCTCACACACACACACACACACACACACACACACACACACACACACACACACACCATTAAAGAACTTCCCTTTTTGTGGCATAGTCCATAACATTTCCGGTGTGTCGGACAAACCACAAAGGAATTCGAGTGGAAAGGCGTGTGCCAACTTTCAGTTCAAATGGCCAAATAGGTACAACTGAAGGTGAAAGAAAAAAATGAAGGCACAGGACACTATGTGAGCAGACTATCTAAGATTGAAAGTTCATGGTGAACTGTACAATCCCGAAGGAACAGCGATAGAGACCTCAGAATAAGAACAACCAAGAACAGAAGAGGGATCAGAAGGACTGCAACTGAATTACTCCAGCCTCGACGGAGTCCGACAATCGACAGAAAGCCAACAGACGTGAAGCGGGTGGAGAGGGTTCCAGGGGCTCTGTCCTACACAGTTAGCACCCCTTGGGCCTCACATCTATGGCAGCTCTGCTGACAACCACTGCTCTGTCTCCTTGCCCCGGCTTACTCCCCGCCCCTCTATCCTTGCCATCTTGATCGTCGCTTAGGAAAGTGATCCGCTGGTTTCAGTTCTGCCAGCGACAGTGTTGTATGGGGTCTGCATCGTTATGACTTGTTTGGATGCTGTTTAGAAAAGGGACGGCAATTCTGAAAGCATCCCTGGAAATTTCAGAGCAGATACAAACTGGCTTCTATAGCAGACAATGAAATGAGAGAGGATGTGGGTATCATCAGTATGCACCCTGCTTTCTTCGTGTTTTTGAATGGCATCTGCACTATCACATCTCGCTGGCACCGTGTGAAATAAAAGAAGAAAGTGGAAAGACACGTGTGACTGCTGAGCACGCATACATTGTTTTAATTTCTTTAAGTATTTGGATACCATTCACGCACAAAAAGGAAGAGCCACATGTTTCATACTCTGGTTTACTTTGTGTCCAGATGTAACTGTTTACATTGACATCCACTGACCGCAGGTTAGAGGACGTGTTTACTCAAAAACCGTTGCTGGAACATAACGCTGTTTCTCAGCATTATAACAAAGTACAGTGCACTTTTCCCACAGAACAATACAATCCAGTCTGTAGATGTTTGTCCCATTTCCATCTGTTCGTCCATTTCCTTGGCCTTTTTATATAGTCTCTGTGTTCTCAGTCCGAACTGATCTATACAGGGACAGACGCTCTTCTGAGGATAAGTCTACCAGCTCGCACACCACCAGACCCTCACCACCTCCCTCCCTCTTCTCACTTCATTGAATTTTGTCCCTGAAGTCCCCACCCATTTCTCTCCTCGCTTATTTGACTGTTGTCTCCGAAATGCCTCGTTCTCTACCAAGGATAGAGTACGTTGTCTGCCTGCAACCTATCAGTGATGGGTGAAGGTGTGTGAGGCGATCAGACAGACGTTTTTGGTGCAGTGTGTGATGGGGAGACTGGACTGTCCCCCTCTGTGTCTGCGGACTAATCTCCTGTGTCCTGATTTAGTGAAGGAGTAAAAGGGGGGTTGAGAGGGTGGTTGTGTTCACCGTGAGGTCATCCTGTCTAGTTTCCAGTCGCTGATTTGGACTTTTTACGGATTGTCGTTAATTATTTCTTTCTTTTAGCTTTTTTTTTCATCTACTTCTTTGTCTGTGCACTGCCGTGTATGCGTGTTTATTTTGCTCTTTATTTGTTCATTCTTTTCTATTTCTCTCTATCTATTTGGCTTATGTCTTCTGTTTGTTTCTCTTCTCTCTCTCTCTCTCTCTCTCTCTCTCTCTCTCTCTCTCTCTCCTCTCTCTCTCTCTCTCTCTCGCTTACTTATTTTTCGTGTTTTCTTTGTTCTCCCCTCTCTCTCTGTTAGTGATATATTTCACATTTGTTTCTTTCTCTTCTTCTCCTTTTTTGTCTCCCACTTTTTTCAGATATCCGTCTGTTTCCTTTGTCTTTTTCTACACGCTCTCAGTCACTCACTCACTCAAGCACCAAACTCTCATGCATCCACACATAGACATTCAGATATAATGGCACACACACACACACACACACACACACACACACACACACACACACACACACACACACACGCACACACATGCACACACACACACACATCGAGAGAGAGAGAGAGATATATAGAGAGAGGGGGGGGGAGAGAGAGAGAGAGAGAGAGAGAGAGAGAGAGAGAGAGAGAGAGAGAATGAACGATGGGACAGAGCAAAGAACCTATAACATTCATGTCAACAACCGTATGAGAACAGGGGAAAACAGAATGTTGCATTGGATTTTACAGGCTGTGTGAAAGTAGATGAAGCTTGTTGCCCAGCCCACTGTCCTTCCATTTGCATTTAAAGTTCTCGCCAACACTTCTTTCCACTCAGCTGGAGCCCTAACTCATCGGACACTGCCCAATAAACCTGGCTTATGATGCATGGGAAAAAGGACAAAAACGGTTTTCTAACACGGAAGTATTAAGGTTAAAGGTGTGATTTAGGGCTTTGTTTGCCACAGATTCAGTTCAAACATCAGAGACAGCAAGAGATAGCCATCTAGATAGCCAGTCACAACGGCCAGGGGGAAGAGAGAGAGAGAAAGGGTGAGGAAGAGAGAGAGAGAGAGAGAGAGAGAGAGAGAGAGAGAGAGAGAGAGAGAGAGAGAGAGAAGTGCATAGCCAAAGAGATAGACAGACGTGCTAAGGGAAATAACTGAAAGATAGTAATAGAAAGATGAACAGATAGGCCGTCGTAGAGAGAGTCCTGATTTTTTTTTTAATCTAGTGCCCCATATTTAGCACACGCTATTGGACATACTATGCCACTGGTTAGAAATAGGTTGTTTATTAATCAAAGCGACATGTTTGCATCAAAAGAATCACAATAATTAAAAAAATGTTGGAAATAAAACACAATTAAAATGATTATGTTGAGAGTGAAATATTTTGATTAGAGCGAAAATCTCATCCCCCACCCCCATCCCCTGCTCCTCCATAGCCAAGTATAGACATTTTAGCTCTGAAACCATGATGACTACACCAAATCTTGAAACACACACACACACACACACACACACACACACACACACACACACACACACACACACATATATACATATATATATATATATATATATATATATATATATATACAGAGAGAGAGAGAGAGAGAGAGAGAGAGAGAGAGAGAGAGAGTTAAAACCACCTTCACCCTTAGCGACATAGTCCACAGCTTTTCTTGGGTGCATCAGAGGTAAACAAACTAGAGACGAAAGCTTTCTGCCAGAAGCAAAACAAAATGGTTCAAGCAGGACCAGAGAAAGCCCAGAAAGCCAAACACAGCACACTCTGTGCAGAGAATGTTACATTGAAAGCATAGGGTGAGCAGGACGACCCCGAAGGAACGTCGGTGGAAACATTCAAGTGACACAGTGGCATAAAGAATAAGAACGACCAGGAGAAGGACAGTGATCTTGAGCACCACAATTGAGTTACACCAGCCGGGTGGGAGCCGGACAGTCGGCAACAAAGCCAGCAGACGTCGAGTGTGTGGAGAGGATCCCATTGGCTCTGCCTCACATAGTGAGCATCCCTTGGCCCTCACACATGCGGACAGTTCCAGAACAACAGTACCTCGACGCTGCTTCACCCTGCTTCCACCCTTGCCATTGTTGTCATAATCTATGACTCCGGTTATTTCGCTGGAGTGCTGCTAGTGACAGTGTTGTGTAGGGTCACCATTCAGTTGAGGCTGTTCAGAAAGAAACGAGCAATGGCAGATACTGAAACAACACAGGAAATCTATAAATTGCTGGGTGCAGAGCACCTCACACACTGTGAGGATGCGAGTATCATTATTTAGTCAGTGTGCACACAGCTTTATTCATGCTTTATTAAACGTCATCTGCACTGTCACATCTCTCTTGGACTTTCTGGAGTAAAAGAAGCAATTTGTAGATCTCACTGGATATAAATACATCACACTGCTGAGCATAATTAGATTCTTTATTTTTCACTTCGCTTCCAGTGAAAGTGTTGGACAAGCACAAAGAAGGGAGAGCCAAATGTTCCATCTTCATCCATGTCTTACTTTGTGCCCAGAAGAAAAAAAACTGCAGTTGGTGACATTCACTGATCATAATTACAGAGTATTTGCCTAGAGGCTATCGCTACTAAGAATTCCTTATCGTCAACAATTACACACCTTTCCCACTGAAAGAATGTGACCACACTGCCTGCTGGGCTTTCATTCCATCTCCATCTGCTCCTTTCTGGGTCTTCAGGCTGCAGTGATTGTATATATACACAGGTACTCTTCCAAGCGATTGTATCTATGCACAGATGCCCTTCAAAGTGATTGTATCTATGCACAGGTACTCTTCAAAGTGATTGTATCTATGCACAGGTGTTCTTCAAAGTGATTGTATCTATGCAGAGATGCTCTTCAAAGTGGTTGTATCTATGCACAGGTGTTCTTCAAAGTGATTGTATCTATGCACAGGTACTCTTCAAAGTGATTGTATCTATGCACAGGTACTCTTCAAAGTGATTGTATCTATGCAGAGATGCTCTTCAAAGTGATTGTATCTATGCACAGATGCTCTTCAAAGTGATTGTATCTACGCACAGGTGTTCTTCAAAGTGATTGTATCTATGCACAGGTGCTCTTCAAAGGATCAGTCTTCCATCTGGCCTATAACGAGAGCGTCAACATGTCCTTTCTTCTAATTCTTTTGACTGACTGTTGTCGCGGGAAGACCAGGATCCATGACAGGGACAGGGTATGAGATCTGTCTGCCTGCCATATCTCAGTGATGGGTGAATGCATGTGAGCTAGGAAGCGATTAGACAGACGGTTTTTGGTGCAGCATGTGATGGCGACACTGGACTGTCCCTCTCTGTGTCTGCAGGACTGATATCCTCTGTCTTAAGGGGCTGGCTGAGTAGGTTTTGGGGAGGATGGGGGAAGAGGGGAATATCTGTGTTCATGTTATGGTCACCTTAAACCAGGCTCGTGTTTAACGTCTTTTTAGCCACTTGTCCTTGACTCATTCAGTTCACGGTGTTGTTTTATTTCTGATGGTTTTGTTTGATTCTTTCCTTATTTGTTTGCATTTGTTTCTGTGTTGTGTTTCATACTGCAAGTATATATCCCTCTTTTCGTTTCCTTATTTCTGTCTGTCTTATTGGGTTTTTTTTTTCATAAGCTCCTTCTTCTCCCATTCCTTACTGTCCCATTCCTTTGATTGCTTCTTGGCCACACCCTCCTGCTCTTCGCGCCCTCATTTCCCTTCATCGTCTTCGTCGTGCTCATCCTCTTTTTTTCCATTTCGAGATTTTTAAGAAATCTATTTAATCTAATCCAAGAAGAATCCTGAAGCACTCTGGTTGTACAGAACAGAAGACAGGCTACATAATGTAACCTATTTCTGCCTGATACGGCCCAGATGCATCTCCAGATCCACCCATGATCATCCTGGAACTCTGTACTGTTGGCGCGATAAGTAACTGCTGCGCACTGTCTGCTCCACTGGGCGAAGAATGTCACAGTTCTGACTGATAAAGCATATACTTGCCCAGCACATCTGCAAACAAGAGACAAGCATAGCCAACGAGGGTACATCCGTGGAAAACAAAATTCCCAGCTAAACCACACACCGCAAAGCTGACCCACGGCCACAGCACCTATAGCAGAAAACCTGGACACACACCAGTAAACAAGGTCTTTGGGAAACCACTTCGGAGCAATGGCAGAAGGCGTAGACACACATCGATGAATGGGGTCTGCTGGGTAGCTTGAAACCTTAACAGTAGGCCTAGATGCACACCACTGAATGAAGTCTGTGGGATAGCTTAGAGCATCAGTAGGCCTGGACACACAGCAATAAATGGAATCTTTGGCACAGCTTAGAGCACCAGCAGGACTGGACAGACACCAATGACTGGGGCCTATGTAATAGCTTGGAACATCAGCAGGCCTGGACACACACCAGTAAATTGGGTCTGTGGGATAGTTTGGAACATCAGCAGGTCTGGATACACACCAGTAAATTGGGTCTGTGGGATAGTTTGGAACATCAGCAGGCCTGGATACACACCAGTAGATTGGGTCTATGGGATAGCTTGGAACATGAGCAGGTCTGGATACGCACCAGGAAATTGGGTCTGTGGGGCAAATTGGGTTGAAGGCAGAAGACATACACACAAACTTTTAAACGGAGTATGTGGGATAGCTTTGTGCTGACTCTTTCAGGAAAGTTTCATCTTCGTCAGTCTCTCGTTCTTCTGTTTGTGTCTGTCTGTCTGTGAAGTTGTGTCACCAATAGTTTTAAGTAGCAGTGATATGCACGTAATTACGTCATTGTAGGACCAACATTCGTCAGAACACACACACACACACACACACACACACACACACACACACACACACACACACACACACACACACACACACACACACACCCCGTCGTCTTTCAGGTATAAATTATAATGCGTATGAAGGGGCATTGTCCTTCCATTTTGTAGTGAGACATACGCATACACAAAACCAAAAACAAAAACTGGCTTTTATGACACAGTTTTTCACCAAAATAAGGTTTACATGTCTGAGACCAACAATAAAAAAAAGTCAACTAAAGTGGAAAGGCTTGTGCCAGCCATAAACACAACTGGTCAGACCAGGACGAGAGGTGAAATACAGTAATGCCAACACAGCGCGGTGAGTGAGGAGGAGAGAATCTGACAGCCAAGGTATGGCAGAGGACGACCCCCCAATGACAGAGCGTAAAGAAAGAGGACAAGCAAGAGGAGGAGAGGGGTCACGAAGAAACTGAATTACACCAGCTGCGAAGGACTCCCTCTGTTGACACCAAGCTAGCAGACGTAGAGTGTGTAGAGAGGACCCCAGAGGCTTTCTGTCACACCGTTAGGATCCCTCGAGTCTCCTACACACGGATGGTACCACACACAACCAAAATATCCTCCATCGAGTCCACATCTGACGCCGTCTCCCCTAGCGTACAACCTTTTCTGGTATCCCATGAATGTTTCAAGGGACAGAGCTGACCATGTTCTTTTTTCTCCTACCACTGTTGTGGGTTTTTTTAAAAAATCTGATTTAGAAAGAAAAAAAAAAGGACCAATATCCTCAAAACAACTAGAACAACAGATGAAGGACTGACAGACAGACAGACAGACAGGCAGGCAGGCAGGCAGGCAGGCAGGCAGGCAGGCAGGCAGGCAAAGACAATAAAAAGGAAAACAGGAAAAACAGTAGAAAGGAAAACAGGAACCAAAAGATCCATGCCCACCTTCCCCCACGCCCCGTAATGGACCTGGAAGAGAGAGAGAGAGAGAGAGAGAGAGAGAGACAGACAGACAGACAGACAGACAGACAGACAGACAGACAGACACAGAATGAAGCACCTCGATGCCCTGGTTCTCCGGTAAAGGAATGGAGAGAGAGAGAGAGAGAGAGGAGAGAGAGAGAGAGAGAGAGAGAGAGAGAGAGAGAGATATCCAGGCACCCCAAGGTCCCAGACCCCCAGAAATGGTCATCATGGCGGAGAGAGAGATAGAGAGAGCCAGATTAATGGAGGTGCCATCCGCCAGGCCTCCAAGCCTTCCTTCTTGGGGGCCATGTGCTCCATTCTGCTGTTCTAGGTTTCCCTCCCCGTACTTTCCGCCTGTCTGTCTCGCTGGTTCCCGGCCTCCTCCCAGGGCCCTGCCCCCCTTTCCACAGCGTCTGGGCCTTTCTCCAGTCAATGTGACTATCACCCTAGCTTGGGCACACCTCCATTCTTCACCTTGCTCCAGGGCCATAGTGTTGTGATCTGACAGGTGAGGGCCTGTCTCTGTTGGTAAAAAAAAACACACACACACACGCAACATTTTCGGCCTGAAAACTGTATGACAAGTGCTACTGAATGTTACGTTCTTCTAACATAGAGTCTTAGTTTTTACTGACATGGCCAAAGATGATTAATTCTTAAGTGCCGATCCCGAATATCTCGTCAACATTGATCGCCTTGGTTTGTTGACTTGTTAAGCGGAAGCTAAAGGTGCTAATATACTCTAACCAAGCTTGCATTAATGTTCTTGAATCTGACAATTTAGTGTTCGGTAGTTTTTATACAACTGAAGAGCAACGACCATGGTTCTGTCAGTGTTCCTCATACCGCCGTTCATGCATGCACGTGCACACACACACACACACACACACACACACACACACACACACACACACACACACACACACACACGCATAACACACACACACACACACACACACACACACACACCCCACACACTGCAGCAGGAAGAGAGAGAGAGAGAGGAGAGAGAGAGAGAGGAGGAGAGAGAGAGAGAGAGAGAGAGAGAAAGCGAGAGACCGAGACAGAGACAGGCACACACACACACACACACACACACACACACACACACACACACACACACACACACACACACACACACATACACCGCACGTAGAGAGAGCGAGAGCGAGAGCGAGAGAGAGAGAGAGAGAGAGAGAGAGAGAGAGAGAGAGAGAGAGTCGTCCAGCCCGTCATGTGGACAGTCCTGACACAACCTGGACATTAGTCACGGTGATTACAGCGCTAGATCAACGTCTCGCTCCGCCTTGCTGTCCACAGACTGGAGTGGACAACATCAGGTCTGCTGTGCTGGCCTGAAGGGGACAGTGGACAGTCCAACACTGGGGCTGGCCGTATTGGGACAGGGGGACTAGGTAAATACACGGTGACAGAGTAGGAGACAAATGTGTGTGTGTGTGTGTGTGTGTGTGTGTG
>CM065739.1:39215163-39225163 GCA_033310375.1 Conus canariensis
GAGAGAGAGAGAGAGAGAGAGAGAGAGAGAGAAGCCGGTTTCTGATTCAGTGTATTTTTTCCTCCATTTGTCCATCATTATTATCTGTGATGAAAATAAGATCGATTAATGCCGTCTTTGGAAAACAAAGCAAAACAGGTATAACCACTCCTTCATATCTCAACAGGCAAGGAAGAGAACGGATCACTCTAGCTGGCTCTGGCTGAATATAACGTGAAGCAGGCCGTGGATTGGTCGACCATCCAACTGTCTGCCGCGCGCACTCTCCGATGTCGACGTCACACCGCAGCATTTTCCGCTGTGAAGCGACTTTCAAGGAAGCGAAACAGATTGACTACAACACCTGTTTGAAACAGTTTCCATGGTGTGCCTGTCACACGACCAAACGCCGTGGGCAAAACCTAGTGAGGAGAACCAAGTGCATAAGAACGCTTGAGTGACTACATCACAAAAGGAACCCTGAGAGAGCGGCTGCTGTTGGTCCCGTCTTTCTGAAAGCCGTGCAGCTGGCGCCTCGCACGCAGACCGACTGGCCAGGAAGTCTAGAGACAAAGAGAGAAAGGTGGTGTCAAGTCTGTCGGAGAGTTCTGGTTTCAAAGCGTAAAGTTTGACTGTACTTGTCTTTCTGAAGAGTTTTCATTCGTTGTATGACGAAAGCAACGCCCAGTACACCAAAAACACGTTTCTGTGATCGTTAGAGAGTTCTTACTCTTTCGCCATAAAGGTAATCAGTCATCAGATGGAGATGTTAAAGGTAAAGTAGGAGCACTCAAGGTGTTGTGGAATGAAGATGCTGATACCAGAGGGAAGTAACTGAGCTTTGGCAAGGTACAACGAGTGACGCTGCTCATCGGCACATGCCGATTGTTCGTCAAAACAACTAACGCTAAAACACAGCTCGAGCTTTCTTTGAGACAGCTGCGAAACGCATTTGAAATGATAACTTCAGAATGGGAATATAACAACAAGAACAACAATGCGAATGAAACAACAAAAATACCATATAGTTACTACAAAAACAGTACTGATAAAAGAGCAAAAACAGAAAATACTGTGCCGCCAAACAAAGGAACAAAGACATAACAAATAGTGTGCTTTGTAATCTGTGCCTTTGTCTGGTGGCGTAGTGATTCTGTCTCTGCTGTTGTGTCAATTTCCGCCAGCAAGGCACCTCACTTTGAAACCAGTATTGATAGCAAACATCATCATCGTCGTCATCAAGCTCATAAGATGTCAGCTGATAGGACGGCTCGTAGTCTCCTGATTCTCAGTTCCTTGATGTCTTCTGTGTCATTTGGTCCAAAACACAATGGGTGTGGAAATGGATTGGCCGCCTTGTTTAATGCAGGTTTAACGTCCATACACACGGCAGATGATGGGACAGACGAGTATAATCGTCCATAAACAAGTAGGGTAACTCTTGCTCCCACAAGAAAACATAGCAAGAGTTACCCTACTTGTTTATTGTTTATTATTTACTGTTCCCTGCCTCATTTTATATCTAATTTCGAGTACAATCGTTCCAGAAGAGTGCGGATATAGGGGACGTGGGTTGGGGTGTGGGTAAGGGGGTAGATCAGTGCGCAGTTGTACAACCAGAAGAACATGCAAAGATGAGGAGCAACATGCCAGTGTGTACACGGGGCATCCAACACTACACATTCTCTGCCTGACTGAGCTGCGCAGGGTTATCGCCAGCCACGGGATTCTATTTCCGTATACACTTGTATGCGTCTGTGTGTCTCGGCGTGTTTCAGTGTCCATGTCTGCGGGAGTAACAGGGAAAACAAACAGCCCCCTCAATCAAAGAGATGGGGGCCACAGGTCTCGCATGAGGGCATTGACGACACGCAAGTGTATGACAACTATACCCGTTAATACCCAGCAGCCCATTACTCCCTCCACACGCTGGCTGGGGCAGCAATTAGCCGTGCCTTTTGTACAGGATGGACGTTTGAAGTCCGCCTCCGTCCTATTTGTGGGTCGACGAGTGGGTGTGCGTGGGTCTCTCTCTCTCTCTCTCTCTCTCTCTCTCTCTCTCTCTCTCTAACACACACACACACACAAGCGCACGCGCGCACAAACACACGCGCGCGCGCGCCCGCACGCGCGCAGAGAGATAGAAAGAGACAGAGACAGAGAGACAGACAGACGGTCAGACAGACATACAGACAGAGGCAGAGACAGAGAGAGAGGAAGTGATTAAAAAGTTTTGGTGGATATCGGTCTTGGGCCACCTAACGAACGAAAAGAGGAGGCAACTGACAATATTAGCAGCAGCGTGAGAGAGAGAGAAGAGAGGAGAGAGAGAGAGAGAGAGAGAGAGAGAGAGAGAGAGACGCAATTGAGGTGATCTCCCCATTTCGAAAGATTTCATATTTGGCAACAAAATACAGCATATGAATATAAATGTTTGAAAACTTCTTATCCATGACCTGACAAAACACGATAAAAAAAAAACAGGAACCGGACAAACAGTTCTGTAGTAAAAGAAAAAAAAAAATATATATATATATATATGTGTGTGTGTGTGTGTGTGTGTGTGTGTGTGTGTGTTACTGGCGATCACCATCTGTTAGTCTTTGTCATTTGATCGAAGTGTAATAGATAAGGTTCATGAACACAATTTCTTCAGCGCCCGTCCGAACGACGTAGGCTACTGGGCGTTTTAAAAGTTTAACAAATCAGTATCTAAAGCGCACGCGCACGCGCACACACACGCGCGCGCGCACACACACACACACACACACACACACACACACAGAGGGGGGGGGGGAGGGAAAGAGAGAGGAAGGGACGGGCACACACACACACACACACACACACACCACACACACACACACACACACACACACACACACATACACACACACACACACACACACACACACACACACACACTGAAAAAAAAAAGAAAAAAAAACTGTAAACAGAATACATTCTTAATAAGCCATCTTGTATGAGCACCGTGTGCTTATATCAGATATCTGAATGACGCAACATGACTTCCCCCACAGTATTTACGTAGAGCAGCATATAACCCCTGCTCTGCACACTTGAATACAAAGCTGAGTAAATGGAACTCAGGTTCCATAATCTTTGGCGATACTCTCCACGTTGCATCTCACCTTTCACCCGTTCTCTCTCCCTCTTTCTGTCTCTTTCTGTTTGTCTCTCCCCATACGCTACACAGCAGCAGCAGAATCACTCCCATAATACTCACCAAATACTATACAATATAGATCCAACATGCATAGAGTCTCTCCGTCCCCCTTCCCCCTCTTGCCACCATTGGCTGACTGATCGTAGAGAGCTGCCACAGGTTGTTGCTGAACGAAAGACATAAACATACACTTTGTAAAAATACATTGATTAACTGCCGGACGATGAAGAATTCATCTCTGTCATTGTAAAATTGCATTGATTAAGTGATGGCCGTTTGAAAAGCTGATTTCCTCTCTCTCTCTCTCTCTCTCTCTCTCTCTCTCTCTCTCTCTCTCTCTCTCTCTCTCTCTCTCTTCTTCTTCTTCTTCTTCTTCTTCTTCTTCTTCTTCTTTCCTCTCTCTCTCTCTTTTTTCTTCTTCTTCTTCTTCTTCTTCTTCTTTTCTTCTTCTTCTTCTTCCCTCTGTGAACATGTGATCAGGTCCTCTGCATCAATACCAATCCTAAGTTCACTCTATTCCTAACCTAACCCTAACTTAATATAAAACCTGGTAAAAAAAAAAAAAAATCTTCGTTGATAAATTGTGCCGCTTTATGGGACGGTGGTGTTGTCTTCTCTAGTGCTGCATCGATAAAGGAAAGACTATCTGCAGTACTGGCTGACTACAGAGCCAGCGTCTACACACACAGCATGCGCAGCGAGCAAGCTGATGGAGCGCTGGTTGGCTTCTGGAGCATATAGCACCTCATGAGTGGCCATGTCTTATCACCAGTGTCATCTGCAATAACTAGTGGTTCGACTGTTCAGTTATTGCTGATTTATATTGAATTAGACGGAGTTAACGCCTGGAAAGGTTGATTGTGACCCACATTTGGTACTGCAGATCATTATGTACTTAACTGCGGGCGAATGTGCGCAGCAGATATCCAGTCGTGTTTGGAAACACTATGCTTGCGTTTTATGTTGTGTGCCAGATGAAAGCCTCAAACTACATTTCTTTGAAATCTTAAATAAATGTTAGCGAACCGCCAAAAAAACGTGGACAAACGAATCACAAGACAAAACACGACGCGTTTCGACCTCTTAGGTCTTCTTCAGGCAAGATACAAAACAATTGGTACAACGAAAATGAACGAGCAATCACGTATCTTCAGTACCATGCTCACCCAAAGTCTGGTGATTTGCTGCTCTGGTATGTAGACATCAATTCGCTGTGAGTGCAAGAAGTCTGGGCAACTAAGCGTTCAACGCCTATCTTGCGCTAACATTTATTTAAGATTTATTTAGATTTCTGCTTGCAGTCGTCTCACTTTGCAACTAGATCTACATTTCTTTGATAATGCAGTTTTGGGGAAAAGCTTAGTTGCCCAGACTTCTTGCACTCACTGCGAATTGAAGTCTACATACCGGAGCAGCAAATCACCAGACTTTAGGTGAGCATGCTTTTGGAGACGCGCTGGATGGAGCGTTGTGGCACTCTTCAACGGGTGACTCTTCACCAGTCTGTGATGTTGGCAGGGTCATTTACTTACGCAGGTTATGCGACTAAGCTATCATTGTATTGAGTAGTGGACTTAACAGATGGTGTCCTGCGCATGTCAGTTGAGAACAATGGCCACGAACACCGACGTAAAGTGACTCAGCAGCAGTGCAGTGCTTTCCTCTGGTGGTATGGCTGGTGGCAAGGTGATATCAACTGCTCCCTATGTTAATTGTTCCCTGTATTAATTGTCCCTGCAGACTGCCGGCGCTCAGACTATGAGAAAACGATTCTGGCATGGCTGTGTTCAGCTCGTCGGGAAACAAAGAACGGTGTGGGAGTGATTTGTGCTGCTGAGCATGTACGGATAATGAAAAAAAGCAGATAGCGAACTATCTCTCAGCTTTCATTGGCGTCCTTGCTGTCATGAGTATCACATATTCCAGCAGTCCCTGACCTTGTTTCCAATATGAATTATATACCATGGATGCATGACTATCATAATGGACTTGAAAACAACGCTATATTCCTCGTGCTGTTAGTAACATTGCAGCACAACCCAGATACCTCCGGACACAGATATCGAATGTACGCACATGAGGAGGGTGGATTGACTGGAATGATTTCATTGTCAGGACACTGTTTGAAATACTGCATAGAGTACCTGCCACACTAAAAACCTCATCGTTCCAGTTCACTGGGCAGACTAGTCACTGATCCCGCGGCCTGTCATGGTCATTGGGAGACCGCAGTGGTGAACAGTGCACCAGTTGTCTCCCCTATATGACGGTCAAGAACTTTGTGGCCAGACTCACTGCGGTCCCCTCAGCCATGTTGTCTGTCCATCTCTTTCTCCGTCTGCCCTGTCCCCCACTGTCCAGCACTTTTCCTTGGGGGAAAAAAAGACCTTGAAGAGTCCCCGTGACCCTGTCACGTCTTCGTACCTCTCCAGCTTTCTTTTCCTCACTGTAGTCAAAAGAGCTTTGTCGTAACTCACGTGCTGGTTCTGTGAACTTCGGCGTTTGTGACATTCTGTGTGGAAGATGCCGAATTCTCAACAGATGATAAACTTTGGCTGGAGAAAAGAAAAAGAGGAGGAAACGTCTGAAGCGAAAGTAGCTTTTTATTTATGTTGACACAGGAGTGAGTACAGTGGACAGGACAAGTTGAGGCCAGTGTCCGACACGGGAAAGCTGGTTCTACTGTAAGGTGTGAGTCCGTTCCACGTCCACTGGTGATGTATACAGGGGGACTGGAGCATGGAGACACACGTCAAAGGTGTAGACTTCGCCACAGTGATAACAACAACGCTGGCTTGCTACATCGGATAGCTTATGAGACGACAAGGTGTGTCGAGAAGGGGTGGGGGGTGGGAGGGGGGGTCAGAGGGAATTCGGTCGGCAGGAGAAGACCATGGACTGCCAGACGTGGTAGAAACAGGGTGAATCAGCCGTGAGAGTGAGGGAAGAATTAATCAGTTTGGACAGAGAGACAGATAGATAGATAGATAGATAGATAGATAGATGAGAGAGAGAGAGAGAGAGAGAGAGAGAGAGAGAGAGAGAGAGAGTTTCACGAGAGTTGCAGAAACACACACACACACACACACACACACACACACACACACACACACACACTACACTCACACCACACACACACACACACACACACACACACACACACACACACACTCACACACACACACACACACACACACACACACACACACACACACTCACACACCACACACACACACACACACACACACACACACACACACACACACACACACAGAGGCACATACACAGAACGAGAGGTGCAGACAATGGCATGGGCCGACGAAGGGCTTGAAGGCCTGCTGTGTCTACGATGGGTGATCAAAAGCCTCGGGAATTCTGGGTGGGGAAAATGGCATCACCCAGACCACTCTTGTTATGATTGGTTGGAAACTTCACAGATCAAATAATGGCTCTTCACAAGACCCACTCACAGCGGAACCGCCATCCTTTTTTTTCTTTTTTCTTTTTTTAACATTTCGTTGTTGTTGTTTTTTTTTGGACAAGCAAGTTCTCCGTCTATTACACGAATACACACACACTCAAAGTTGCGCATACAGTTATATATGCTCTCAGAGTCCGCGAGTATCCCCTCCCCCCACCTTCCCCACTTCCCCGCCTCAGTTCCACCGCCCATCCCTCATTGCCCATTCCCTTCTGCCGAATCACACACACAAACACGCGCGCGCGCACGCACGCACGCACACACACACACACACACACACACACACACACACACACACAAACCATGTTACGAAACACACACACACAAAACACACACACACACACACCACACACACACACACACACCATCTCAAAACACACACACACATACACGCACACATCGACACACACATATACATCCACACCCACAACATGAAAAGCACAAACACTCACATACGACTCACATACGCGCATGGCATGTCACACACACACACACACACACACACACACACACACACACAACACACACACACACACACACACACACACACACACAGCGTTACAAAACCTACGTGCTGTTGATCAGGTTTTGTAAGAGATCTCCCCCATCCCACCCCTCATTCAGCCTCCCCCCTCCACCCCCCACCTATCCTCGTCCCCCCCCCCCCCCCCCCGCCCGCCGGACCCCACCTCTCTCCTACCCTCTCTCTTCCTCCCTCCGCTCTCCAGTAGCACACTGTTTCCTCCCCCCGCCCCGACCCCTACCACCACCGTACCGCCATCTATCCCCCCCTCCCCCCCCCCCCTCCCCGTGCGAACAGCGACAGTGTCGAGGCCAGCAAGGGGAACAGGAGTAGGGAGGGAGGGAGGGAGGGGTGGTGGGACGGACGGAGCAGCGCGGCGGCGCGTCAGTTCGCCAATCGCCGAACGGAACTGGTTCCCTTCCCGGCGTGACTGACGTTCCGGTCTGGCTGGACACGGCGCCATCCGCCTGCAGTCCTCCCTACCACCACCACAACCACCACCACAGCACACCGCACTGGCCAGGCCAGGTCCCCCAACGGTCCCAGACACAGAAGAGAGCGGCGGCAGGTAGGCTAGTGCTGCCGCTGGGAGACCGACTGGACGCTTCCTCTCCATCCAACAACACAGAACTTGCTGTGGTCCTTCTTCTTCTTCTTGCTTAGACCTCGTGTCCGTGCCGTGTGTG
Source organism: Conus canariensis (assembly GCA_033310375.1). Taxonomy (NCBI): domain Eukaryota; kingdom Metazoa; phylum Mollusca; class Gastropoda; order Neogastropoda; family Conidae; genus Conus; species Conus canariensis. The sequence goes on from CM065739.1 coordinate 39,223,017, forward strand.
AGACAGGGTGGCTGGCCACTTCTCAGGGTGGGTGGGTGTCTCTTTCTTTCTCTCTCTGTTTTTGTTTGTTAGTTTGTTGTTTTTTTGTTCTTTTTCTCCGGGTGATGTTCTGTTCTTGAACGAGGGTAGAAGTAGTCAGTTTTGGTTGGCGATTGGTTGGTTGTTGGTTGGGTTGGGGGGAGGGGGGAGGGGTGGCGTTAGGGTGTGGGTGGGGGGGGGAGGAAAGAGTTGACCAGGTTCTCCAGGGGTGTGTTCAGTTTGGCGAAGACTCTTGGCGTGGACTGGTCACTGGATGTGCTGTGTGGCTTTTTACCCCGAGAGGGCTTAAGTTTGGGGGGTTGTCCAGACAGAAGAAGTAAGTGGATGATGTGTGTGTGCATTGTGTGCCAGTTCTCTGCTAGGCTTACCTCAAATGAACCGGAGTCTGGTGTGTGTGTGTGTGTGTGTGTGTGTGTGTGTGTGTGTGTGTGTGTGTGTGTGTGTGTGTTTTCTCTGCATTTTGTTTCATATTTTTTTCTGTCTGTCTGTCTTTTCTCTTCCTTTCTTTCCTTCTTTCTCTCCTTTTTGGTCCTTTTTCTCTTCCCTTCTGTCTGTTTTCTTCTCTTTTTTTTCCTTTTTTGTGCTTCTGTCTTTCTCTGTCTGACTGTCTCTCGGTTTATCTATTTGTCGGTTGTTGTTTTTTTTATCTTTCTTCCTTTCAATGATTGTTTTGTTCGTTTAATCATTCTTTGTTTTCTTTCCTTTTTCGATTATTCTCAGTATCTTTCTTCATTCATTTTTTCTGTCACTTTTTTGTCGTTGATTTTTTTTCTTTCATTGAGTTTGTCTTTCTCTGTCAATCTGTCTGTCTTTCTGTGTATTTTTTTTTCACTTTTGTTTTATGCGTTTCGTTTTGCTTCCTTTCTTTATTCGTTCGTTCTTTCTTTTCTTTTTTTTACATGCTGTTGGAACTTACTCGCCCACGTTTTGAAGCGGTATTGGTTTACGTGATATGACATAAAGAGAAGGAAGGGCAGGGTCGATGTGGAAGTTTTAATGATGTTTGTTCTCCTCAAAATACATCAGATTATCTGAATACATGTACATCGCTGTTGCTCTTCTTCTTCTTCTGCTTCTTCTTCGTTTTCTTCTTCTTCTTTTTCTTCTTCTTCTCCTCCTCCTCCTCCTCCTTTTGTCCTTCCTCCTGCTCCTGCTCCTCCTCCTCCTCGTCGTCGTCATCGTCGTCGTCGTCGTTGTCGTCGTCTTTGTGTTCATCTTCTTTTTCTACAGCTTCTCTCAATTTCCGGTTCTTGTTCTTTTCACGTTGGTCAAATTCGTTTGAAACTGAGCTTGGCCATAATAGCCATTATTCTGCCGCACTGGGGAAAAAAACCCTCCAAGTTCAGCGACGCACACGGCTGTCATGAATTGTGTCTCCAAAAATGGAAAGCACAGTTGCTAGAAGGTTTTCACAGGAGTGCCCTGGTGGCAGTGTTTGTGTGTCTTATCTTATGATAAAGGGGCTTAGAGCCATCGCCGTTGCAAAGGGGTTCTTCAAACGTCTTCCTTAGAGAACTGGTCCAACTGTTGCTGACGGTGATTTTGAGAGCAGTATTCCACCGACACGCGAGTTGGTTGACACGACAAAGATGAGCACATTATTGACTACATGGGAATTCTCTACGACCCTATCCCCCCGTTGATTATATAATGTGGTTTGACCTTGACTTGTTAAGGGAGGGAGGGGGGAGGTGAAGACGGTGACGTCGGAGTAGGCTAGGTTTATAGGTAACATCATCAGAAAAGGGAAGACGTGGGAGTGAGTGCAGGTCCGAAATTCAGTCAAAGACGTTACGTTATCCCCCACGACTGTTGGTTGGCCTGTCTGTCTGTCTGTCAGTCTGTCAGTCTGTCTGTCTGTCGACACCCTGACGTAGAAACGACGACACCAGTTTGAACAACACTTGACCAAAAGATGAAGTGTGGCCCACAGGCCAACCCATGATGGCCTCTGAGGGGGGCACGACAAATGATACAAACAAACGGAAACCTGAGGTGCATAGATGCAGACATACCAAAATAAAACGTACAATCGCCCCACCGTGTAACCCATCATATGTGCAGAGAAAGGCGTAGAGCGCTTTCTTTTTCTTTTTTAAGAATTGGAG
>CM065739.1:39232663-39242663 GCA_033310375.1 Conus canariensis
TCTTATATACATGATGTCAGGTTTGCCCGGCCTATGAGTAAACACCCCTACCCTACCCTCCAGGGAAAACGTGGCGACTTTCCCGGTCAAACAACCAGATTTTGCTAGAGTGACTCCGGTGTGTAATGACATAAAGGACCAAGGAGGGGGGGAGGGAAGGGAGTGAGATGGACTGAAGTTTTGCTGTATCAAACATGGCTGTGTCCAGCATTTCCCATACAACGATAAGAAAAGTGTGGTTGCGACTGAACCCATATGAGTAGTACCCAGCATCGTTAGACCGACCTCAGCAGATGCCCTGACTGTCTGATGCCCGTTTAGACTGTCATGGAGTCTTCAGTCCGTCCAACAGACGAGCAGGCAGGCAGGTCATTTGCCAGAGAGAATCCTTCCCTGGGCACGAAGGCCTGTTTTGGATGCACACAGTAGGCCACCAGGGAGGGGGGAGGGGGGCTGCTTCCTTCAGTTTCCCTCTGCCTGAGGGGCAGTCGCTCTGTTGGTCTCCAAAGTCGTTGCAGAGCTGCCAACCGTCCCGCTTTCGGCGGAATTTATTATGCTCAAACACACCTCATTCCGCTATTCCGCTTGACGTCAAAAAATTCTGCTGGCGGGAAAAAAAAAGTTCGTTTATTCGCAGAGTTTGCACATCTGCCGTTCGTATAGCCAAAGAGCTGTTTGGAAACTTACTTCCGGTTTAGCTTCTTCCGCCGCCATTACGTCGAAACGACCTGCTGAGGCAGAAAAGAAGAAAAGAAAATTAGAACAGAAGTGCAGAGTCAGGTTGCTTTCTGCTGTCATGATGGGAGTGCTGCTGATCCCAGTCAACAATTCGGCCTGTGGAAGTGTTCAACCTTGTCAGGAAGAACGTTACAGGTTTTTGTCCCTCCTCGGGTCAAGACACTCCGAAGCACTGATGATCCTAAAGTGCAAAAATGACGCAAGTCATAAGATGAAGCTCAGTGACCGTGTGCTTCAAGAATGTAAAAGAGCAACAAGGTATTGGCTGAGATAGTGATTCGATAAAAGCACCTGAGAAAATACAGTGTCTGGAATGCCATTGGTTTTTTGTTTTGTTTTGTTTTGTTTTTTGCTGTCCCACCTCTGCGCCACATCAGAGGCAGTGCACCCACGCCGCTCATTCCGACACCCCGTCCACAGCCCGGTAGGCCCCGCCGCAGCCCCGGCACGGCAATCCACAGGGAGCAGCCAATGTCAAGTCGTCAAGAGGCAACCCACCGGAGGAGACACTGCACTCCTGCCGAGTCACTTCGGTGGTGTTCAGTGGCGCCTGTTCTGATCTAACATACGCAGGACACCACCTACTAAGCTCCCTACTGACGACAATAATTGCTTAGTCGCGGAGCCGGCGTGAGTGAGCTCTCCCTCCGGAGGGCGCCACCACATCCGTCCAACGACAGCCCCCATGGACTCGCCGATACCGGTGACCCCGACGGAACCAAACCAAGGCCACAGACGTGGAGAGGACATCGAAATTGAGGTCACCATGAGAGCAGGGCATGAAGGGCCACAGTATTTGAGACATTTTTAAAAAAAAATTTTATGCTGATCGATGAGAATGAGGATGATTAAGATGATGCTACGGATTTCCATTTCGGTCTGAGACTACATAACAGGGCTGTACTCTACGCTTCCTTTCATAATATATCCCGGTGTCAACCAGGCCCGAGAAATACAGGCACCTGCAGTGTTGGTCATGAAATTTGAGCAACACTCTCAGAAACGCATCCATTAAGTGGATGAAACTCGACTGTGTGATCCCAGTCTTCCCAACTGAATCCGCAGCAAACTCAACTCTGGGTAGGAGCCGGTCGGGGCAGAAAAACCCACATGACTCTGATGGGATTCGAACCCACGACCTCCCAGCCGGGAGTCCGCGACGCTAACCACTTCGCCACGGCGGCTGGTGGAATGCCATTGTTTTGTTTTGGGTGCGATAGCATATGTATTCCGCAGTTGTCAGAAATTCCTGTCAGTTTTCAAAAATATTCCCCTCAATTGTCTTCAGACATCGGCAGCTCTGCCTGTGTGCTCTGGTGGCCCAGTTTCTCCTGCAGATTCTGTCAGGAACAGCATATTCCTATAGATACTCCATATACAGATGATGCCATGAGCGCACGCGTCTATTTACATCCCAAACACAAACCATGTGTCGTGTTGATAGTGCGCTGGCTCAGTGGTCAAAACACTTGCTTCTATATTTGAAGGACGTGGGTTTGAAGCCCAGCTGCGTTTGGAGGGAGAAGTATCTAAGGAGATGTTTCCTTTTTAATCCAGTTCACTCTTTGAACAGACCTGGCAGTGACAGGAGGGAGAAGGATGGAAGGGGAAGTTTCCTTTTTTCCAGTTCACTGTGTACACATCTGACAGTGACAGGAGGGAGAAGGATGGAAGGGGAAGTTTCCTTTTTCCCAGTTCACTCTGTGTACACATCTGACAGTGACAGGAGGGAGAAGGATGGAAGGGGAGGTTTCCTTTTTTCCAGTTCACTGTGTGTACACATCTGACAGTGACAGGAGGGAGAAGGATGGAAGGGGAAGTTTCCTTTTTTCCAGTTCACTGTGTGTACACATCTGACAGTGACAGGAGGGAGAAGGATGGAAGGGGAAGTTTCCTTTTTCCCAGTTCACTGTGTGTACACATCTGACAGTGACAGGGGAGAAGGATGGAAGGGGAAGTTTCCTTTTTCCCAGTTCACTGTGTGTACACATCTGACAGTGACAGGAGGGAGAAGGATGGAAGGGAAGTTTCCTTTTTTCCAGTTCACTGTGTACACATCTGACAGTGACAGGAGGGAGAAGGATGGAAGGGGAAGTTTCCTTTTTTCCAGTTCACTGTGTGTACACATCTGACAGTGACAGGAGGGAGAAGGATGGAAGGGGAAGTTTCCTTTTTTCCAGTTCACTGTGTGTACACATCTGACAGTGACAGGAGGGAGAAGGATGGAAGGGGAAGTTTCCTTTTTTCCAGTTCACTGTGTGTACACATCTGACAGTGACAGGAGGGAGAAGGATGGAAGGGAAGTTTCCTTTTTTCCAGTTCACTGTGTGTACACATCTGACAGTGACAGGAGGAAGAAGGATGGAAGGGGAAGTTTCCTTTTTTCCCAGTTCACTGTGTACACATCTGACAGTGACAGGAGGGAGAAGGATGGAAGGGGAAGTTTCCTTTTTTCCAGTTCACTGTGTGTACACATCTGACAGTGACAGGAGGGAGAAGGATGGAAGGGGAAGTTTCCTTTTTTCCAGTTCACTGTGTGTACACATCTGACAGTGACAGGAGGGAGAAGGATGGAAGGGGAAGTTTCCTTTTTTCCAGTTCACTGTGTGTACACATCTGACAGTGACAGGAGGGAGAAGGATGGAAGGGGAAGTTTCTTTTTTCCCAGTTCACTGTGTGTACACATCTGACAGTGACAGGAGGGAGAAGGATGGAAGGGGAAGTTTCCTTTTTCCCAGTTCACTGTGTACACATCTGACAGTGACAGGAGGGAGAAGGATGGAAGGGGAAGTTTCCTTTTTCCCAGTTCACTCTGTGTACAGATTTGACAGTGACAGGATGGAGAAGGATGGAAGGGGAAGTTTCCTTTTTCCCAGTTCACTGTGTACACACACCTGACAGTGACAGGAGGGAGAAGGATGGAAGGGGAGGTTTCCTTTTTCCCAGTTCACTGTGTGTACACATCTGACAGTGACAGGAGGGAGAAGGATGGAAGGGGAGGTTTCCTTTTTCCCAGTTCACTGTGTGTACACATCTGACAGTGACAGGAGGGAGAAGGATGGAAGGGGAGGTTTCCTTTTTCCCAGTTCACTGTGTGTACACATCTGACAGTGACAGGAGGGAGAAGGATGGAAGGGGAGGTTTCCTTTTTCCCAGTTCACTGTGTGTACACATCTGACAGTGACAGGAGGGAGAAGGATGGAAGGGGAAGTTTCCTTTTTTCCAGTTCACTGTGTGTACACATCTGACAGTGACAGGAGGGAGAAGGATGGAAGGGGAGGTTTCCTTTTTCCCAGTTCACTGTGTGTACACATCTGACAGTGACAGGAGGGAGAAGGATGGAAGGGGAAGTTTCCTTTTTTCCAGTTCACTGTGTGTACACATCTGACAGTGACAGGAGGGAGAAGGATGGAAGAGGATGTTTCCTTTTCCCAGTTCACTGTGTACACATCTGACAGTGACAGGAGGGAGAAGGATGGAAGAGGATGTTTCCTTTTCCCAGTTCACTGTGTACACACCTGACAGTGACAGGAGGGAGAAGGATGGAAGAGGATGTTTCCTTTTCCCAGTTCACTGTGTACACACCTTACAGTGACAGGAGGGAGAAGGATGGAAGGGAAGTTTCCTTTTTTCCAGTTCACTGTGTGTACACATCTGACAGCGACTGACCCCTTACCTCTGATAGTACAAAATATCATTGTTCATGTGTTTGCAAACACCACTTACATATTGTAACCTTTTATTCACTTCAGTATCAACGACAACAATAACAATATCACAACAACCACAAAAGAAGAAGAATGATCAGTAATTGTAGTAGTAGGAGTAGTAGGAGCAGCAGCAATACCACTTGCGTACGATCGAGTCATGGCAGTTCATCTTTTAGAGTCTAGCATATATTTATACACACACACACACACACACACACACACACCACACACACATATTTACACACACACACACACACACACACACACACACACACACACACACACACACACACACACTCACACACACTCATGCACTCAAAAATACCTCTCTCTCTCTCTCTCTCTCTCTCTCTCTCTCTCTCTCTCTCTCTCTCTCTCTCTCTCTCTCTCTCTCTCTCTCTCTCCTTACGGTCCCATGGCGGTACATTAGATAAGATCCATTCGTGTGAAACTTTAAGCTGTCCTCTTCAGTATCCCATGATAGGACAGTACGTCAGCTCCATCAGTATGAACATGTGGAGTATGCTCCTGGCTGTCTAATGATAGGACGGTTCATCAGATCCATTAGTGTGAAACTGTGGATTATCATCCTCAATGTCCCATGATAGGACAGTGCATCAGATGTATCAGTATGAAACAGGTGACTATCCTCGTCCTCAGCGTCACATGATAGGACAGAACATCAGATCCGTTCACGTGAAACTATGAGCTATGAGGATAGCCTTGGATTCATGGGTCTGATATACTGCTCTCAATGCCCCACGATAGAGCAGCACATCAGACCCATGAATCCAAGACTGTAAAATCGAAGACTATCCCCCTCAATGCCCCATGATAGGACAGTTCATCAGATCGATTATTGTGAAACTGGGGACTATCCTCCTCAACGCCCCATGAAAAGACAGTACATAAGATTCATATTTGTGAAAATATGGGCTATCCTCCAAGTGTTCCATGAAAGCACAGTTCACTAGATCGATTATTGTGAGCCCGGGTGCTATGCTTCTTAATGCCCCATGATAGAACAGTTCATCTGATCCATGACTGTGAAACTGGGGACTACCCTCCTCATTGCCCCGTGATAGCAGGTATCCACAGGCTGTTCAGACCCCAGGGCTGTCCGTCATATGCAGCAGGGTACAGCTGGTATACCCGGTCACCCAGTCTATCCCTTCATGCCGTTTCTCCAGGAATTCGTCGGTCTGTCACGATGAAATCCATCCACCACTGAATCTGTGAGATAATCATACCCCCTCAAAACTCGGTTCTGGCAACAACAAAGAAAAAGATCATAATCTCTGGGGATACCTTTGGTTGACGAGTATTGTCTTTTAGCTTTCACTCAGTGCACGTGACCTCTTCCTTGTTCGCTGCTGCTTCCATGCACTGCAAAACACACAAAAAAATGTCTCCAATATTGCCTTTATGCGGATGAAGTTCAAATCGTATGATTGGCTCCTGACCTTTCTAGTTGGGTTTTCAGTCGAGATGTTGAGTCTGGAGAGATGACATCGGCGATCAGATATGAATCTGGGTTAAACCGCGGAGCTTTGTTCCAGAGCTGTTTTTTTTTAATTTAAAGTTGCCGTCTGAAAAAAAAACCGGAATATTGGGAAAGGTCAAATATTTAACAAACAAATTGAAATCCCTATTATTGCTATTTTCCCCGGGAAGTCTGCATGGCCTCCAACGAACGGACGGTTGGAATGACGGCAGTTATGTCGTCTTCAGCCTGAGCCTTGTGGACTGATGAGCCTGTTATTCTGCGGCCTATTTCTCCGGAACATTAACTCGGAGAGAACAGGTTTGAAATTGCAGCAACAAAAATTCGCAGTCGTTTTGAACGATGACTGTTAAATTAACCTCCTGCCCAATTTCCCCCCTAAAAGAAAACACACTGTTAATCAAACCATGGTGTTTATAAGCCTGCCGACCACCGGGGCCCCCAGCAGCACTGAACTCCGTCTTGAGGTGAAAAGAGAAAGAGAGGGAAACGGGGTCAGACAAGAGGACGCAAACAATGCGCGCCTAGGCTATACATACCCCCAGTAACTGAGAATCGCGTCCTGTCTCGTGCAATGATTCGCGTAGCCTTCTGTTTTTCCTTTTGCAGTTTTTTAATTTTTACACATAGAAACTTCCAGAAAATCGCGTCATGTCTAGATACTAACCCTACAAAAAGCATTATAACACCAAGTCAGTGTTCACACGATGATGCCGTATAATTGCATCGTTTTAAACACAGAGGAAAAAACACTGTGACACTGAGGCAATGGTGTTTACATATAACTTTCCGTTGAATCCCTTCTCGACATTGTAACATACGGTCAGACTTCACGCGTAGAGACCTTGGCATTAAATCCCATCTTGACATAGACACTGCAAACATCATCATGTGGAGGCGCTCCCCAGAGGAAGAGCTCACTCACGCCGACTCCGCGACTGAGCAATCATTGTCGTCAGTAAGGGGCTTAGTAGGTGGTGTCCTGCGTATGTCGTATCAGAACAGGCGCCACTGAACACCACCGAAGTGACTCGGCAGCAGTGCAGTGTCTCCTCCGGTGGGTTGCCTCTCGCCGACTTGACACTGACTGCTCCCTGTGGATTACCGGTGACGGGGGATGCGGCGGGCCGGGCCGGGCTGGGGCTGTGGACGGGGGGTCGGAATGAGCGGCATGGGTGCACTGCCACAGAGGAGGCACAGAAGACGGGAAAGAAAACAACAAACAAACATCATTGTGCAGTCTGAGCAAACCGAGAAGTAGAGCAATGAGTCTCACAGTCTTTGTAGGTTCATAAATGATTGGAGTTTGGCCCAGTTATCCGTAGCAACGAGGATCAGTCCTATGATGCATATCCCTTTGTTTTTGAGGTCGGAAATAACCAGTAGAAATGTGAAAAAAATAATTTCAAAATTCACACTTTTGGTTCATCGCTTTGCTCAAACATGTACGTGGCCCTACTACCTGTTCAGATCAGTGGCGTAGCCAGACTATATCGATTGATCTCCAGAAATACAAGAAAGACAGGTGAAACAGTGTAGACAAGCCCGTCTGGGGTTCATCATTTTCGGTCCATAATCCATCTAATGTTCGATGTACACAACAAAAATGTATATAATGGCTGGACACTAGAGTGCTGATGTTTTCTTGGTTTGTTCTCAGTAACTCCTGTGGGCCAGGCTTCACGCTAAATCTTCACACACTTTTCTTCCGTGATCGTAAACAAGGAGTTAAAATAGTTTGCTCTTGTCTTTAAATCTAGGAGATCAGGTTTTAACTGGCTCCCTCTTGTCTGGAATTGGAAAAAGCTGACTTTTGAGGGTTCCGCCTGTTCCCTTCGAAATCATAGTAGCGGTGGTTACTGGTGATGTTGCTGCAACAGACGGAATTCTTGTCTGTTATTAGTTTGTTGGGGTTTTTTTTTTCGAGAGAGTCTGTGTGACATTTGATGCTGTTTATTTTTTTCAGACCAGAACACGCAGTTGTAGACACGGCCCTGATTTGTTCTGAAGGTAAGAGCTGTGATTGTTGGCTTGTGCATGGCTTTTCTTTTTGCCTTGTTTTGTGTGTGTGTGTGTGTGTGTGTGTGTGTGTGTGTGTGTGTGTGTGTGTGTGTGTGTGTGTGTGTGTGGGGCGTGCGTGTTGGATTTTGGGATTGGTTGGTCGGAAACCTGCTTTTGTTTTACGTGGTGAGGATGAGGGAGGTCTCTCACATCGGGACTGATCAGCGTTCCCCCCCCCCTCCCTGTTTCTCCTTCTCTGTGTCTCATCATAGCGTCATCGTTAGCGTGTGACTTCCTCTCTGTTCCTCTGTCTTTGTGACTGTGTGTCAGTGAAGTGACGGGGTCGTGACTCCTACGGCACCACCGGGAAACCTACATTTCCAAATGATTTCTTCCAGTGTATCCGAACTGTAAGGGGTGGTTGACGTACAGCGGCTGTAGGGAGCCAAAGACGGGTCTGGCAGCGTGGCCGTAGGGGCAGTAATTGATCACTGTGCCCAGAGCATGACGTCATGGCAGGAGCTCAACCTATCCTGCCACACCTGTAACCTTCAGTAACCCGAATCACCTTCTCCTTCACTGCTTGATGAACAGAGGTCTTTCAAACGCCTTAAACTTCGACCTTACAAGTGGTTGGAACTCATGGTCGCATGTTCCGCGGCAGGACACTAGCCGTTGGACTGGGGATCTCGCTGAAGTGAAAATCAGGTACTTCATGCTCCAACTAGACAGATAAGCAGGTTGTGTACTGCACCCTATGTGTAACAGCGTTCTCGATGAGCAAGTTTGTTTTTTTTTAGCTACACTGATAATCTGACCAGTGTCCGTTTGTACGTGATACTGAAAAATGACAGACTGAAGAGAGAGAGAGAGAGAGGGGGGGAGGGGAGGAGAGGAGGGGGGAAGAGAGAGGGAGAGACAGACAGACAGAGACAGATAGACAGACAGACAGACAAAGACAGATGTAGAGACAGACAGACAGACAGCCAGGCAGACAGACAGACAGCCAGGCAGACAGACAGACAGACAGACAGACAGACAGACAACAAACACAAGTTGTATGTGTTGTGGCTTTTTAAGGGAAGCTCTCAGGGGAAATCAGTGGAGTGATGCTGACAGTAACAGTGACACCGTTTATCAGGTGGCGGAAGAGCGTTATCAGAGACGCCACCTGTATCACTCACCTTGGCCCAGGTCCAGCCCACACTCGCACAGGTGGAGAGGCTAGGGCCGCACCTAGTCACACCTCCACACAGTTTCTCCACACCCCCTTTCGTTCCATGTCATCCAACCCCATAGTCTTTCCCAATACCTTCCTCTCTCTCTCTCTCTCTCTCTCCTCTCTCTCTCTCTCTCTCTCTCTCTCTCTCTCTCTCTCTCTCTCTCTCTCTCTCCTTTTATATAATGTAGTTAATTCGCTCTACTGTGTTTCAACATTTACATTAATAAAAAAAAAAGTATGCCTGTTGCCAATACTTGTGTCTCCATATCTATTTCTCAACACGATTGAGCTTTACTTTTGCATGTTAAGATCTTGTAAGCAGGGTAAAGCGTGCGGTAGTATGTATTATGCAACATTTATCATAACTGGGAAATCAGCTTCTTTAGCTGTCCCCCCCCCCCCCCCCCCCCCCCCCCCGTAACTTGTGTGATTTGCAGATGCAGCTCAGGTTATAATAATAAAAAAAAATGATGCCGAAGTGTGAGGGCTTGATAATGCGAACATTAATCTGTAAAACGGTCCATTTGTCGAAGCGAAATTAATTTTCTTGGTGTGACATTAGAAACGCCAAATCATTGAACAATTATGGTGAGACCAAATAGGTTTACGATTTGTTGAAATCCGATGATTGAATGTATTCTTTACTGGCTGAATATAAGAGTGAAAACTACCGAGGAAAAAAGCTTATATTGTATGATTTTGAAGAAAAGGGCAAAGTAAACCGTGCAATAACGGTCAAAAGTGAAACTGCATGAACTTGGGCTGGGAAATGTATGGTTCCGCCAGGGTGTAGGTGATACAGCCTTTGTTGGCGTGAATGGCACA